>OX392499.1:41826239-43026239 GCA_947623375.1 Apotomis capreana
GTGCCGAACTATGAGTTGAAGCCAGGTTCATTCACCTTTGCTCATATGTTTTATCTCTTTTCCACACTGTGATGTGTTACCATGTTATTTATAAAAAAAAACTTATTTTTTATAGAAATACGAATTATCGGGCATTACCTAATTAATTTACTTTAAGCTAATTCCAAAAAAATAATTATTTTTCATATAAAGCTTTCTGCGATCAAATTTACTTAGTTTTCTATGTATTATACAAAAAAAATAACCGAATCAAAATTCTCATTTTACGGGTATGCACCTCCTACGTACTATGACAACACTAATAATAAAGAAATATCGCCGATATGTCAGAATTGTCAAAAGTCATTCACCAATTCAATAAAATTTTTCGTGAAATAAACGTATTTCGTCGATTTACTTGGGTAATGCGCTATGTATTGCATAGTAAAGCATTGTAAAAGTAATTGGAGGCAGAAATCCGACACAAAATTTTATAGGTGAGTACTTATTTTACGAAAATGTTCAAAAATCTTACTAGCAATCAATCTTCCTCTATTTTGCTTGTAAGCTTTGTTAGTTTTTATTCAAGAACCCCACGAATAGGTTTATAATGATAAGTTAGAAGTATATTTTGTTTATTTGGAGTTAAACATTGTCTTAAATGAGAAACTAAAGATTGTGTGGTTTTACAACTCGGGTGACCAATTCGTTTTCATGCATGGTATTTACTCGTATAAAATGGACCTAAATCTATCAACTTAGTACGTTTTCTATTCTCATAATTCATATCACAGAATAACATGTTTATTGTTTGTGTCTTTACAATTTACTTGAATAATATTAAATATTGCAGTTTTCCAAAAGATGAAGGAAGGAGGCGGTTTTGGCTGTCGATTGTACCGATAAAGGGCTTCAGAGCGTTCGACAATTTGATGACCCTGCTGACGAAATTGTTCTCACATGTGGAAAATAAAGAAACTGTTATAACGTCCTAGTATTTTATTATTTTTTATCCATTGAGAAATACTCCCCTTATGTTTTTGTTAGTAACTATTTGTGGCGTGCTCAGGTAAAAGGAAACCTTTTGCCGAATATCATTAAGGCGGACTAAGTGCAGAGTGGCATAGAAATGTAACCAAAAATGGACTGACAAATTGGTATCTTTTACTAGAGAACGTCACATTGATACCTACACCAACGGTAAGTATATTCCTAACCTAATCCACTAATGGCTACCTCACTGTGAACTCAGCCATAGTCACACTCGTATTCACAAACACATATAAACAAAAAACGTCTATACTAAAATTGCTGCTATATTTAAGTATTGGCCTCATAGGTGCTCACAATACGCTGCCGTTGCGTAAAGGCGGCTAATACATGGTGAAAAAGGGACGTTGACGTATGCGTCGCGTTTTTCTCCATACATTTAGCCGTCCGTTTAAGTATCAGTAAGTGGTCTCCAGTTACACGGACACTTGAAATCAGCATTGCCTAGAATGCTAATGTTTTATCGCCGATGTAAGGCTTCCATTCCTTTCTGGTAAATTAGCCAGTGCGAGCGGGACGGCAACGCACGAAACAACAATAAAATTTAGCTATGCATATACTTTCCTATCCTACTAGGATGGGTGTTCACTTTCATGATAAAACAGTTGATCGGATTTGAATTTAATAAATTACAAAATCATCAATCAGCAATGTGTTGTATATGTCAAATTCCGCGGGATATTCCTAATGTATGCTTAATCATGGACACCTTAAAGAAAGAGATGCAAGATCGGCGTGACGTAATTCAAGGTCATTTTTTCTGGCTTCAAAGGAATGTTCGGCATGCAATATCCAGTTAGTATATAAGATTCTTGGATAGATGTATGCATTGACATTTACGTCCTTTGTTCGACGACTGTCAAAGTCATTTGACAAAATTCGACAATAGAACATTCGAAAATTTCAGCATGACGTGTGATCGATCGATAATGCTAACAAAACATGCAGGACACTACATGATATTATTTTTAGTTAGGAATTTGAGTAGGTACGAATTATATTTATAATGTCTTTACTGTACATACTGTACCTATAACCCATATTATTTGATATTATTACAACTCGACAATGTTGAATAATTATTTTAGATGGGTGGATACGAAATCCCGTGTAATGAAATATAATAGTAGGCCATTTATTAGAACAGAATTATTTTAGTTCACTTAGGGTTAGTTTTTGTCTAGACAATCAGTAAATTACTCGAAATCATGAACGTGTCATGAAACACGGTTTTTAATAAATTTGTTAGGAACAAACAACAATTTCATACTTACCTTTTCTATAAAACAATAATCCGGCAGGTGCACAGATACCTAATTATTATTGTAAATTACGTTGCTCGACACAAACGTTTTCGAAAGAGAATCACGATATGAACCGTAAATAATAAACAAAACTATTAAATACAAATAGATATGACAACAATTAAAATATGACGGAATAATAATATTACTTTCTTTATCGCGCGGGTGAAATGAATGACAATGGTATTACCCATACAGCCAGGCAAAATAAAAAAATTAAAAATATTGTTAATTTAGTGTCAGGAATAAATTATTTGATAATATTTAAAACATCCAACACCTTTCTTGATATAAAACATCTCTTACACTAAATAACTACAGAAAATAATTGTAAAAGAATAGCGCCATGTATTATGTAAATAGGTAGGTATGTAATTATTGTGGTTTCGAAGACGTCCAATAGATGGCGGTGAAAATAGAGACAATGTTTTTCATAGTAAATGCGTGTTTTTTAAATGCTTAAAATAATTTATTTTTTGGCTTTTTGTGTCTTCAAATGTAACTTTGCGATAAAAACGCATATCAAATTATAATATAAAACATATTTCAACCGAAATCGAAGCTTTTAAACTGGAAACTTAAGGGGGCTTTCGTAGTATGGGAATCTGACCGACTCGAATGACCTTAAGGTGAAATAAGTGATATTATGATGTTTCGCCCACTCGCTATCACTATAGGGCCGCGTGGCTCGCTCGCTACGCTCGCTCGTTAGGGTCGCAACTCAACCTAACACTCCTCCTCGCTACGCTCGTCGTCGTACCTAACCTTAGCCAAGTCGGATTTCCCTTAAGGTGAAATAAGTGATATTATGATGTTTCGCCCACTCGCTATCACTATAGGGCCGCGTGGCTCGCTCGCTACGCTCGCTCGTTAGGGTCGCAACTCAACCTAACACTCCTCCTCGCTACGCTCGTCGTCGTACCTAACCTGAGCCAAGTCGGATTTCCCTTAAGGTGAAATAAGTGATATTATGATGTTTCACCCACTCGCTATCACTATAGGGCCGCGTGGCTCGCTCGCTCGTTAGGGTCGCAACTCAACCTAACACTCCTCCTCGCTACGCTCGTCATCGTACCTAACCTAAGCCAAGTCGGACCTGCCTTACGTACTACTATTAGGTAATATTTAGGAATACGTAGGGCTTACAATTTACCAGACTTTTGCTATAAGTTCAGCTTGCAAAGTGACTAATTTGGGAAAATTTTGTTTGGAAAATAATTTATGACAAAATCAAACATTTGCTTTATACCTAAGCATTTGCTAAATAAAATCTTGACAAAGTGAAATTTTGGGAAAAGATGATTTGACCAAATGAATACAATGGGAAATATAACTTTGCTAGAGATGCATTTAGGAAATAAAACTGTTGCGATAAAGTTATTTGGGAAGTCATATTTGGGAAACATTATCTGCCAAACGGCAGTACACCCCGTCGGGATGGTTCTTAGCTATTTTTGATGGAAATAGGACCAGTAGTTTCATGAGATTCGGAGTTATCATGCGATCAATCATTTATACCCACGTAGCCTACAGGCAGGCATAAGAACAGACCTTATACGACTTATTTCAGCTGTGTTAGAGCTGTATAAGCATGTGTGGCACTTGGGTAAGGCATTGGTCGCATCACAAAGCAACATAAGGAATTAGCATGAGCTGACCATTCAAGTGTATCTCAACATGAAGTTACTTTTGAAACTGTTTGAACTATTCGAGACTTTTGCTCAGCAGCAATCTAAAACCGTTTGAGACAGTTTCAATCTGCCTATCCGTATAAACACTAACCATGTGAGTTTAGAGCTTAAACGAGAATACAAGCCAACAAATGTCACCCGGGAAGCAAACTTTAAACCACGTTCCAAAACAGGTTTAAATCGTTATTCCTGAGAGCGTCATAAATTGCCGCCATTGCGACGTACGCTGCGACCACTTAAGAGATTTAAAACTCCCGTATATCGTGAATACTGCCTTCCTTCTTCAAAAAGTCTTAAGCAACGCCGTCGTCCTAAACACATAAGCCCTTCTAAGTGAGATCGCGGAATCGCGAATACTACCTTCCTCCCTAAGAAGGTCTTAAGCGACGCTACCACCCATGGCGCATAAGTTGTTCTATGTGAGTTGGTGCAATAATGCCCGTTTGTTTGTTCCCTTCGTGTTGCGTGTTCCAGTCCATCGGTCCTTTTGTACGGGTATTTCGCCCCAAATCTGATGTTTACGCAAATGACGCGCACTCTTAAATGGCTACGCTGATGCGGTGTGAAAATCGTAACTAATATTGTATCTATTTGTTTACTTGCGGAGTCGTACGGTCAGCATTAAAAGTAGCTGACAACTGACATTAAAGATTTTCAAATACTTACTGCTAAGTATAATCAAAACTATTATTTTTATTTGATTATACCGACTAGTTCTTAAGAAATAAAAAAAAATGTGAAAGCAGCGTCATCTAATATTCGGCCCTCTACATGATCACCTGACTTTTGTTTTGTGCTAAAAAGTTTAAACAAATAAATAACGGCACCCACTCATCCGACCAACAGAAGAGAAAGTTAATAATATATGGCTACCACATATTATTTTTCAGTTTGATTAAGTACTTATACTTACATATATACTAGTTCTGTAGAGATGCGCAAATCATATTACTCAAATGAAGGAGACCGATTCATGTCTTTATCTCGCGATATATCACTCATTTCGTTCATTTCGTTCAGTGGATCTTTAGACTCAAACTCCATCATATCATCATACCCATTTCGTACATGTCTTTCAATTCGTTCAGTGATTCATTTGAATGATGTGTCATTAAGAGTGTACAAAATAAATTTCGCTGCAATCGTTATTTCGCTGCAATTAGGAGTACATATTATACTCGTAACATGACATTACAAGTAGATTGTGTGAAAAAGGAGTCCACTCAGCACAATGCCAAACCACGAGGCGTGATTTGACGGTTGTTATTATGTGGATCTGCACGTTTTACACTCATATTCCCATTGATCAAGAACTAAATGAACAAACAGGTTATAATAATATATAGGTATATATAATTACTATAATTAGGCAATTAATGTTCATCTCACAAAACTGTGACTAAAACTAACACACTTAAGCTTTTTAAAATGGCAATCAAAACTGTGACAGAATATAATTCGACCTGCAACACGAAAGCCTTACCGTGCCGGATCAAGTCGCCGCGCGGTCTATCAAATATAATTTTAAACGTTTCTTGAAAACAAATATAGAAGAAGCATTTAAGTGGATGGTGGTGGTATACTCACAGTGCATTTCGACCCTCGCTGCTCGTTCATGTGGACTCAACAGAGGAGTGTTGGCAGCCTGACACCGCACCGTGCTGTTCAGCCATCCTCGCTCAGCGCCACCCACGCTGATGCGGCTGACGATCACCTTTCCGTCGTTCTTGAGGACCGTGTGATCTTCAACTGGCTTGTTGTTGATGAGCCACGTTAAGGTGGGCTGCGGGCGGCCTGGGAGAACAAAAATTTTATTGTTGTATAAATACGTAATTCGCTCAGTTCTATTTGTTGTTTAAAATGGACAACGGTGTTGCTTATGTTGTGTTTTTTTCTTTTTTTCTTGTTACCCTCTGATTTTGTCCTAGAACACGTAAGAACGGCTCTGTTTTTTTATGAAGTTTTATCGGAAGGTAAGGGCTCTTGCACTGTTACCTACTACTGGAATGTCTGTCATTGAGCGGCGAGGAGAGCGAAAACCAGTGCAGTGGACTACTATAAAATTTATTTTAGAATTAACAATTGAGACCTGACATAAATATTGTATGGATTTAGCTAGTAAGCATTCAATGTTAACCTTATGACTCGTTCTAGAGCATATTCAAAGTCAAAGTCAAAATATTCTTTATTCAAGTAGGCCTAGCTACAAGCACTTTCGAATCGTCAGTTACAGAGAGCAGAGCAATTTATTGGTAAACTTATACTAAAAATAAAATAAAAAAACATAAAAAACAACATTATAGAAATAAAAGAAAAATCCAAAAAAGTATCGTCAACACATAAAAAAAATATATAAATAAAAAACTAGAGGCTAGAATATTTCTAGAATAAAATTCTAAATGTCAAAAATTATAATAAGAATTATTAAAATTAAAATATCAGTACCCTGATAGGTAGGTACTCGTTACAATAATTACACATAACATTGCTTGATTTTCACTAATCCCACAACACGTTATCATTCATGTAGTCTTGAGTGCTATAATAAGCTTTAGAAATAAGTTTACGTTTTACATAGTTCTTGAATTTACCAACAGACAAGTCAGTTACGCTTCTAGGAAGATAAAATCTTACACAGTTACCCATGAATGATTTTCTTATTTTATGGAGCCTAGTGGCAGGCACTGCGAGCTTATGCTTATTTCTAGTATTAATATTATGTATATCACAGTTCTTCTTAAAATTGGCAATGTTCTTATGTACATACATAAGATTCTCATAAATGTATTGACAATGCACTGTCATTATATTAATGTCCTTAAACTTATCTCTAAGCGAGTTTCTATGGTGCATTTTATATATCGCACGAATAGCCCGTTTCTGGAGAACAAAAATTATATTAATATCTGACGCACTGCCCCAAAGTAATATGCAATACGACATAATGCTATGGAAATAACTAAAATATACTAATCGAGCTGTTTTCACGTCTGTTAATTGACTGCCAAAGCTACAGAACTCAGTCTATTCGAGAGATTATAGCAATATGGGGACCCCATTGGAGCTTAGAATCTAATGTAATACCGAGGAAAACTGTGCTATCAACTAGTTCCAGTTCCTCAATCTTTAACAATAACACTTGCTTGCTCGTGTATAACGTTACTCGTGACAAACTTAACACATTTAGTCTTTTTCTCATTTAACAATAAATTATTTACATTAAACCAATTCACTACTTTACATATAGCATTGTTTACGTCATTATAAGATTGTTGGTTTCGTGCGACTTTGAAAATAAGTGAAGTATCATCCGCAAACAAAACTATATCATGGTGGGTCTTTATGAGCTGTGGCAAGTCGTTAATGTAGATAAGGAACAAGAAGGGTCCCAATATTGATCCTTGCGGCACACCCATAGAGACTAATGACCCAGGCGATCGCTTTCCATTCACATCAACCCTCTGTATTCTACCATTTAAATAAGATTCTAAGAATTTCAGTGCCGATCCTCTAACTCCATAGTGGTGTAGTTTCCTGATCAGTGTTTCATGATTAACGCAGTCGAAGGCCTTAGATAAATCACAGAAGATACCTAAAGCATCTCGAGATTCCTCCCAGGCATCGAAAATACATTTTACTAGCTCGACTCCAGCGTCGGATGTCGAGCGACCCCGTGTAAAACCAAATTGCTTGTTATGCATAAATTGTTCAAATTAAAGTGTCTTAATAATTGAGACAAAATAAACTTTTCAAAAATTTTACTAAATGTTGGTAGTACAGATATTGGTCTTAAGTTATTGGGGTCAGAAGTTATAGGGTTATTTTACTATGTTTCATCAGATCAGGAAACTCACCGCAATCTACACTGTTATTGAATATAACTACTAAGTCAGGCGCTATGATATCTATGAGGGATTTAACAGCATGGACGGCGACCCCCCAGAGGTCACTAGTTTTTTTGACATTAATCGATTTAAACGCCTTTACTACATCTGTGGTACTGATATGTTCAAAACTAAGGTCTCTACTACATTCTGGGACGTTATCTTTTAACAAAGTAACGGCTGATGAGGGTGATGAGTTTAAAAACTTTGTAGTGGACACTGGTATATCGGTGAAAAAGTTTTCAAATTCTGTTGCTACATCTAAACTAGAATCTATAATTTTACCATCAATATTTAACTTAGGATCACTAATAGCATGCCTCGATTTACCAGTTTCCACATTAATTACTTTCCAGGTGGTTTTGATAATATCAGAACTAGTCTTGATTTTCTGGGATAAATAATTGCGTTTAGCAATATGACAATCAATTTTGAATTGCTTCGAATACTGTTTTACGTGTTCTTTAAATTCATCACTCGTATTAAACCGCCGCTCCTCGTACAAGGCGTACAGTGCTTGTCTGCGTTTGTGTATTGTATGTCAATGGAATAAATGATATTTCAATTTTAATTTCAGTGGGCCGCGAGTCGCGTAGCAGCACGGATAGCTGTCCCTGATGAAGAGCTCGACATGTTTCGAACTATCATACGAGTTCGGAACATGTCAGGCCGTTTCTGACAATTCTTACGTGTGTTTAACCCGTTTTTATAATTATTTAAGATGTCTCACGATAGTTTTAATAATATTATTGTAAATAGTTATTCAATCCGTGACATCGCTTCTTAACATCATTCAAAATCCTACTCGGAACTATGCCAATACTCCAAGAGTATGTCACACGATTAAAGTCTCGGCTACCCATACCGGAATGGAATAAAAATGGTGGATCAAAGAGCGTTTGAAACTAGTTTCCCATCCCGTGGGAAAGTCCCATCCGTATTGCATACCGGGGGAAAATATGTAGTTGACCGTTCTTTATTCTTTATTCTTTATTCAATAACAACGTGAGTTGTGTTTGAAATTCATTTAACAACATACAAAATTAAAACCTAAATTATCAAATTATTCAAATCAAAAACATGAGTCAACTAACCGAAAATAATATAAACATTCAAAAAAGACAAACACCAATTATCATACAAAAAAAAAAAAAAACAATAAATGTCAAAAAAAAAATCTCCAAAAATACAATAAAGAATTAATCAAAAACATTAAGTAAAAAAACATCGTCATAATCTAGTCATTTAAAAATAAGGTATAATTATAAGTTAATAGGTAATATCAATTATTCTAAAACATAATTATTTAAAAATCATCAAAATAAAATAAAAAATAAGAAATATAGATATCGAAATCACAATGTAACATTATCAAAAGTCACAATCATAATAATTATTATTATTTATATAAATTTGAACATTTCAGGCTTGCTCGCAATATTCCTCAACTGAATAATAGCACTTTTCCTGCAAGAAAACTTTCAATTTATTTTTAAAAATTAAGCTATTGGTGATCGACTTCAGCTCAGTTGGCAATCTGTTAAAGAGCATAATGCCCTGATAGGCTGCCGAATGTTTGACAACCTTCAGCCTAGTGTCAAGAGATTGCGGTAAATCCTTTCGTCTAGTTGCCAGACGCCTTTCTCTCTGATCTGGTGTCTCTAATTTATTTAAGTATTTCACGAGGTCTGACAACACTACCAAAATGTATAAGCAGGGAACAGTTAGTATTTTGTAGTCTTTAAAGTATGGCCTACAGGATGTTTGTTGTGAAATTTTGGCCATAATTCTTATTGCCCTTTTTTGGGCTACAAAGGCGGCTTGGGTATTATACTTGTAGCTGTGTCCCCATAATTTAATACTGTAGCGTATTTTGGACTCGACTAAAGCAAAGTATACCATTCTTAGTTGCGTCAACTTTAGCTCATCCCTAAGACTTCTGAGAGCATAACACGCAGAACTAACAGCATTCACAACTGCAGACACTTCAGCCTTCCAATTTAGACTGGAGTCTATATTAATACCAAGAAATTTGGCCATTTCCACCTGTTCTATTTCAGTGCCCTGTAGTGAGATCTGCAACTTACTCTTAAATCTTGAGGTTGTTTTGAACAGTAGAAGTTTTGTTTTATTACTGTTCAGCTTCAGGTCATTAGTATCAAACCATTCCAAAAAGAACCGAAAAGCGCAATCCACCTTGTCGTTTAGCTCCGTGATAGTTTCTGCCGATATGACCGCATTGGTATCATCTGCGAAGACAACCAATCTACTATTGGGTACATTGTTGTGCGTGAACTGAATAAGGTCATTCGTGAATATGAGAAAAAGGACTGGGCCCAATATGGAACCCTGAGGTACTCCTCTCAATACGCTGGCTACACTGGACCTATAAGCAACCCGACGATTTTCTTGAGTCCACATAAGTTCAACAAATTGCTTCCTGTTTCCCAGGTATGACCGAAAGAGATTCAACACTTCTCCCCTCACACCATAGTGTTCCAATTTCCCCAGAAGAATATCATGACTAACAGTGTCGAACGCAGAACTTAGGTCTAACATCACTCCTGCCACTTTTTTTTTCTGATTTAATTGGGTCACTACATCATCAATGAACGTTGCTATAGCTTCATTGGTACCTTTACTCTTCTGGTATCCAAATTGTCTCTCATCTATGACACTGTTTGAATAAAGATGTCTGGTAAGCCTGTCTTTCATTGTTCTTTCAAATAATTTAGAGAGGGTAGGCAAGAGTGAAATAGGCCTATAATTTTTCGGATCAGTCTTAGAACCCTTTTTATATACTGGTATGATTTTTGCTACCTTAAGCTGATCCGGAAAAACACAGTTTGCAACGCACTCGTTGAAGAAGCTGGCTAATGGACCCGCCAGTATATCTACATTGTCTTTAATGACAGTGATAGGAATTTCGTCGTTACCACTTGTCATTTTAGGTTTCATTTTTTTAACTAGGCATATAACTTCCGACGGGGTTACCTTTTCAAACTTCATTTCGTGTTCTACTCTGGGCATGTTTGAACGAAGTATTGAGAGGGCTTCATCAATCCTGGTTTCCAACGCCCTGCCATGGTGGAATTGTTGTAATAAAATAGTACACACATCTCTTGGTTCGTTCACTATTTTATAAGGCCCTTTCTCATTTTCAACTTTAAGAACTAAATTTTCCTGAACCCCACTGACTACCTTGTTGCGATGCTTGTGTACTACCTTCCAAATTTCCTTTGAGGAATCCTTTGCCCTGACTATTTGAGACTGAACCGCTATTCTTTTTGCATTTCTAACGACACGTCTAAAGATACTTATGTACTTTCTCGTATAGTTCACTATTGACTCAGAGCGGGTCGAACTTTTATTTGTTAGCAGGAAGCGCTTCATCTTGCTTGATGTTTTAATACCTTTTGTGATCCATTTAATCTTACCACCTACTTTATTCACAATTGGTTTCCTATGTTTCTTGAAGCTCTCCTTGAAGGTTCGGGTAAATTTGTTTAGGAACGTATTCACTCCTGTATACTCCCAACATTCAGACAGTATTTTTTGTCTAAATTTAGTGTTTCCGATATCATTAAGTTTTCTTACTTCCTTCCATAATGGTTGATCGTTTTCCGTGTTTTCTTTCGTGATGACAGTGAAGGAACTAAGTAGACCGGCATGGCCATCACCTAGACCATTATTGTCTACTGAACAAAGAGGAGTGCATTCTTCCGGTAGATTCGTTAAAACATTATCTAAACAAGATTCAGTGGAGTTACGTGTGAATGTAGCAGAATTAATTAGCCATTTAAAATTGTAGCATGTCAGCAGTCCTAAAAATTCATCGGTTTTTTTTTCATCCTTAAGTAAATCTATATTGAAATCGCCACATATTACACATTTCTTGCTGAAAAAGTGCTCAAGTAATTTTTCCAAACGCTCAAAAAATAAACCTAGCAGAGCATCGTTTGGATTTCGATAGCAGCAAATAACGTTTATATTAGTTTTACAATCTTTTAGACCACAAACCTCAAAGCATTCAACTTTATATAACTTTTTACAAATAGCGAGTTCTTCAAAATTTACGTCCTTGTAACATAAAATAAGTGAGCCACCTCTTATCTTTTTTGACCTAACATTATATGTAGCCAGGCTGTGGTCAACTAAGCTAAGAAGAGGGGCAGAAGCCGAATTCAAAAAATGTTCACATACACAGACATAATGTTGTATATTGGGAAGTTCGTTCAAATATATTTCTAGTTCGTGTTTTTTGTTATTAATGCCACATAGATTTTGATAAAAAATTCTTAACATACTGTGTTTAACTACAGTGGCTGTATCTTCGGGTGAGTTTGGTCTAAAAAAGTATTTTCTGTATTTTGCGAACATGATATATTTACCTGGGATATATTATTATTATTATTACTACTATTACTTCGCTCCAGTGCTGGAGTACATACGCTCTGAATTTCAGTTACAAAACTTTTTATATCTTTAAAAATTGACAATAATCCCCTGTTATTTATTTCGCCTGTAATTTTTCTAAACATACTATAAGTGTAATCTAAATTTTTGTTAGAATCTAAAAGGTACGCATATCCATGTTTCATAACATCCGTACATAATAAGTTGTTAAACACTTCAATCCTTCTGTTGAATAGGTTACAGTAATTGGAGTATTTGTAAGTTGGCGTGCAGAGTATAACATTAGTATGCTTAATGTGTTGAAGACTGTCACGAAGGAAAGATACAGTTTGTGTATAATTTGCTGTACTTAGAAAGTCTCTATGTCCAATTAGAATGAGGCAGCAGTCCTTCTTGGTGAAATGCTGTAATTTCTTCTCGATCCCGTGTATAAGATGAGTGACTCCTGCATTTGTATTCAGATAGTGGCATATTTCATGTTCATTGAAAGTTCTCTCAGCAGTCCTGCAGATTGAATTCCTACTGTTGCTGCTAATGATACACAACTTCGGTGGTAAGTTCTTCTGTGATTGATGTATAGAACTGGAATCGGACTGCGGACTTGTCTTTTGTTCTGTAATAGTTTTTTTTGGAGTTGACGCACTGATGGACTGGTCATGACGGCTACTAAACACTATAGTGTCATTTGCACTATTGTGTAAAGACGAATTTATTTCCCTCTTATTTTTTGTACACTCCTGGAAACTTTCTAACAACCGACATACAGCGCTAGACCGTTGTGTGCTTGAAGTAGTCATATGACATAGTTGGTTTATTTTTCTATATGTTGGTGTACACGACATTCTAGTTGGAGTGATGGCAGAGTATTGTTTTTTTCTTATTATATCAGACGCCGTAACCGTTTTATACAAGGAAATTTTTTCCATATACGTTTTGTTTACTTTTTTGAGCTCTGCAATTTCCATGGATAGTTTACAGATTTCCTCGTTCGCAATATCAAGGTCAGCATGTAAGCTAACCACTTGATGTTTTAAATCGCTAACAGCTGACGATTCACAACTTGATAACTCCGGTACACTTGCTTGGCTGCGGTTCAAAAGACTTTGGGAGTCTAGTAGTATGCTGTCTGACATATTTAGTCTGTTTTTATGTTTCCTTATCGTAACATAATCTCGAAAAGACATTTTAAAAACTCTAGGCCGTTATATTCACAAGTCCGTAAATATTATCTATCAACAGTTAATAATAAAAGTAGGCCTATTTTCACGGCAAAATATTGCAGCCGGTGGGCGGAGCTATCTATGTACAAGCTCGGACGTGCGCAACAAACAGCCTGCTTGCTCACTCTTTCTTTACTGTGTCGAATGCGCAAGCTGCAACAGCAATCGAGCGACCTCCAATGTTGTACAAGGCGAGTGTAAGATGGCGCTTTTTTCAATCTATGTAAAAACAACACTGTTTCAGTGAAAAAAACCTCGTAGAAACAAAAGCCCTTACGTCCAATTATCTTTCAAATAATCCTTTGTGGATCTCACTACAAATTATTACCACTTTCTTCTTACGCACTTTCACAAATTTGATATAAAGTTGGTACAAAGTTAGTCACTGTCACAAGTGTGTCTTTTATCATAATAATCATTTAGTTTTCGTAATTTGACTGCAATACTGGCACCCAATTGATAATGTTAAAAACCAGAAGCACGTAAGACACAGTATTGAAGTTATCATTTTATTCTTCAGTTCACGAGTTTTTCAAAAAAAGTACGTCCGTTAGTGTATTACACTTTTACTTGGTACACGTTTTAGAGACAAAATATATCGTTTATAACACACTCACTATATATTAGGTCTATAATGTACTATTCTATCCACTTTTCACTCAGAATATTTAAAGAAATACATATTATTTAATTTGATTTACACAAGTACGATGTTTACGCGGCTAGTGGCGCCATCTTCCGGTCCTTCCGGACCGGTCGAGGTATTCCGACTAGGAATGAACTTTGGACAAAGAGAAATTATAAAGAGGGCAGACGTATAGGTCAAATAGTTATCTAAGATAAAGTTGGTACGTGACATTGTCGGTGATAGAAACTTTTTGAAAAAATGATTTATGAGAGAGTTTTTCGAAATGTTTTTTTATGTAGATAAATTAACACCACATTTTTGTTTATTTTTATTGCCATGTAGACACAAAGTTCAACACGCAAATAAATAATCAATTGAGCTCATACGTGGTCCACACTGGGACTCGAACCCGGTATCTTTGGATTACCAGTCCAATGTCTCCACCTTTCGACCATATACGCACTGTAGGTAAGCTTTCAATTTCCCCATCCGTTTTAAATAATTTTATTTTTGAAAGGCCTTTAACCTTAGCGTCTTCTATCCACGTATGAAGGCAATTTAATTTTTCTTTGCGTGCTGATATTTGTATATATAAGAGCAATTAAAAGAGTGAACTAATTCATAAAAATTATTAAAAGAATTCAAACTCACAGTCAAATGATACGGGTCCCAATGTTCCCCGATTATTCGAACACGGTGGGACTGATTTGGAGTATTCCTTTTTTGTTGGAAAAGGCATATAATATTTTAGCTGGTCCCATTGTCATCAGATCAGGATCTGATAATGGGACCCTGGAGAAATTGCGGCTCTAATAAATAAAGCCAAAGGCATCGTTGTTTTTTTGTAGTTTCTGCTGTTACTCTCGGAAAGCATAATTTAGAGACACGATTCGTTCTGGGCTGTCTTATTTTCATTTTAATAAAAAAGAAGCCTTCAAAAATAAACTGAAAAGCCAAATACATAATATACATATAAATACTGACATATACAATATGTATATATATACATATACATAGGTAAATAACATCTATGATCCACAAACAAATATTTGAGTACCTAATCCTCATATTTTTGACACAATATAAGTTAAAAAAAAAACACTGCTCATCTCATGTAAGGCCCGTTCAATCTTACCCCAACGCACCTTATGCAACTTTATTAGGCCTTAAAAGACTCGTGTGATACTATTATGAAACCACAATCCTGTTATAAGAGCTCTCTTGATGTAAACGTTGCATAAACAATTAAAAACTATTATGTGATGCTTTATGAACGTATCGGTTTATCCAGCACTTTTACGACCAGTAAAGTTAAAAAAAAAATAAGTTTTTTTTACAGTAGTTAATGAATTAAGCGTATACTGAATAAATAAAGTGATTTAGAATGGCAGGTGTTGTGATATTGATAGAATATAACAAGTACCCAACATTTTTGGAATCCCAATTTTTTTGGAATCTCAAGTGGAATTCCAAAAAAGTGTACTGGCTTCTCGTGGCTTCCCTCGCATATCAAATATGTATTATCCTTATAATATTCCAATTTTATTATTTTCCATAATTTCGGTACTTAATTCCGGATAAAAAACAACCTACAAAACACCCCAGCTGACATTCGTCCCACATACAACCTACGCAATTCTTAGAATCGGAATACCTACTCTAATTCGTAATACAATTCTTCATATTTACGAGAAATTAATTACCAAGTTAAATGTATAACCTCCCACTGTAGTAATATTTGCCACATTACTGGATACTGGAAGACAGTTGTCGCTTTGCTTCTTCTTCTTCAATTTAAGAGCTGCGCTCTTGTTGGTGTGGCAATTCGCCAGCCGTTTTTTTCTTTGGATTTCTCCTTCACTTTTTGGCTAGAGATGACTTTAACCTTTTATTTTATTTGCTCGAAGTAATTTCGTCTTGGTTTTCCTCTCGAAGGAGATGGCGAGACGAACTTGACGCCTTTCACCGAGACTGGTGGGAGATTGCTCGGGACAGGGACGCATGGAAGAATGAGAGGGAGGCCTTTGCCCAGCAGTGGGACAATATAGGCTCTTAATAATAAAAATAAATAATTTCCTCTACTTTGCTATCCCTTGATTTTTCCTACTATGATATTTTTAAGGAAATAGTCATGTCTTAGCAGATTCCCTATCATATTAGCTTTGCGTTGTGTACACCCTTGATTTTTTTTCTCGGTGTATAAAGAAATATAAGAAAATACATAAAATAACCGATGCCTGTATAGAGTTGTAGTCCGTAAAAAAAATAAGCTTTCAGTGACGTCAAGCTCAATGTCATTCGTTTTTTTTATTAGTCACCATACTAAAGTGACCTTACCAATGTGTCATGGTTTTGTAGTTACTACATTTAAGAATGAATACATTTTTATAAATAAATAATAAAATAATTTGTGATCTCAGGGAAAATATGTAAACATTGATTACGTCTTCTTTCTATAGGCTCCTGATTTTTGAATGACATAACTTTTTTGAAAGTAGAGCTCTGAGGAAGTGGCTATATAGTACAGGATTGATATTAATATGCCTATAAAATAGTGATTCGTTTTATTGTTCTTTCTACAGGTTATAAATTTGCCGATTTAATCGATTTCCATCAATTTACAAAAAATCATCTGAATCGATACGAAAGATTTGGTCACAACACAGCTTTTAAAAATAAAAGCACGTAGTACGTAACTGCATATACAGGGTGTAACCGACAGCGTACCGAAAACGAAAACCGTAGTTTTAGACCATAATCACGAACTAAAAACGAGTGTTCATTTTCTCGTAAAACTCAAGTAAAAGATTTTCCAAAATAAATTATAAAACTCGTCGCGCAATGTATTGCGTCCAATTCTCTCGGGTGCAGACGCGCGGGTTGGGGAGCACGCGGCGAGCGACCGGTCCAGGCGCTCCCCACTCCACTCACGCGTCGACGCAAAACATACCGTTACGCCAATGCGCATCGAATGACATGAATGAATGCAACCACAAAAACAACGCAACCACAGATCACAACTAGTGTACTACCTAACACCAATAACAACTGACCGATAAATTAAAACAGTCTAACAAGATTATTTTCATTCGAGCAAGTAAAGCAAATAAAATGTGCGAGTAGGTAAACATTAATCATGCGTCCGACCGCAGCGGCCTGCGCGAGCACACTGGCCTGGCGGATCAATGACCGGCCATTACCGTTATCTTTCCCACTCCACGCGCTCTGTGTTGTACCGTAAAGCTTACATAATACTGTTTGTGATACATTGTGTGTTTTGCGGAAAATGCTTTTTTCATGCAATTTTTCATGAAAAATTGCTACCGGTAGAGTTCGATTAACGGAAAAATAAAGAAAAAATGAAAACTCGCGACGAAAATGTTTGAATTTTTCAAAGAAATTTCCACGATCTTCCAGCCCAGAATAATGGTCTGAAGCCATGGTTTCATTTTTCGGTACACCGTCGGTAACACACTGTATAATGTTTTATTATCGATAAATACTTCAACACTGTGATAAAAAACAATAAAACATAAACTCAATTGCACCAGAATGAAAGAAAAGACGTGTAAACAAAGCGGAAACAGGACTAAGGATTCCACAAATTTCAAGTAATTTTTGCATAATAAAGCCAAAACTACTTCAATTTGTATCTGCTCGACCCGGTTGCGTCCTTCGCACTTCTCGTAAAGTCATGCTCATTGTCCCTCCTCATTGCACCGGTTTCATGTCAAATTCTTTCACTGTTCAGGCAATACGGCTTTGGAACGATCTCCCACTTTCCATCAGGCAAGCACAAACAAAGCAAACCTTTAAGCACATGTTGCGCAAGCGTCTCACCAGTAAGCTCCTAGACTGATTGTCGGTTATGATATTTTGCACTGGGTACAAGAATTAATGTTTATGTAAGTATATTGTATTACATATTTGTGTATGTTTATTTATTGTGTTCATTATATTACTGATATATAATAAGTTTATCTTTTAGTATAATGTTGATAGTTGACAGGCCCTGCACCATAAAAAGTTTCTGTTTAGCCCAATGGTTGACTGGTAGAGAATGCCTTATGGCATTAAGTCCGCCGTTTGTACACTTTTTGTTTTGTGCAATAAAGTTTAAATAAATAAATAAACTATCCAGTGATGAGAAACAAGTTTTTTTTTCAATAGGATACATTGTTTATTTTGCAAGAAGAACGAGGATTGAGCAGCATTCCGGTAAATAATGTTTTGAATTTGGTGGATGAACACTTCAAATATAATTATGACGTAGGTATGCACATTATTGCCATATGAAAGCTGTTTGTAGCGCCACTATCCCTGGACTGAACCGACAGTTGTTAGGCTGTACTAAGACCACCTGCATTCTCTATAATTCGGAGCACAGATAATGACGGTGCAGATAATCTGTCGCCGGCAGATATCGCTTGACAGCTTGATGCATCGTCGCCCATTTGCTGAACACGCATTTGCGTACTAATAGGGATGTAGGCTGATGTCGAATTTCACAACATACTGTAGTTATGAATAAAATTTGATCCATATGTCATGAAAGCTTACTAATGCTCTGCCACGAAATGCTGGAACAATATCCCACCTCCAATCCAAAATGATTCTTCTATATTTATTTTCAAGAAACGTTTAAAATTATATTTGTTAGACCAGCAGCTTGGTCCAGCACAGTAAGCCTTTCGTGTTCCAGGTCGGATTATATTCTGTCACAGTTTGATTTTGTAAAGTTTAAATATGTTAGTTTTAGTCACGGTTTTGTGAGATAAATATGAATTGCCTACTTATAGTAATTTATATGCTCGACTTGGCGGGGGCACGGAAATGTATTACAATCAGTTTGTTCACTCTATTTTTGGTTCAATGGGAATATGAGTGTATAAGGTGCAGTCCTGTTTCGCTCAACTTGTGGATCCACATAATACCAGCCGTCAAGTCACCCCCGTGGTTTGGCAATGTGCTGAGTGGACTCCTTTTTCGCACAATACTTACTTATAATTTTTATGTTGTAATATGTAATACAAATTGCGGCGAAATAAATTTTCTTTCTTTCTTTCTTTCTTTCTTTCTTTCTAATGGTAGACTCAGATATGTAAAAGCGCCCTTGTGGCCTTCTTACAGAGTAAAGTTCAATATTTCATTAACTGTAGGTACTGTACCTACTGATATACGATAATGATTTGGTACATACATTGATATATTGTCTTGATTTCTAGTTAAAACAAAAGAAAACATATTTCAAGATATGGGTAGGTAAGCTCTAGTAACATCATGTCAGGGCTATGATATTGTACCTTTTGTACCTATGTACCTAAACCTCGTGCTACGATTTCTACGGAACTCCACAAGATAAATTTTACGCCTTACAACGGCGCGTATAAATTGAAAATCAATATGAAAATAGCGTGAAATCACAGGCGGCGGAGCAATCACTAGGTTTCTGAGCGAAAAAATTCATTTGTGACTTTTATCGGGTACAGTCCGACGCGGAATCCGGCCGATGCACCCATCTTTATACCTAGGGGCATTTTGTTGCGTTGCCCTATTTTCTCTGCCACGACACATGATTTTTTTGTTTTATACGTATTACATGTACTAGTTTTGAGTAGCATGTTTTGACTGTTTTCTTAATTTTTAGGGTTCCGTACCCAAAGGGTAAAAACGGGACCCTATTACTGAGACTTCGCTGTCCGTCCGTCCGTCTGTCACCAGGCTGTATCTCAAGAATGGTGATAGCTAGACAGTTGTAATTTTCACAGATGATGTATTTCTATTGCCGCTATAACAAAAAATACTAAAAATAAAATAAAATAAATATTTAAGGGGGGCTCCCATACAACAAACTTGTTATAGATTATATACATATATATGTACCGCCAACTGCAGGAGCTTCCTCAGACGATCACGAATGGAAGACTGTGCAAAGTAGGAACTCTAAGCGATTTACTTCTGTGCGTGGCACCGCTGGACCTGAAAAGACATCTCTTAAGGCAGTGGAACACCGTAAACATCTACATCTATGGAACATGTTATCCGGAGCTGAAGAGATACGTGAATACCTACAAAGTATATGCATTGATGGATCTTGTACCGTAGAAGAGCTTAAGCCTAAAGGAGACTATAAATCCTATAAAATCGGAGTACCAGCTGCATATTTTGGTAAATGCTTATCTCCTGACGTGTGGCCTTGCAACGCGAGAATAAAGGAATGGTTATTTCGTAGAACCTCGGAGCGTAAAGGACAATAAGCTTGAGCATGTCGCTAAACAACCTTCGCTCGGTAAAACTCAATCAACCATGAATATAATTTATCAGAATGTACGAGGACTTAACACGAAACTTCAATACTTCAGGCAGAACTTCTTCGACTCGAATAGTGATATTATCGCAGTTACTGAAACTTTTCTAACGGATTCCGTCGGTGATTCTGAAATCGTGGGTAATAACTGGAGTTTATTACGCCGTGACCGCGCAACGGGAGCTCGTGGTGGAGGTGTGCTGCTAGCCTGTCGCCCAGGCATCATTATAAGACGACGCCAGGAGTTGGAGACCCCCCAAGGCGAAGATCTCTGGGTTTCACTAAAAGTAGCAGACACTCAATTTCATATTTGTGTAGTTTATGTTCACCCTAGAGCTAGCGACCAGGTTTACATGCAGTGGTTTCAGAAAGTCGAATCAGTAATCGAGTCATTAAATGACAATGTTATTATCTTAGGTGATCTAAATCTAAATCCACTTTATACTTCTCAGAATATCCTATATTATTATTGTTACTTTTTAACTGTTTGTGGCCTGACTGAGATGAATGACGTAGAGAATATGTTTGGAGGTAAGCTAGATGTGGTACTTGTGACAGGGCGCGTTTTGCTAACGGACATTAAGGAAATTACAGGAGGTGGGCTAGTACCAAACCGTGATGCATACCACCCACCGTTAGATTTAGTCGTCTGCCCTGAACGCGGGCATGATCGTACCGCAGGCTTCATCGATCCAAGCAATGTAGAACCGCAACACGACTGGAACTTTGCACGAGGCAATTACGATCTTTTATATGAGCTCATATCTAATGAGTCTTGGCTTGATGTGCTTAATGCAAAAGATGTCGATAATGCTGTTGATATTTTTTACAGCATTGTTTATGACACATTCGACTTGGCTATTCCTAGGAAAAAACGCTCTAAAAATCGATGTAGACGGTATCCTGTTTGGTTTAGCAGTGACATTATTAAAGACATCACGCGTAAAGCCAATCTCCACCGGGAATGGAAAAGTACAAAAAACGCATTGGTTTACCAAGAGTTTTCAAAATTACGCACTGATATAAAGAAACGTCTCAGCAAAGCTTATGATGACTACGTCAAGGATTTGCAAGCCAACATTAGCTCAAATCCCCGTGCATTTTGGAAGCATATAGCCGATCTTAAATCAAAGGGTGGATTTGAAACCCGGCTACGTCATGACGGGCAAGAATACGAGGGCGCCGAAGCAGCAGAGGCTTTCGCCAAATACTTCTCGAGCGTTTTTTTACCTAATGCCCCCTTGCTGGACGATAGCACGGCTAATAGCGACGACAAGTCACGTTCTGCGAATTTCGTGCACATAGCCTCTATAACTTTAGAAGATGTGAAATCAGCCATTAGACGTCTGAAGGCTCAGAGTTCGGTTGGGCCTGACAAAGTCCCCGCTTATGTGATCAAAGGGTGTATCGATTCCTTTCTCTTGCCTATACATCACATATTTAACTTATCCCTTTCGACTGGCAAGTATCCTAAAGGATGGAAGCTCAGTCGAGTTACCCCCATTCCAAAATCCAATGACACAGTAAACATAGATAACTACAGACCCATAGCTATACTTTCTTCCTTAGCAAAGCTCTTTGAATCGGTCCTGCAAAAGTTGATTTCGCCGCAATTACGGCCAAATCTATGTGACTCACAGCATGGCTTTAGGTCGAGGCGGTCAATTGATACCAACCTTTTGACCGTCTCGAGTATAATCTCTAAACACCTCGATAGGGGTATACAAGTCGACGTTCTCTACTTCGATTTCAAAAAAGCCTTTGATCAAGTAGACAACGATGTGCTATTGAGTAAGCTGTGTTATGTGGGCTTCTCACCGCGACTTCTAAAATTGTTCGCAAGTTACATGCGAGATAGGAAACAATATGTGAAGCATGGTTGTTTCATATCATCGGATTACCCAACTCGTTCTGGTGTTAGTCAAGGCTCTATTCTCGGTCCAATTTTATTTGGGATCATGATCAACGACTTAGAGTCTGTGCTAAAGCATGCCAGATGCCTTCTTTATGCGGACGATCTGAAACTTATTTATAAAGTAGAGCGTCTAGCGGACTGTGAGGCACTGCAAGAGGACATAAACTCGGTGTTACGTTGGAGCATCATAAACAAACTACACTTTAATGTTTCCAAATGTTTTGTTATGTCCTATAGCCGTTCTTTAAAGCCGCTACATGCTCAATACTTGCTCGGATCTGAAGTCATAGCTAGAGTAACAACTGTAAAAGATCTTGGTGTTCTTTTCGACACGCGTCTTACTTTTCATGATCACATTAAGACACTTGCTACAGATTGTTACAAAAGGCTCGGATTTATAATGAGAAATGCACGTGACTTTGACGATTCGAGAGCAATCAAAATCCTCTATATGGCTCTCGTCCGAAGTAAGCTTGAGGTTGCTTGCATTGTTTGGAATCCGTTTGAAAGTACTTATATCTTGCTACTTGAAAAAGTACAAAAAGCGTTCCTCAGATTTCTATACAAGAAGTTGTTCCATCAATACCCATTCATGTATCCAACAAAGTTTTTACTGGGTACACTAGGATTTAACTCTCTTCAAGTGAGACGTAACCACAAGCTGCTTTTAACGACTTGCAATACTTTGCGTGGCCACTCAGATTGCCCCGAACTGGTAGAACAGACTGTCAGACTTGTTGTTCCATTTGTTCCCAAAATTGCTCTCAGACCCCGAAACTGTAATCTCCTCGCTGTCCCGCTAACACGCACAGTAGCACACAGAAATTCCCCCATCGTTTTTGCTCTCAAACTTCTAAACGCGCTGCTGTCATCTGTACCAGAGATTGATTTGTTTGCGAGTCGATGGACGGATGTGTGTCGAATGCTCCTGAGGTATTGTGAGGCGATGGATGATTGTGGGATTTCCTGACTTTTAAGTTTTATTTATATTCTTTTGAATGTTTATAAATTGTACAGTGTATTGGTAATAACTGTAATGCTGTATAAATTTTGTTTGTAAATAAATAATAAATAATAATAATAATAATAAATGTATAGGTACGGAACCCTTCATGCGCGAGTCGGACTCGCACTTGCCCAATTTTTTATTGTGTCTAACCATGTATGTGAGTTGTTGATATGAATAAAGTGTTTATCTATCTATCTATTATTTATTAATGGTTTTAAATAGACTGTTTTTTGTCGATTCTGGTACAAAGGCTAAACATTGCGATCAAGCGTGGAAATGCAGCGAGCGTTATTGGCACCTTTGGACCAGAATCGACAGGGAGTGGTGTTTTTTATTGCCTTGTTCTGTTTAGAGTGTACCCTGGTAGCAAACAGGCTGTACAACAGGTTATACAGGCATTATAACTCAAATTTAAGCTATATAAATGCTATATAAGTGCTTATTCAGCCTGTGTGCTCTTTGGGTACTTTTAATTATGTAGTATTTATATATTTTACATAATAAATAAATTATTTTTATTCAAATGTTGGTTACAACACAAAAGTTGGTTATGAAAGAAAAATGAAATGTGATCCACCGTAGTAAGCAGGACTCGAACCTGCGACCCCACGTATGCCACGAGCAGACTGCCTGTCCACAGAAGCGGGGCGAAGAACAATAACCAATCAGGCTGCGAGCTTGTGAAGCCCAAAATAATAGCATTAGAATCTGAGGAATGTGATTGGTCTATTTTAGACATCTCCGCTCCCCTCCGCTTCTGTTGGCAGGTGGTAATTGTTTGCAATTTCAGATTACATTTTAAATTTTGTCTTTTGGACACACGTCCGTTGACAGACGACACATGTTTACTTTGCTGATTGATTGTTAGAAGACTGTAACAAGCTGTCATCGCATTGAGCTACTCGTAACAATCAGACAAGTTTATTGATTGTGACGGTTTTGTATCCAAATTTCATTTCAGCGACACTCTAAAAAACTAGTTTTTTTTTAATAAAAGTGCCGCAAATTCCGTTCAACTGTACTTCCGCATTAAGCCAATCGGCGAATATTTACGAGGTCTCGTTAAAATTTATTCCCCCTATTTGTCGCAACTTTTTACTGGCTAACGAATGTGCCTTCGGCTGCCAGTCACCCACAAATAGAATAAGAAATAATCCTAGTGGGAAATACTGGAACGGAAAAAAGTTACTAAATATTTATCACTCGGCCATCTATTACTACTCGGCCAACAATCCCCTATTTCGCGGCCTCTGCAGTAATGTACTATTACGGCTTGTTATTAAAGGAGATTCAGTAACACAATTATGAATGAAATTCTAACGGAGATGCTACGACTTTGCGCGACCAGCGGCGCGGCGAGCGGTTGAGCGAGAGATCCGAGCGCGACCGTCATACGAATGAGCGAGACACACGTACCTTCACCGCTGCCGCTGTCGCTCAAAGTCATGGCGTCTCCGTTATCCTTCACGTTTAGTGAACATCCAACTTTTTACACCCTCACTAATGAATTTGACTTTCGCCCGGCCCAGCGAAAACAATTGGGGTAGGTGTAGGTAGCCGAGTTTGTAATGTTTCTCGTCCATTTTTAGAATTGATTAACCGTTAACTAGTTGCAATTTGCGGTTTAGTTTACCTCGTGTTTAAGTAACGTCACTCTTCTATACTATCCATACTAATCCATACTTAATCCATACTTAATATTATATTATATTATCCATACTAATATTATAAATGCGAAAGTGTGTCTGTCTGTCTGTCTGTCTGTCTGTCTGTTACCTCTTCACGCTTAAACCGCTGAATCGATTTTGATGAAATTTGGCATGGAGATAGTTTAAGATCCGAGGAAGGACATAGGATAGTTTTCATCCTGGAAATTATCCCTAAAAAGATTGAAAAGTGAGTGAACAGTATAGTAGTGACATTGATGACCCTGTAGAATTTGTAATGTCATTATTAGACCAAGAGCACAATTGCTCTTAAATTTGCTTAGGCACTTTTAATAATCCCTTTTATTAATTAAGGTGATTAGGTGGATATCTATCGTGTTGTACGAGGTTGTTGATAAATACGGAACAAATACGAAATACTCTCTGTCTGCCTGTCTCTCTGTTACATTTTCACGCCTAAACTTCTGACCCGGTAAAGATAAAATTTGATGTGGTGTTATAGACCCCGAGAAGGACAAATAATGTTACTGCAGTTTTAAGGTGAAAAACTTACATGTAAATGGAGGCGGTTCGAATAGGCCTTTGTTTTCTTTCTGTTACACATTTTAAAAACCTATGTAATATTTAAATAAAACAATTTAAACGGATTATATCGCGTATATTAATTATTTGAGCCTCCCTGACGTTTCAATACCTGATGTCTCAATACCTGAGGCCCGTGAAGTGCAGCGCATCCCTCTGCAGAGTGCTGGTGTTTACAAGCTGGACTGCGAGTGTGGTCTATCATACATTGGCCAAACGAAACGTAGTATAGCTACACGGGTTAAGGAGCATGTAGCTGATGTCAAGCACCGTCGTTGCAACAGGTCTGCAGTCTACGAGCATGACATGGACAAACCAAACCATTCAATTAATTTTGATAATACTTCAATCCTTGGCAGAGAGAAACGATATTTTCCCAGAATGTTGCGCGAGGCTATTGAAATCAAAAAATATCCCAATTTCAATAGAGAAGATGGTTTGTCATTACCACCGGCTTGGGATCCTGTTGTACATCTTATCAAGGATCAAGCAAGACACAAGACTGGAAACCTTGGGCCTCGAACGGTGTAAAACAAATTAATGTTAAAAGTAGTCAGTCAACCTTTGACAACGGTATCTGTAAAGGTACTGAACCGTCAGGGAGGCTCAAATAATATACGCGATATAATCCGTTTGAATTGTTTTATTTAAATGTGTGACAGTCGCGGAAACCGAAGAAAATACTATGTAATATTTATTCAAACAGGTTACTACTAGGGGTTTTACTTATGTTTCTTTAAACCTACCTATCTCGCAGTTACCAATAATTTATTGACCTTATCACTTAAATTCTGGTCTTACACATCCGTCCATACTTCTAAGTTCCACGTGGACGTAGTCGCGGGCAAATCCATACTATACTTACTATATCCATCCATACTAATATTATAAATGCAAAAGTGTGTCTGTCTGTCTGTTACCTCTTCACGCTTAAACCGCTGAATCGATTTTGATGAAATTTGGCATGGAGATAGTTTAAGATCCGAGGAAGGACATAGGATAGCTTTCATCCTGGAAATTCTCCCTAAAAATATTGAACCTGTAGGAAATGTAATGATTAGACCAAAATTACAATTGCTCTTACATTTGCTTAGGCGCTTTTAATAATCCCTTTTATTAATTAAGGTGATAAGGTGGATATCTATCGTGTTGTACGAGGTTGCTTCCGTACTGCCAAGTTCCACGCGGACGTAGTCGCGGGCAAAAGCTAGTAATATTATAAATGCGAAAGTGTGTCTGTCTGTCTGTCTGTCTGTTACCTCTTCACGCTTAGACCGCTGAACCGATTCTGATGAAATTTGGCATGGAGATAGTTTAAGATCCGAGGAAGGACATAGGATAGTTTTCATCCTGGAAATTATACCTAAAAAGATTGAAAAGTGAGTGAACATTTCTGTTGGGATGCGGTGACCCTGTAAGAAAAGTAATTATTAGACCAAAAGCACAATTGCTCTTACATTTGCTTAGGCACTTATAATAATCCCTTTTATCAAGTTCCACGCGTACGTAGTCGCGGGCAAAAGCTAGTATTATAAATGCGAAAGTGTGTGGTCTGTCTGTTACCTCTTCACGCTTAAACCGCTGAATCGATTTTGATGAAATTTGGCATAGAGATAGTTTAAGATCCGAGGAAGGACATAGGATAGTTTTCATCCTGGAAATTATACCTAAAAAGATTGAAAAGTGAGTCAACATTTCTGTTGGGGTGCGGTGACCCTGTTAGAAATATAATTATTAGACCAAAAGCACAATTGCTCTTACATTTGCTAGGCGCTTTTATTAACCCCTTTTATCAAGTTCCACGCGTACGTAGTCGCGGGCAAAAGCTAGTTATATTATAAAATTCTAGGTTTGTATTGAAAATCAGTTTTTTTTATGGAGAGAGGTCATAATTTCAGAGAAAATCTTAATAGCGTGATGCAGGATCATCATTTGTATCATAATTTGGTCATAATTTCCATTTTCCTCTCATCACGCCGAAACGGCTGGACAAATTTTAACCAATTTTGGTACAGGGATAGCTGGACTTTCAAAGATGGTTATAGGATACATTTTACCCGTCTACGGTAAAGGAAAAATACGCAGACGTAGTTAAAGTCTGACCAAAAAGAGTAGAAATTAATAAGTGGCAATACTGTAGTGCCGTCCCCGTTTTCTTAAATTGATTAGAAAGGGACGACACTACAGTATTGCCACTTTTTAATTTCTTTTCTTTTTGGTCAGACTGTACGGGCGCGTCCAATTTTCATTTTTTTTTTGGGAAAGGTTCTTTATGGGTTTATTTAATGTAATTTTTTGTAGGATTGCTATGCGGAGATTTTTATTTTTATTTTGTACTGTTCATTAAAGTACATATCTGCTAACATATTTATATTTCAATATTATCTTGATTTGCAAAACTGACACTTTAAGGGAATATGGTAAAAGACCGGATTCCTCCCAGTACAGTCAAAATAACTAAAAATTACAATAGCCGATTTTGTTTTTGATACATCTCTATTTAAAAACAGCCTTTTCGATATTTTTTTTGTCTATAGCAGCCTTTTCAATATTTTTATTGGTATAATAATATTGATTTTAACTATAGCAACAAAGCCGCATTTATCCATAACAACCCAAATCGCCCGGAAACATTTAGGGACCTCCAAGGGTACATAAACAGTGAAATTCCTAACCCTGCGGGACACCAGGACTTATATACTGCTCAGTACTCCTCAATGTAATAACAACATAAGGAAGAGATACCCCACGGATCTAAATTAGGTCAGATAATATTCAATACGACACGTTTGGCTCGGTTTGTAGACACCTGCCTACTGAGCCGGCGGTTCCGGGTTCGAATCCCGGCCACATTTGTGTGATGAACTCGAATATTTGTGCTTGGGTCATGGTTGTTCTATGTATTTAAGTATATATTTATCTATAAGTATGTATGTCGTCGTCTAGTGCCCATAACACAAGCCTTCTTGAGCTTAATTTGGGACTAGATCGATTTGTGTGAGGTTGTCTGATATTTATTTATTACTTATTTATTTAATACGCTACTTTATAGGCCTAATTCCTTTTAAATTTTATTTTTTTCATATTATGACTTATGACAAATATTATATATTGATAATTTCAACCACCTAGACTTGCAGTTGAAAATAATTGAAAGAAGAAAAACTGTTTTCTGCGTGAATATTGTTAATTTTGAGTTGTTTTTGAAACAAAAATTATCAATAAAAATCAACCTGTAGGTTTCAAATATATACCACTAAATCTCAATAGCCCTGTTCTAAGTAGTACCATTGATTAATATCTTAAGAAACATGTTTGACCATAGAGAAAAATGTCTAAAACAATCAGCATTTTTGAATGGATAAGGAGCGTTAGTAAAAGCCCTAAATTCAGTGGTGCCATCTCGTCGGGAAACATTTTTTCATACAGGCATACAAAGATAAAGGCGAACTTTATAACAGCCTTTTTATCGGAGCCTAGAGCCATCAGCGCTCCACCCCGCCCCGGCCTCCACTCGAGCCATAATCAATCTAAGTTAAAACGTTCCACCTACTCTTCAAACTCGATAAAATACCTTTGATTTATGTCAATTTGACGCGGAAGCGAAACGAGGAGAGACATAATGACAGACTGATTAGTTTATTGGAACATTTGGGACTTGGATAGAAGTAAATATCAGTAGTCAGAAGGTATTAAAATACGAAACGGGCTTACTCACGTCTTAGAAGTCGAATATCGGTCGACATGTTTCGAACCGGTTCGCGATTCATTATCAGGAGCTACGATCAGTAGCGGCAGCAGCCAACCGAGCACAGATCGTATGTATTTGAATCTATCCGAGACTCCCACAAATTTTAGACCAATATCAATACTACCAGCATTAAGCAAAGTTTTTGAGAAGATTATTCTTAATCAACTTATATCTCATTTCAATCGGAATAATCTACTCCACAGCAATCAATTCGGGTTCACTAAAGGTCGCTCTACCACTGACGCTGGCGTGGTACTAGTTAAACATATCTTTGATGCCTGGGAGAAGGCTCAAGATGCTATTGGAGTTTTTTGTGATCTATCCAAAGCATTTGATTGCGTTGATCATGAGAATTTAATACGTAAGCTAGAACACTACGGAGTCAAAAACAATGCCCTTGACCTTGTCTCGTCATATCTTTCAGGCAGAACGCAACGGGTAGATATCAATGGGACTCAATCGACTGGGTCAGCTGTTGCTATGGGGTACCTCAGGGTTCAATTCTGGGTCCCTTTCTTTTTCTAGTGTATATTAACGATTTACCAAACCTTGTGCGAGATAAACATGATATAGTACTATTTGCAGATGACACATCTCTTCTTTTTAAAGTAAAAAGGCAAGAAAACAACTTCGATGTGATTAATGATGCACTGTCCTCTATTGTGGATTGGTTTACTGCAAATAATTTGCTTTTAAATGCCAAGAAAACTAAGTGCATTAAATTTACATTAGCAAATGTGAAACAAGTCAATTGTGCCAAGGTAAAACTGAAAGGCGAAGTACTGGAATTTGAAGAAAAAACAGTATTCCTGGGTGTTACTTTAGACTCTAAACTGCAATGGAGTGCGCATATAGCCACTCTTGCAGGTAAGCTTAGCTCCGCGGCCTATGCAGTTAGGCGAATCAGGCAGCTGACAAACGTCGAGACGGCAAAGATTGTATATTTCAGTTATTTCCATAGTGTTATGTCATATGGAATTTTATTATGGGGAAGAGCGGCGGACATCCAAACCATCTTTGTGCTACAAAAACGAGCTGTACGCGCAATTTATGCACTAGGAGGTCGTACGTCACTAAGAGAGAAATTCAAGGAAACAAACATTCTCACCGTAGCATCTCAATACATTCTTGAGAATATCATGTATGTGCGGAAAAATCTCCATGAATTCAAGCTCAACAGTGACATTCACCACTACAATACGAGAAGTAAGGACAAGCTCGCAATACCTGCCCACCGTCTCCGTAAGGTTAGCTCGTCGTTCGTGGGGAACTGTGTACGCTTCTACAATAAAATACCTATTGATGTAGTAAAATTGCCCTGTAGCAAATTTAAAGCGCAAATAAAACGTCACTTATTGAATAAAGCTTATTATACTGTTAATGACTTTCTAAACGACAGTGATGCCTTTAAGCCAGTAGTTTAGTGTTGTGTGTCAATAGTAAATTTTTAAATAAGCATTATTTTGGTGGGTAATTTTTAATGTAACATGAGAGCACAATTTGTTGTTTCTCACCGGGCAAATAGTATTAGTCAAGTATGCCCGGCAGCTTGAGCATGTCATGCTCGCTTAAAGGTCTTTGCTTACGGTGGCGTCGTTGATCGGGTCGCAGCCTTCCCTATAATATGGTTGAGGGAGGCGATGGCTGAGATATGCGTCATACTCGTGAACGGGTGCCGTTTGTGGGGTCCGGTCTGTTCATGCTAGCAAGGGCCAAATTAAATATGTAGCAACCGCATACTAGTGTTAAATTAAGCAAACGTGAGAAACTTCACCTGTACTCGATTGAAGTTATTCAATGTTGATTTTATCTTTTTGAACTCTTAGAGACTGTATACATCTCTAAGAAACAGCTTAGTGTAGTATGACACTCAGAGACTTTATACATCTCTGAGGAAATTAAATCATTTTAAAATATTTTATTGCATGTTATGACGCCTAGAGACCATATACATCTCTAAGAATTTTAGGTTTAATAACTATTTTCTAAATTATTCACGTTGACGCCTAGAGACCTTATACATCTCTATGGAATTAAATTAATTAAGTAATTATTATTTTATTGCATGTTGTGACACCCAGAGACTTTATACATCTCTGGGTATATTTAATATTTTAAATTTATTAAATTTTTATTTTATTTGGAGTATCTATATGTCGCATCATGGACAGCCGGGGCGGGAGACTGGGCGTTTTCAGGGGCATCGGACATAGCGATAGGTTATTTGACCACGAGAAGAAAGAAACACTATTCGCGCAATCACTGTCTTTTATTTACAACCATCACTGTACATTATTGTAATTCACGATAAGCACAATAAAGTTTAAACTTAATTAGCGTAACGGCCTACTTAATAATTGTGAGCTAAAAATAACTTATGGCAGCACGGAAACAGACAAGTCTCTTGGCGGAGATGTTTACTCGATCACGAACCAAAGTAAAGTGTGTCCAAAAACTAAATCAACTCGACCACGTGGAGTACAATTCCCGCCAAGGGCCATGTCCAAGCGAGGGGGAAAAGCTGTCAGCCAATCGCTTGCGTTTCCAGTCTACCAACCTAACAAATTAGATTACAACCAATCACAAAAATAGAACGAACGTAAATCATACAGGTTGGCCAACATAATCAATTAAATGTTACCAGTAATCAAAATCGAATCAATTTTATTAAGTGTCACATGGTGTCGCCATCTGTTGGCAGCTTTAACAAGAAATAACGCGAATTCTCAATGTACGGTGATACCCGCAGTAAAAAAAAAGAATAATCAAAATATTAAATCGTTGCTGACTGGTGGCGCCGCCCTCACAATTCGACACGGCCGTCTTGACCTTCACCCGTCCTCGGGTGCGTTATCTGTGGACAAAGAAATAATCGAAAGGTAATCCGTTCGGCTAACCTGACTTAAACTCTATGAAATAATCAGTAACAAAAAAAAAACATTACAATTTCAGCCATCAAATTAGATCATGATCATGCCATGTGGGTACTAAAACACGTTAGCCATCAACAAATCATAAGGAGAAAATGTATCCCATGTGTGGAATCATTCTTCACAACAGTAAAAAAATTGCCAGTCCATCGGCAGGTGATAACGTAAGATGTGCCAGTCCATCGGCACGAGCCAGTCCATCGGCACATGTTAAAATAACAGTGAACCCATCGTCAGAAGGTAACCATCACAGCCGCGTAAGTGCTACTCCTCGCAAAGAGTATACTGCACAGAAAAAGCAGTCAACGTGCACCTCTTACATGCTCCGGAACTTCTGATGCGGCCACAACAATGCCCAGTCCATCGGGTATGCTTTCGGTCCATTGAAAACATAGTACTTGTGAACAGTGAATCCATTAAAATCAAAACAATTATTATCATAATTACACACACAACTAACTCGAAACAGTGGCATTATCATCATCGTCACATACAATATCTAATTCAGTGGGAACCTGTGTTAAAATCTCACGACCAATCATTATGTCACTGTTAAGAAAGGAGTCGGGTATGACGTGAAAAAGAATTTCTAAATTCAGGCCATCAATTTCTACTTGACAATCTATTTGCATCAAACTATGAACACTCGATTGACCAATGCCAGTTAATGTCACAGTGTTGTTCAACCGTTTACCGGGAAATTTGGAAGCAACGGATTCTTTAATGAGAGAGCATTCAGCACCGGAATCATAGTGAAAAGAAAACGACTCACCAGCAACTTTCAATAGTCCAGTAGGGTTGCTGATTGTGCACAGTTCCACCCGCCGCTGGTTGTTGCTACTGCTGGCTGCTGCGGCGCCGGGATTGCTGCTGTTGCTTGCACCGCCATTGCCAGGAGCGGTCTTGCCCAGGGTGGAGTGTGGTGCACGAGGACACTTGTTGGCGAAGTGACCCGCAAGTCCGCATCTGTAACATGTGACGCCGGACACATTGGGTTGCTGTTTGGTTGAAGAAGTAACTTTATTAAAAGTGGAACGATCACATGACCTTTTGGGATCCTTGGAGCGGCAGTCGATGCTACGATGACCCAACTTCCCACACGAGTAGCAACGTACAGGTCCAGCAGGTGCAGGAGCAGGTCGCGGTCGCTTGTGGTAGGAAGCATCGCTTGAAAAGTCGCTATTCTTCCTCTTCATGTAGCAGCTGGCTTGCAGTTCACGTTGCATTTGCTCTCTGGTCTTTATTTCAGTGGTAAAAGCCGTGCGTTGAAGCCTTCCATCAAATTGAGACACGTGAGCCAGTACCATGGCTAAGGTTATTTGCTCCGTCGTCATGTCTTTAAATCGAGCCATCAATGTCGTTGACAGTCGGGCAGCATACGACGCCATGTTCTCATTATCCTTGGGTTTGCTATTGTGCATGTTGATGAGGGTAGCAGCAGGGGTTTCAATCAATCCATATCGTGCCAGGAATAAATCTTTAAACTGGAGCCATGTCATACCAGCGAAGAAAATCTGGGATAACCATTGTGAAGCGTTACCCTTTAATGCTCCACTGAGTGCCAGAATCAATGCACTTCCCTGTTGTTCACTTTCAGTGAGGCACAAATCCACTGTGGTACACCATGCACGAGCATCAACATCGGCCTTATCGGGGTCAAAAGCCGGTAAAATTATTTTTCGGTTACTCACAGGTCGTATGGAGTCAATCAGAGCCATCATGTTCTTGTTTTGCACTTCCAGTAATGTACGCAGAAAATTTTCGTCAAAACGTCCATCGCTTTGTGTCCGATTGAATCCCACTTCTTCTGATGTCGCATCATGGACAGCCGGGGCGGGAGACTGGGCGTTTTCAGGGGCATCGGACATAGCGATAGGTTATTTGACCACGAGAAGAAAGAAACACTATTCGCGCAATCACTGTCTTTTATTTACAACCATCACTGTACATTATTGTAATTCACGATAAGCACAATAAAGTTTAAACTTAATTAGCGTAACGGCCTACTTAATAATTGTGAGCTAAAAATAACTTATGGCAGCACGGAAACAGACAAGTCTCTTGGCGGAGATGTTTACTCGATCACGAACCAAAGTAAAGTGTGTCCAAAAACTAAATCAACTCGACCACGTGGAGTACAATTCCCGCCAAGGGCCATGTCCAAGCGAGGGGGAAAAGCTGTCAGCCAATCGCTTGCGTTTCCAGTCTACCAACCTAACAAATTAGATTACAACCAATCACAAAAATAGAACGAACGTAAATCATACAGGTTGGCCAACATAATCAATTAAATGTTACCAGTAATCAAAATCGAATCAATTTTATTAAGTGTCACATGGTGTCGCCATCTGTTGGCAGCTTTAACAAGAAATAACGCGAATTCTCAATGTACGGTGATACCCGCAGTAAAAAAAAAGAATAATCAAAATATTAAATCGTTGCTGACTGGTGGCGCCGCCCTCACAATTCGACATATACATCTCCTTTACGTGTACCCAGTGTAATTAGTTATAACACAACTGTATCATGTAATTGTTTTAAGTATTATTTACGAAAAAATGACTTACTGTTGAGTTTCTTTCGGCTTTCTTCTCAACAGCGGTCTCCTCTTGCGAAATGCCGGTAGATTCACAATCTGACTTGTAAAAGTGCCCCTGTGGCCTACTTACTGAATAAATTATTTCATTTCATTTCATTTCATTTCACTCACGGCGGTCTTCTATGTAAAACCAGTAGTCAGGTAAAAAATATCATGCCACCATTCTAAATGAAGATATCCAGCACCAAAAATAATTGGAACTATTGAAACTAATTCTATCGTTTAAGCTGTCGTTTAAGATGAGCCCGCAAAGAGAAAATGCAATAGTACATTACATACTTTCTTGAATGGCTCAGATCGTGGGTGTTTGTGGCCCGAACCGAAGGAGAGAGCTATAAATATGCGATCCGGAATTTTACGAATTATCACCCGGGGTTTGTCTAAAGTTTTACGTCTTGCTTGTGACCTCTAAAAATGGTTTTCCACTTATTTATTGTAAATTGTCTTTAATTTGCAATCAGACATTTAATTTTTATAGTATTAGTGTAGCTTAGGAGATTCATACATATGTTCCATTACGTCCTTTATAATACGTAGAACGAATGCAGTAATTGTAGGTACAATGTAATATTTTTAGTAGGTACAATATGGCAAAAATACTAAATTACACGTAAGGAACCTGAAATACAAGCGAAGATGCGAGCAAAGCTAATGCACACATAATTCCCGTGTTAACTTCCCTTTCAATTACAGGATTTCTGAAGAAATATGAGGTGAAGTTAAAAATGGCGGATTATTTTATCAAATTACGTTCGATAGACCGCGCCGGGCCCTGCATGAATAAGGCAGGAGGCAGGATTAAATAAGTGATACCGGGGAAACGCTCTTCCAAGCTGTGGCCTCAGTGCAAGCGGGCAGGGAACAGTGCCTTTGTAACTTACCCGCTCACACTAGGGCCACAGATTCGACGAACATTTTCCTGGTATTGACAGGGCCACTTAGGACAGAGACGTTACGATATGCTATCACATACCTGTGCTAATTAGGGGCACTGATACTAAAGTAATGAGGCAAAATATTTTATTGACAAATAAAAATATCGATGTTACCTGTCAACATCTAAATGTTAATAAACATAAATATATATTTTTTTCTCTTCATTTCAGAATGAAAACAATAAACAAATTAAAACGTGTATTTATTTGTTTATTTTAATTACTTTTCATAGTAAGTATGTATACAATCAATATTTTTTCCATATTCGTCGATACTAATAGTAGGAGAGCCGAAGAGGGGATTTCGGGAGTACCTAAAGCGCGGCAGATTAATATATAGGGGGATACCTTGTACCCAGTTAAGTACTTCCACCAAATATGAGCCTCATATGTATGGCCGCCCGTCAAGGATAAAAGATCAGATTAGTAAAAAAAAATTGTTCATCTGAAATTCTCGAGCGCGTCAGATTAAGGTAGGGTGAGTTAGTTACATGCTAAAACGTGTATTATCTTCTAATCTGACAATTTAAAGGTGACGTAAAGAAGGCGGAGGGCTACAAAGTTGTAAAAAAAAACTTCATCTCGACATTCTCGAGCGTGGCTAATTTTTTATTTATTTAAAAGGGAATGAATCTATGATGACGGAAAATATATAATCTGACGATTTCCACTAGCCGAAGTAACAAAAATTCATCGTAAAGTTTAATGCGTTCAGTTACGTGATGCCTGTATTCCACTCTGGTTTCTGTTGCCACGACGCCATGACAGCTGATCATGTTGTTTAGAACACTAAAGTTATTAAATATTTATAGTTGCCGGCAACTTTTAGAACAAAGATGGCGGATTTGCGCATGTACATTTGTACGTAAATCGGCTACTGCACAGTCAAGATTATGCTCTAAAAGTTTCCCGGCAGCTGTACTATGAGTGATATTAATATAAAGTGTGTATTTTGTGGTAAAACTACTTTACAAACAACAATTAAATTTACATTAGAAACAGAACAAAAATGTGTAAATATTTTAGAATATAGCCGGAGCGAACCGGTTCTCCGAAAATCCCGAACAACAATATAATCTTGAACTTTCGAGAGAATCTTCATTAAATGAAGTAAATCACGCACAGTGCTATAAATTATTTATAGCAATAAAAATACCGCGAGTCTTTAAGTATTTACAACAGCGGCAAAGTATTATGGAATATGACAGTGCATCGGAAGTTTCTGGGAATAGCTCCGAATCACATGCCCCTGCTTCTGGGGAGTGCTCCGAGTCACATTTTCCTGTTTCTGGAGAGTGCTCTGAGTCACAAGTTCCTGTTAATTTTTTCTATTGTCAGATTAGGCGAACCCCGCCAGATAATCGTGAGATTATGAGACAGCACGTCTAGGGCATCAAGATGAACCATATTGTATATCTTAATCTGACGCGCTTGAGTATTTCAAAATAGCGAATTTATTTTGCACATTCTAATAATAACTGCGAGTTTGCGTCACATCTAAATCGTCAGATTATTATATAAGAGCTTTTTTTAGGTTCACTTAACATCCCCTTAGAAAATCTGACGCGCCCGATGAAAAAAATTTTTTTTTTTTATTTTCAACCCTCAAGTACGACCAACCCCATCATGGAAACAATCAGTTTAACATGCGTACATCTTTAAAAATGTGTAGGACATGGATGCTATCAATATCTGACGCGCTCGAGTATGTCCATGCAACAGTTTTTTTTTACATTTTTGAAACTCTGTAGCCGCTCCCCCCACCGATGAAAAGGTATATCTTATATGATTTTTTTTTTCTTTTTATCATCTAAGCTTCGCAACCCAATAGGTCTCTATGACGCTCGAGTGAATCCCGAGTTAGCATCGTGGCCTACCCTACTATAAAGACTGCCGTCTAGATGAAAATATCCACTTCATCAGACATGATATCGCACCGTTTTACAGTAATCGAGAACTTTCAATGAGACATGTATTAATACATCGACATCTTTTTTATGGATATCAAATCCCTAGAGCGTGCCCCGAGTTAGCACAGGTATGTCACCCTCCAAAACTACACTGAAAACAATAAATAGCTCAACTAGTTTAACTACTCGAGAAATAGCTAAATTGTGTTAAATGGTAAAATTAAGTTAGTTACTACAAAACTTGTGTTGGTTACAATTAGCCCACCAGTTTGTCAGTTCTTTGATTTATATAACTAGCAGCTAGCATTCTGTTAACAAATCATTTTTTTTTCTGTGCAAAACACTCAGCGTGTTGTGAGTATTTTCTCTGTTAATGACCATAGGAGCGTTTTGTCGCGCATGCCTCGCTATTCCTGACTTTAATATGCTACCATAGAGACTACCATAACGTCCATAACACAATTCAGAATTTGAATAAATTACCATATTTATTAAATAAAATCTTACCAGAACTTCTAGTACAACAACTATCACTGTGACACGCGACTTCATTTTCCTTTCAATACCGTGCGTACACGACGGGCCATACTAAGCCGCGGTAAACGTGACTGACGTAAAATAATATAGGCCTAAGATAACCTTGTATTTCAAAGCAACTTCAAAAGAAGCGGTTCAATGTTCTACTTTATGTATTTTAGTGTACAATTATGACACATCGGTAACTGGGTTTAGGAATGTCCACTTTGTTTATGACCTTTCTCGCCTCAACTGGGACCGAACCCCAGCAATATCTTTGAAAAATAGGAGCGACAACAACCGCAAATGAAAATGTATGGAACCGAGCGGCGCCATTAAACAATTTAAATCCCACTAATGCTGACGGATTATCTCGGCTGCAGTAAATAAGCCGTTATGCAGCCACGTTCACGAGCCTAAATAACAATTTGGTCCTATAATGTTCTCATAGAACAGAGTTTACAAAACTCTGTGACTCTTTGACCCATAGGAGTTAGAACGTTTTGTTCCTGAGAATAAAAACGGTACAGTAAATGGAAATAAATGCATTATAGTATATTATGAGTACTATGGCCACTAATAGTATGAAATTGCGAATTGAAATTGGAGACGCTCTACATCTCCGTTAAACTAAGTTCTGTATTTTTATTACATCATATTTTAATTTTGACGCCTATAGAGACCATTTACATCTATCTATGTTTATCTGTTTGTCTGTTAATTTTATCGTGCATCACGTGAAAACGGCTGAACGGATTGTGATGAAAACTTCAATGATCTGTCGAGTAAATCCCTGGCCATATTATATAAAATCCCTGGCTATAAAAATTTAACCAATAAAGGGGGGGTTAATATTCATATTCATATTCATTTATTTATAATATTTTCAATATTACACGTCAATACATGAAATCATTTATAAATTAATATACAAATTTAATTAACATTTACTCGTATAAAGCAATGCCGTAAATAAGTAATACTATTTCATAATTTAACATTTAAAAATTCATTGAAGCTATAAAATGTGTGCTCGAGAAGCCAACTTTTCAGTCTCTTTTTAAAACAGCCTAGAGAGGGAGCTGATGTAATTGCCACTGGTAACTTGTTGTAGACTGTTGGGCACACAACGTGAGTTACCTTTCCAGATCTTGCTAGTCGTCGTTTAACGGGCAGGAGCCTATCCGGATGTCGGAGCAAGCGGGCTTGGTCTGCACGTTTTTTATACTGACTGAGATTTTCGTAACCGTAGATAGCAATCTGTTGTATTACTACCGAAGGCAAAGTCAGTATGCCCAGTTCTTTGAAGTAGGGTCTCACGGAAGCTTCCTGAGGCAGCTGCACCACCGCGCGAACGGCTCTTTTTTGGAGTCGGAATGCGCGTTCCCAGTCTGCGGCGCGCCCCCACAACTCTGTGCCGTACTGCAGGAGTGAGTGAATGGTTGCAAAGTAACACGTTCGCACTACGTGACGCGGCACGACTCCGGACAGACGACGGAGTGCGAAGCAGGCGCCACCCAGTTTCCCACAAAGCTTATCTATGTGAGGCGCCCAAGTTAGTTTTCGGTCGATCTCGAAGACCAAGAATGTGGTGGTTTCTACCTGTTCTATGCACACGCCATCAGCTTGAACTTTAAGTGACCTCGGAGTTCGGCCTCCGACATAAAAATGTACGAAATGTGTTTTAGTTAGATTAAGCGCCAGGCCGTTCAGACTAAACCACCGAGATAACTGGTTTGCGGCGTCATTGAGGCGGGTTTCGAAACAATCCACATTAGGTGCCGTTATAATCCCTGCAACATCATCTGCGTACATTAAGATGTCGGCTGCTGTTATTGCTTCAGGCAGGTCGTTCAGTAGCAGGGAAAACAGAATGTTCGAGATTGACGACCCCTGGGCTACTCCCATAGATGTAGTCAGTGGATCAGACCTGGCTAACCCACCATCTCCCACCACAACTTGCGATCGGTCACGCAACACATCAGTGAGGAGGCCATGCGCATTGCCACGTATGCCGTAATGAAGCAACTTGGCGGCGATGACGCCATGATCGGCTACATCGAATGCCTTGGAGAGGTCACAACAGAGCATCGCGACCATCTGTTTGTTCTCCAGGGCATCCATGACCTTGCGCATGGCCTCACGCGCCAGATCTGTGGTGCAGCGGCCGAGCCTGTACGCATACTGCCGGTCAGACAATGCATTTGTCGCGCCCAAGAATGCTGTAAGTCGGTAACACAATCCGTTTTCCAACACCTTGGCAACGCAAGGAATGATCGATACCGGCCGGTACCCGTCTATACTTTCTCGTTTTCCTTTTCCTTTAAAAAGGGGAGAGACTTTACTAATTTTTAAAGAACTAGGGTACGATCCCTCTCTAAGGCATAGATTGTACAGCCTAGTAAGTATTGGTGTCATAGTAGCCGCAATTGTGTTAAGCAGGTCCATGGACACACCGTAGATATCTTTACTTGTTTTATGTGGTATTCGGGACGTTATTATAGTGTAGACTTCATCACAGGTGAAAGGGATAAGTCTAATGGATCGGTCTGCAGGCGCGCGCGCCGCGCTCAGCTGATCGCGCACGCGGTCAAGGTCAGCGCAGGGCGCTCCGCACGCCATTGCGGCGCCCACGAACCTAGAATTCATAGCATTAACTGCCTTTTTCTTGGTGCTATATTTTACGCCGCGCGAGTCCACGACAAGTTCCGTGAAGTCTACAGGAAGCCTTACATTTTTTCCTCTTTCTTTGTTTACTACTTGCCACATAGTCCTGCACGAATTTTGTGTCATAGCCATTTGAGTGGAGTAAAATTGCGATTTACGTTGCAGTATCGCATTATTGTATTTTGTATTTAATATTTCAATGCATTTTCTTAATGCTTCATTGCATGGGAACTTGCGTTCCAAGTTTAGGTAGTCGAATAATAAAGATTTAATGTTTAATACGTCTTGTGTAACCCATGTCTCAATATTTTTCGAACGGGAGCTTTTTATTAATGGGAAACAGGTATTGATTTTGTTAGATAAAATATTGTTTAACTGAGCTGATAAGGTTTCAGCTGTATAGCTATTATGATTTGACACAAGATTCGCCCAGTCAATACATTCCATCGTGGAGATAAAATTTGCGCGATTCATTTTAGAATAATTTCTAGACAAGCGTGGTTGTTCAATAGGCTTCCTATGCTGACTCATCGCCTCAACTCGCACCGCGTAGTGATCACTGATATTAGTTACTAAGGGAGACGCCGTTATCGACTCCGCATCCAAATTAGTATATACGTGGTCGAGTGCAGTGGACGAGTTCGAACTTACTCGTGTGGGAAACGTTACCACGTTCCTACAATCATAGGCTGCCAACACGTCCTCTAGATTTCTACAATCTACAGTTTTATCCCCGATACAATTTATATTCATATCACCTGTAATGATGAATTTTTTATTAAGTTGGCTAACTTTTTCGAGCACACATTCTAGGTGGGTCAGAAAATATTGCGTATCAATTAAATTAGTCCGGTATAAACAAATTATAATAAGATCAGAATCTAACAAATAAACAGCCGATAACTCGCATACTAATTCTTTAGATAATTCTACAATTTCGGTTATGTTCACTGCTTTTAAGCTATCCGTGGCGTATATGCATGACCCACCGTGAATCGATTGCTTACGGCAAAATGATGATAATAGAAGGCGTTTGTCTAAACTAATGCACTTTAAATTTACGTCAGAGAGCCAGTGTTCAGTGATCGCTAACACGTCGCATTTCAATTCAGTACCGAGTTACACTTCCAATTTGGATGTTTTGTTGTTGAGTGATTGCACGTTTTGATGGCATACAATAATCTTCTCACTTGATGCATTCTGTGTGTGTGTAGTCGTCGCGCGCGCAGCCGCGCAGTCACTGGGCAGCTGCCGCGAGCTGGTTGGTGGTGGGGCCCCGCTCCGCGCGGGGACGGACGCGAAACCAGTCTGTGAAGTGTATTCCGTGCGGCCACGAAGTCGGCGAGCTTAACCGCTCATATATGCTTTCGGGGAAGCCAATTGTAAACGAAGCGTGTCGTTTGGTTTTTATGTCCCTTTTTTCTACAGTATATTCTTCTGATTTATGTATCTTATTTAAGAAAGTCCTAATTTGCTCTGGAGTTGTGTCCGGCTGGAAGTTCCAAGCTTGAATGTATTTCACACGTTCTGCAGATTGTAGCGTATTGTCTTCCTTACCAACTCCGACAGTCACAGCAGATTTGCATTTAAATTTAGATTTAGACTTTAATTTTCTTTTTTCATGACGGGGCATTTGCCATTCATCAGATTCGTCATTTTCTTCACTCTCTGTCAACTCGGTCGCAGTACCTATTGACACTGGGTAGTTCTCTGATCTCTGGACTGGTTCGACTGGAGAACTCTCCGCGGTCTTTGCTAACTGAGGCTTGTTTAGTGGCCCAACACCTATAGTTGGGACGTCACCGGTAGCGCAGTGAGTGCAGTATGCTTTTGTGCGGGTGCAGCGGGCGTTGTTGATATCCTTTTCGCACTCCCTGACGGCGCTTTCGACTTCAGTGGTGGCTGGTGCTTATTGGTAGTAGTTGTCTTGCTTGCACGCTCAGCTGCTCTTCGGGCGCGATCGGTGACAATCGTAGTGGATGGTGTCATGCTCTTCCTACTCGCTGTATTCGCTGATAGGTCACCACTCTTTTCTGCTGCCGATTGTGCTGACGCACACGCACACATGCGGGCTATGTCGATACTCGACAAAGATTGTTCAAGTACCTCCTTTTGATTTTTTATGAACCTTTGTTGAGAACGAATTTTGTCATTTTGTTCTAAAATAAGAGTCGTTTGCACTTCAATTTTTTCAGTCAACGAATTCAACCGTTTGTTCACTTCGTCTAATACACTTTTAAAGTCGGTTTTGGCCATTTTACAGGGATATCCAATAAAAATGGCCAAGAGCTTTCACAACACGTCTTTCTTATAGCGCACGCACACACACACATAGTCCTCTTAACCTCTACACTCGATTGAGTTAAGTTTGCACCTGAATCTTATGGCGCTACTTACACACCGATGATACCAATATTGCAACACAGTATACTATAATGCATGGCTCGAGTACGGCGGCGCAAATGATATAATCCTACTAACAGTGACGGATGATCGTGCAGCGAGTAAGCTCATTAAAAACGGCTGCATTGACGGCATTATAGCCCACAGGGGGTTTTACAACCCACGCTATATTGCGGATTTTTAGTGGTACTAATTTATCTAACCGGCAACGACAGGTATTTGGTAACTGACGTTGAAAGTCCGTGAATTTCACTGATGTGAACAACGAGGAAACAGGGCTAAATATTCCGCTTTCAAGTAATGTTTGCATAATAAAGCCAAAACTACACACAGTGACAAAAGTCAAGTTTTTTAAATAGGATTCAGCATTTATTTCACAAGAAGAACGAAGGATTGAACAGCATTCCGGTAAAAAATGTTTTCAATTTGTTTACTAACAAATCCTTGACAAATCGCTATTGACGTTTAATAATCCCTCACTATCCCTGGGCCAGACCGACAGTTAGGCTAATTGACAATATGTCCAATTTTCAGATAGTTTTAAGCTAATTTAATTATACACTACAGATTTTAGAATGTGTGGCGAGGAGGCAGAGACAATGAAGCACATACTGTGTGGATGTCATGCCCTCGCCAGACTTAGAATGAAGGAATTAGGTATTGGTTGATACCCAGAACCGAAGGAATTCCAGGTACTACCAACTGGTTGCATCATCCGATATATGGAGGTGGTGTAACAATCCCTTGAGTAGGTGCAACAAGGGGTAACTACACAAAAGATCCCACTGGGTCGAAGTGTATTCGTAAGGACCCCCATAATAAGATAAGATAAGCTAATTTAATTACTTTATTATCACAGAACCCAAAACTATTAGTATTACTTGGTTACTCGGACGAGTATTGAAAATATAAAAAAAGCGAAAGTGAAAGCAGCGTAGTCTAAGAATCAGCACTCAAATGACGTTGAAAAATTGACAGTTGCTACCTACAAAAAAAGTGATACAATTTCCATACTAAATCCCTCTTAGTCGTAGTCCGACTGTATGATTTACTGCGGTGTGACCAATTCTTCTCGCCTACGCTCTTTTAGAACGAGCAACTTTTCAAATGTTTTCTTTAATCCGATGGCCGTTGTCATAGGTAGTTTTTAGGGTTCCGTACCCAAAGGGTAATAACGGGACCCTATTACTGAGACTTCGCTGACCGTCCGTCCGTCCGTCTGTCACCAGGCTGTATCTCAAGAACGGTGATAGCTAGACAGTTGAAATTTTCACAGGTGATGTATTTCTGTTGCCGCTATAGCAACAAATACTATTGACGATAAAACAATAATAATTAAGGGGGGCTCCCGTACAAAAATAGGGCTTTTTGCATGATATTTCGTTCAACAGGCATTTTCTCATGAACCGTTATAGGTAGATAGTTGAAATTTTCACAGAATGTATAGTTTTGTTACCGCTATAACAACAAATAATAAAAATAAAAAATAATTAAAAATTAAAGGAGGACCCCATACAAAGAACGTGTTTTTTGTTAAATATTGGTACGGAACCCTTCGTGCGTGAGTCCGACTCGCACTTGGCCGTTTTTTTATTGCTAGCCTGTAGGAGGGTTTGACTGGTGGGCAAAGGCCTTTCCCAATGATTTCATTCTTAGGGTCCACTGAACTGGAGCGCAGACGCGCGGAAGAGTTGAAGTCTGTATCTCAGGTCCACTTCACTATTGTGCTTGGTCGATTCCACACGTCTCCGCTCTGCTCCGCTCTGCTCCGCTCCGCTCCGCTTCAGTGGAGTCACACCCTTATTGTTGCCAAATTTTATTACAGGCTGTATCGCATTTTTCTAGTCTTTTCGCAACTATTTCTGCAATAATTTTAATCCCATCATATAGTCTGGCTAATGAAATATTACTCAAAGTTTTGGCGGAAAATTTAAAAATCTGCTCACACTTTGTGTAGCAGAAATTATAGTTTTGATACTAGTAGTCTAAGATCCCTTTAAGAACGACCTTCACCGAGATGTTTATTTGATGAAATGTATTTTATATTTAATTTAATATGTCAATAAATATATTGCATATGGGTTGCCTAACAAATTTTAGTCCAGGGTATGTTTAATAAATGATTAAAAAATTTATTTTTTTAAACATTTGATTATTAGATAAATTCTATACCAATCGAAAGTATGAAGCCCATAGAATATGCAAACGTTAGGTTGCCTATTCTTTTCTCGTCAAAACTATCGGGTAGCCAGGTTTAAACTGGTAAATCTATACTAGCATTTTGCAACGGTCTGATTATTGAATTGAAATTAAATAACATTAAAGATTATTTTATTATGAACACGGTGGTATAGGGTTGTTTGCGAAAAATCAGTCCAGAATTCCGGTTGGCGAATTTTGAAAAGTAAAATATTGCAGCGAGTGAATGTGTGCGACTGAGAGGTCCCAACCAAAACCATCCCATACGATAGAAGAGGACACAGCATAGCAGCTGTTTGAAGTCCGCCCATTTAAAAAAAGAGAGTGCGCATGCTATTTGTGATAGACTCGTATATGCTGTGCATTATTTTGCAGTAGTTTATTATTAAAATAGAGAAATAGTTATTTAACTTTTTTTTTAATCAATTAATTAATGAAATAATGATCTTTATTCTGCAAGTAGGCCACAAGGGCACTTTTACATGTCTGAGTCCATCGACATTTCACAAGAGGTGACCACTGTTGAGAAGAAACTCCGAAAGGTTAGATACATTACATTTGTTTTATTCTACTACCTATGTTTCTACTTGAATCACTTAAAATTAATGCCGTTTAAACACTTTTCACCGTTGGTTAAAATTCTCCAACATTTAAAAGTATGAGAATCTCTGAACACCATGATGACGTAGGCTTGTGTCAGTCACGTGGTTCGCGAGTCTCGGAAGAGAGTACCAGGCGGAGTATATTATTATACCATGCATTTTATTGTATCTATAGCGACAATCTACTCCAAAATAATGCACAGCATATACCTACGAGTCTATCGCTATCCTTTTCATTTTCAAGCACAAATAGCATGCGCACTCTCTTTTTTTAAATGGGCGGACTTCAAACAGCTGCTATGCTGTGTCCTCTTCTATCGTATGGGATGGTTTTGGTTGGGACCTCTCAGTCGCACACATTCACTCGCTGCAATATTTTACTTTTCAAAATTTGACAACCGGAATTCTGGACTGATTTTTCGCAGGCAACCCTATACCACCGTGTTCATAATAAAATAATCTTTAATGTTATTTAATTTCAATTCAATAATCAGACCGTTGCAAAATGCTAGTATAGATTTACCAGTTTAAACCTGGCTACCCGATAGTTGTGACGGGAAAAGAATAGGCAACCTAACGTTTGCATATTCTATGGGCTTCATACTTTCGATTGGTATAGAATTTATCTAATAATCAAATATTTAAAAAAAAAAAAATTTTAATTATTAATTCAACATACCCTGGACTAAAATTTGTTAGGCAACCCATATGCAATATATTTATCGACATATTAAATTAAATACAAAATACATTTAATCAAATAAACATCTCGGTGAAGGTCGTTCTTAAAGGGATCCTCTACTATAGTTAATATTTTTGATTTTTTTATGAACACGTAAGGTACCAAAGGAAATAAATTAAATAGGTATATGTTGACGTGCACTCATAGTCAGCTCACATAATTTCTACCACTATGTACAGTACAGTCAACGACAAACACATATTATGTTTAAACTTTCTAACCATGTACAAGATGAAAAATGAAATGTAGTGTAAATGTTGATAATACTAAACTAGTTTGATAATACCATAATCCATAATATTTATTCATCACCAAAAATATTACATAAGTACTATGCCACAGCTCAATCGGAATGTTAGAACTAGTACCTACATAAAGTATCAAAATTATTTATAGAGGACCCACCTACTAAAATGTTTAACTCATAGACAATTGGTGATACCACAAGGAAATATCTGTCAACATTATTTATACTATATCTATGGGCTAGCCAGACTCTAACCAATATCAACAAAACCCGACCATACATTCGATCAATAGAAATACTTCTACCAACACTCAAACTTGGACGTCAGTTAGAAAAATGGTCCATACACAAACGTAATTTGTAACACTAATAGTTATTCGCCCGACAGAGTGCGCCTTTGTGCCGCTGTCGGCTTGACGGATGGGGAATTTGTTTCGAGTATTATCCAAGTTTGGGATCGGGATAAAGATGCAACATTTTAGTGGCACGGACTTCCTTCAATGTGTACGAGGTGAAAAACATAAGCGGATAAGGTCTCGCACATTTAAAATTCTTCTTCAAAAATCTGTGATGGCCTCTTAAGGTGTTTACATAAAGTGACATTAAAAAATGAATTTTAAAGGTAAAGAAAGAAATGAAGTCTCGTCGTCTATGACTGTGCATAATGCCTCATGGCATTAAGTGTGCCTTTTGAATGTAAGTTTTCTTTTAGAAAATAAAATAAAAAATAATACAAACAGTGTAATATTAATAATATTTCGGGCATGTCATTGAAGCGTTGAATGTAATAACTTCATATCGAATCACTTTTTCACAACAAATAACCGACTTTAATGACGAAATGGGTTTATATTTGTCTTGTTGATTTTCTCAAAAGTGCTGAATTAATTTCGATAAAATTTTTATAGGACCACCTCTGAAGTATGATCTACCAAATAAGAAAAATAATTATCAAAATCGATTTATAATTGGCGGAATGATCGCGTAAAATACATACAAAAATATAGGAACAAACAGTCGAATTAAGAACCTCCTGCTTTTTTTGAAGTTGAAAATAAGCATCAAATGTAGCTTTACTACTGGCTTATATGTCAAGTTATAACAAAACAGGGTATTATACTCTGGAATAATAACAGGCGGACTTTCGAAGTCATCAGGTCATCACGCTATGATTGATTGGATTCTCTCACTCCGTTTCTGTATTGCCAGTGGTGCATCATAATACTCCCCGATTCCCTTGTTAGCTGTATGAATTTCGTTAAATCGTGAGTGTTTTAAATCAATTATTACACCAAAATAAAATTTAGTCAAAGAACATGATAACTGTAATGCCTGAATGCATTTTTTGTACGACTTGCGACAAACATTTTATTGCTTATAATTATTTTTTCAACCTACAGAATGACCAAAAAGAGTAGAAATTAAAAAGTGGGAATACCGTTGTGTCGTCCCTTTCTAATCAATCTAAGAAAACGGGGACGACACTACAGTATTGCCACTTTTTAATTTCTACTCTTTTTGGTCAGACTTTAAAGCTGGAAATAATCAGTGAAGTAGAAAGTCTCACCACCTGGAGTGTCAAAGGTACCTACCTTGTTTTTAGGGTTCCGTACCCAAAGGGTAAAAACGGGACCCTATTATTAAGACTTCGCTGTCCGTCCGTCCGTCTGTCACCAGGCTGTATCTCAAGAACGGTGATAGCTAGACAGTTGAAATTTTCACAGATGATGTATTTCTATTGCCGCTATAGCAACAAATACTAAAAATAAAATAAAATAAATATTTAAGGGGGGCTCCCGTACAACAAACGCGATTGGTTGCGTTAACTTTGCACCTCATTTGTATGGAGCGCTATACATACCAGGTGCAAACTTAACTTAACCACTTAAGGATGGAAAGTGTTTGTACGGATCCCTCGGTGCGCGAGTCCGACTCGCACTTAACCGGTATTTTTTACACCACGGCTCATGACTCATGACACAAATTCAAATTTAAGAGGCTCTCCTCTTAGGGCTTGTGCACAAATCACGCGAGGTTTTTTCGGCTACTTTTTGACGATAGATCACGTTCTATCGTGATCTATCGTCAAAAAGTCTATTGTATAAAATATAAAAATCTATCGTGATTTTTTCGTGATCCCCCCCTCCCTCCTATGGAACCTCGCGTGATTTGTACACAAGCCCTTAAAGGGTCAGTAATGCGCGTGTGATGCTCCTGGCGTCGCGAGCGTCCATAGGCGACGGTAACTGCTTAAAATCAGGCGGGCCGCATGCTTGTTTGCCACCATCGTAGTATAAAAATGCATACTAAAATTTTCAGCTACTTTAAATGCTGATTGTACTAGAATTTCCCAAATTTCGCCGGTTTTCCGACGACTTTATGACAATACGCGAAAATAAAGGGAATAGCGAATAGTTTTGTGTAACTTGCGCCAATACAGCTGCATGTTTGAGTTGCGCGTTAACTCGCTTCATTGTGCAACCTCGCCATTCTAAAAGAGCTTATCAACCTTAGAAAATACTATATTCATACGTCGTTTTGACATTCAGCTATTATACGTTTCTGAAATTAATTTCGGAAACATGTTCTATGTCACTTTCATTGTTCTGCGAATCGAGAGAGATAGAACGATTATTTGTTTTGCTGTTAAAACGTGCTCAATTCATTAGTAATGTAGTTATGTTAATTGTTTGACTGTTCTGTATGAGAATAGGAATATCTCATTCCATATACTCGTACATGGATGAAGTGTTCATATCGTATAAACAGCTGAAATAAGAGGAATATTTCGTTTGGCATGATATATAGCCACTAAAATTAAAGTTAGTTTCACCTGGCACACTGTTAAATTTTCCATATCATATCATACAGACGCAATGTTACAACTTAACATGGAAAATAATGCAAAAATTGCTTGAAATCTGCGGAATATTTAGTCCCGTTTCCTCTTTGTTTACATCAAAAATTTGCCGTTGCCAGTTAGATAAATTTAATCCATAGACACCAGTGAATCGATCTCAGTTATCGGAATCAGAATGCCATCTCCATAAGTGCAACAACTTACCTCCTAAACAATGAAAAGATCGCCACACAAAGCATATTAAGAAAAAAATCAAAAGGTTCCTTGGGAGTTTAGGGTGGCGGAAAAGTTAACGCCCTGGACCGGCAATCCAGGACCGGGTTCGCTTCCCAGTCTCCTCCACCAGGTAACCCATTTCAATTTTTCTTTGAACGTTGATCTTTGTATCAATGGCTGAACGTACCTCCTCTTAATTCGCAGAGGAGTGTGAAGTTTCCCCCTTCTTCCAACGGCCCGACGACACCGGCCACGTCTCGCCCTTGCTCGTCATACAGCAGCAGCTTGTGAGGTGGCACTGGAGCAAAACGATTTACTTTGAATAGAAAAAAAAAACAGCTGTAAACTAAAAAAATAATACATATTTTGTATTTCTGACTTTTATGGCTCTTTGGGCGGTCGCGTACCGCGACTTAGAGCTCGCGCTGACAGAGAGCGGTCACATAGTTCAGTTTGAGTTCCGCGTGCTAGTGACCGTTGACCGCTCAAGAGTTCCGATTCCGACGCACACAAGTGACGTTCAAATTGTCGCGTTCTAGTTTCGTTTGTGTCTTTGTACATGCAATATGTCACTAGAAAGTTCATCTTCCGATGAAGAATTATTGCTCTTGTGGAGCTTAGTAGCTTCTAAAAAGAGATTTCTCTTGCTGTCTCCAAATCCCATTGCCGTGGCAAGTTGAAGCCAAGCTTCTGCTTTTTTGTCACCATTTTTATTTCAATTAACTTTTCCGTATTTGCAACCTCAGACATTGCGGCGTTCTCGCGTTCTCTGTCTCGGCGGGAAAAGAACTCTTGGAAAGCGACGTTCTGCTTTGACCGCCGCGGTCTAGCTGCCCGCTGTGTGCGTTGTCGTATAGACTCAGTACATTCTAAAGACCGCAGAACTCCGAATTCAGAACTCAGAACTCCCGACCGCTGTCTGTCTGCGCTAGCTCTTATTGTAGCGATTCAGTCGTAATTCGTGAACTGCGATCGTCGACTTTATCGATCCTGTATCGATGCCGAATTGCGACTGTATCGATGCCGAATCGCGACTGTATCGATGCAGTGTCGCGATTGTATAGCGATAGTAGCGATGCATAATCGTGTTTACGTGCGCAAGGGTATCTTATTGCGACTGTGTCGCTACTGATGACGAGAGACGAGACTGACTGACGAGAATTAAGCAGAACTTTAGCCAATGGCTTACCGACAACGTGCAATTAAACTGCGTCGACGACGAGCGAAGCGAAGCATGACACGGTTACGAATTAAGCAGAACTATGTCTAATGACTTACCGACAACAGTGAGTCGTATTTGAAAGTTCCTCGTGGGCGAGTTCTTGAAGTCGACGCGGCAGCGGTAGACGCCTTCATCGTCCAATTGAACTGCGTCGACGACGAGCGAAGCGGGGCGTGACATGGTCACGAAGTAGGCCCGTCGGCCGAACGCGAGAGGGTCAGACCAGTGGAGGGCTTTGTTGAAGCTGCGTCCGCGCACGTCAAAACTGCAATAAATAATAAGTTTCCGTCAAAAAAGAAATACATTTTTGTAACAAGCTTTTGTAGCCGACAGTATTTTTCTTTGAACATACACACTTAATACAATAATTTAATATGTCTCACGAGCTTTAATAAGATTATCCATCAATTGCTAACAGAGACAATTCTAAAGAACCGAAACTCGGTAGGATTTCTTTAATAATCAATTACAGAGTTTCTAAGAGCCACCTTCCGGCTCGGTCATCAGACCAGCCCCATGGTACCATATTATTGTAGCTCAGTCGATTGAAGATATCTGCTTCAAAATTGAGTTGCAAGATTCCACTCGAACAAACATAGTTAGCGGTCGGATAGCTCAGTTGGATAGCTCAGTTGGAAGAGCAATGCGCCGGAAACGCAGAGGTCGCGGGTTCAAATCCCGCTTCGATTGCAGTAGATCGCATTCCATTTTTCTTTCTTAATTTACCTTTGTGTCATTATTTATAAAAATAAAAATGTGGTATTACCACATAAAAAATATGAATCGATAAAAAGATTCTATACAAATATTTAGAACAGCGCCATCTCTCTCGCAGTCTTCGCACTTGCTGTAAAGCAATGGGGATTGGGGATCGTGCGTGTAAAACGCACATCCTAGGGTATGGCTAATGCGCATAAGCATTTCAAAAACATATATGACACAGAGGGCGCTCCAGTAGCGTAAAGAATTAAGGGATGAAAGATTTCGTGCGATTGACGAAGCGGTCGGATAGCTCAGTTGGAAGAGCAATGCGCCGGAAACGCAGAGGTCGCGGGTTCAAATCCCGCTTCGATTGCAGTAGATCGCATTCAATTTTTCTTTCTTAATTTACCTTTGTGTCATTATTTATAAAAATAGAAATGTGGTATTACCACATAAAAAATATGAATCGATAAAAAGATTCTATACAAATATTTAAACATAGTTATTTTAATATACCTAACACAGTTATACAATGCAAGTCAAATAAAAGCTAGGAAAAATATTAAATCAAAATCAAAAGTTTATTCTGTAGATAAGTAAGCCACAAGGGCACTTATAAGTCTGAATCTGAATGTACCGACAATTCACAAATGGCGACCACTGCTGAGAAAGAAGCTGAAAGAAACTCAACAGTAAGTATTATTTTCGGTTACCTAGATATCAGAAACACTAATTTTTAGTTGTCCGAAAGCCATTATTTTCCAAAACTGTTATTTTTTCAGAATAATTATAAAGCAAATCTAACCTAACCTTTAAAACAATGTTTATAAAATGTTGTAAATTTTCCGGGCTACAGGAAAAATACTTTCGGAAAATTGAAAATTTGGCGAAACCTTACAGATGGGAAATAATATTTCGGAGTTGTTATATACCTATAGGATACATTTTTTTTCGTATATTAGGTATAAAATTAAAAACCTATATACATAATGACACAAAGGTAAATTAATAAAGAAAAATTGAATGCGATCCACTACAATCTAAGCAGGACTCGAACCTGCGACCTCTGCGTTTCTGGTGCATTAATTGCTCTCCCAACTGAGCTATGAGCTATTAGTCCTGCTTAAATTGTAGTGGATCGCATTAAATTTTTCTTTCTTAGTTTACCTTTGTGTCATTATTTATAAAAACGTGGTATTTCCACATAAAAAGATAGAATCGATAAAAAGATTATATTATATAAAATAAAACCTATATGTTACACCAAACGAAAAATATAGGAATTGGTATATACATATATATATTTCCACATGGTCATAAACATACATACATACTTATAAATATATCGACAAGTGAACATTGTACAAGTATGCAGTATATTCCACTAGTCTGCATTGCAATGTAATTCAATTTAAAATCACACGAATTTCCATTACCAACTTGCCAACTACATTCTGTAATTAAGTAAAAACATTGCTGTTTACTTCACACAGTACACATAGATGTAGTTGATATACGTAGTCATTATCGTTAGATCCGAACGCTACGGCGTAACGTCTACGGCGTAGAGCCTCTACGGCGTAGCGTTAAGCCTGTTACACACTAGACGTCTTGAATTTACGAGTCCTTTTGTAAGGAGAATTTAATTAATGCCACGTTGTTTTACAGTGGCGAGACTTCGCTCAGATTAGGGAAAGTAAATGTAGTTTTTTGTATTGTTGGCTTGTTTGGGTATTTTTACTAAATGTGTATAAGTAAAAACTCATTTCTTGGGGACGCGGTTGGCGAAGTGGTAGTGGCTTCCTACTGAGCCTTGACGGCCTTGGATTCGAATCCTGGCAAGAGCAATATTTGGGTTATAAACTCGAATTCGGGTTGCTATCCATTCGGTTGCAACAATAGCAACCCAATGGATCCCACAAGATGTATATCGGAACAGAGGCAGACCGAAAAGGAGATGGCGGGACGATCAGGACGCATTCTGCAGAGAATGGCAGAACCGCACTGGCAATAGGATCGAATGGAGAGAAGAAGGGGAGGCCTTTGCCCAGCAGTAGGAAACCCAAACATGCTACTAAAAAAAAACTCGACTTTGTTCCAGTGTGTATTATTGTACAATTATTTAAAGTAAGTCTACACAAGATAACTAAGAATAGTAAACTAGGCTAAAATTTATTTATTACTATTCAACGCGTGACGATTTACCTATTCTTAGTAATAATTGTATGACCTATTCTACTACAAAATAATTCAGATGTGTCGGGTACGTACCTGGGAGTTACCTCAGTTATTACATGTAACTAGGTTAAGGTACTGTTAATCAAGAAAAGTCTACTAATTAAAAACAACATAATTGATAGTTATAGAGAAATGGCCTTAAATTAATACTGACAACTATCCTAAAAACTTTTTTGTTATATTAACCTCCTTTTTAGGGTTCCGTACCCAAAGGGTAAAAACGGGACCCTATTACTGAGACTTCGCTGTCCGTCCGTCCGTCTGTCACCAGGCTGTATCTCAAGAACGGTGATAGCTAGACAGTTTAAATTTTCACAGATGATGTATTTCTATTACCGCTATAACAACAAATACTAAAAATGAAATAAAATAAATATTTAAGGGGGCTCCCATACAACAAACTTGTTATAGATTATGGTACGGAACCCTTCATGCGCGAGTCGGACTCGCATTTGCCCATTTTTTTCTTTATAGTTGGGCAAAAAGAATCCTAAGTATAATCATTTTTCGATATACCGTTGTGCTTTTAACAAAATTGTCCAGTCGTTATGGTGTGACGAGCGCACACATTAATTTCTAGCAATAGTTGACTCTGTATAGCTGACGACAAAATAGACGTCGACCTCCATCGCGCTATTCAGATTTTCCAGAAATCATAAATAGAAAACTGAGTATCGATACAATCTTAGGACTGTATATGTCCAGGGACCTAATTCGAGAATGCCGTTTGAGAGATCGCGAATCGTCAAATCTCTATTCGATAACAGGGATATCGCCTTTGAACTGTTATTAAAATGCGATGAGCTTCAGGTGACATTTCTAATGTCAATTTTGAAAATACGAAGGCGATAATGATTGGCAAAAATGCTATTCATGCATATTAATTTCTGTGTTGAACGAAACGTAACTGACTAATTTCACTCACTACACGGTCAAGTTAAAGTATGCGCCACATACAAAGGAAACGCAAATTAAGCGCGACCGGATTGACGAAGTTGCGATGTTCTAGGGATATCGCCAACTTGTCAAGTAGGGACACGTCAAAAGACGGATGGCGATGAAATGGAGAGATCTCCATCATCTCTGTAAAATTGGTCGAATTACCCCCTAGGTTACTGGCAGGTCTAACTAAAAAAGTATCTAGTAATCAATCTAGAATATCCGTCGATAGTTTAACTAACAGGATGAATCCATTTTCATGGATTTTCGAGCAGAATTGAATATATATTGTTTCGTACAAAATTCGTGTTTTTTTTAAACAAATTTAAAATGTATCTATTCACGTAGTTTCAATTTCTGTTGTCAATTTGGATAGCATTGTGGAATTATCGGTTTCTGAACCATCGAGAGAACTGTAAAGGAATTTCATACAAAATTGAAGGCCTAAGCCGGGAAGTAATTTTATTTAAACAAAGGCGTCTGTGTGAAGCATGCTAAACAGCTGAATTGTGAAGTTTGAGAAAAGCACTATTAGATGACGAGATACGCAAGAGAACCGAGGTTGTAGATATAGCTCAGACAGTCGCCAAACTTAAGTGGCAGTGGGTGGGGCACATTGCTCGTAGAATCGACCGCAGACCGGAACACGCAGCGTTGGAAGGCCTCCAATGAGGTGGATCGACGCGACCTGGTTAATATCGCGGGTAGAAATTGGATGAGGGCGGCGCAAGATCGATTGTTGTGGAGAACTTTGGGGAAGGCCTTTGTCCAGCAGTGGACGTCTATAGGCTGATACCTATGATGATGATGACTATTACATGATTAGCCTAGCCGTGAAAAGGGCCGGTTTCCTATACCTACTCATCCAGCAAGGCCTTCTTTCTCGGCGTCTGCAGTAATTTACTATTATATCATCTGATAAATAAGATAAAAAAATAATAATCAAATGAATATTTTTCCTTATATGTGCTCTTACATGTTTGTATTCGCAAAACGGAAGCAAGTAAGGTAAATATACCTTGTATTGTTTTTGTTGAATAAATACGAATTTTCCAGATAGCTAATATAATATTTATATACACCGCTTTATTGACTTCTATTCCAGTTTTCGAATATCCGTCTGTATATAATCAAACGCATGTTAGATTTATGTTTTTACTAGCTGCGCGGCGCGGTGATACCCGATCATCCCACGGGAACACTACATTTTTTCGGGATAAAAAGTAGCCTATGTGTTAATGCAGGGTGTCAGCTACCTTCATACCAAACTTTATCAAAATTAGTCCAACAAACACACATAAACACTCACATTTTCGCCTTTATAATATTAGTGTGATACATAAACCAATTGTTACTTAATTATGCGATGCAACATAATGGTGGCAATAATAACTGTGCATTTTCAATATCCTTTCACTTTAAGTGCTTTCAAACATTAAAACTGACGCATCATTTATGTCATTCTTTACTACGACAAAGTACTTGCACGAGTCTTTTTTATATTATTAATATCTGGGAGTCTCAGAAATGGGTTATTCACGTCGTATAAGTCGAATATCGCTACATGATTTGAATCGGTCCGCGATTCATCATTAGGAGCGCCGATCAATCGCGGCGGCGACCAATCGAATGCCATGAACATGTTTTTTTTATTTTTATGTCATAGGAGGCAAACGAGCAAACGGATCGCCCGATGGAAGGCGATTACCGTCGCCCATAGACAACTGCAACACCAGAGGATTTCATTAGTGCGTTGCCGGCCTTTCAGACGTACGCTCTTTTCTTGAAGGTTTGAATTTCGAGCGATATTCGCATTAGACGATATGAGTAAATATGAATTTTAATACTTAGACGAGCATTTTACTTTTGACGGTGACAGTACAATGAGCTGCCTGAATGAATGCATGGCCCATGTATGAATGAATTCGGCCATGCATTTGAGCAGCCCATAGTACATGCAATTTGCAAAATAGTATATATCTTTGTACAGTAAACGATTAATATTATCAATTTAAAATGATTGAATAAAAGCTATTAGTTATATGGAATGCATACATCTTAACCACAGCGTACTCTAATGTGTGACGTATCTGGTGCAGCCGCCGGTTCGTTAGGCAGCGGGTAACGAAGCGTACGTGTCTCAATTCGCCCCAGTTGACGTCTTTACATCGATTCTATACTATCATGAGGTATCGGCTAGTATTAACAGCATAAGGTCTTTTGAATAGAGTCATACACCAGAATAAATACGATGTTATTGTATGAAGATGCTAGTAAATGCCAAAAATGTTACGTTTTAGGTTTCTAATTCCTGAATATTTTTTAAGGTTTATATTGGGATCCTGAGATTGGCCATACAGAAAATCCCGAATAGTCTCAACGATAGCGTATTCTAATGCGTGACGTACCGGGTGCAGCAACCAGGTCGTTAGTCTGTGGGTAACGAAGCATACCCGTATGAATTCAACTCGGTTAACATCATAGTACGATCTTATAGCCTCATAAGTTATTTTAAATGCTATATCTATGTGTTTAATACATAAATAGGACCTTGTTTGCAAATAAAAGTATACTCGGTTCCAGAGGAACTTCCTACCGCGAACGCTTCGCATGTGGAATGAGCTCCCTGCCGACGTTTTCCCCGGGGGCTACAGTATGCGGTTCTTCAAGAGGGGAGTAAATAGGTTCTTAAAGGGTCGGCAACGCGCGCGTGATGCTCCTGGCGTTGCAAGCGTTCATAGGCGGCGGTAACTGCTTAACAACAGGCGGGCCGCATGCTTGTTTGCCTCCGTCGTAGTATAAAAAAAAAAAAAAACTCATGTTATACCTAAATGTGATTCATCTCTCAACAACAGCATATTCTAATATTGTGATGTTTCGGGTGCAGTCGCTGGTTCGTTAGGAGGCGAGTAACGAAGCGTACGTCTCGATTCACCCCGGTTGACGTCCTTGTACGATCCTATACAAGTGTGACACAAGGCCGTATTTTATTTAAAATGTATAAAAAAAAAGACACAATATTTAATAATTTATACAAGATACTACAGCGTTCCATAATCGTTTAAATTCCTTTATACTCTCGCGGTTTGAACACATAATTAAAACTTATTGAACCGGGTCTATCGCGATATTATTATTTACTAGCGACCCGCCCCGGCTTCGCACGGGTGCAATGCTGATAAATTATGCATGTATTATACATATAAACCTTCCTCTTGAATCACTCTATCTATTAAAAAAACCGCATCAAAATCCGTTGCGTAGTTTTAAAGATTTAAGCATACAAAGGGACATAGGGACAGAGAAAGCGACTTTGTTTTATACTACGAGTATGTACCCAAGCAGCACATTAGTGAATTTTGCAGCTTATCTTATAGCTTTAAGTTCTAAATGAGTGGTTTAACAGTTTTTGATACAACTTATAGCTTTAAACACCACTCAAAACTGTATATGAGTTCATCCTATCACTTGTAGTTGCATAGGAACGTTTTTTGTTTCTACTTTATTACTTATGGTGGGATAAAGTCGATTTTGCTACTTAAAGTTGCATGCAGGTTCAAATTGTCACTCAATAAGAAGCAATAGTGCTATATAAGGCCTTAAAATCACTTATAAGCAACTTTTACATATAAGTGGGAACATACCCTTATTTGGAACTAAAAGTTCCAAATGACTAGTACAATAGCGAATTATATCACCAATAGTGGCTAAAGGGATAATTTTACGGCTCTTTTGGAACCAAAAAATATTGCAACTTTAAGGCCTAAGAAGTACCTTATTGCCACTCCAACGCATAAATAGGTGTCAGTAGGAGGTTCTTGGAACCAAAAGCAGTTATTTTCACTTATTTCGAACCACTAACGAACTAAAAGTTCTATTATTGTTCCTATTTGCGCCTTGTCAAAATATATTTAATAGTCTTGCTTGTTTAATAGTCTACAAAAGAGCAAATAATTACTATTGGTAATATCATTCACTGCTTTGCCACTCGCAAGATACAAATAAGTGATTATTAGACTTGATAGTTCCAAATAAGGAACAAATAAGTGAAAATAAACACTGTAGGATCTTTTTTAGGGTTCCGTAGTCAACTAGGAACCCTTATAGTTTCGCCATGTCCGTCTGTCCGTCTGTCCGTCCGCGGCTTAGCTCCGTGATCATAAGTGCTAGAAAGCTGAAGTTTGGTATGTGTATGTATCACGCCGACATAACGGTAAAATAAAAACTAAAAAAATAACTTTTTTTCGGGTACCTCCCATACACCTAAAGTGTGGGTGATTTTTTTTTTCGTTCTAACACTAGCGTGTGGGGTGTCGTTGAATAATGAATAGGTCTTTTAAAAACAATAGGGGCCTTCAAAGATCATTTTTTGATAAAGTCAGCAGTTTTGTAAATATTCGCTCGGTAAATCCAAAAAATAGTGTCCCCCCCCTCTAACTTCTCAACCACGGGTCAAAAAATTATGGAAAAATTCATGAAAATAAGGCCCTATTAGTACTTTCAATGAAAACTATATTGAATAAAATCGGTCGAGCCGTTTTTGAGTTATCGCAAAAATTCATAATTTTCTTTTAAATGACGTAAGTGCCCCGCGGTGTTCTTATACTTCGAACGTTACACATATTAGTTAAGTGCCATACTGCATTAAAACATTTCGCTCAATCTGGTGCGTATAATCGATAACTTCTAGAAGGTAATAAGTAATTACAGTTACTTTGGCGTTTACGACCTTTTATAGAGCTTGAAATCTTTCTCGTAATTTAAATTCGATTTTATTGTCTATTGTGAAGGATGGCCAACTACGGAACCCTACACTGAGCGTGGCCCGACATGCTCTTCGACGGTTTTTGTTTCGCCATGTTTACAAATGGAAGCCTATGAAAACTGATTATTTTAACCAGAATTTTATCACACTGACGCATAATCACAGACTTTTGATAGTTGTGACGATGTTACTTTAACATTGTACGTAACCTACAATCATTAGGTCAGGTTTTTAACAGTTTTATTTCTTATCAGTATCTATTCCTTATTTAATTTAGCACTCTCTTTTTTAATATTCCTGATCAAATGAAGGGCGCGTCGAAATTTACAAAGAAAACATACTATAGTTTCACAGTAAAAAAAAATTCGCAAGAATTTCGTGCTTATTTCGATGCTTGTATAACGTAAAGTTTTAATCACTCATCAAACAGACATATAAATCCAAAATGAATATGGCAGATCACGTATTACTTCAATTTGACAGTTGCCTCGCCACTCAAAGATAATTTTGGCGACTCATTTATCACTCATTGACCGAACTGAAATGTTTTCATTCGTTCACTGCGCATAACTTTTACCCTTAGTTCTAATTGCCACTTAAGGTTATTGTGAGATCTCTTATAGACGCATAACTTTCACCCATAGTTCTAATTTCCACTTAAGGTTATTGTGAGATCTCTTATGGATTCTATTTAGCACCAAAAATAGGCTGCAATTTTTCTCCTTTTGGTTCTATACTGGTGGCATAAGGGTTCTTGCCACCTATATAGCACTTAGTCATGGTGGTAAATTTCACTTAAGCATCTAATTAGATATGATATACGAGCTATTTAGACCCAATTGTGCTACTTGGGTAGTGATTATTAAATGTATCACTACCCGACGAAATGTGTAATAAAACGGATGGGAGGAATATAAAAAGTTCGACTATCCCTCATTTGTTAATATTTATCATCTGTCTTTCTTATATGTGCATATATATATATATATATATATAATAAGCTCTCGTGATATAGCATACGAGGTGGGATATTACAGACCCCAGGCTGAATAAATCGGGGATAACTTTTTAAGTTGCAACGCTCGTAAGTTGTGACTTTGAGTATAGCTGCGCAGCTACTCAGGCTAGGCGACATTGCCAGATCTACAGTCCGCATGAGTCAAATGTGCGCGTGCCCATTTGGAAATTATATGTGTTCCGGCGTCTCAGACCCCACCTTGTACGGGACGTCGCCAAAAACGTACGTAGCTTTCGCGAGGTTTTTACTCTTTTTAGGGTTCCGTAGTCAACTAGGAACCCTTATAGTTTCGCCACGTCCGTCCGTCCGTCCGTCCGTCCGTCCGTCCGCGGCTTAGCTCCGTGATCATTAGTACTAGAAAGCTGAAATTTGGTATGATATGTATAACGCCGACAGAACGGTAAAATAAAATTAATAAAAAAAATTTTATTCGGGTACCTCTCGAACACCTAAAGTGGGGGTGATTTTGTTTTTTCTTTTCAACACTGGTGTGTGGGGTGTTGTTGAATAGGTCTTGTAAAAATAATAGGGGACTTCTAACATTATTTTTTGATAAAGTCAGCAGTTTTGTAAATATTCACTCCAATAACAAAAAAAAATGTCCCCCCTCTAACTTTTCAATCACGGGTCAAAAAAATTCGGACAAATTCATGTTAATGAGGCCTTAATATTGAACAAAATCGGTCGAGCCGTTTTTGAGTTATCGCCAAATTTCATATTTTTTCTTTAAAAGGTCGTAGGTTGACTTCCAGAAGGTAATAAGTGATTACAGTTTCTAGGGCGTTTACGACCTTTTTATAGAGCTTAAACTCTTTCTTAACGTAAACCTCGGGCTTAAAACAGCAGTTTATTGTGAAGGATGAGCAACTACGGAACCCTACACTGAGCGTGGCCCGACATGCTCTTGGCCGGTTTTTTATGTTTTTTTTAATCAGGAAATTGAACGATGTTTAATGGAAAATAGTTCCGATTTGGAAGATGATGCAATTGAACAGGAGAATCATTGCAGTATCGTGACCGAACATTCCTCTGAAGTAAACGCTGAGGAAGATTTGTAACAAATAGTTTACGATCAAGAAGAGGCCCTAGAGGTGGTTCTCGAGGTGGCACTAGAGGTGGTTCTCAGACAAACAGGGGCTCTTCTAGGGGTCGACCTAGGGCAAATCAACGCGACTGCGAAAAATGTGAAAATTGCGCAATTTTACTTCAAAATTATTAAAATAGGTTTTTTTTTGTCATATTCCTAAATAACGTTTCTAATTACCTACTGTTAAATTTATGTCGACATATCATTAAAAAAAAATTGATTAGTGTGTGATAAGATTTTTTTATATAGTCAAAGAAGGACTAGTTTTAGTTAAATGTTAAACAATAAATATTATATTTTTATAAACAAGTTTATTTTTATTTTTACAAAGATATATCCAAAAATACGTTTTTTTTTATAAATCCAAAATAATCACACATTCCTTCACAATAACAGATTTAAATGTTTGCAATTTTGACCCCACCTTGTATGGCACGTCTATATTTTCCACCTCGTATGCGGAGGGTTAAGTTTAAGTGACACAATTTAGCATCTTTACTATTTACACACTAAGTACCACAAGTAGTATAGAATGTAGGTTTTTTTTTATTGAACGTTAACATATTATGTTCTTTTGAGCATTAAATATAAAGAAAACAGATCCAAATCTTCAAAAGGGAATTAGTTTTTGATTATCTTTTTCCCGCAGCATTGTAACGCAAACACGCAATTGAAACAACGACAATAAAAGGCCATTAAGCATAATTTGAGAGTTGAAATACCATTGTTTGTTAATTGCACTGAATAATTTCGTGTAATTTATTTTTATTGTCCCTTTTAAATACCTCCACGAACCACCGTTGATTTTCCCGTATTTCGTTACCAGCCTGTATAAACAAGACGATGGACGTATATATACAGTACCTTTACCGTCAGTTAACGTGATCGTACTAGCTCGCTAGCCACGGCGTGAACGATATGGAGTACACAGCGCCTCTAACGCTTACTTTGTAGAACTACAATGCTCCATACAAATAGTTTACGCTGCGAGCAAGGTCACTGAAAACTCATGGTACGGGTACAGGTGTATATGAAAACCTTGCAAACTTGAGTGATGACATTACAAGTATCCCGAATCTGCATTAAGCACGTAATACAATTATCAATTTCTTCATAAAGTTTAAGGCATCTTATTTATCCTCTTTGCTCGCAAGGATTATCGCAAATCGGCTCAGCGCGAGACGGGTGCATGTTTGTTGTGGGACAAGTGATAAGCGGTAAGCGGGCTCCTTTATTGATCATTGATCAACTCACCGCGGATTTATCGGACTAAAAAGATAGCAAACAATGAGTTCGTATATCGCTAATTCTGTGCATTATTTCAGACATTTTTTTTGCAAATTTGCCCTGTTTAAATGTTAGAACGCTTTTTAAAGTTAAACCTTGTTACTTGGTTGTTACTAAAGCAGTGATGTCTCAAGGTTTAGGCATGCATTTTTTAAATTCAAATCCAATGGACAAGCTAGAAGAGAAGGTATTTGAATTTATTTTTCTGGCACTAAAGGTATTATACTCTATTGATATCGATAATTTCACTCATTGATGTTTTTTTACAATCACATCTAGGTTTGTTTGTAAAAGATAATTTTTAGAAACTCTCGTTAAACTTTACTTCCAATTCAACTGCAATTCGCTTGCGTCCAAGGATCGCCGTCGCTTGTGAATTGCGCACTGTGAACTTCATGTTGCAGGGTTAACGTAAAATTATCTTCGTAAAGTTAAACATGAAAGGGATTTAGCCAGCCTAATAACAACACGCAGCCTAATAAAATCACTGTCGCTCGTTACTCAAAACGCAGTGTCAATGAATGTCACAGAGCTAAGTTTACTTCTGATAAGATAGATAAGAAACATGGAAGAGTTTAAGCCAGCAGGCGAATAACAGCTTACGCTTTAGACGTTGCCAGATTTGATTTACATCGCAGCAATAGTTAACAGTATGTAATTTAAAGCTTACTTCTGATAACATGGAGGAATAGTACTAAAGAGAGATAATATTAGTTTGCGCACTAGTAAGTCTACCGTTTGTGACTCATGGTGTAGTCTTAGTCAATGTTGCAGACATGATGTAAAGTTTACTTTTGAGATAAGGACGGAAAGAATTTATCCCGATAAGTAAAAAAACATTTATAATGACAATGATTCATAATACAATACTAACGCTAATAGATACGCTAACCGTCTAGCCACCAGTATATAAGTCCATATGAAACGGACTTATACTCACGTCGTTTAAATTGCTCGACATGTTTCGAATTGGTACTTAATTCATAATCAGGAGCTCCGATTTTGATATTTCTGAGACTCGCGGGAGTTTCAATGTAAAATACTATGTTTACCTGTCATTTTTTTATTAGTGACGTAGGTTTTGTGTTAGCGATGCGCAGTTTAAGTCGGTTTTTTTTTAATAAACTTACCTAAAGACTGATTAAAATTGAAATTTAGGCGGTGTATTGACAATGTCAACGATACATGGCCGTGACTTAACAGATAGAGGTCAAATTTAAAGGTAAATAAAGCACATTTTTATAGCAGACAAAAATAATCGATCGCTGTTGTTTATGACTTGCGACGCGGTGTCAGTTAATGTCGCAGAACTAATGAGCCGGATGACATGTGATACTTCGTGTTTCTGATAAAAGGCGAGAAGAATTTACTGGCGAGTCTTGAAATCGAGAATCGCTGCCGCTTGTGGCTCGGGACGCGGTGTTAGTTAATGTCGCAGAGCTAACGAGCCGGGCGTCATGTGAAGCTTTGTGCTTCTGATAAATACGAGAGGGCTTTAGCGGGCCCGATAACGGCGTGTTTTAAAAAGACCACGGTTTAGGCTGCGGTCAGAAAAGAGCGATTTCTACAGGTACTCGTATTGCACTAATGGCTATTTGGGCACATACGGGGCTTGCTCCGTAAATACAAACGAAATACAATAGCAAAAGATAAAGTAAAAGTACTTATTGTTTTTATTTTAAGATAATGTTTCTTAGATATATTGATCATATAATTATTATTGTTAGGGATACACTTACAGAAGGGCTATTGTCAAATTGATGCCATCATTGCAGTTGATAGACGTAATTTAAGATTTAAAATGGAAAGTTGTTTCATCTCAAATGATAGGTGCGAACTAAATGACAGTTAGATAAACTAGGTAAGTAATTTTGTTTGAATGTACCATAATCTCCTCAATAATGTGAACTTGTCAATGTCATCTTATGCCATTCGCCTAAGTAAAATGTATAAAAATTTATGAAACATGTAATGTTTCATTATTTGAATGAGGAAACGCCACATTATGTTATAGAATAATTGATTCAAAGATCGAAATTATATTTCTAATTTCAAAGTACGAGCTATACTAAATATGTACATGCATTTACGTTGGTATGTTTCTCAGGTAAGACCTTATCTCAACTCAAACGGTTTAACCACACAGTCCCTAATTACTATGAAAAAGACAAGATATTAATTTGTAAAATTGCAATTTTCCCGGTTGTTTAAAAAAGTCGCTGCTCACAAGACCACAGCCTTAGCCCCCCGATAGCGTATTAACGACGCTGTTTGCAAAGCGCTGAAAAATCGCTGCAACGGTGGCGGGTCGGCGTATCCGGAACCACTAATTGGTCTCCTTAATCGCCCGCCGTTCGGCTTAAGTTATTATCTTATGGGGAAACCCCCTTTGAAAAGATGTTTCAAAGTGAAATGGGTTTTGCTTAGCACTTGAGTAGTTGCGCCTTAGTTTCAAAGACTTTTAGTCACTAAAGGGTCCGGTGGACCCAGGCCACTTTCTGACGATATGATAAAAACTATTGAAATATATGACACATAAATATGTTTATTTTTAAATTAGGAAATAGAACCACCATGTTACAATAATCAAGCTCACTCATAACTAATTCAAAAATAACTTTATTTCTAAAGAAAACGTAAGTTCTCAACATTTACCATTTTTAATGTTTTTGTTTTGTATACTTGACTATATTTTTATAAACCAACGTTATTGACTTTGGGATTGACACAGAAAGAGATCACATTACACTAAAATAAGTTTCTGTCAAAAATGACAGTTTAGTGGCAAGCTTTTATAGCCGACTGTACTTTTCTTTGGATATCCATCAAATGCTCACTGAGACGATTCTAAAGAGCCCAAGTTCGGTAGGATTGCTTTTTCTATTATAGAGTTCCTATGGCCACCTTCCGGCTCCATCATCAGATCAGCCCCATGGTAACATATTATTGTATTGTCATCAAAGTTAAGTAAGTATGCAAAATTTCAGCTCAATCGGTTGACGATATCTGCTTCAAAATTGAGTTGCAAGATTTCACCCGAACAAACATACTTAGATACATGCATACATACATACATACATACATACATACATACATTGCAAGTTAAATAAAAGATTTTAAAAAACAACGTGGTATCATACACAAAATAATGAATAAAGTTTTTTTCCAATAAACTAGGTACCTTTGCTGAGAAATAGTGTACTAGAGATAGATGAGGGGATATCAAAAAAAAATATACATATAAACAACTTTTTTTTGTGGTTGTGAAGTACTGACACCACTTATTTTTTTCTCAGAATATACCATACCTTGAACTACCCGACTAAATGTCAAATTTTTCCAAGCGGTACTTCCGATCAAAACTCAGCCTTTGTTCGAAGTAAGCGAAAAGGATCAAAGATGGTTACATCACACAGTAACAGATGGAAATGCAATAAAACTGCCAGGGAGCACGTACTACACGTCAGAAGCAGAATGTTTCCTCGATGCTTACCGAAAGGTCGGTGTACTTTGACCCTACTAGGTTACTTTGTCCATCCATAGAAAACCATGTTATTAAATTAATAAATTCTTAGAACGACATCATTTGACTAATAAGTCAGACTCGCACTCGGTCAGTTTTTTTTTAATTTATGGACTATATATGTAAAATGCATGCATTTTTGGATAGACAAAGTAACCCTGTAGGGTCAAAGTACCCCGACCTTACGGTACCGATCACCTCGATGCACAGGTTCAAAGTTTTGCTTACTACCAGAATTATAGTAACCGTAAAACTTACTTAAGGAAAATTTGGGGCTACTTTGATAGATTTAAAATGGTTCTAAAAACGCAAATATTCATAATGCGATTGAGCAAATGAAGTAAAAGGTTAGGTCGTTGTTGAAGGAAGGTATTGCATTGCCACAGACAGTAAAAATAAATAAGGATATGGCGTAAAACGCTTTTCCGAAGTAGCCCCTATAAGGAATAGCCAGTAAAACACACCAGAATGAGTATTACACTTATTTATTTAACTTCAACAATAATCACAGAACTTATTACAGAGATTCACTGTTCACTCTACGCTCGTTCCAACTAGCATCCATTTTTTCGCCCAGTTTATCTTTATATACCCTCAATATTCCCGCTCAACGGCCCGCCAGTCCGAGAAACCGCCCTCTAGTGCTGCCATCTATTCTCGACTGTCAAGCCGTTGAGGGTCTATTTAATGAACACAAAATAACAATAATTAATACAATATAGCAATTGTTGGTTTCAAAATTACAATAAAAATCATAATTTAATTAAACTGGAATACCGTCTTATTTTGAAACCTTACATTCGACCATCCTGATGACGTGTATGCCCTCATACACGCATCCGGTGAAACCTTACATTTGGCCAGTAAAGTATGGGCTTTACATTACAAATATGATACGATCGACTACTTGGCAATAAAATAACAATACGAGCAAGCATGTATATAATAAAAGTCCAATATACTAATATTAAAAAAAAAAACAATAAAAAAAATATGTACTTAGGTCTATCATAATTTCTATTTTTCTTTGCCTCTCGATTCGTGAGGACTTGGGGTGCCTCTCGGTTCGTGAGGTCTTTAGTGTGCCTCTCGGTTCGTGAGGTTTTAAGTGTGCCTCTCGATTCGTGAGGTTTTAAGTGTGCCTCTCGGTTCATGAGGTTTTAAGTGTGCCTCTCGGTTCATGAGGTTTTAAATAAGCCTCTCGCGTCTTGAGACTCCTAATGATTTATAATTAATTTAGTTATATTTAAATAGAGTTCAACCAATATCAAAAGCAATAGACTATCACATTTTCCCAAATTACTCTTCGTCATCAGAAACATTATTCTCGTTATCAGTATCATTTTCATTGTCATCAATTTCTAATGCTTTCAAGTGGATCCACGGTTTAAGTCGATCCGCGGCTACCACTGTATTGCGCTTTTTTTTTGTACCTGCAAACCCCGGAATTGATGCCACCTTATAACGGTCACTACCTAATACCTTTATGATACGAAATGGACCTTCATAAGACGGTAAAAGCTTAGTGCTTTTGCCCTGATTTTGAAACGCTGTTTTTGTAACTTTTACTAATTCACCGTTTTTGTATATCTTTGCAGGTCGCCTACCCTTGTCATAATAATCTTTCTGATATTGTTGAGCTTTGTTAATTCTATCGCTTACTTCCTTTCGTAATGACTCTATCTCACCTACTTCACTAACTTCGTTTGATATTTCATTTAACATTGGCTTAACTTCGCTATGCATTGACGGTCCAAACAGTACTTCGGAAGGTGCTCTACCAGTAGTTTTTTGAACTGTGTTATTCAATCCCCATTGTATTTTACCTAGTTTGTTGTCCCAGTCTTTTTCGTCATCATTAAGATTTTGTGCTTTTAAAGAGTTCAAAATGGTACGATTGTATCTCTCGACCTGTCCGTTAGCCCGGGGACTTGCCACTGCGTTCAACACATGCCTGATACCTCGATTAAGACAAAACTTTTTAAACGCGTGTGAAGTAAAACAGCTTCCTCGGTCGCTAACCAACCTGTCCGGTGTACGAAAAGTATCAAAAATATCATCTAAAATCTTCAATACATTTTGGGTACTAGTATTTCTTACTGATCTTATAAAAGCGAACTTTGTAAAGGAATCTATTATTACCAGGATATGAGTGTGTCCCCTTTTTGATCTCACGAAAGGCCCAAGGTGGTCGATGTGCAGGGTGTGGAATGGTTTTTCAATTTTCGGTATAGGATGCAATAGACCTTCTGGTGCACTCGTTTTTTTTTGCATACGCGCATTCAATGCAGGCACCAACATATTTTTTTATGAAACGCGTCATTTTGGAGAACCAATATGATTTCTTTATCCTCTCGAGAGTCTTCTCATAACCCACATGACCTATATCGTCATGGTTCATCCTGCACAACTGCCACCTGGCGCCTTTCGGAACCACCCAACGTAAATTGTTTGTATCTCCACCTATACACTTGAAGAGCTTGTTATTTCGGACAGCGTAATTTTCTTTTATATATTCGAGTCCCTTGGAATCTAGATCGCTATTAAGGACGTCTCGAATTCTACTTAACTCCGAATCTCCTAACTGTAGGGTCAGTAACCAATCATCTTCACTTATGGACATAACAGCTGGATATGATTCGACGGTGTAATTGTCTTCAATAGCAATTGGGTTTCGTGACAACGCGTCTACGTGGCCCATTTTAGCACCGGGTCTATAATCTATGGTACAGTCAAATTCCTGGAGCGCTAGCCACCAACGGGCAATACGAGGGATTAAATCACGTTTCTGGAATGTGGAGCGTAACGCACTGCAGTCGGTGACGACCCGGAATTGTTTCCCTAGCAGGTAAACCCGAAATTTCTTTAAAGAGCATATAACAGCTAATGTTTCAAGCTCATACGAGTGAAAATTCTTCTCTTCCGGTGTCGTCTGCCTACTGTAGTACGCCACTGGTTGAAAGGGGTCTGACGTATGCGAGCGCTGTAAAAGAATGCCACCTATACCAATCCTACTTGCGTCCGTATGTAATTCTATCTCGGCTGAAGGATCAAATATGGCTAGCACGGGTCGACCTATTAATCTTTCCTTAAGTTTCTGGAATGCATCAGCCTGTTCAGTAGTCCACTCCCACACTGCGTCCTTTTTTAATAATTTGGTTAGGGGAGCAGCCAACTGCGCAAAACCTTGCATGAACTTTCGGAAATAACTAACAAGTCCTAAAAACTGGCGTACCCCGTGCACATTCTCGGGACACGGAAAATTTGTTACGCTTTTGATTTTGCCTTCACCCGGACGCATGCCTGACGAACTAATTTCGTAGCCAAGATAATCTATTTGGTTCTGCAAAAAACTACACTTAGTGAGATTTAGTTTCAATTTAGCTTCTTCTAGTAATTGTAAAACTTCTTCTAACCGACTAAGACATTCATCGATGCTTTTCCCGAATACTAACAAATCATCTATGTAAACCGTTGCTTTACTGAATCTCGCTGGGCCCAGGACATGGTTCATCATTCTCTGGAAGACAGCAGGCGCATTTGCTAAGCCAAACGGCATACGATTGAACTCGTATTGTCCGTCTGGCGTAACAAATGCTGTTAGGTGTTTTGACTCTCCAGATATGGGGACTTGGTAATAGCCAGACATTAAATCGAGAGTAACGAACCATGCCTGTCCAGATAACCGGGATATTTCGTCCTCTATGATCGGCATAGGGTATCGTTCTTTAGTAGTGATAGAGTTGAGCATACGGTAGTCTACACACATACGCATCTTCCCGTCCTTTTTCTTCACTAATATAATGGGACTTGCATAACTGGAAACAGATTCTCGAATGACACCGGCTTCCATCATCTCATCGATCATACCTCGTACCTTCTCCCGTTCATGGTGTGATAGTCTGTATGGGCGGTAGACCACCGTGCGCTGACTGTTCAATTCTATTTTCATTTCCGTTACATCTGTACAACCTAAGCTAGTAAGATCGGATGCGAAACAATGTTCATACTTTCGCAGTAATGCAACTAACCTGAGTTTATCCTGATTCCCCACAGACTCCCCTATAGTTATTTGAGACTCATCAATATGGTTACTACTACAATGATTCGGCTCCGAGATAATGTCCGACGCTGCGTGAGTAATACGATTGACAATATCTACCTTTTCAGCCCGCGCAAACGTAAAACCTTTATAAGTCAAACATGGTGTTGCACATGGGGTTACTGTAACATATAATGTCCCATTCCTAACTTGGTACACACCACCACAAACCACGAATTGTTCGCTGGGTCTTCCGACAATATTTGTATTTAATAGTACGCTCCCTGTGAACATTATCTCAGTTACCGCCTTAATACTCGCAGTACCGTACAGTCTAACATTGCCCGACAAATGAAGCTTCGATAAACGTTCGTCATTATCGTCACTAAGATTTTGACTGGGCATCACCGAACCGATATCCAAAAATTGCAATTTATTGACATCTTTATACACAACTACGTGTGGTTGTTCTGAAAATGTTTGACCTATAAGGACCGGTTTATCAAGCAATTGATCCCCTACAACTCGAAATTGCACTATCGCACGTACCCCATCGATTGTTATGTCTAGTGAAACTGAACCTAATGAACGTACTACACTGTTACCAAATCCCTTAAGTGTTGAGGGTATTCCGTCGTGAGATAACCCCAGATCAGTTAAAGAAGATAATTTTATCAGGGATACCTCGCTTCCAAAATCAATGAATGCTTGAAACGTCGCCGCGTTAATAGAGACCTGTTTGGTAAATTTTTCACTTGGGTTCAAGTTAGATATGCACATAGTTTTTTGAGTGTTCTCGGGTTTACTAGCATTCTTATCAGTCTTAAGGAAACAGGTGTCCTCTGTGTGGCCTACCTTTTTGCATCGATTACAATGACGGAGAGGCTTGGGACATTGCAAATATGAGTGACCTCTTTCTTTGCAGTTAAAACATCCTGGTTTTGCACCTATTTTATTAGCCTGACTATTTTCAGCAGAATTCGAAGGGGCACTATTTGGATTCTTAGTTTTTAAGGTAGGTTGGAATTGTGGGCCATTATTATGACTTAATAAAAATTGTAGTAATTGTTCGGGTTCGGTGCAACGTAAAGCTAAGGCACTAGATTTCATAGTCCTATCACTGATACCGTGAATAATGCATTCTGCCGCACGTTTCCCCGTTATATCACACTGGTTTAAAAGCGCTAGCTTTTCATAATAATAGCTTTCTATTGGCTCATTGTATCTACTCTTTCGCCTTAGCATATCCTCCAAGGCCTGGCCATAATTTTGTTCCGAAGGAAAAGCCATAGTTAATTTATCTTGCCACTCTCGCCAATTGAATAATATTGACTTTAAACTCTCATACCAGGTTTTTGCCAGGCCTTGTAGTTTTTGCATGGCGAAATGTATAGTTGTCCGTTCATCCCAGCCGTAGACTGTAGCACACTCATTTACTTTATTAAGCCAAACATCAATTCGTTGGGATTTGTTTGAAGGATTGAATTCAGGCAAGATATTTTTAGCATCTATGTGTTTACTGCTGAGTTGTGCAAAATGAGTAGACGGCTGTGATGACGGATTATTTTTAAGCGCTTGCAAAAGATTAACAACATCCTTAGAACAAAATAGTGGGCTACGTGATCGGGATCGTTCCCTACGGACAGATGTGTGTTCGGTTACCTTATCTACTTGATGATCCCGAGAACGTGGTGTGCCGCGTTGCTCGGCGTGACGTGTGCTGCGGTGTGCGCTGTGACGCTCGTTGCGATGCTCGTGCTTGCACGTGCTGCGGCGCTCGCAGCTGCGTGAACTGCGACCTTCGCGGCTGCGTGAGCAACGGCCCTCGCGGCCGCGTGAGCTGCGACGCTCGCGGCTCCGTGGGCTGCGTTGCCGACAACCGTGCGGGCTGCGTTGCTCGCGATTCCGGGAGTTTCGCGGGCTGCGACGCTCGCGGCTGCGCGGACTGCGCTGCTCGCGGTTGCATCCACTGTGGCGCTCGAGGCTGCGTAGACTGCGGCGCTCGCTGCGATGACTGCGCCGCCCATGACTGCGTGGGCTGCGCCGCTCTCGGCTGCGTGTGCGCCGAAGCTCGCGGCTGCGCTTATATTCCTCTTCATGTAGAACGCGTTCCTTGTTGCGCAAACGCTCACGTTCCAGTTCCAGCTCCCGCTGCAACTCCAGCAGAGCCTGGTTGCGCGCGGTGCTGTCGTCCTGTCTGTCATTGCCTTCAGGTGTATTCAACCTGCGGCGATCAACATCTTGGTCACCCGCTTCCATTACCGGTCACTCGTTCATGAAAGAAGAAAATTTATCAATTTAGTTTATTTGCATAAGCGTGGACCATGAAGTATAGTAAAAGTTTCCTAAATTGTTATTCATTATAGTTAAACGTACTTGTTTTCATTACATTATAACTAATTAGTTATCTTCACATGAGGTACCTGATAGTTTGTAAGGATTAATCAATAATATTAATAAAAACATACTAAATGTATTATTACCTTTTGTTATCTCCTTTTAATCATATATTAAAACATGCTTACTACTGATATACATATATATTATCTCGATTATAACCTCCTTTGTTCATAATAATGAAAATAATCTTGTAGAATATAGCCAAAAAGTACCCATATAACATTATTACCATTAATTGTTTTAAATGTAAATTGTAAATGTTAAAGTCATTGTTTTAAAGTTATATAAGATATCAATCTTTATGTGTATGAAATATAATGTGTTTATGTAACCTGTTTATTACTTTTTCGAGAATAACCCGCAAAGTAAAACCAAATTCAATTTAATGTACTATTATAACCAAATTAATTCAATGTACTATTTGAATAGTTTACACCTCACGGAATATTCTAATCCTTAGCATTCTCTATACATATATTATCCATATGAATCTTTGAATGTATTGTTAAGCGTATAACCCCAAAACGGGTGGATAAATTTAGCTACTTTTGTTAAATATGAAATCCGAGGAAGGTTATTGTGAAAGAAAAATTTGGAAATATTATCGCCAGTAAAAGAAAACAACATCTCCAACCTTCTTTTTCCTATGCAAACTGAGCCTTTTACAGAGCGGTAAACGGTCAGCCAGTTTTGTAATAAATAAAATAAAATATATAAGAAAAATCACGGCTCCCGGGGGCTACGTTAAATAAGCTTATCATAGTTATAAGCAACACTAGCAAGTAACTAAAATACGGCTCAGATGTATAATTTTTCTGTGACTTTTAAAATCTATCGATTTCATCCATGCATATAATGAAGGCGTGTACTCACATTTGAGGTTCTCGTTCCCACTTTCTGACTATAAGGAATAGCCAGTAAAACACACCAGAATGAGTATTACACTTATTTATTTAACTTCAACAATAATCACAGAACTTATTACAGAGATTCACTGTTCACTCTACGCTCGTTCCAACTAGCATCCATTTTTTCGCCCAGTTTATCTTTATATACCCTCAATATTCCCGCTCAACGGCCCGCCAGTCCGAGAAACCGCCCTCTAGTGCTGCCATCTATTCTCGACTGTCAAGCCGTTGAGGGTCTATTTAATGAACACAAAATAACAATAATTAATACAATATAGCAATTGTTGGTTTCAAAATTACAATAAAAATCATAATTTAATTAAACTGGAATACCGTCTTATTTTGAAACCTTACACCCCTGCATTTTAAAGTAACCCCGTTTTACGGTACATTATGCAGACGCCGGGAAACAACTTGCCGGGTGAGTAGGTATAGATGGATAGTGACTGGCAAGCCTTTTTCACGGCTCGTATTCGTATTGTGCTTTTTTCAAACATATGCAATGAAATAAAAAATACAACACTAAAAAAAAAATTCAGCTTTTTACCCTGTTCTTGAACACAGACGCCATGTTTAAAAAACATTACTTCCCGGCCTTGGTAAAATCCATACTAATATTATAAATGCGAAAGTGTGTCTGTCTGTCTGTTACCTCTTCACGCTTAAACCGCTGAATCGATTGTGATGAAATTTGGCATGGAGATAGTTTAAGATCCGAGGAAGGACATAGGATAGTTTTCATCATGGAAATTATCCCTAAAAAGATTGAAAAGTGAGTAAGTAATTCATGATGACATTGATGACCCTGAAGGAAATGTAATGATTAGACCAAAAGTACATTTGCTCTTAAATTTGCTTAGGCGCTTTTAATAATCCCTTTTATTAATTAAGGTAATTAGGTCGATATCTATCTATCGTGTTGTACGAGGTTGCTTCCATACTTCCACGCAGACGTAGTCGCGGGCAAAAGCTAGTTTTATATAAAATTCCTTTACTGTTCTCTCGAGTTGTTCCACCCGAAAGGTGGCATCGAAGCCGACATTTCATTACATGTCTTAGAAATAGTACATCACATTACATACCTAGGGGGTTGAATTCGCAGGTGTTGTACGTGATTTGGGCTTTACGAATTACCGCCCGCTTCTAAAGATTTTCGTCTTGCCTTGGCCAAGAAGCTAGACCACTTACGGCCTAGAGTGACATACATTTAATACCTACTAGTACCTCTGTGAGCTTAGGGCTTACGCTTTTTTTTCGAAATGGAAAAAATATTATGTTTTCGTTTTCAACCCCCATATCTCCGGTATTTTTAAAACATGTATATGTAATTATCGAAACGCGAACATAATTCGGCTCAGAAACGCTGGCTGACCTGTAGGCGAGAACAACTGGAATTCCGGTCAAACGAAATGGGTTTTCTCTAAGCTGACTCATCAATTTTATTTATTGTACTTTTACCTACTATGTAAGTTTATCATATAAAATATTCATATAAGTATATGGTACTTTAAGTAAGTGATTCTGATTTGTGTTGTAATTACTTTGTTTGCCTGTAACCTTTGATCCTGCACCGACTACATATTATTGTTTAACCCAGTGGTTGACTGGTAGAGAATTCGTAAAGGCTATAAGTCCGCCATTTGTACTTTTTGCTTGTGCAATAATATTTAAATAAGTAAGTAAACTACCTAGTAAATTACCTTGTCTAGGCCTCGTGAATATAACGAGTATGTGATGTTGTATTTAAGTTCCCCGAAATGAAAAGGGAGGCTAACGAGCTATGAATAACTTACATACAAACTCGTATAAAACTTGGTGGCTTCATTTCATCCCACTGGCAACTTTATTTTGTCATGTGACTTTCACAACAAAAATAATCAACTAACTTAGATATTTCATAAATATGTTGCACCTTTAGAATTATAGACCAGGAAAAAGTATTAAAATCTAGGAACTTTTGAATTAGGTCTCTTTCATTATAATATTTATAATACCCCTCTATTCTAAAGGTGCCAGGTGGTTAATAGCTTAAACAAATTACTCAACAAAAAATTTATTGTGTACACAAAAAATGTGCTAAAATAATGAAAAATAAAAAAACGTTTCACAAATAAATATCGACTTCAACGCGAACAACTGAACGATTTACTATAAAAAACACTGAAATCGTCATCCTCAATATTTAAGGAGTTCCGTCATAGATCCTCGTAGATCTCGTAATCAGATCTTCACTATTTTTTTATGGTACTTGGAAATGCCTCTTTTTAATTTTTTTCTGTCATAGATGGCAAACGAGCGAACGGATTACCTGATGGAAAGCGATTACCGTTGCCCATACCCCTGCAACACCAGAGGAGTCACAAGTGCGTTGCCAACCATTCAGGTGGGAGTACGTTCTTTTCATAAAAGTTAAGGTCGTATCGGTCCGTAAATACTGCAAGCGACAATTCTTTCCATAATGCAGTTGCTACTCTTGAATGTTTTGAGAATATCCCAAATTTTGAAGTCGGTTAAAAATGGTATAGAACGATGTACCTATGAGAATAAACGCTATTTTGGATCATAAAACGCAGACAAACGCGAACGAATCTAAACGATTTGTTGCTACAAGTTTTGAGTCTGTCTTGGTTCGACGATGCGGTTGGCAGTTTATGGTGCGGTCCTGAGTTCGAATCCCGACCGGGGCAAATATTTGTGTGATGAGCACGTATATTTATTCCTGGGTCATGGATGTTATCTACATTATTATCGTCGACTAGTTATCATAATACAAGCTTTGCTTAGTTTAGGACCAGGTCGATTTGTGTAAGATTGTCCCTTAATAATATAACGGTTTATATTCATTTAAAAATTGTCAAGAACGACCCGACATGTTTCGAACTCATATGGAGCTCTTCATCACCGACAGCTATAATTATAGGTAATTATCCCTTAATATTTATTTTTTCTATTGACGAAAGCTAAGGTATGGCAGAGTAGACTAGGGCTCTGAAAAGTGACAAGTGCTTCCACTGAAAATGTTTTGTGTACGTTCTAGTACAAAAATAAAGTAATCTGCTCTGTTGCTAATTTACTTAACCCAATGTCACACTAAGAAAGTTAATTTATAAATCGATACCGCCTGAATGTCGCAGACTTGAGGCAATTAAGACGCGAGCGTTGCTCCAATTTCAAGAGTTTTGCCGGAATTGTTCACAATGCGAGTTAGCTAGTTTGGATATTTTTCTTTCGAGTTTCAGGTGCGAGTGAATAAGTTGACGACAGTTTAATGAAGCCGTCGAGTTTTATTCGAGAACGTTCGCCCGGTCTAGTCGTTAGCTGTATGAGCAAAGTTTCTGTATTACTATGAAATAACAAGAAGTTGGAGCATAATACAATGGCTTAGTTTGTCTTTGGGCTTCTGCGTAAACATATATGTAATCACCATTGAAAATATTGATGTTTATTTCAGCAGCAACGTAGATGAAGCTCAAAATTTGTAAATTCGTTATGTAACACAAAAATATGAGGTCATGATTTGATGCTCGTTTTATTTTTATACAGACAGACAGACGGACGGACAATGGAGTCTTAGCAATAGGGTCCCGTTTCACGGAACCCTAAAAATGACAAATTTCAGCCATTTCGCAATAAACTCGCGAGGCCTCAGAGAACCACTAGTATCTGTATAAATGCTATAGATAAAACCCTAAAAACTATAAAACGTTTCCCTTATCAAAAATAAATTCCCCAGTAGATACTTTTAAGAGGCCTTTATTCCTCTTAAAATGTTGATTTATTTAGACTTTTTTTTCTATTATAAAACATGTTTCTTAACATATTATTGATGTTACTACCTAGAACAGGGCTATTGAGATTTATTGGTATATATTTCACACCTACAATTTCAATTTTTCATTGATAATTTTTGATTCAAAAACTACTCGAAATTGACAAAATTCACTTGGAAAATTTGGGATTTCTACTTATTTTCGATTGCACGCAATGAAAACATGAAATGGCTATGATACTACCTGGAACTCGGGGAAAAGTATTATTCTTCACAAAGATGGTTAAAATTATCAATATATTTTATAAGGTCTCTTAATACTGATATCTATGAATCCCAAAGCTGGATTACAATTGAAAAACCGCAGGATCCTTCGCGGCTTAATCCTTACCATCTGTTTAGGGTCACCGCCCACCGGAGATCACAGGCGCGCACGCACCGGACCATACAGCCCGGCCAGGCATAGACAACCCGGGTTCAATCAACACCATTTAACCTCTCCGTCACATTCCTGAATTACAAAGCCCAGTCCGCAAACTTAACGTTACCGCTCCTGAACCAAATCCACCTTGTAATTTGGAAGATCGGGCCGCTTGCGTAACGTAATGGGTAACATTGTGTCACCTATATTGGAATTTGTAGAAGGTTACCGCTCTGTCGCGTTTGTCTCGGTGTGGATTTTATTTTTCTTATCCCCCTTAGTGTGCTTGTGTTTGACTTTATGTATTCGTTTAGTGGAATTAAATTCGTTTAATTTTTACTTCATATAAAGTTTTGGCTGTAGCAACAACGTAATAATGTGTATTTATTAGATACAAACTATGTTGTATTTTTAACGATACCTAAAATAGTATTTTATGCAATCGTTGCACAATGAAGGTTCTTAAAGTGACCTAAGTAAGGTACGAAATTTTAAAACCTGATTGTGTAACTTTTGCGTGCAATACTTTCTATGCGAAAAAAACGCAGAATATTTTGTTTTACCTTAATCGTCATTCCCCACTAAGCATTTTTATTTTTGATGTTACCTTTTTCGTTCAACTCAAACTGACCTATAAAAAAAAACATAATCGCGATGGTTATGGTGGGTGCCTCGTGACTGGTTAATTTTTTTGACGAGTAATTTCAACCAATCAGGGAACAGTAGTTTTTTAAATCAAATATGCTAATGTTGTTTCAAAGCATTTTCAAAGTCATTTGAGTTGAGTACAGAGTGTCTTTTGAAATAATTTAGTTCAGTAGGTACCGAGGACCATAGAGTAAGAATTTTGGTATAGGTTTAAAAAGTGCGTTATTGTGATTTTTTCTACGACATTACAGTGTATGATTGTACATGGAAATCGTGCTTTATAAGTGGGGTTGCCTTGCATTAGATCGGGTAGTTCTGATTTTTGTATATGTTGCCTACAGTGAAATGGTAATGACAAATCCAATTTTTCGACGTCGAAGACCCGCCGGATCATTGTGAAATTCTTGAAAAACCATGAATTTTTCGGTGTTATTTCATTTTTTGTTAGTTATTTCTACCAAACGCTTTTGTTACAGTAAAAATTACTATGAACACTTTTAAGTACACTAAATTTGCAACAAAATAAAAGTAATTTGGTTACATTAGACCCAATAGTTTCTAAAATACAGCTATTCAAATGTTCCAAACCAAGAGCACGTCTTCGTAGAGTTGGAACAAAGTCCTCACCTGGCGTTATCTTCTTCTTACCTACTCGACGGATTCCTTCACCCACCAAGCACAACCCGTAATGGCACTGTTCTTTCACACTTGCAGTGGTTGTGATACAACTTCAGCACTTTTTGGCCAAGGAAAAATGAAGTTTCTGTCGACACTGAAAAAACAGCCGCGCCTCAAACAAAACGCTGCGGTTTTCCTAATTCCTCTCACTCACATCTGAGGAATGAGGCCTCGCACTCGAGGCTTCATTCCTCAGCTGATGACGAAGCCATCAGCTCCTCAACCCCTGCTTAAAATGATTTCCTGCAACTGCAAAAAAAGTTGGTAATACAACTTGTAGTTGCAGAAAATGTGGCCTCAAATGCTCGGCTGTTTGGAACCACTGCAGCGATCAATCTTGCTAAAACAAGCCTGACTTGATATGTGACGACATTGACGAACAATTCATCGACGACCCATCATTGGATGGCGGTTTCGAGCGGCCTGAGCCGGTCGATGAAGAAATGCTAACGGAGTAAGCCCTCCACAAAAGAAATGCTGTAGATCTGGAAGATCAGCCTGGTCCATCAAAGATGTATAAAAAAGACTAATAATTGTTATTAATACTGTGTTTCTGTAAATTATAATGCTTATTTCATACGTCGCATTTCATTTTACAAACCCTTCTATTATTTTGTTTACTCACCTCAGCAACTTCACACAGCTGTATCTAAAGAACTATCGAGTCTTAATAGACCAAATTGGTCTCATTTAGTTGCGGATGGTGTGTACTTTAATAAAATATATGGACTTATAACGTAAAATGGGTCCTTAGTTGACCTCGTTGCCGAAAACTTAAAAAAACGTCTAAAAATATATATTTCTCGAAGTTTGGCTAATTTTTGAACGCTTGCATCTTACAAAGTATTTGATTTCTCGTTCTCTCACTTTAACATAATTTGTTGAAAATTTAGTCATGTTTAAAGTTTACATAGTGATATTTGCGGTAAAATAGGTCCCTCATGGTAAAAATAAGTGGAAACTGAAAAAACACCGAAAAATTCATGGTTTTTCAAGAATTTCACAATGATCCGGAGGGTTCCCGAGGTCGAAAACTTGGATTTGCCATAACCACTTCATCATACAGAACATATAAAAAAATCAGAACTACCCGATTTAATGCAAGGCAAAATGTACCATTTCCATGGACAATGTTTTGATTTTTGTGAATTGACAGATCAAAATCAGAATCAAAACATTTATCCAGTATAAGTAGGCTACAAGAATCTGTATCTACCAACATTTCACAAGAGGAAACCGCTGTTGAGAAGAAAGCCGAAAGAAAGAAACGAGAAAGACAGCCTCACCTGTAGAGCGGCTTCCCCCCCGCGTGCCGGAACCACAGCACCATGTAGACCCGGTCCTCGTTGGTGTCAGGCTCTATGTCGCAGGGCAGGGAGGCGCTCCGCCCCACCACAGCCTCCACCTCGGCCGTGGACACTGGAACAAAATCACCTGAATTTTAATTAGCTTGCCGCTTTGCCGACGATTACGACCGATTTCACTATGCTTTGTTGGTTATTAATAGAGGATTGCGTCTGTGAATGCTGACCTTTTAACTCGCTTGGGGGCCTATGATGGCTGCATTTATCAGGTGATTAATAAGTGACCAAGCATGCGTCACTCACACTCGCATTTTGTCAAATGTGAGGGATGGTCACATACTTGTCGCGTGATAAAAGTAACTATCATAGGCCCCCAGTGTTGAACTTTGACGGTCATTTCTGACTTTTAGAGCAGTCTAAGTGCAGTTAGTCCCATATAGACATTTGATCCCATTAAAAAACAGAATCAATTGACATCCTCCAAAAAAATATTCGACATGCCTATTTTCATTTTAAAATGAAAATTTTAAATTATTCAATATGATAGATTTTCGCCGCTGCTGTACACTGATATCTCCCATGTTATTAAATACTGAGTTCTTTTAATTCGGATTTCTAGTATAAAGGAACTGAACGTTTCTAAAGCTTCCCTGAATGCAAACAGCTCCTGCCAATAAAGAGGTTGAAGGACTCGCAATTTGCCGTGCTTAAAATGGGAACCAGCATTTGCCAATTATAGTTGGTATGGCAACATTGCCAACTTAAAAATACCGGAAATTAGTTGCGTTCTGCACAGTAAAAATTAAAGATTTGTTAAATGTTAGCTGCTTGTTATATATAAATCGGAGAACTGACAAACTGAGGACTACATCTTATAAAAATGTGGTATTTCCACACTAAAAATAGAATCGATAAAAAAAGGATTCTATGAAATCTGAGGACTATTAATAACCAAAATAAGCTACGTAAAATTTGCATTTTGCTTATATACTACTAAGCACAATATGGCGAAGAGCGGTGGTAGCCTATAGTGGTTAGGGCATGCGGTTTTCAATCCGGAGGTCGCGGGTTCGAACCCGGCCCGTACCAATGAGTTTTTCGGAACTTATGTACGGAATGTCATTTGATACTTACCACTCGCTTTTCGGTGAAGGAAAACATCGGGAGGAAACCACCTAAGCCCAATAAGGCCTAGTTTCCCCTCTGGGTTGGAAGGTCAGATGGCAGTCGCTTGCGTAAAAACTAGTGCCTACGCCACATCTTGGGATTTATAGGTAGCCGACCCCGATTGAGAATTCATTCTCTACAAAGATATGGGACAAAGGCTAGGAGGATGATGACTACTAAGCACAATATGGCTATTTCTCAAGTACCTAGTTAAACTAGTTGAACTATTTTTTTTTTTCAGTGCAGTGGTGGGGCCTAGAACATATCCTCGGTAAAGTTGGCAGGAATTTGGCTTTGTTTTTCCTTCAAGAGCATTAAAATAAGGTAAGTACTCAGGGCTAAGTAAGGTAACTTAAGGACCTTAACATAGGCAAGCCGATAGGGAACGGGTTTTATGAATGCCAGTAGGCCACTGGTTTTTATTGGCGCGTATAATTACGTAATATGAAATTATTAAAAAGAACATATTAAATGTATGAAACATGTAATGTCTCATTTTTTAATGTGGGTACACCACAATTTTTATTTAAACCATTAATACAAAGATCAAAGCTTAAATAAAAATTGAAAAAGGAGCTACCAGGTGGAAGAGACCGGGAATCGAACCCGGTACCTCTGGATTACCGGTCCAGCGCGTTAACCACTTCGCTACCCTAGATCCTAGGAGCTACCCTACCCAGTATGTAGTGGTTAACGCGCTGGACCGGTAAGGTTAGTTTAAGAATAATATATTTACTTATAGGTAAGAATAACTCCCCTCATGACTAAAAAAATTACAGATTTTACCGTAGCCTAAAAATATGAGGATGTCTTTTCACGGCTTGTACGGTCATCTGCGGCATCCGAGTAAACCTAACCCAAGTGATTATTTTTAGGGTTCCGTACCGAAGGGGTAAAAACGATTATTAAGACTCCACTGTCCGTCCTTCCGACTGTCTGTCTGCCCCCAGGGTGTATCTCATGAACTGTGATACGGTTTCTGTTGCCGCTATTATAACAAAAAATATGTACTATAAATAGAATATAATAAATATTTAAATGGGGCTCCCATACAGAAAACGTGATCGGTTGCGTTAACTTTGCACCTCATTCGCCATACATACCAGGTGCAAACTTAACTTAACCCGACCAGTTATTTGATTTGATGGTACCCTTCGTGCGCACAAGTCCGACTCATAGTTGGCTGAGTTTTTATTTTATCCAACTGTAGTAGTGTAGACCGAGCGCCTAAAATGATATGGTGATGTCACCACCTCTTTTTTATGTCATAGGGGACAAACGAGCAAACGGATCGCCTGATGGAAAGCGATAACCGTCGCCCATAGACACCTGCAACACCAGAGGAGTCACAAGTGCGTTGCCGGCCTTTCCGGTGGGAGTATGACTCTTTTCTTGAAGCCTTCCCCGTACAGATGTCATTAAGAAGGTATCCGATCACAACTCAGTAACATAGGTAGTATTTTTTCTGAAACCCGTAACAATTTCCGGATTTTATAAAGGCTTAGGTTTAAACGCCTACCAAATATGATTATACGCCTACCAAATATATTGATAAATTACTACCAATAAATTCTTAATGCTCACCAAAACGGATGAATGCTCACCAAATCGTGTACCCCAAACTATTCTATAAATAAAGCAAATAATTCTTTTTCTTACATCCTATAAAACTAAATGCTCACCAAAATGGCTTTTTCTCAAACATCCAATGAAATGTCTATACGTTCCTTAAAATAGGCTCGGAAGTATCGCTTTTTGGGCGCAACAACTCGAGAAGACTGTAAAGGGATTTCATACTGCTTTTCAGGCCTAAGCCTGCAAAGTAACTTTTTTTTGGTTTCAACAACAAGGTCATTCACACGGCTGGCTGGTTTGACAAAAAGCAGGTTTTGTTTTTAAAGATTGGTTGTTACACTTGTGGAAAAAAAAATTCAAGATGGCGACTTTTTTTTTTTCAAAATTTCAAATTGGTGCTAGGCGGCTAAAACTCGGTATCGGGGGGGCTCAAAAATATGAATCTGAAATCTTGTCCGAAAATTCGGTCAAATTCGGAAAATATCGAAAAAAAACGATTCAAAATTTCTACATTCGTGCTAGGCGGCTAAAACTCGGTATCGGGGGGCTCTCGGGGCTCAAAAATATGAATCTGAAATCTTGTCCGAAAATTCGGTCAAATTCGGAAAATATCGAAAAAAAACGATTCAAAATTTCTAAATTCGTGCTAGGCGGCTAAAACTCGGTATCGGGGGGCTCTCGGGGCTCAAAAATATGAATCTGAAATCTTGTCCGAAAATTCGGTCAAATTCGGAAAATATCGAAAAAAAAAAACGATTTGTATGGAGAAAATTTCAAATTGATATAGCATAGCTAATAATGACTACCGCACATTATGGAGCGTTTTTTAGGAATATAAAAAAAAAACTAACCTAACCTAACCCGGCCGAGTTGGATCTGCTCTGAAAGGTGATCAGGATTAGATATGGTTACCTAGCTGAAACACTAATTTATGAAAACAATATTTGGTGAGCAAAACATCCATTTTGGTGAGCAAAACATCCATTTTGGTGAGCAAAACATCCATTTTGGGAATCAAAAGATATTTTTTGGGGAGCACTGTTTAGAGTGAATTTATATTAAATGGAGGCAATTCAATTTATTTGGTATTTAGTTTTGGGGGTATAAAAGCCATTTTGGTGAGCATTTAAATTGTACCCTTTTATAAACATCGTTTTAAAGAATCCAGTAGCATACCTGTGCTAACTCGGGGCACAGGATACTAAAGTAATGTAGCAAAATATTTTATCGACAAAAAATATATCGATGTTACTGTCAAGATCTAAATGTTATACAACATATTTTTTCTCTTAATTTTAAAATAAAAACAATAAAATGTATATAATTCGTTTATTTTAAAATAGTTTTCGTAGTAAATATGTACTTTTTTAATCTGGAGAGTTGTTTTAATTTTAAGGATATTTTAAAGTAGGACACTTACTCGTAATCTGCCCAACCCTGTATACAATAAAAAAAAATCCACATTCGTCGGTATAAAAGATTGCCTTCTAGATGAAAATATCCACTTTATCAGACATGATATCGAACCTTTTTATAGTAATCGAGAACATTCAATGAGCACAGGTATTGATATATTTATATATCGATATGAAATCCCTATGAACGTGCCCCAAGTTAGCACAAGTATGCCCATTAGGTTAGGTTAGGTATGTTTTATAATTATTCTGAAAAATTAACAGCTTCGAAAAATTTGGCGAATCATTACAGATGGGAAACAAAAATTTGTATTTCAGATAACTAACCCGTTAAGACACGTCGAATCCAGCCGCGCACAAACTTTATTCCAAATATGTGCACTAGGCGCCTGGCTATGCTCTGGTAGCATTAGCAGTAAATTCAGTCGTTCCTCGATTCCATGCATATGAGAGCTATTTGCGCTGATATCGCTGCTCCAATGCGACGTGATTTGGAAAGCGTGGCATTTTTCGCGTTCTATTTTTAACTAGCGACCCACCCCGACTTCGCACGGGTGAAATGCTATTGTTTTATACTATGTAGTGATAGTGACTAGTTGCGCCCTGCGGTGATACCCGCTCATCCCACAGAAACACTACATTTTTCGGGATAAAAAGTAGCCTATGCGTTAATCCAGGGTGTCGGCTACCTTCATACCAAAATGTATCATAATTGGTCCAGCCATTTGAGCGTGAAGAAGTAACAAACATACACATAAACACACTCACAAACTTTCGCCTTTATAATACTAGTGTGACTAGGAGCCCTCGATTTCGTTCGCGTAAAACATTTTTGTTTTCCGTATTCGGGTAAAAAGTATCCCATAACCATCTTTGGATGTCCAGCTGTCCCTGTTACAAAATTGGTTAAAATACGTCTAGTCGTTTCGACGTAATGAGAGGACAAAAAAAACCCATACAAATCCTGCATCACGCTGTTAAGATTTTACTTGTAATAATGACCTCCATAGAAAACTAAATATCCAATAATATTTTATTATTTTAAAATCGTATAAAAGTCCCATAGGAAAACCAGCGCTACTTTCATACACAACGTAACAGTGTTGGGCAAAAAGCAATTAACAATCGCAATTTGGTTTCTTTTTTTTACTACGACGCTCGAATAAATTTATTTCTGTCACTCTTTCTTTTAATTATTATAAAAAATATGAGCGTTTTTTTTACTAAAGACGTGGCGTCTGTAGCTGTCAGTATGGCGGAGCCGAGGACGGCCCAGGTGCCGCAGACGGCGCGATTGAGACGACTCGTGGGTCACAGACGAGTACGATGGACAACTAAGTGCAAGTTTTATACTTTTCATTAAAGGAGGAAGTTCTCAGTTCGTTGGGATGTTAGTTTTTTAGAAGTCTGTACCCAAAGGGTACCCTATTACTAAGTACGTCTGTCCCTCCGTCCGTCCGTCTGTCTGGCACCAGGCTGTATCTCATTGAGATTTCAAGCTGTATCGTTGTGTTATGCTGGACAGTCGAAATTTACACAGATGACGTATTTCTGTTGCCGCTATAACAACAAATACTGACAATATGATAAAAAGAGAATTTATTTACTTCCAAAAATACAATACAAACTTTGCTATCCACAACACAGGTTTCGTCCACAGTTATGATAAAATAAATATGAAAGTAAAATATAATCCTTTTAGAAAATCATATTTGGTGAACATGGTTGCGTTAACTTTGCACCTCATTTGTATCCGGCGCCATACAAGGAGCGAACTTAACTTAACCCGGCCAGTTAAGATGGGATAAGTATTTGAACCCTCGGTGCGCGAGTCAGACTCGCACTTGTATTTATTCGGAGATCGATGGTTTCTTTTTGTTTGAAAGAGTTTCTATAGTTAGTCTGATCGACATGTTCCATATTTTTTATCAGCACTTGTTAGTGGAATCATGAAAAATCAAGGGATATACAATTGACACAGAAATGCGACTTCTTTTCGTTGAAGTCTGTTTTTTTGTAAAAAGTGATTAATCTTTTTTTCAATCCTCCGATAAGGCGTTGACGGCAAAAAGCCGTTTAAAATGAAAAAACGTAGAGATCAATAGCAATCAAGCTATGTCAAAGAATTGATCCCAATAGCTTAGTCGGTCCAGTTATCGCCACAGCATAACAATATATCGAGGGCTGACTGGTCAAACCCAATAAGTATCGAAAAGTAAGTTTCGAGAAAATTGAAGTTGAAAGTTTAAAAACCCACAGAAGCGCTTTCTTAGATTGTCATCATATGGAAGTTTGTTAAACGAATACAATAGTTATCGCACTACAATTTTATTACTAATAAGCATACCTGAATGGTTCTTCTTATGAATTATTTCAGTTTCAATTTCATCCGGGAGAGACTTATGGGGTTTTTCCTAGAAATAATTTTAAACATTAGGGAATTATTTGGTTTTATTAGTAATTATGTTAACATTTTGTAACTTAAAAGTAGCATTAAAATTAATCCGAATCGCAACTATCACAATAAGTTGGTTCTACATTGTTAACAGTTTTCAATCCATGAATCCACGGGTGAAATTCTTCGGGTATTATACCTTTTTTGCATATTTTCTCCAAATCTTTTTTCTTAGCAATACTAATCGGCAAAGGGCTGTCGTATAACGATTCTATTTCTGCTGGGTATTTATTCCTTTTGTGCAATAGAAGGTGGATTAGATTGTGAAAGTTTTCGCGTTTTTGGAGTATTGGTTGTCGTGTTCGATGGCGAGAGGTCCATGAATAGGAAATCTTCGGACAAGTCATAATTAAAGAAGATCTTGTACTTTTCACCTTTTACATATTTAATCCTTTTAATTTTTAACCACCTTATTTGTTCATTGTTATTGTCCTTAATTTTTGACTTCAGCAAAGCATCTGCCAGTTTAGTAAGGTCTTTCATTTCATTGTATTTAAATTCTTTTATTTTGTAGTTCTCTATTACGTATTTACGTTTTCCTTCTTCTAAATTGACCTGTTTGGTCTGTTTTCTTCTAGCTTGTTTAAATATATGTCTCCAATCTGATACGCTATTTCACGAAGTGTTTTTAGCCGCATTCTCTATGGCCGCATGCATGGAATCAACTTCCATGTGCGTATGTCCGGTTTCTAAAAACTTTTGCTCAATCGTGTCTAGATGTGCATGATTTTGTACGGTCCATAAAAGAAGAGCTGCAATGTTTCTGTTCCGATTTTGCCCTCCGCAGGTGTCAGAAAAAATTGTTAGTTGTGTCATATTAGTGGGAAGACATTCTGATAAGTAGGAATATAAACATGTCCCTATTTCACAGCTTCCTTTTTACCCGTTCATTTCTGACCAGCATAAATAATAAGCTGCATTTGGCAAACCAGCTTCATAAATAGTGAAAATATTCAATACTAGCTTCCTCATGTAATATAAGAAACTCTCATCGCTAGAAGGTATCTGAAGAACAGCTTGTAAGTCCATACTAATAGATAACATTTTTCCTATTTATGTGATCCTGATATTCGAGTTCTAAAGCAGCTTTTGCGTCACCCTCAGCCTTGTCATATTTACAGCATACGCCACACAAGTCTTTTTTCGGTTTGAAAAAACTCATATTGTATTCTTCGCAAAAAAACGAGCGGTACTTAAACTCCGATACTAAGGTCCGCTGCAACTCATCGCATTTTTCCATGTATAGTCTGTACATATTAGTAACAGACTTTAAATCAGCAGGTAAATATTTTTTCTTACTATCTTTGCGGCAATAATGTGATTCTATCAACGGGAACGACTCAATGTGTTCCCGAACAAATTGCACATCATCCTCTTTCGTCTTATTTGGAGGTGCCTTTTTACCTCTCTGATCTTCCGAGTTGTATATGCCGAGACTGTCAGATTTTTCAATCGCATCGCTAATCACATCCACGGAAATGCACAACGTGGAGGTAAAAAACTTTTGGCAAACTTAAATCTTTTCAGATTTTTTTGCAAAGTAACATTTTTTGCTAAATGATCGTTCTTTCTTCTCTGTCGACCTTTGTACTTTTCTTGTTTTTATTTCTTGAACCGTAATACATGACAGGATATAATTCTTCTTATTTTTGAAATACAAAATGTTAAAAATGTCTACACAGCTTGTGCCTCTCGTCTTCAGAAAAAAAAACTCAAAAAAAGCAAGCATTTAAATTTACAGTTTCCACAACCGACAGGCTTAAGTATTTTTGAAGGCTGTAATTTACGCTTTGAAGTATAAGTAAGTCCGTCGAGTTTTCTCTTTTTGTTTTTATATTTTTTTTCCACTCGACAGGATTGGCTTTCCTGCGGCGTTTTGAAGGTTTGACAGCCACACTCTTTGCAAAACGTCTTCTAGAATAAGGGTTACCATTTCTATATTTGAATTAGTATTTTCAGTGTCTGAGTTATCTGAATCGAAAGATGATCCCGAGCCACTGTCACTTCCGTTTCGCTCAGCCTTGGTTTTATCATTGGGGTCCGTATACTCTGGGTCTAAATTGGAATAATCACTCCCAAACAAGTTTTCGTCATCGTCTAACTCTCTAAAAGTCTCCATGTCAAGGGATATCGCTTGATTACTTGAAACCTGACCTGAAATTAAACCGTAAAGACAATGTAGAAAGTCATCATAATTTTTATTTATTTTAATAAGACACCAGAAAACTTAAGGATAACTAATGAAATAAAACTTACCTGAAGAGAATACCGCGCTCTTATCAATGACATTCTCCATCTCTGTAACGATCTTCATTTGAATTTCATCCAAATCCGAAGAGTTGCGGTCATTGTTATGTCTACTTAACCGTGATGACCCTGAAATGAAAACAAAAAAAATACGTATTTAATATAGATATAAAACCCATTAAGTGCACGTTTTGGGAGGCTAAAGAGATTTATAGGGTTTTACCTAATACAAGAAGCGATTTTTCTATATTTTAATATTAGGTTTTTCTTCTATCTAGACTATAAATACTTACTTAGTTCTTGTCCCAAATGTGAAGTTTTGTCGGTATCTGCCTTCTCCTCAGAATTATTCTTAACTGTACCTTTAAAATATCCAACAATAAGTCAATTTATTATGATCGGCTAAACAAAATAAAAACACTTATCGGGTTTTACTTCAAAAAACTTTAAATACTATCATTTATTTATTTATTTAAACTTTATTGCACAAAAGAACCCAAATGACAAGATTAACACTTCTCAAAACACCTATTTTCTGTTTAAAATAAAATTTAGGTTATAATAATTAAGATGATAACAAAGTATGTAACTCCGACTCACCTGATTCCGGATTCCCATGGCGAGCTAAGTTCACCAACATCCTAGATCGGTTCATTGTACTGTTTTTCACTCTCACAATCTTACACTATCATAATTAACCAACTTTAAGGTATCTTTCGATAATTATTTCGAACGCGACGAAGCGCTGCGCACGATTGTCAAACCGAACCAGCGAGTCTAGCGACAGTGACGACACCACGCGGAGATTATTGTTCTGTGGTCAAGTACTACAAGTACTACTTATTTGGTTCTTCCCCTTAAGGTTTTTTGCTACAGTGTTGCTTGTTTTTTGAAGTAAAATCTTATAATTCGTTTTGACTGTGAAAAGTTTTATATTTTCTTAAGGTGAAATCATACACTTATTGATAAATGTCTTTACTATGAAAAGAAAAACGTTACATTTAGAATAATGTATGTTTTAAAACCCGTTTACTAAAAATAACTGTTTTTACCGAAACATATCAAATTCGATGTGAGCTTATTATATTAACGGTAAAGGCCGTTACGTAAAGATAAAGAGTTTTTGCTTGATTATGTAAAAAAAAAGTCACCTTTATTGCTACTTATATGGTTATTCCAAAACACATAGAAAATAACTCAGGCACTTAGTGGGTAACGGCATAACCAAAAAGGTTTATACAAGCACAAATCACGATATCTGTTTTCATCACTAGAAAGAACATGTAAAGTTAGGTATGAATAGTTAATTACTTTAAATTCAAGATTTTTTCGACTTATCGGGTTTGACCAGTCAGCCCTCGATATTATCTTTCTTTTCATTGTTTTTATCAAGAAATAGATGAATGTGACAATGTAACTATGATACAATTATGCACGAGACCAAGCAAGACCCTGACGAAAAACGAATAAGACGAACGAAGAAGAGAGAGACATACAATTACATTAGAACATATCTATAATATGATAAAATTCTAGATTTGTACTGAAAATCAGTTTACTATGGTCAATGATTTCAGGAAAAATCTTAACTTGATGCAGGATCTTCTTTTGTTTTGTATGGGCGTCATGCCAGTCTGGCGCCATCTCTTGGTCAAAATTTCCTTTGAAAAAAACTGTCCCAATGTTTTTTCGTTCCAATCCGTTACCATTTCCATATAACCTACTACAGCGGTAACGGAATGGAATAATTAAAAATGTAGGAATATTTTGGGACACTTTCTTTTCTCCTAATTAGATCGAAAGAACTCGTGATTCTGAGTAGAAAATACCCAAAATATCGAAAATTAAAAAAAAAGTGGGGTGTACAACTTTAGAAAAAATGGCGCAATTACACATTGGGGCTAATTATTTGTTTAGTTAGAAAATTAACGTTAGTTAGAGATAGCTACCTAATTATAAATTTAACATTAACCTAGTTACAATCAAGTGTTTTGTATTACCAAGTTCAAGTCACTCTGTGTTTACGTAGTAATTACTGATGGTCACGTAACAATAAAAACAATGCAAAGATCGACACAAAAAGCATAAGGAAAAATTCGATGGGTTGCTTGGGAGTTACGGTGGCGGAAAGGTTAACGCGCTAAACCGGCAATCCAGAGGTACCGGGTTCGATTCCCGGTCTCTTCCACCAGGTAACTCATTTAATTTTCTCTTTGAGCTTTGAACTTTGTATCAATGATTTAATATCCAACACAACAGGTTCATGATTGTCTAACTGTTCCCCCGTATGTCACAACCAAGACAAATTCCTGTAACCTCTCTTTTATTGGAGGGAATATCTCGCAACTATCCTATCCCACTGTATCGAATCTTCCCACAAACGATATAAGATCCTTTCTCCTTTAACCCAGTTGTAGAATAAAGTTTGCGACAACGATGGATACGAGCGAACTGGAATAGATTTCATGGAATCAATTCTAGATTTTGTTGCAATCTTTTGCGGTTTAGAAGTTTCTGGAAATTGCATTACACTTCTAAATCGTACGGTACGAGGTGGTTTTAAAACTACACGAATAAGAAGGTTTAATAAATCCGAGAAGTGACTCGGTGTAGTCTCTACAGACCGCTTGAGGTAGGTTTTATTGATCTGTACGGAGAAAAAGCAATATCGATAGTGCATACCCAATATTGCTGGGGTACAGATAACAGTTGCAGAGCTGCCTGAGATGTTAAAATCGGTCGAGCCGTTTTAGAGTTATCGCAAAATTTCATAATTTTCTTTGAAATGACGTAAGCGCCGCGCGATATCCTTATACTTCGAACGTTAACACATTAGTTAAGTGTCATACTGCATTAAAACATTCCGCTCAATCTGGTGCATATAATCGATAACATCCTGAAGGTAAAAGTAATTACAGTTACTCTGGCGTTTACGACCTTTTTATAGAGCTTGAAATCTTTCTCGTAATTGAAACCGCTGTTTTAAGCCCGTCTATTGTGAAGGATGGGCAACTACGGAACCCTACACTGAGCGTGGTCACATGCTCTTGGCCGGTTTTTGAAGTAGATATCTTCAACCGATTGAGCTGAAATTTTGAATACCTACTTATTTATCTTTGATAGCAATACAATAACATGTTACCATGGGTTTGGTCTGATGATGGAGCCGGAAGGTGGCCCCAGAAACTCTGTAATAGATACAGCAATCCTACCGAGTTTGAGATCTTTAGAATCTCAGTGAGCAATTGATGGATGTTCAAAGAAAAGTAGGTATAAAGCTGCCTGAGATGTTTCGAACTCATATGGAGCTCTTCATCAGGGACAGCTAAGCACATCGCTCGAGTGCGCGTTCAGACAATGACGTAGATAGAATAAGTGAAGCGTGCGTAGTATCAGTAGGTAGTGAAAATGCAGTCAGTCCAGTAGTGACAGTGCAAGAGCTCTTCCTGCTTCTGAGGCCCGGGCGCTGAGGGCGGCGAGGAGAGCGAAAACTAGTGCAGTGGTCTGTCAGTCGCGTAGCAGCACGGATAGTTGTCTCTGTTGATGAGCCGTTCCTGACAATTTTTACGTGAGCTTAAACCGTTTTTTATAATTATTTAAAATTACGATGAAACATTTTCTAAATCAATCCAATAATCGGGGAACATATATAGAAAACACATCCATCACACATCCTGACGAACTGAAAACCTGTTTCTTTTTTTGACGTCAGCTTAAAATATTTAATGCAAATGCATGTAATGTACTTCGAAAACGTTGTTTGGCATTTAACCAGTGAACTGATGCGGATGAATACGTCATTGTTGCGGAAAAGATTTATAATTCAACACATTAAACCTGCCGCAGCAATACGTGACTGCGACTACGATTTAGGGCCGTTCCACTTTTAGTTAACTGCATTTGGATTTGAAATAAAATAATCTGTTTTATAATTATAATGTGCTAAAAGTTGGATGCCAATACTTTATTTAGGATATATGTTTATTCATATCAAAATAATTTGCTTTATAGGACTTAAGAAAACTTTTTGTTTTCAATTTCGGAACAAAATAATTTAATCATGTCGGGCCGTTCCTGACAATTTTTATTGTGGTGTACCCACATTAAAGCGGTCAACATTTGATGGTGGAATCCTGCAGATATCGATGAGCTCTTCAAAAAGTATATTTGTATTTACATTGATTTATTTCTCATGTAGAACCAATTTTATTTCTCTTTCTTATACAAAAATACTCTTACGTTCGTCAATATGTACAAATTGTTCATTAAATTGGGGTATTTTATTTTATACAAACTTTTATTTCACTTGCAATGTAAATATGTACGTAACTGTGTATCAATGTAACTATGTTTGTTCCGGTGGAATCTGAGTACCATTTTTAGGGTTCCGTAGTCAACTAGGAACCCTTATAGTTTCGCCATGTCCGTCTGTCCCCAGCTTCGCTCCGTGATCATTAGTACTAGAAAGCTGAAATTTGGTATGAGTATGTGTATGTATCACGCCGATACAACGGTAAAATAAAAACCTTTTTTTCGGGTACCTCTCGTACACTTGTGTGGGTGTGAATTTTTTTTTAGTGTGTGGAGTGTCGTTGAATAGGTCTTTTAAAAATAATAGTGTTCTCCAAACATTATTTTTTGATAAAGTCAGCAGTTTTTGTAAATATTCGCTCGATAAATCCAAAAAACAGCGTCCCCCCCAATGGGGGAGGAGGCCCTAGAAACTCTTTAATAGATACAGCAATCCTACTGAGTTTGAGATCTTTAGAATCTCAGTGAGCAATTGATGGATGTTCAAAGAAAAGTACAGTCTGATATAAAAGCTTGTCCAGAAAATTACATTTTTGACCGAAACAGATATGTATATCCTAACTGTTCAGCAGTATAATACCAATTTCTAAATTGGTTAGAAATGATACCTTAACTATGATATTATCTAAGCTTTTTATTAACTCAGCTCGAAATTGAACAGATACTCGTTAAAGGACTTAAAGGGGCTTTAAGCTCGATATTCCAGCAAAGATTCCGGCACCGATTGAGCTTTTATGATATTAGTACAGATAAAGAGGAAGAAACTTGTAATCATCGAAAATGCAGCTTTTCTCTTCAGGGGCATTTCCGTGAATGTACCTAGGTTTTAATAGAATCCATTTGTTTCCGTTGACCTATTTTCTCCCGTGTGTCTCAGATATATTAAAATATATACGAAGCGGGTGTGCGATTGGCCGCCACTGCGACTGCTCGTAGCTCCTGATGACGAATCGCGTACCGATTCGAAACATGTCGAGCGATATTCGACTTCTACGGCGTTAAAGCCGTATCGTAATTAAATATATTTTAATTTAGTTTTTTATTACTAAACTTTATTTTATAATGGCTATCGGATATTTCTGCAATTGCAGGCTGCCTGAGTGGACCCTGGATCCTTTTAAAATAAAATAACATTAATTGAGATAAGATTAATGTAGATAATATTAGATGAAAATAGATAAAGTGAGATGAAATGAGATGAAATGAGATGAAATGAGATGAAAAGAGATGAAATGAGATGAAATGAGATGAAATGAGATGAAATGAGATGAAATGAGATGAAATGAGATGAAATGAGATGAAATAAAATGAGATGATAAGAAATTTATTTGGTGCGTCAGTTGAAAACGTCACCATATACGTAGGGTAACAAACATGTATATTCGCAACATTTTTGTTTTGTCTGCTCTAAAGCAACCAGCACCTCTAACACAACTGTGACACGCACTCTTTCTCGCGCGACAAATGTAATCTATCTCTTTCTTTGCTATAATGTGAGAGAGTGGCGGTCGAGGATATGTGGCGCCACAAGAGTCGTGTGCTTTTTACATTGTCGTATTATATAGTTTAGGATTCATCTGTTGAGAATCTTTTCTAAAGTGTGTACATTAAGGTGTAATCTGTGGAACGTTTAGCCGCCGCCATTCTCGTAATATGACGATTAGACCTTATCGCTGATTGCCCCTAGCGACGAGGGGGTGGGGCTGCGAAATAGGTTAGTTGGGTCACAATGGGATACATCTGTGGCCACGGTGAAAAGGGGGATATTTAAAATACTGATTACATAATTTTATTGGTAAAAATCACAATTTCACTTTACACGTCATCCATACTAATATTATAAATGCGAAAGTGTCTTTCTGTCTGTTACCTCTTCACGCTTAAACCGCTGAATCGATTTTCATGAAATTTGGCATGGAGATAGTTTAATATCCGAGGAATGACATAGGATAGCTTTCATCCTGGAAATTATCCCTAAAAAGATTGAAACGTGAGTAAGTAATTCATGATGACATTTATGACCCTGTAGGAAATGTAATCATTAGACCAAAAGCACAATTGCTCTTACATTTGCTAAGGCACTTTTAATAATCCCTTTTATTAATTAAGGTGATTAGGTGGATATCTTTCGTGTTGTACGAGGTTGCTTCCATACTTCCAAGTTCCACGCGGACGTAGTCGCGGGCAAAAGCTAGTTATAATATAATATACTAGGCGGTGCCCGCAAATTCGTCTGCGTATTTCTTTTCTTTACTGTAGACGGACAAAATGTCAACCATCTTTGGATGTCCAGTTATCCCTGTATGAAAATTGGTTAAAATTTGTCCAGCCGTTTCGATGATGCAAGGACAAAGGAAATTGTAAAAACAGTCACGCGCCCATACAAAAAAAATTCCGCGCGGAAGTAGTGAAACTTCGTAGTGTGAAAATGAAAATAGGAAGGGGTAGAAATTGTAATTTCAAAAGAGAAAACCTAACAATCAATTGATATTCACAAGAGACGTACCTTGACATAACCTTAAATCCGTCGCATTGTCCGTGGGATTGTTGCGTTGAACGTTTAAAGCAACAGTGCTTTCCTACCCCCTACACGGCAGCGTTAAACGATAAACGTTCAACGCAACCTTGTTGGAGGTCGCATTAGAAGTTTCACTTCAAAAAAATGACGATCCTGCAACACGCTATTAAGATTCTCCCTGGAATCTTGACCCCTCTCCATAGAATAGTAAGGCCGGGAAAATGAGGATTTCCGGCCAAGTAGGTACGTAAGTACGGATAGTGATACGAGGCCGGGAATCCGTTTTCACGACGAGGCATGTATAGTGCTTTTCTCAAACGTACAATGAAATAAAAAAATATACTTCAAAGAACAACATTTTATTAATTGACAAATAGGACATTTTAGTCTAACAAGCAACCTTTAAAAACAAAACCTGCTTTTTGTCAAACCAGCCAGCTGTGTGAATGACCTTGTTGTTGAAACAAAAAAAAAAAGTTACTTTGCAGGCCTAGGCCTGAAAAGCAGTATGAAATTCCTTTACAGTCCTCTCGAGTTGTTGCGCCCAAAAACCGATACTTCCGAGCCTATTATAAGGAACGTAAAGACAATATTTCATTGCATGTTTGAGAAAAAATGATTTTAAACACAAACCTAGAACTCTAGCTTCAAAGTACTGTAAAATTCGTTAATATATTAAATTTTTTTCGCTCTCTTGAATCGTGAATTTCTCAATAACTTATTTTTCAGCTCGCTATTCAAGAAATGGAAAAAGCGGGCACTTGCAATGTTTTGCTTAAATCACATAAATTCGTATTGATATTCAGTTCTATTATTTTTAAATTATAAAATTGTTGTGCCAAAAGCGGCAGCCAGTCGTGCCGGCGCGCACGGGTCGCAACGCTACACGACCAACGTCAAAAACGGAACCCTTTAGAGCTGGGTCGTTACGCGTTTTCGATGAAACGAAACGTCACCGTTTCTTTTTGACAAGTAACCGTTTCGAAAACAAGTTACTTCAATAACAGTTTTTTTATTACGGCATTCGGTTTCATTAGTTACTAGGTGTAACGCTATTTCAAGAACCAGTTTTTCATAAAATGTTTAGTTAGCTATTCTAAAACGATTTTAATGAAGAATCGTTTATTTTTGTCTTTCGAGCAAATTTAGCTAACACAATGGTATCGGCTACGTGTAGTAGCAGGTTTTAAAGAAACTGTTATTAGATATGGCAAGAAACCGTTACTCCGTTTCTTTATAAGAAACGGTTTCTCGAAACTGTTACAGAAAAAAACGCCCAGCTCTAGAACCCTTATAGGATCACTTTGTTGTCCGTCCGTCCGTCTGTCTGTCTGTCAAGACCCTTTAACTCGAGAACGCGTAGAGGTATCGAGTTGAAATTAAATAATAATAATAACACCATATACTCAAGTCTGCGGTCCCTTAAAGCTGTGAAAAAATCAAACTTCTACGTAAACGTGAAAAAAGGATACGGCCGTTTATGTCGCAAAAAACGTACATTTCGACACTCTCAAGGGAATCAAAATGATAGGGTACGTAGGTACTTCCCGATGGCTAGAACTATGAAATTTGACAAGTAATATCGTTACATACTACAAATACTTTTAAAAACCTGAAAACTACACATTTTTAATAAAATCATAAAAAATATAGTCCTTTTCAAACATCATATTTGAAGAGCTCGGTTGCGTTAAGTTTGCACCTCGTTTGTATCCGGCCATGAATTTTAGGTGCAAACTTAACTCAACCAGGCCAATTAAGATGGGATAAATGAAAGTTCGTACGGAACCCTCAGTGCACGAGTCAAACTCGCACTTGGCCGGTTTTTTTTATTATTCACAAACTGACCGGCAATTTACCTCAGTATCACCTGATGGTAAGTGAGTGAGAAACAGCCTTTCACTCTTACCGTGAAGCGACCCAAACTAATTTTCTGGAAATATTTACACAGGTTGGAAGCGAATTTAAAAGGTACTTACTTATGTTGATATTTTTTGTGCCCTACCCCATAACATAATATCGCCTAGCATTTACTACTATTTATTGTTTACAATCAGAAACTTTATACGTAGGTACGCAATCGCCGCGAAAAACTCCCTAGTTCAGAAAACTTTTACTACAACCCATCCCCTGCTCAATAATCGTAGCACGTTCAAAAACTTCAACATAAAACAACACTGTCCAAAACCCGCGTTTTTACGATATAATGCATAAAACAACTCATTTTGCCGTCAAAAAATACGCAATACTCATGAGTCGTGGTCGTAGTCGACATTTTATTTAGTCGTAAAACGTTATGACTTCCAGCGATGCAAATGACTGCGGCACTCCACGGTGTGCGGCCTAATGTGGTGACGGTATAGATATGAGGCTTGTTGAAGGCTTCATTAGTCTTTAGAACAGGAGGCCTGTGATGGCTGCTTTTATCACGCGATAAATAAGTGACAAAGCAGTGACGGTGTCACTTATTTATCGCGGTTTTTGACAAAATGCGAGTGAGTAACAGATGACTCGTCGCTTAAATTTATCACGTGATAAATAAGTGACAAAGCGTCACGTTTTGACAAAATGCGAGTGTAACAGATGCCTTGTCACTTATTTATCGCGTTTTTTGACAAAATGCGAGTGAGTAACAGATGACTCGTCGCTTATTTATCACGTGATAAATAGGTAAGTGACAAAGCGTCACGTTTTGACAAAATGCGAGTGTAACAGATGCCTTGTCACTTATTTATCGCGTTTTTTGACAAAATGCGAGTGAGTAACAGATGACTCGTCGCTTATTTTTCACGTGATATATAAGTGACAAAGCGTCTGTCACTCACACTCGCGTCTGCTCAAAACGTTATCACATGATGAACGCAACCATCATAGGCCTTGATCACCTGCCTATACTAAAACTCTAGACTTAACCTAATCTGAGAACTGTTGAAGGTTTTACATCACCCTAAGTCGTAAGTAGGATTTTCTGACCGCTACGCGAGAGAAAGCGGCCTCATGTAGTGACGATATAGGTATGAGGCTTGTTGAAGGCTTCATTAGTCTTTAGAACAGGAGGCCTGTGATGGCTGCTTTTATCACACGATAAATAAGTGACAAAGCAGTGACGGATGCTTTGTTACTTATTTATCGCGGTTTTTGACAAAATGCGAGTGAGTAACCGATGACTTGTCGGTTATTTATGACGCGATAAATAAGTGACAAAGCATCCGTCACGTTTTGACAAGACTCGAGTGTGAGTAACAAATGCGTTGTCACTTATTTATCATGCGAGTGACAAAGCATCCGTCACGTTTTGACAAGACTCGAGTGTGTGACAGATGCTTTGACACTTATTTATCACGTGATGGACGCAACCATCATAGCCCTTGATCACCTTCTAATTCTCTCTAACCTCTAATTCTAGAGCCTTAGTATAGGCTCTAGAATTAACCTAATCTGGGAACTGTTGAAGGTTTTACATCACCCTAAACCGTAAGTGGGATTTTCTGACCGCTACGCGGGGAGAAAATCTCATGTTGTGTAGCGGCCTAATGTAGTGACTGTATGGATATGAGGCTTGTTGAAGGGCTCATTAGGGCCCTTTCAGACGAACGGCACTAGTACAACTGCAGCCATCGCCACCTGTTGACGGCTGCCGTCGCCACTTGTCGACGACAGCCGTCACTTGTCGACGCGACGGCAGCCGGCAACGCGTCGACGGCAGCCGGCAACGCGTCGACGGCAGCCGTCAACAGGTGGCGACGGCTGCAGTTGTACTAGTGCCGTTCGTCTGAAAGGGCCCTTAGTATTTAGAACAGGAGGCCTATGATAGCTGCTTTTATCACGCGATAAATAAGTGACAAAGCGTCACGTTTTGACAAAATGCGAATGTGAGTAACAGGTGCTTTGTCACTTATTAATCACGTGATAAAGGCAACCATCAGAGGCCTCTTGATCACCTATACTACGGCTCTAGACTTGACCTAATTCAAACTGTTAAGGTCATAAAAGGGATTATCTAGGCCACCTAGGCCAAGAAAGGGATTATCTGACCGCTACGCGGCGCGGGGAGAAAATCTCATGTTGTGTACGGGCTAATGTGGCGATGGTATAGATATGAGGCTTGTTGAAGGCTTCATTAGTCTCTAGAACAGGAGGCCTGTGATGGCTGCTTTTATCACGCAAATGGGTAAGTGACAAAGCATCCGTCACGGTTTGACAAATGCGAGTGTGAGTGACAGATGCCTTGTCACTTATTAATCACGTGATAAATAAGTGAATTTGCATCCTTAGTTTAATCAGCCTAAAATTGTCATATTAGTTAAGAACAAGCGATCATCGTTCTAATGCCTTTGTAGTACGGGGCGTCTACGGACAGTAACGCGACGCACTGTGCTACATTCTACAACTTATTAGAAGCTCTTGCCAGACCAACTAAAAAAAACCGGCCAAGTGCGAGTCGGGCTCGCGCACCGAGGGTTCCGTACAAGTAAATAATTTTTAACTTTTTTTTCTGTATTTGTTGTTAAAGTCGCAACAGAAATATACTGTGAATCATCTGTGAAAATTTCAACTGTTGATATCACGGTTCATGAGACACGGCCTGGTGACAGTATCGAACAAAAAACGGCAAACAAATTACGTTTGTTGTATGGGAGCCCTACATAAATACTTATTTTATACTGTTTTTAATATTTTTTGTTATAGAGGCAACAGAAATACATCATCTGTGAGAATTTTAACTGTTTAGCTGTCACAGTTCACGAGATACAGCCTGGTGACAGACGGACGGATAGCGGAGGCTTATTAGTAATAGGGTCCCGTTTTTACCCTTTGGGTACGGAACCCTAATGAACGGTGTGATGTAGCGTTTAAGTACCAGCTACAGATTATTTTGATGGAAAAGTGCCTTTTGACGGTTAATGAATATGTTGAAATGATTAAATTAATTAATTTAGTATGTACAATTAAATTAATAATCAGATTATTCCTATATTTTTACATTAGTTTCATTAAAATTATATTTTTAGTTATAATACTGACATAAATTGAATTTTGTATTGTGTTAGCTCATAAGTATTAATGTAACACGACGAGATTAATATTAATTGTAAACATGACATAGACATTTATTTTTATTTCATGTGTACACATTTTCCTGGTACTAAAATTATATCGATATATTCGTTCGTAACTAGGTACACTATTGTGTACTTAAATTTGATCGTATTATTCAGTCATTTATGTTTATTGTATTAATATTACGAATATCATTTTTGTTTAACGATCACAATAGTGTAATAGTGTAAAGCTTAAAATATGTTTTTCAAAATATTACTAGGTTATGAAAAATTGGGCAAGTGCGAGCCCGACTCGCGCATGAAGGGTTCCGTACCTATACATATATAAAATCTATAACAAGTTTGTTGTATGGGAGCCCCCCTTAAATATTTATTTTATTTTATTATTAGTATTTGTTGTTATAGCGGCAATAGAAATACATCATCTGTGAAAATTTCAAGTGTCTAGCTATCACCGTTATTGAGATACAGCCTGGTGACAGACGGACGGACAGCGAAGTCTCAGTTATAGGGTCCCGTTTTTACCCTTTGGGTACGGAACCCTAAAAAGGTAGATACTTATAATCGATACGGGCATCGATAATAATATTTTTCTACTCCTGTACTTTTATATTGTAGACGACACGGTTGGCGCAGTGTGTAGAGCATTGCCTACTGAGCCAGCAGTCTTGGGTTCGAATCCCGGCCAGGGCAAATATTTGTGATGAACTCGAATATTTGTATATAGGTCATAGATGTATTTATATATTATATTTATCGTCGTCTTGTACCCATAGTACAAGCTTAGCTTAGTTTGGGACTAGGTCGATTTGAGTCAGATTGTCCCTTAATATTAATTTATTTATTTATCTGTAATTTATATAGTCACTAACTCTAATAAAGATATACATTACTAAAGCCTATTAAAAGTCTATAGCCTATTTCCCAAAAAAGCACTGCTGAACGATGGTATAATATAGCCAAAAACGGGATGTCTGGGAATCACCGGGGCATATCCATATTAAGTATAGCATTTAAGGTCATTCACTCTTAATTGCACACCCGAATCCGAACACTGTTTATTATTCTTTCCATACGAACACTTTTAGGCACAATACAAGCCAAAGCCATCACCCTATGCAGTAGATTTTTCATCGTTTTAATTATATATAATATACAAAATATATGTAAGTAATCAATATATTTATGGTAGTTATATCATATATTTGACGACGCGTTTGGCACGGTTTGTAGACACCTGCCTATTGAGCGGCGGTCCCGGGTTCGAATCCCGGCCAGGGCAAATATTTGTGTGATGAACTCGAATATTCGTGCTTGGGTCATGGTTGTTATATGTATTTAAGTATATATTTATCTATATAAGTACGTATATCGTCGTCTAGTACCCATAACACAAGCCTTCTTGAGCGTAATTTGGGACTAGGTCGATTTGTGTGAGGTTGTCCGATATTTATTTATTTGTTATTATAATATACATTTATTCATTTGTACCTTAGACGCTCACCGAACGATTAATATTCTACTATGCATCCACTTGAAGCACCTATATTTTGGCCCCATGGTCGACTGGTAGAGAATGCCATTAGGCATTAAGTTCGTCTTTGAACTGAGTTTTCTTTTGTGCAATAAAGTTTATATCTATACTTTTATACAATTCTAGCTTTTTTATTTTACATCACTTTCTATGAGAGGAGTCATGATTTCAGGAAAAATCTTAGTAGCGTGATGCAGGATCGTCACTTGTTTTGAAAGGGCGCGCGGCGCCACGCCAATCTGGCGCCATCTGTTGGACATAATTTCCTTTGTCCTCGCATCACTTTGAAACGACTGGACAAATTTTAACCAATTTCGGTACACGATAAAGGGCATTCAAAGATGGAACCCTTAATTTGACAATGTTCGCCAGGATGAACACACTCTTTGATCATCTTTTTCTATTTTTTTTCGAACGAGAATTGTTTGCTGTATTCAACCTTAACGAGACTTGAACTAGCGAACTTCGTTTTTTTATCAAATTAAGGGTAAAAGGATACTTTTTATCAGTTTACAGCAAAGAAAAATATACGCGGGCGAAGTTGCGGGCACCTAGTAAATAAAACATATAAACTTCCGCCACAGTTCCTAGGTCACAGGTCACATTTCATATCACCAAAACCAGTTCCATATACATAATCGTTTCAAATAACGACAACACCACACGGCATGCCGCCACCGCCACGACAGGAGACCATAATTCTGATTGACTTATTTACATAAGTATGAATAATAGGTTTGGTAAAATTTTTGGACTATTCAATTACATACATAGCTGCGCCGCGCGATGTTACCCGCTTACCCCACGGGAACACTAATGGTTTTCGGGATAAAAAGTAGCCTATGTGTTAATCCAGGGTGTCAGCTACCTTCATACCAAAATGTATCAAAATTGGTTTGAGTGTGAACAAGTAACAAACATACTCACACAAACTATTTCTGAAATACCATGGTAACGAAAAATTAATGACCTAAAGCTTGTAGATCCTTACAGCAAGGTTTATCGAAAAAATATATAATTCATCCTCCTATCATCCTTTACAGTAGACATTTCATCGTATTTATTATATATAATATACATCTCATAGTATGTAAATATATGTATCATTGTATTTATGGTAGTTATGATATATAATATACTATACATGTATTTCACTTGTATCTTAGACGGTCTCCAAACAATTAACTTTCTATTCAGCACCCGCTTGAAGCATCTCTGTTTGGCCCTATGGTTGACTGGTAGAGAATGCCATTAGGCAATAAGTTCGCCACTTGTACTGACTTTTGATTAGTACAATAAAGTATAAATAAATAAATAAAATAAATAGTTTCATGGTCATCCAAAAATTGTACCAAGCCTATATTGCGAGGTGTCGAGTCGAATGTGGAACAAATTGGCACTTGGCCTGACTTTCACCTTTACATTTGTATATCACGATATGAGGTTTACCCTTGTTTTGTAGAGAACCGTTTCATCGAAATTTCATTTCATAGAAATATCATTTCATTGAAAGCTTTTTTCGGAAAGCATAAAATATTTCGGAATTTGATAACACAAACCTAATCTAACCAACCTAGTTTTATAGGTTGACATTTTCAAGATTTCTGAAAATATAATCCCTTTTGATCGAGTTACCTAAAACGCAGGATGCCAATGAGGGCGTTATACCTAACATGAGATTTGCCTAGAAAGCTGTCTGCCCTAAACGAAAGATGCCCATAAAACAGTATGCCTGAAATGTGAAATTAACTGACAAGCAGTTTGCTTAATACTTCCGTGGAAAAATTGTCTATGAAATGAAAATTCGATGAAATGAAGCTTTCGGTGAAAAGTTTGTTGTAAGTAATATATTTAGGCATAATTAACGATCTCTTTTCTTAATACTTACATTCAAGAAAATATGAAAGAAGCATGTAGTGTACCATAATTCACGAAGAATTGTGACAGGAAAACATCATACAATATATAATTACGCTTTTTGGTTTACAGTCTCTCTTTCACAGTGAGAAATATTCTAAATTCCATGAAATAGGGTTTATATCTAATGGTCTTTTTATTGACGATACTCTCTACTACTAAACATACGCTTTGATAAAAAAACGTGTTAAAAAACGGTGTATTTCCCGATACTCAATTAAAGTAACTTCGTATCGTTTATACAACACAAAATCTAAATTTCCTCAAAGCTTCACAAACGAGTAACACGATCTTTTAGAGTTCAGAGCATTACATAAACGCTGCCAAATGAACTCCAGGAAAAAGCATTGCTATATAGGAGCACCTAATAAAGCTGAACAAGAAACTAATCGAGCTAATATGTTATAATGGCGGCGGGGTGAGCTCTTAATCGATCTCTATTAGCTGTGCGATGCAATTTCAGATACAGAGGATTAATATAGACTTGGTGCCGCCTTCGTACACCGAAGAGAAAATGTCCTTGTTTTACTCGACGAGGTTAGCTCTAAGGTTTCTGATGCCGGGATTATTTGTATGCTCAATCCCGGGACTTTCATACAAATAATACTGGGATCCCGGGATTTTTATACAAATAAATAAATATTAAGGGACAATCATACACAAATCGACCTAGTCCCAAACTAAGCAAAGCTTGTACTATGGGTACTAGACGACGATATACATAATATATAAATACATATATTATATAGATAACATCCATGACCCAAGAACAAATATTTGCCCCGGCCGGGATTCGAACCCGGGACCGCCGACTCAGTAGGCAGGTGTCTACCAACCGAGCCAAACGCGTCGTCCAAATAATACTGGGATCCCGGAGTTAATTTTTATTATAAAATGATATTCTTATTTATGATTTTTAAATGAAAAGATCCTTTAGTTACGTATGATGAGCATTGATTATAACGCATTTCTTATGTTTTTTTTTTCACTAATCTATGCGGTCGCGAAAATAGCTATCAACTATTACCAATTTTGGTGAAGAAATAGCTGGCCATTCAGATATGGTTAATAGAATACTTTTGACCCGACTACGGCAACAAAAAAGAAGGTTAAACGGTCAAAGTAGCACGTTTAGTAGACAATATAATCCACGTATGACGTAACAATTGAATGTCCGACACATTTGTTTGACCGCAGTTTAAGGGTTTCCGATAGAACAGTCAAACGTGGACAAAGCGGGCGCCGAGGCGTGGCCAATATCCGCCCTCGGGCCGGAAAGTAATGCGAAGGTGCCATGAGTGTTACGGATTCTCACAGACTATTTTTGCGCTATCGTGAGACTCAATGTACCTCTTAAGGCACAAAGTAACACTTATAACTCGGACCCAAACGTGTAAACGCACAGTGTACATTACGATGTACAAGATTCATTCAGTGCATTCTATTTTGTCTAGACCCTACTAAAGCATCTTGAAAAAAAAATAAAAAAAGCCTAGTTGAGATATACACAAAAAAAAGTCTTGGGCCGCCATGTACCTACATGTAAAGAAAATGTACATTAGTACTACAGAATCGCCGCACAGAATTAGGGCTACAGAATCCGCCGCTCATTGTATATTGGGCGTTTAGGCCTTATGGTATTATTTTGAGACTCACGAGGTCTCAGGAAGTTTCTCCACTTGCGTGTTCATGTTTCACAAGGCTTATAAATTACAAAGTCCGTATTGAAACTAATCAATATTTCGATTTGACTTCACTTATTTTCGCTACAAGCCGCAATATGGAATCATATGATGTGGTATTATTTGCAGGTTTTCATATAAATATTTGTCGCTGAATTAGACGTAAGCAATGTTCAACAGATTTTTGCTCTGTAATGACACTGTCTGTTTACTACGCATACGGTCACTCCAAGCTGTGATATGAAATAATAATTTGTGGTCACTTTGATCTGGTCGATGTTAATAAGACATAAATAATTATGCATTTATTTATTTGATCGCATCGTTCTGAATTAGAATAACATTAATATAGTAATAACAAATTATCATAATATCATTAATCATTGCATAGTTTGTAACTGATCTTTGATGATGGCTTATGGTCTATAGAATGATAAGAATGAAGAATACGCGTATGTTCAAGAATGGTTGTTATATGGAATTTCATTATGGGGACTAATTTAGATTAAACGCAGTATTTCCTGCCTCATTAGACGCGGAGCGGACAACGTCATGAAATAGATGAAGATCAATACTACATTTATTACCATATATTTGTAAAAAAAAAGCTCCATAATATAATTATTTACACATTTTTGATTGCCAAGCTAAGAGTACTTTTATATAGTTAAAAAGCTAAAAGTTCCGTTTCTTAGTTTGGTCCTATTTCAGCCTAGCAAAAAGCTCTATCGTACGATTTGCCTTTCCACAAGCTTTTTAAAGCCTCTTAGTTCACTTGGCCTAAGCAACACTAAGACGTACGGTCGGCAAATAATTTTATGTCTACGTTTAATAGGGTTATGTCTAAAGTTTGTCTGAAATTATTTTTTTTGTTGTGCGACGTTTATTAAATTGTAATGAACACTTTTAATTTAATAATAAATAGTTATTAAGTACGCATACTTGTATTCAAGGAATGTTGAGATCTTTTCAAAATAATTTATTTTACTTGCTATGGTTTATTGAACTTCTTCGTTCTTCGAGGACATTGCATTTTTCGGGTTGAAAATTAGTTTATGTCACTCCCAGAGCTATTTACTGTCGCTTTGAAAATAAAAGCCAACAAGCCGTTTATGCCGCAAAACTTGCGGTAATAGATAAGCATAGGTATAAATTTAATAAATACCAAAAAAACATACTTAATTCTCCTTGTGACGACAAATCTAAAAGCTAAAAAAAAAATGAAAAAAAAAAAAATTGCATTCCATTTAAAGTTTTTCGCTTCATTGTAAACATGTTGAAACAAGTTTTTATTACCAACGATATTTTTTTATACAAACGGGTTTCGCTCGTTAAAACAATCGCGTTGCTTCGTTTTATTATAGAGTTCCCGTAGCTATTTTTATTTTTTTCTTGTTGAGGTCTCTCCATGAATATGAAGGCATATATCTCGATTCACTGCTCTTTGCCGATGTTACCACATTCGAATCCAAATCCCCTCAAAAGAGATGTAGCTCTGTGGAACATCTAGGATGATCCAACGATAGGGTTCCAACGTGTCTAGCAATCTGTCTGGATGTGGATTTTGGGAGTCGTTTCGGAAAGCGGCTACAATGTTTGGAAGTATCAGTGCAAGAGGTTGGACTAACCACCATCTGACAACCAGCACAAAAATTGTTAGTATGTCAAACTTTTATAAATATTGACACAAAGGTAAATTATGTAATGTGATCCACTGCAATGTAAGCAGGACTCGAACCTGCGACCCTACGTTTCCGGCGTAGTGCTCTACCAACTGAGCTATCACATCGTTACGTCAATCACACCAAATCTTTGATTCCATAATTTTACGCTACTGGAGCGCCCTCTGTGTCATGTGTGTTTAAAATGCTTATGCGCATTAGCCATACCCTAGGATGTGCGTTTACACGCACGATCCCCAGTCCCCGTTGCTTTACAGCAAGTGCGAGGACCGCGAGAGAGATGGCGATTTTATACATTTTTTTTTTTTTATAGAATCATTAGTGTGTCAATATTTATGAAAAGTAAAAATGTGGTATTTCCACATTAAAAGAACAGAATCGATAAATGATTCTATTAAAAAATATATATATATGTCAAACTTGTTTTCTGAAACCATTATTGTATGGATCTGAAACCTGGACGTCGTATGCCAAGCAAGAAAGAATAGGCAATAACGTCCGTATGCGGCGCCTTCTGCCTTTGTAATATTTTATACATTACTTTTCGAGACAGGGTCACTAATCTCCAATCACACAAGCACTCTCTAGTGTTGCAAGTTTCGCAGCTTCCCAGCAATACCGCAATGCTTAAATGGCATAGATAGACTGCCATGGCCGTGTCATGTGCACCGTATGGATGCCACTCGGTAGCCAAGACGCACCCGGTTGAGTGGAGTTTCTTTGGCCAAGAAAAGAGTGGTGAGGCCCATGTTACGATTAAAGACTGCACTAAGCGCGACATGCTTACGTTTGGCATCCGCCCTGCTTATTGTGGAACTTTAGTTAATTAGCGTGAAATGGAGAGCTCTAACCGAAGGCTGCGAAGTTCACGTCGGGAGTAGTTTTCTGGATCTAGTCGCGAAATGTGATAGGAGATACCAAAATGAGAGAAGGTTCGGTTCGCCAACCCAATCATCAGACGACCGGCTATTGAAAGCCAATCTTGCGGATGACACTGTTTCTCCCACTTCGGACTATATAGCAATATCAAAAACTGCCATACAAACGCTGACAAAAAAATCATCTGATAAAGATGTTAAGGCATATGAAGATGATTACTCCAACATCAAATCAAATCCATGTCAATATTACATTAGACATATGAATTTGTACTCGGTAAATTACTTTTAATTTATCTGCTGACGGTACACCCGTTATGTAAACGGTGGATGCATTTCTTTCGCGACGGAAATGCCACGAGTCAGAATGGTAAATAGATTTACAAGCAAAATCCCGGTAAACGAATGCTTTAGTATTTACGAGTATGTATTCTTAGGTTTATCATCATATTATAACCACACTGCCAGGACAAAGGTCTTCGCAACGACCGGTGGTGCGCCACTCTCATTTAATCGCTTCCTGCTAGCGTGAGAAGATCGTCGGGCCTTTTCGTCAAGGGTCATCCACGCTGTGTCTTTCGGTACGCGGTCATAAGTCAGCGAACCATCTTCTACGAGCAATTTACCCCGTCAACTGCCACTTAAGTCTAGTTAGTGCCCGTTGTAACTCTCTTCAATGTTATCCACTGGCATTTACGTCTAGTTAGTACTCGAGACCCAGAGATGACTTGCGTCGACAACTTTGGATCTCTGGCGGGTCTCCCCATCTCGCTCTGGTGCGCAATGGATAATTAATACGAGAGCGATAGGGACGACACAGTAAAACTTACAATTTCGAACTTTGGAGTAATTATTCTGGGGCATAAAGTAGCCGTGTAGTCTGCAATGTATATTTGTATATTCCACTTATACATTCCCACTTTAACGTTCTGAATGCAGTTAGGCAAAGCCGAGCAAAACCCCGGCATAGCAGTAGTTCCTCGAATCCGTACGATTTCCTCGTAAACTTGCCTGTTTACGTCGAGTTCAGAGTCGACGCCGAATCCGAAACTTAAAGAGAGAACTTAAAGCAAGCAAGATTCGAAGTTTCTAATGATATAAGTCCGTTATATCGCCACAGTACTTTAGTGATGTACTCTCGGGAAATTACCGTGAAGATATTTTTTTCTCATTGTAATGAATATACTCATTTTTGGCTTATTGCTAAATTCCAAATTCATTGATGGCTACAAAATATTTCACTGAATGAGAAGTGCCAGTTGATACAGCGCCATATGTCTTTTAAAGTGTCATCTTGTTATAATATTTCCCAATGTAAGCTCTAGTAGGCTTGTTATGAGTACTATATAACGATATACATACCTCTATAGATAAATACATACTTAAATACATAGAAACATCCATGACCCAGGAACAATACCCGAGTTCATCATAACATATTTGCCCTTGCCGGGATTCGAACCCAGTTGGTGCACTGCACCAACCACGACGTCAAAATCTTGCAATTATGTACTACTAGCTGTGCCGCGCGGTGTTACCCGCTCATCCCACGGGAACACTTCATTTTTCGGGATAAAAAGTAGCCCATGTGTTCATTCAAGTCAGCTGCCTTCATATCAAAATTTATCAAAATTGGTCCAGCCGTTTGAGCGTGAAGAAGTAACAAACATACACATAAACATACTTATTAATTTTCGCCTTTATAATATTAGTGTGATACTCACGTTGAGACGTGATATTAAGTTATAAAGCTTTTAATTGCACAATTTTAAATAGATAAAGGGTCAATGAGACGGCAAAAATTAACTTAGGATTGTTGAATAACGTCATTAGTTCCATTGATAACCTGAATAAGTTTCTGTCAAAAAAATCATTTTAGTGACAAGCTTTTATAGCCGACTGTACTTTTCTTTGGATATTCATCAAATGAGATTGTAGAATTGCTCTCGCGTTAAACGCCATCTCTGTTTACACATTTTTGATTGTTTTGTTATTCTAATTCAAAATGCTCAATATGTATAAAATATTTAAATAGAATGTTAAATTAAACAGTTGAGCCATTATAATAATATTAGATTTATAATAATTTTTATTTTAGGATATTTTTTCAATGTACATATATTGTTATAATCATGATGTGCATGCTTATTTTGGATGACATTTATCTGCAATGCCTGTCCTTTGTATCTTTATTTTTTGAAATAAATGTAATCTGTTTAGGGGCCATCCATAAATTACGTAATAAGTTTAGGGGGAGGGAGGGGGTCGACGAAGTGTGACATTGTGTGACAAGGGGGTGGGAGGGGTCCTAAATTGTGTGACGTCACATTTCAGCTATGCCAGTTATAAATAATTTAAAGGAATATAATTCTATTAATATTTTTTGTTTTGTTGATTGTTTGATTTGATGTTAATTTTTATTAAAAAAAAAATTAAATGGAAATAAAACTGATTTTGGAACCGCTATTTTCCTTCAATAATTTCTACTTAAATGTAAATTTGCAAAATATGTGACGTCACACTAGGGAGGGGGGGAGTCTCATAAATGTGACCAGCTATGACAAGGACGGGGGGAGGGGCAAAAAATCACGAAATTCGTGTGACGTAATTTATGGATGACCCCTTAGTGTGCCAATAAAGAAAAATAAAAAAAAATAAAAAATAAATGCTCACTGAGACGATTCTAAAGAGCCTAAACGATAGGATTGCTTTTTCTATTATAGAGTTCCTATGGCCACCTTCCGGGGCCATCATCAGATCAGCCCCATGGTACCATATTATTGTAGTGTCATCAAAGTTAAGTAATAAATATGCAAAATTTCAGCTCAATCGGTTGACGATATCTGTTTCAAAATTGAGTTGCAAGATTCCACCCGAACAAACATTCTTACATACATACATACATTGCAAGTTAAAAAATATATAAAAGCTTTTTAAAAGAGTCTGAAAACAGTAGTGACGTTTACTACAGTAATGACCAATTTGAAGTACAATTTTGACATATCCATGCCAGAAAAAGACATCGACTCACGTCGAACAGGGATATTGCTAACTGGGACCCAATTCGAGAATGCCGTTTCAGTGATCGCCAAACGTCAAATCTCTATTAGATAACAGTGATATCGCCATTGAACTGTCATTAAAATGCGAAGAGCTTCAAATGACATATGTCATCTCAATTTTTGGAAATACGAAGGCGATAATGATTGTCAAAAATGTTATTCATGCATATGAATTTCTGTTTTGAACGAAACGTAACTGACTAATTTCACGCACTACGCGGTCAATTTAAAGTATGCTCCTTTTATTTATGCCGTCACATACAAAGGAAACGCAAATTTAGCGCGGCCGAATTGACGAAGTCGGGATGTTCTAGGGATATCGCCACTTGTCAAGTAGGCACACGTCAAAAGTGACGGATGGCGATGAAATGGAGAGATCTCCATTATCTCTCTAAAATTGGTCGAATACCCCCCCTGGGTATTCGACCAATTTTAACGCTTTTAGTTGGGAGAATTGAAACGAAAGGAATTTCAACTTACAATTTAATTATAATTATAAAAATACGGTAACAATTCTTCCGAGCGTTAAATTAAATGTGGGTAGAAAGAAATCTCAGGGATCGTGAGTTCTAGAAAGCACTGAGCTAAGAGAGAGACGTAGTCACTTCACACGGTCTTAACTGGACATCACTTCCCTGGCGGTGTGTGTCGGCTGCGGGCCCTCGGCTTCGGCCTCGGCGGTGACGTCACGGGTATAGGCCGGGTGGTCAGATGGTCATCATAATTGGGGAAGTGGTCCGAACGTTAGCACGCTCCAAAATGTCCCCAGCTGGGTACAGGGTCCCTGGAAATTTCCGTTTTGGACACTTAGTAAAAAGTCCGATTTGCCGTTACTGACTGCGACATCCGACGGAAGGAGATAATAGAAGCTCTTCAAGCGGGGTGATTACCAAAAGCATTAAATAGTGATCAATGATGTCGCAACAGTGTACAGGATCAGTTTTATAATAGTGAAAGCAAGTGAAAGTGAATTTAAAAGTGAAAAGTGAAAAGGTAAATAATTTCCGTATATTGGAAATTGTTAGTGACCATTATTTATATGCAAAATAAATAGCTGGGGTTTATTTAACATTACTGAATATGTTTCTTTTTCATAAAATATATTTTACAAATTAACTTTTTTGACAAGTAGGTAGATTCACATTACGAGAACATTCCGCGAACAAAGAATTTACATCACTTACGATTTTACTCCGCTACAATGATCGCACAAAATTAATGAAATGCATCTAGCTACATGGAAAGCATATTAGAATAAAATTAAGCACAGATGTATCAAACTACTGATTCACATTAGTTTCTTTAAATGTAATAAATTTCAACACTCACCGAATTCCGGGAAATAACAACACAGAATTTACTTTAAGTTCATTATAAATTCATATTTATATTTGTATAAAGATAAAATTATAAACAGCGGCCGATAAAATTTGCAAATCACTTTAACATGGCCGTTCGCTAGCTCTGTCCATTTGGAATGTGTCAGATCATGCATGCCCCGCGGAGCGGGTCGCCCTGTATGACGTAGCAATGACGACGCGTTATCGCATCACACAGTTCGTGCACACTATCTCCTACAGAAATTGCATAGCAATTACTACTAATGCAAGAAACTCATTAGGCAGGTTCAGGATCTTTTAGTTTTAAGTTATTAGGTAATAGTTTTTGTTTATAAGAATATGTTATTTTTAGGTTTGTAATTAGTTTAAGTTATATGTTAAAATTGTTTACTTTTAGAACAATTTGAAACGTCCGTTTCATACCCCCCTTTTTTGGGTAGAATTTTGCCTAAGTAAAATTCTCTATCGCTACACTTACTCAATAGCTACCTTACATACGCTTACATACATCAATAACATACTTCACTTACTCATTCCTCAACTTTCATTATCGCCGTGACGCACTTAGCTGTGTCGCAGCCCCTTTTATACTGAGTACTTGATAAATTTTCAAAATACTCATCGATAGCTAGAGATGGTTCTTTATTTAATATTTTATCTTAAAGTCTTATATATTTATTTATTAATTTATGTTGTGCCGTTTAGTTTAGCACTACATATTTAATAATTTTTGTTGTGCCGTTTAGTTTAGCACTATATATTTATTAATTTTTGTTGTGCCGTTTAGTTTAGCACTACAAATTTTAATAATTTTAGTTGTGCCGTTTAGTTTAGCACTACATGCCCAAATGTACAATAGGTAGTTACTGTAATTAGGCCTAAATTCATATTTGATTGCTAAGTTGAACTGGTGTAGAGTTCATACAACCTACGTAGACTTCATAGCTTTATTTTGTATTTATATATATAAGAATATAGTGTATGCCGGGTATCGATAGATTTTTGTTAGTTAGATTCTATTATTCGTTAGTTTAATGTCTTTAATGTGCCAGTCGCCTATGTTATTACCCTGCGTATCTTCGAGCACATAAACTAGGGGTGACTTTTTTTCTAGAATTCGACATTTTACATATTTAGGTGCTAGCTTTTTAGCAAATCTATTGTCCTTATCACTTTGATAATAAGTGCGCTTCCAGACCCAATCGCCTACATTAAAATCTGCTTGTTTTCGACGTAAATTATAATTATTAGAGTTTCTTGAATGTGCTTTTATTATACATTGTTGAATTTGATCAAAGATTTTTCGTAGTACACCTAAATTTTCGGCGTATTCTTCTCTTGGCGAAAATATCAAGTCATTAGTATTGTCTGTATCTAGATAATGGGAACCGCAGGTCACTAGCTCTCGACCGTAAACTAGAAACGATGGTGTAAAACCAGTCACTTCGTTAGTAGATGAATTGATGGCAAACTGTATTTTAGGTACATTTGAATCCCAAGATCTGTGATCGTCATTTTCGATAAAAGAAGAAACTGCTGTCATTATCGTTTTATTATACCGTTCCACCATATTAACTTGTGGAGTGTACTTAGGGGTAAATCTGACGTTAGGGATTTTATATTTAACATACAGCTGCTTTAGGGTATTACTGACAAATTGCTTTCCGTTGTCCATTAAAACTGTGCTTGGTATTCCATGGACAAGGAATACTTGTTCCTCAAGAATGTGAGCAATAATTTCAGCCGTAGCTCGTCTTATGGGAAACAGAAGACAGTATTTCGTAAAGCAACAAGTGACCACAAACAGGAAAGTATTCTGTTTTCTAGATGGCGGCAGAGGTCCAACTAGGTCCATACTTATCATCTGGAAAGGCCTACAGCAATTTTTTAGTCGACCCATAGTACCTAGTGTGGCATGATTAGCATGCTTATAGGATTTGCAGATATCGCAATCGCCTACGAAGTTAGTCACGTCGCGGTGCATATCTGGCCAAAAATATTTTAGACCTAAGCGTTTGTAGGTTTTTAGGATGCCGAAATGACCAGAAGTAGGACATGAGTGATTTTCCTCAATAACCTTTAGTCGGTTTTCAAAAGGAATTACCTCTTTCCATTCAAATTCTCTAGTGAGTGGGTTTAGGCTTTTCTTATACCGGTAAAGTCTATTATTTATGACTTGGTAATCTAAAAACGATGTAGGAGTATTTTGACAACCATGAAAAATGTTTAAATACCAGGTGTCATTAGTACTGTAAACAGAATTAGATGGTACAGTGTTCAGAGCTGAGACTGGTATACGCGAAAGACTATCAGGTACCACATTTTCAGAGCCACGACGATGCCTAATTTCACAGTCGAAGGCAGATAATCTAACGCCCCATCTAGCCAAACGACCTGTAGGGTTGTTTATGTTAAGGAACCATTTCAAGGCTGCGTGATCGGTATAAACAACAAACTTTTGCCCATTTTCCAGATAACAGCGCCAGTGTTCAACTGCTGTTAGCACGGCCAATGCCTCTCGTTCACAAGCACTATAGTGTTGTTCCTGTTTAGATAGTGACTTGCTCATATACGCTATGACTCTCTCGACGCCGTCTAAAGTCTGTGTAAGGACAGCCCCGATACCAACGTCGCTAGCGTCTGTGTGCACTTCGAAACTCTTGGAATAGTCTGGACAAGAGAGAACCGGAGTAGAGACAAGACATTGTTTGAGAGCTTTGAAGGACACATCAGCTTCTGTAGACCATTTAAATGGTGGTGCAGTTTTAGCTTGAGACGTCAGCTTATTTAATGGTGAAGCAAGAGAACTGAAATTGGGAATGAATCTACGGTACCACGAAGCAGTGCCAAGAAATCGTCTGACTTCTTTCCGATTTTTAGGTGTTGGATAGTCTACGATTGCCTGGACTTTCTCCGGATCTGCATGTAAGCCGTTAGAATCGACTACATAGCCTAAATAGCGTAATTGTTTCCTAAAGAACTGGCTCTTTTCAAAGTTGATAGTCAGATTGGCAGATTTCAACTTCTCCATTACTCGTACAAGTAGCGAAATGTGTTGATCAAATGTTGGTGACACAATTATAATATCGTCTATGAAAACGAAGACTTTATGCTCGAATTCTGGATCATAAAACAATTGATCAACGAGCCGTTGTTGGGTTGCCGGAGCGTTAGTTAGACCAAATGGCATAGATTTTAATTGATAGCTACCCCGAGTTGGTATATAAAAAGCAGTTTTACATCTGTCTTCCTCTTTAATCAATATCTGCCAAAAACTTTTAGAGAGGTCGAGACTAGTTAAATACTTAGCATCACGTAAGTTATCCAATATCTCCGCAATATATGGTAGGCTGTAAGCATCTTTTTTAGTAATGGCATTAAGCTTTCTGCTGTCAAGGCAAAATCTAAGTTGACCGTTCTTTTTAGGAGTGAGAAGTACAGGAGAGGACCATGCACTTTCACAGGGTTCCACCACATCTTCTTTTAGCATTTCGTCTAGTTGTTCAATTAACATTCTCTGTTTCTCTAATGGCATCCTATAGTAACGTTGACGAATAGGAGCAGCATTCCCAGTGTCAATAGAATGTGTGATTAGAGAAGTTCTACCCAACCCTCGCTCTTCATAGGATATTTCACGAAACTGAGCGATAATGTGGTCAGCAGTGACCTTTTGATCCTCAGATAGATGATCGTAACAACAAAGATTTGCGTTGTTATCAACAGACAGATCAGCGAGTGCGACATCCGATTCAGAACGCATAAACACTGAAGTTAGGTGTTTAGGAAATAATCCGAAGTCATTCCAGAAGTCCATGCCTAGAATTAAAGAATTTTGTATTTCAGGTACCACATAGATTTCCAAGACGCGAGACTGATTTAAAAATTTAACAGGAATGTGAACAGTACCAATACTTTTCAGCTTCTGGCCACCAGCAGCAACAAATTGCAAGGGTTTACCTTGTTGTAGAACAAATCCTATACTGGTGAAATATTTATGGGAGTTGTTGCCTAGTATAGTTACTGAAGATCCAGTGTCCAGCAAGCCAATTAGTGATTTGTCATGCAGTTCTACAGAAACATGTGGACGCGTGTAATTTTATTTTAAATTGTGGACTGAAGAAACAGAGTAGCACGAAAAGAAGTCCGAGATAAACTTTAGCCAGTTAGTCCATTCTGAAACATCTAATTTATACTCAGCATTCACGTCGTGCACGCCATCACTGCAGTCCACGGTATTCAGTTTTTTTGGCCAGTTGCTTTGCAATTTGAGCAATTTGAGCCATTGTAACGCTTTTAGTTGGGAGAATTGAAACGAAAGGAATTTCAACTTACAATTTAATTATAATTATAAAAATACGGTAACAATTCTTCCGAGCGTTAAATTAAATGTGGGTAGAAAGAAATCTCAGGGATCGTGAGTTCTAGAAAGCACTGAGCTAAGAGAGAGACGTAGTCACTTCACACGGTCTTAACTGGACATCACTTCCCTGGCGGTGTGTGTCGGCTGCGGGCCCTCGGCTTCGGCCTCGGCGGTGACGTCACGGGTATAGGCCGGGTGGTCAGATGGTCATCATAATTGGGGAAGTGGTCCGAACGTTAGCACGCTCCAAAATGTCCCCAGCTGGGTACAGGGTCCCTGGAAATTTCCGTTTTGGACACTTAGTAAAAAGTCCGATTTGCCGTTACTGACTGCGACATCCGACGGAAGGAGATAATAGAAGCTCTTCAAGCGGGGTGATTACCAAAAGCATTAAATAGTGATCAATGATGTCGCAACAGTGTACAGGATCAGTTTTATAATAGTGAAAGCAAGTGAAAGTGAATTTAAAAGTGAAAAGTGAAAAGGTAAATAATTTCCGTATATTGGAAATTGTTAGTGACCATTATTTATATGCAAAATAAATAGCTGGGGTTTATTTAACATTACTGAATATGTTTCTTTTTCATAAAATATATTTTACAAATTAACTTTTTTGACAAGTAGGTAGATTCACATTACGAGAACATTCCGAGAACAAAGAATTTACATCACTTACGATTTTACTCCGCTACAATGATCGCACGAAATTAATGAAATGCATCTAGCTACATGGAAAGCATATTAAAATAAAATTAAGCACAGATGTATCAAACTACTGATTCACATTAGTTTCGTTAAATGTAATAAATTTCAACACTCACCGAATTCCGGGAAATAACAACACACAATTTACTTTAAGTTCATTATAAATTCGTATTTATATTTGTATAAAGATAAAATTATAACAAGCGGCCGATAAAATTTGTAGATCACTTTAACGTGGCCGTTCACTAGCTCTGTCCATTTGGAATGTGTCAGATCATGCATGCCCCGCGGAGCGGGTCGCCCTGTATGACGTAGCAATGACGACGCGTTATCGCATCACACAGTTCGTGCACACTATCTCCTACAGAAATTGCATAGCAATTACTACTAATGCAAGAAACTCATTAGGCAGGTTCAGGATCTTTTAGTTTTAAGTTATTAGGTAATAGTTTTTGTTAATAAGAATATGTTATTTTTAGGTTTGTAATTAGTTTAAGTTATATGTTAAAATTGTTTACTTTTAGAACAATTTGAAACGTCCGTTTCATACCCCCTTTTTTGGGTAGAATTTTGCCTAAGTAAAATTCCTTATCGCTGCACTTACTCGAATACCCCCCCTGGGGGGGTATTCGACCAATTTTAGAGATATAATGGAGATCTCTCATTTTCATCGCCATCCGTCACTTTTGACGTGTGCCTACTTGACAAGTGGCGATATCGCAACTTCGTCAATTCGGACGCGCAAAATTTTCGTTTCCTTTGTATGTGACGGCATAAATAACAGGCGCATACTTTAAATTGACCGCATAGTACGTGAAATTGGTCCGTTACGTTTCGTTCAAAACAGAAATTTATATACATGAATAACATTTTTGACAATCATTATCGCCTTCGTATTTCCAAAATTGAGATGAGATATGTCACTTTTAAGCTCATCGCATTTAAATGACAGTTCAATGGCGATATAACTGTTATCTAATGGAGATTTGACGTTTGGAGATATCTCCAACGGCATTCTCGAATTGGGCCCCAGGGACAATGTTCTGACGAATTTCGCTCCCGGTTATGGAGACCTTAGATATTCAATATGTTTAGACTAAGTTAGTAGACTAGTTTTAAACTTCTCGATTTACGCTTATAATACAACTGCTGGGGTAAGTTGGCGTTGGAACGGCGCCAGGCGAAGATGTCGATATGCTCTTTGATGATAATAATTTAATAAGTAAATTTGGAGATTTGCTAGTTGCCTTAATTTTTATTTGTTTGGCAAATAATTCACTTCATGCCGAGAGTTTTTGAGTACATGGACTTCCTCGTAGGCATTGTATGTGAAAAGCAACATAAATACCAGCCAATGTTAACATTGCTCACCGTTGTAACAAGATACAAACTCAATCGATGAAAACCGCTTTTGTCTTTAAAAGTGTTTTTGGTCATTCATTTACAATGAATTGTCAAAATATGTGTCTACTTTGGAAGACATTGTAGATAAAAAAAAGCTTATTGAGCTTTTAGTAAATAGAGCATATTATTCAGTAGGGGAATAAAGATAAGTACTGTAACTATGTTTACAAATAAATGTCTGATTCTGATTCTGAGGGCAGCGGGCGGGGCACATTGCTCGTAAAGCCGATGGCCGTTGGGGCAGAAAGGTTCTTGACTGGCGACCGCGGACTGGAAGACGCAGCGTGGGAAGGCCCGCAACAAGGTCGACCGACGACCTGGGCAGGATTGCGGGCAGAAAATGCATGAGGGCGGCGCAAGACTGATCGCTGTGGAGAACTTTTGGTGTTCGTCCAGAAAATGCAAACGTGGACGAAATGCGAATGTGGACGATGTGAATCGGAACAATCGCACAGAAGTCGTCGAACATAGACGACCCACTGAAAAAACAAAGGACCTTGAGCAAGTTTGCATTTAAAAGGCCTTATTCCTTTTGAAAAACTTTTTTTCGTATTACGAGAAATATATTGACAATTTAACCAACTTTTAAGTAACATTGGTAGCAATTTCATGTGTTCATTGCGTGCAGTCGAAAATATGTTAAAAAAAAAAAAGTTTTCCGCGTGATTTTTGTCAAATTCGAGTCGTTTTTGAAACAAAAATTGAAAAATGACAACTGTAGGTTTTCAAATATAGGTATACCATTAAATCGCAATAGCTCTGTTGTAACTAGTATTACGAAACATGTTAAATCATAGAGAAACTTGTCAAAATAATCAGCATTTTTGAACAGATAAGGAGCCTAAACGCGAAAATCAGACTTTGATTGTCCCCATTCACCGGGCGGTCAACCCCCTACCTCCTAAATAGCCCAACCCTCGTAAAGCCCACGTCCTTGGTCTAGAACCAATTACGCAAAAACCTTTTGGTAAATAAAACTGAAATTTAAATGTTCAAAGCGCTTACGATCGGATGGCCGACAGACTAGGATAATAATGCAAGCAGAATGGCTCGGCGGACTCTCGCCTCGATATTATTTAGGCATGTATTTAACGCGGCGACAAATTAATCTGATTTAGGGATTTATAAAAAATTAAAGGGGGTAGCAAAAATAATAAGTTGGCGACTAATTGCGAAGACTAATAAAGTAAAAAGTAGCAGCTAAGTAATCAATTTTCGGCTTTGTTTCAATATAAACTAGCATCGAGTTTTGGCGACCGAATTAACTAACTAATTAAGCGGAAACATGACAGCGGATAAAAAGTTGAAAATGGCCTACTCTAATTGTTCAATGGAGATTGCATATAAAATAAATCAAGGTAATAAAAAAAATAAAAGGAGCGCTTTTTAGGGATATAAAAAAAAAACAACCTAACCTAATCCGGCCGAGTCGGATCTTCTGCTAATATTAATCGCCAAGTCATTATTTATAGTACCTCGCCTATGATTTCAGTAATCTTTGTTTATTATTTCTGCTACCTTAAAGTAGCTGCCATTATTTGAATTTTAAAATATCCTTAGTTTAAAGCTCATTTAATATAAATGATTGCCAAAATATTTAATCGCTGTCAAGTTATTATTTTAGTTTCAAATAGTTTGCTGCTCTTTAATTTTTCTGTCGCCGCGAAAATAATAAGCCTATTATTTATAATGGTACAGAAACGTGTTATTTGCTATATACAAAGTACTTAAGTGGCAGTGTGCATTGCTCGCAGAATTGATGGCCGTTGGGGCAGAGAGGTTCTTGAGTAGCGACCGCGAACTGGAAGACGCAGCGTGGGCCGCAGAGTGGACCAACGACCTGGTTAGGATCGCGGGCAGAAATTGGATCGTTGTGGAGAACTTTGGAGGAGGCCTTTGTCCAGCAGTAGACGTCAATCGGCAAATATGATGATGAGATAAAAAGATCAACACGCAAAGAGAAATTTAATTGCACTCTTACGTGGTCCTCACCGGGACTCGAACCCGGTTCTTTGGATTATCGGTCCAACGTCTTAACCGTACTGTATGTACGCTTTCAATTTCCCCACATTAAACATTTCGGAAAACTTAATTCATTAAATAATATAAAAAATAATTAAATATTTACGCATTATTTATTCGTACTAATACCTAATAAGTACCTCATTTTAATTGAAACAAAATAGCTTTGCAAATTCGCGGTACAGTAACGTGGGAAACTATTAGGTACTAACCCGTTATACGTATTTGCGTTTATTTCATGCGTTAAATACGTAGGTACTCAACACACTGCGAAAAGAAAAGTAAATACGCAAATGAATATAACAAATCATCACCAAAAAAATACAAAACCCGACACGTTTTTAATTCGCAATATTCTTTATTTGTCTTAGCCTGTTCAGTCGCGCTATTTATTTAAAAAAGGCGTTATTTAACAAAATTATTCTAATTTTAGTATAATTGTAGACTGTACTAGCTCTGTCAGTGTGTTGATTATTTAGCCCATTTACATATGTATAAATTCCTGTGCAGGTAAAATATATAAGTAATAGATTAGCTGTGCGTTGCGTTCAACATTAAATTTATTCGGAATGAAAAGTATCCTATGTCCTTCCCCGGGACTAAACTATCTCCATAGCAAATTTCATCCAAATTGGTTCAGCGGCTTAAGCCATTTTATAATATTAGTATGGATTATTCATATTTACACGTTACACATAACGATGGTCATAAAATGTATATAAATATACTCGTCGGCTGAAATGTTTTATCCTACTAAGATACAGAAAAGAAAGAGGGGTCTTGTATATTTCATAACGACTTGTACCTACACATGTTACACGTACAAGCTCGTATAAGTATACATGCCGCAGTCATCTGGTTGAATCTGCTATTTGATTGAATGAATAGCGCGTTCATTGAATGACAACATTCAATTGAATGACTAAAGGACAACTTGTCAAGTTGTTTAATAGAATAGAAATGTTTAATAGAAATGTTTTATTTGCTAGAATACTACAACACATGTGGTACAAGATCTAATGGTACATAGGTTAGTAAAGTATTCTGTCGTTGAACGACATGCAAAATTGTGTTTATACAACATAAGTAGGTACAGTCATGGGAACAGCATGCAAAAAGATATAATATAACGTTCAACGTCTTGACTGAGTGTCATTTAGCATTTCAATCACCTGACTGATTTTACATCTGCTCTGTTCACATAGCCCTATGTTACAATCCGCTAACTAGTTGGCCGTTGAGTGACGCTTGTTCAATAAACGTTCGGCCTAGTCATTCAATTGAATGTTGTCATTCAATGAACGCGCTAGTCATTCAAGCAAATAACAGATTCAACCAGATGACTGCGACATACACATATGTTTATAATTATATAGTATTATTTCTGTCCATATTTTCGAACATTTACACGTATTCGACCAATCCTAAGTCCTCTGTCTGGAAGACCAATTGCACAGAAACTGATCTTTTAGCAAATAGAACCGACAATTAGGGTTCCCTCAAAGAGTTCATGATCCGATAGCCGGCAGACTAGGTATGAAACTTAATGCAAGCATAAAATGGCGCGGCGGACTCTCGCCTCGTTACTCGGAATGAAAATATAAACTTAACTAGAAGGTGCCCGCAACGTAGACGGATAAAAAGTATACTGTAACCATCTTTGGATGTCCAGCTATCCCTGTACCGAAATTGGTTAAAATTTATCCAGCCGTTTCGGCGTGACGAGCGAAAAAACCAACCAACAGATGGCGCTGTACCTACGGCTGGCACCGCGCGCATACTTACAATACAAATTTAGACTTTTATAATAGTATAGATGTAGATAATTATTTCATTAAACTAAAATAACAAACTTGTGTTGAAGGAATTGTTATTGCAAATAAGATAAATATGAGCGTCTGGAACATAATTCCTATAATACCTCTATTATTAAAGAACATTGTGTCAATTAAGTAACCAAGTAATTAAGGCGGGGCAAAACAAAATACGACTAAATAATTAGAGCCTTAGAATACGCCTTAGGATTTTCATTTCAAAATCTATTCGTAAAATCTTTGTCATTTTCAATACAGAGGAATTATCGAGGTCAACTTTGATTGGTCTATCGTGTCACGCATTCGCACAATTATGAAAATAAAAACGGATTGTCGGACGAACATTTTACACGCAAATATAACACTGACCTAGTTCTCCGTCGACGTGGTAAACAAACGAATAAACTAGAATACAGTAGTAAAACACACGCATGAAATTAAGTTTTAAGTTTTAGGACAACGTACGTTATATTATCTGAACCGGATTCTAATCCCGGCAAGGACAAATATTTGTGTGATGAACAGGAATATTTGTGCCTGGGTCATGGATGTTCTATGTATTTGGGTAGTTATTTATCTATGTAAGTATTTATATCATCGCTCAGTACGCATACCATAACACAAGCCTTCTTGACCTTAATTTGGGACTAGATTCATTTGTGTAAGCAAAGGATGTCTGATATTTATTTATTTAATATAATACAGGTAACAATCTAAAGATCATAATGTTGTAAAAAAACTATGTAGATAAAGTTAGGTGGGATAAGATAAATACATGTATGGGACACACTCAAAATAAACCACAGTAGGGGGAAAGTGCTATGAAAGGGAAAGGTTAATGGGACAAATTCAATTTACCGCGGCAGAAACCATCCATACCAATTGATATTGTCTATGGTTTTCAGTAAACCACAGTAGGGGGAAAGTGCTATGAAAGGGAAAGGTTAATGGGACAAATTCAATTTACCGCGGTAGAAACCATCCATACCAATTGATATTGTCTATGGTTTTCAGTGTTGCCAAAATGCAGAAAACAAAAATCTACTACTTGGTTTCTGCCACGGTAAATTGAATTTGTCCCATTCATAATCTGTCCCTTTCATAGCACTTTCCCCCTATTTGTCGGTCAGTTTGATTTTTAATTGTTGTATACGGAACAGCCCGACATGTTTTGAACTTGTACGGAGGGACTGCTACCCGTACATCCGCACGGTTACTTTGACACTGGTTATTTGATTTATAAAAACAGTGCTGGATAGAGAATAAATAAATGTCGCTGTAGTTGATCGTTTTATGTTCATTAATTGACTTCCCCATATGCTTCCCTTACTCAACCTGTTTTTCTACCGTCAGCGCATCTAGTGCATCGGAGGTAACAACATATTGCTAAAAAATGACGACGCGTTTGGCTCGGTTTGTAGACACCTGCCTACTGAGCCGGCGGTCCCGGGTTCGAATCCCGGCCAGGGCAAATATTTGTGTGATGAACTCGAATATTTGTGCTTGGGTCATGGTTGTTCTATGTATTTAAGTAGATATTTATTTATATAAGTACGTATATATTCGTCTTAGTACCCATAACACAAGCCTCGTCGAGACGGCAGTACGTGGAGCCCGAAGCCAATAACTACTACGGACGGCGGACACGCAGTTATTTGGTACCTCGAGATTATTCTAGAGACTGAATGTAGCACTCAAAATGTTTTTAAAGTTAAGCTAAAAAAGTTTCTACTAGATCAGTTAATAATAAATACCCCATAACTAGTTAATTAGTTCTATGGTTATTTTAAAATCTGTATATAGTTTGATCTTGTAATATTACTAAGGTCTATATATATACGTATGAGAGAATACTCTAATTTTTATTTACTTAGTTAGGTACATTTTTAGATAAACGTAGTTATAAAAGTGAGTGCAGCATTTGCCAATAAACGAATGTTTGGCGAAAGTAAGATAAATGTTTATGTAAAAAAAAACAAACCTTCTTGAGCTTAACCAGGTCGATTTGTGTGAGGTTGTCCGATATTTATTTTATTATTATTTTAAAATACACACCTATGAATAAATTGGTCGAGCACCCGGCATGGCAAGAAAATATCGGTTCGAATTCTGCAAGGTGGTAATTTTTTTTAAATCCTGCTACGGTGGCAAACAAGCATGCGGCCCGCCTGATATTAGGCAGTTACCACCGCCGTTGTATCGTATCTATAACATCAGTGGCTAAATCCACTTTAAAAATATATGATAATCATGGAACTAAAACACCATGCTCTTAATAATTAAAAAGTCATATAATACCTACATTAAAATTTCCTATAGCCACATTAATACCACACTTTGAACTACTCATTAAAAACAAAATGTGTAAAATAAGCGTCCAAGCATGAGAAAGTATGCAATTTCAGTTTTGCCATTAAAAACGCAATCGAGATGCACTCAGCCGCACAACCAAAAACATCTACACAATTGTGGCTCTTACACTAAAGACTTAAAGTTTCAAAATGTGTACATATTTTTGAGCGCAGAGCCAGTGGTAATAAATCAAAGTTAGCGCGAGGTAAATCGTTCCAGTAATAAAGCGTGATATGATGTGTTGCTTGGGAAATTGCTTTCCGTGAGTCTGAACTTTGTATACGAGACTAGCGACCCACCCCGGCTTCGCACGGGTGCAATGCTGATAAATTATGCATGTATTATACATATAAACCTTCATCTTGAATCACTCTATCTATAAAACAAAACCGCATCAAAATCCGTTGTGTAGTTTTAAAGATCTAAGCATACATAGGGACAGACAGACAGGAAATGACTTTGTTTTATACTATGTACGTAGATGCGACGATGGTAGGCTTACTGCTGGGTTTTAACTTACTTGCAAGTTCAGGTATATAAATATTGACACAATGGTAAAGTATGAAAAAAATGAAATGTGATCCACTGAAATGTAAGCAGGACTCAAACCTGCGACCCTACGTTTCCGGCGTAGTTCTTTCCCAACTGAGATATTAGTTCGTTACGTCACTTACACCCAATCTTTGATTCCATAATTCTACACTACTAGAGATCGGTCTTGTACCGTTCTCATCCAATTTCTGCCCACGATCCTAACTAGGTCGTCGGTTCACCTTGTTAGGGGCCTGCCCACGCTGCGTCTTCCTATCCGCGGTCGCCACTCAAGTACCTTTCAGTCTAACGGCCATCGGTTCTACGAGCAATGTGCCCGGCCTACTGCCGTTTAAATAAGTTTGGCGACTGTCTGAGCTATATCTACAACTTTGATTCTCTTGCGTATTTCATCATTTGGGATTCGATCCCGCAAGAAAACTCCAAGCATATGTAGCTCGCTCGATTGCCCTTTGAGTAACTTTAAGCCTTCTTATGAGGCCTAATCAATGATTTTGAATACGAGTACCAAATGGTTTATAATCAAATAATAACAAAAGATTAATCAGTTTATCTAGACTTAAATGTTTAAGAATAATATAGGTATAACCAATTCGAATCAACCAACGAACGTTCAAAATATTATGATTCAAATGGGAAGTTGCTAAACTTGTGACTTTAAGCATTGTTGAAGTTGGAAATTCAGTAGGAAAATTTGTTATTCAAAATCTTGCTTTAAGTTAATATTACAGGGTGAGTAATGATTTCATGATTTGAATTGTGTTATATGTATATGTATATTTTCATATACAGTAAATGAACAGGCATGTTGCAGTTTACAAAGTAATCATTTGGACAAATTGCCAGCCTGTTTTTTTTTCACCTTTAACAACCTCTTGCTACATATACGAGTATAAGTAGTTAGAATCAACTCGGCAAGTTTTATAAATTCGAATCGAACTTCTATAAAAAGTTATTTTATTATTCTCTCAGTGTACAGTCTTTATCGAAGCGAAGTTATTTTTGAAGTAGAAATCATTTAATATGTATCCCTTAGGATCGGTTCAACAGTATTGTTCTCGCGACCCAGATAACGTGCGAACGCTGGCAATATTTCTGTAACGCTGGATTACAAATGTATCAGGTCAAACGTTTATAAAGCAAGTGGAACTGATGGACGGATGACTGACTGATGGACTGACCCACCAGGAGTGGTTGTTCCCGTACAAATTGACCGACCACGCCGGGAGAGAGGCACGCAAATTTGCTATAACGCTGCATCTCTCCCAGCTTGTCAGCTGTGCCACTAGAATACCTGATGTTGAATCTCATACGGCTAACTGCTTGGACCTTCTGCTGACTACAGATCCAGATCAATACTCCGTGACTGTAGGTTCCCCCTTGGGTACCTCCGATCACTGTCTGGTGAAAGCTGTGTCCGTCTGTTCCCCACCTGATCATGGCCCTAGTGGTAAAAGACGGGTGTGGCGATACAAGTCAGCAGATTGGGACGAGATGCGTCACTTTTTTGCATCCTACCTTTGGCGCGAGGTCTGCTTCTCTTCGGGGGATTCGTCAAGCTGCGCTAACAACGTAACCGACGTCATTCGGCAGGGTATGGAGTATTTCATTCCATATTCAGACGTTTCGACTGGTTATGGAGCACGCCCATGGTATAATGCTGACTGTGATCGTGCGGAGGCACTTAAAGAGTCAGCTTACCGTGCATGGGCTGATGCTCGAAGGCGTAAAGCTTCGAATACTTCCCAGCTGAAAAAAGCATTTAATAAAGCCGCCAAATCCTGCAAGAAACAGCTACGCAAGGCACGCTTCGATCATATACGCCGCATTGAGACCAAACTTGCCTCATATCCACCTGGAAGTAAGGCATTCTGGTCCCTGGCTAAAGCGGTCGAAGCCAACTTCTGTCGCTCTTCGTTGCCACCCCTGCTAAAGCCTGACGGATCTCTAGCACATACAGCGGAGGACAAAGCAAATCTATTTGCTTCTCTATTTGCGGAAAATTCGCATCTGGACGCCGCAGGTAGTTGCCCACCTATACTGCCGCATGTAGGAACCACCATGGAGCCAATCCATATACGCCAGAAGGAGGTTCTTGCAATCATGCGGAGTCTTGATGTGAATAAAGCTAGTGGTCCCGACGGAATTCCTGCTGTTGTCTTGCGGAACTGTGCGGCTGAGTTGTCCCCGGTCTTAACACGCCTGTACCGTCTCTCACTTGAGACTGGAGTAGTCCCGACGTCTTGGAAGCTTGCAAATGTGCAGCCTGTGCCCAAGAAGGGAAGCCGGGCTGACCCTGTCAATTACCGACCAATTTCCGTCACCTCCATACTCTGTAAGACTATAGAGCGTGTACTGAACAAACGCCTCCTTGCATACCTGGAAGTGAACGACTTGCTCAGTGATTTCCAATTTGGATTCCGTCCGGGGCGATCAACTGGGGATCTTCTTGTGTATGTTACTCATCTGTGGAGCGAGGCGATCGAGAGACACGGGGAGGCTCTCGCCGTGTCTCTCGATATTTCAAAAGCCTTTGACAGGGTCTGGCACGCAAGCCTGGTGGGAGAGCTTCCAGCGTATGGGGTCCCTGAAGGTCTCTGCAAATGGATTGCTGATTTCCTGAGTGAGCGTTCGATCCGAGTAGTCCTTGATGGCTACACTTCGGATCCCAGAGCTATTGATGCCGGTGTTCCTCAGGGGTCTGTTCTGTCTGCAACTCTTTTTCTGCTGCATATTAACGACATGCTTACGCCCGGTACCTTTGGGTATGCTGATGACAGCACAGTTGTTGACAGATACACATCCAGCGCAAATTCCAAGAGGGACGAAATCCAGTCTTGTCGAGAGGCGATGGTGGATCGATTGAACCAAACTCTCGTGGCAGTGTCCGAGTGGGGAGATGCCAATTTAGTTGGATTCAATGCCACCAAGACTCAGGCGTGTCTGTTTTCCGCTAAACGGAGTCCCTTTGACCTGACTCCCACTTTCCAAGGTGTATCCGTTCCGATTTCAGACCACCTAGAGCTTCTTGGGATGACCTTATCATCCAACCTGAACTTCGGCCAATACATTGAATCCTTGGCTACAACTACAGCAAAAAAACTTGGGATCCTATCTAAGGTGAGGCGGTAGGTACTTCACGCCGAGACAGCTGCTTCAATTATATCAGGCGCAAGTCCGATCATGCATGGAGTACTGCTGCCATCTTTGGGATGGGTCCGCCAAATACCAACTGGCCGCCTTGGATTCAATTGACAAACGTGCGAAGAAGCTCATTGGCGACCCTGCCTTAGTTCAGGAAAAGCTGCAAAACCTCGAACACCGCAGGAAAGTCGCTTGTTTATCGGTTTTCTACCGGATACACTTTGGTGAGTGTGCACTAGGACTGAATTAATTCCACCGTCTCCGTTCAGACAATACAGTACTCGGCGCGGACTTGGATTCCACCCTTATGTTGTCGATATACCACTGATTCGTACGAAACGCTTTGCGTCTACTTTCCTTATGAGGACAGCTAAGGAATGGAACTCTCTTCCTGCGTACCTGTTTCCTGAAAAATATAACTTGGATCTCTTCAAGTCGAGAGTGAATAGGCATCTTCTAGCCAAGCATGCTCCATCTTAGGCCTTATTGTCACTTAACATCAGGTGCAATCGAGGTTAAATGCATGGCTATTTTGAATAAAAAAAAAAATGAAAAAAAATGTAGTCTTATTAATGGTTTCCCTCAAAATCCCTGACAACCCTTGCACTAAAATCATTTGACCTAACATCTTTCTCGTAAACACTTTTGAACTAACGTTAATTTGCCTTAATGCCATTGTGCCCTAAATGCTATTTTGTCCTAAAAGTCAAAATCCTAACCTAATACTCTCACGTGATTTAGGCCTCCGCTAAGTACGACGACGAGCGAAGCGAGTACGCGTTTTATAGTCCTTATCCCCTTCTTTTATAGACAAACGTTTCATGTTGAGAATGTTGCATTTCATGTAATTTTCATGTCGTAGTCAATTTGTTCTCTTTTAAACGTAAACTTTTATCTATAAAAGAACCTGTTTCAGAAGGATGATTACAGAGCATCTGTCGTCAGCGTGAGTTTCCGAGTTTGAAATCATTCGCACACACACTCACACACACACTCACGCACGCACGCACGCACGCACACACACACACACACATAGAAATTTACTTACTCAGTTGAGCACTCTGTCTGAATACGTCTGCTAAGGCAACGTTAGTTTCTATTTGCTACTGATAAGTCTGTATAATGTAAATCCGTAATTGGCCAATGTTAAACACATGTATGTATCTCTTTCAAAAAATATTGTAATTTGTGCTGTGGATTTTGTATCAATAAATAAATAAATAAAAGAAAGGCGCAATACCGACATACAATCGCCACGGAGCTAAAACGGGAAACCTAGTAAGTCACATTTATTTGCTTACGGGCTTTGTTAAATGAATAAGCATCAAATTCCCCAGAGTAAGGCCTGAATCAATCAATTAGAATTGAATGTTTGTGATTTCGCCAAACAAAAGGAGGAAATATTAAGTAATATCCTGCGAGCATGAAGGTTTAGGTATATATCGAGATGGATTTTATTTATTTACTAGCTTTTGCCCGCGACTACGTCCGCGTGGAACTTGGAACTATGGAAGCAACCTCGTACAACACGATAGATATCCACCTACTCACCATATGTCCTTCCTCGGATCTTAAAATATCTCCATGCCAAATTTCATCAAAATCGATTCAGCGGTTTAAGCGTGAAGAGGTAACAGACAGACAGACACACTTTCGCATTTATAATATTAGTATGGATTTGGCAAGGTTACAAAATGTAAATTATCATTAACATAATAGAATTTATAGAGACTGTTGTACAGTCGAGTTCATTTACATCTACACGCTTACGAGAACAAAAATATCTAAACACGACCCTATTGTAAGGGACATAAAGTCGTGTTCAGATATTTTTGTTCTCGTAAGCGTGTAGATGTAAATGAACTCGACTACAACTTTCAATTAATACATACTATATTTAAATGTTAAACTTATCTAGAAGGAATACATAATAAGTACAAAAATTTTCATTTTTTTTCCACTGTAACACATTATTGCAAACTTAAGGTATCTAATCTAACTTAAACCAAGGGGATTCACTTCGCGCCGCGTGCCAAGATATACACCTATTGTAACCCGGCCCGCCCATCGCTCCGCCTTTATTCAGCTAGGGTGGGCACGGTCAAAGTGGAGCCATCGTATTGATTATGTTTTTATTATTTATGTATTTTTAAAATATTTTAACCGACTTTAAAAAGGAAGAGATTCAGTGTTCGTCTGTATTAAATCTTTTTGTACGTACCTATGTCCACCGATTTTCTGCGTAAGATGTTAAGGAATTTAATTTATTAAATAAGAGTATACAACTACGGTTTTCCCATTGTCATTAAATCAGGATCTGATGACGGGACACTTGCCTACTAGATCTCAGGATTGGTTCACCGCAGACATGTGCGGTTTTCACATTTCGATACACCTCAATAAACATTCAGACCTAGTATCATAAAATTGACTTGATGATGAATAGCGAGCATTTTCTAATAATATATCATTCTTACTGTGTTAAGAAGCCTGAGGCACTCTAGCGCGATTCAGAGTCTTACCTGTAAAAAAAAATAGTAAATTAGCAAAGGGAAATCAAATACGTGTAAATACAAATCTTTACTTGGATGATTAATAATAATAATGCTCTTTATTGTGCACCACTAAATATAAATAAAGATAACACAAATAAATTGCAAATTGCAATACAGTTAGTAACAACAGGCGGAGATTAATTTAAAACACTCAGAGTCAATCGAGAAGGATACTAAAAAATTATAACCATGTATTGTCTATGTATATACATATAAAACCGGTGTATAATTTAGATTAATTCAATCACAAAGTACTAACAAAGTTAATTACGGTTCAACGACGACTTGGCGCAACCAGCGGCAGCGTCGAACTGACAGCTAGATTTTGTGGCCTGCTGCAAATACGGTATAATTTTGTTTTTGCCGCTCACTATGCCGCTGGTCGTTTAAACTGGCCGGATGCTATCCGCGTAGTAGCTCACAAGAGTCTAGACAAAAGTGTCATTACTATGCACCCCACACATTAGGTCAATACAGTATTCTCCAACAGTCTAAAAGAATATCGAACAAACGAGACGATTAATTCGATACACGTTCCTGTAAGCGAGTTAAAATACGCTCTATGAAATATTATTCTGAATGTAGAATTTTCCGACACAAAGGAAAATAATATTAGTGGTGCAGAGAACAAAAGACGTACAACTGTGTCTTTGCTTTAGCAAGTATGGAGTATACTATAATCAAACTAGATGTCCAGTTTTATGAAAAACAAGTACATATTGTAAAATTTACCCTTCGTCGACGTTCGTAACCACGATTTGTAACTAGTTACGAGGGATGAATATTTTTTCTTCGTTCGTAACCAACGAGTTTTTTAGATTTCGTAATCGTTAGGCCTCCCTACGTAACCCAGTTACAAACTAAGTATGTTTAATTCTTCCTTCGTAACCGGGTCACAAACTAAGACTTTTTAATTCTTCCGTCATAAACGGGTTACAAACTAAGAATTTGTATTTCTTCCTTCGTAACTGGGTTATGAATGAACAAGTAACACTGCACACTAACAAAGTTCAACCACCCAAGTGAGTTTCCATTAATTCTTCTAGTTTTTGACGCTAGATTAAGAATGCAGACAACGAGGGTTACCTTTACTATTTACGCCACAAGGAAAGTCCTAAAATTTGGAATAAATGAAACTGTATACGTAGAAATTGTTAAATAAGCCCATCCAATTATTCAAATAAAGGTGACTACTGTGGCGACAGCCGGGGGGAATAACTTCAGAGGTGGAATAATTAACAGAGCAGAGGTACTTCGTAAAGATGTTTATTGCCCAGAGGCCACAGGATAACTAACTACTACATTTTATTTTATTGACGGATGTCACGCGTCTTATTCTAAATATAAACATACAATATACAAGTTTACTTTTATGTCGGTGGCCATATAGCACCAACAGTGAAGGAGAACCTTCACATTTCCCGCCGTCTCGGGGTAAACGAGGGACATTCGTTTTACTATACAGACACTAAACAAAACTACTCCTGCCTAACATATAAGAGGTCCCTACCTATGCAGGGATACCCATACATTCATACCCAGATGGTCTCTTGCTAAGAGATAACCAGGGTCAGGACATGAGCAGACACTAGCCTATGGCATGTTACGTAATCTGACATGTTGACTGACACTGGCTTCGCCTTGACAAAAACCTGCTAAAAAGGCAAGGCACCAACTTCACTAGTCCCCAAAAGTCATCTGACTTAATATATTAAAGCATAGACCATTCGATACAAAATTTAAAATGACAGGCTTTAGTAATTCAATCGCCTGGTGTAACACCGGCACAACACTCGACTTAATTATCACGAATGTTCTAACCTTAACTGCCTGGAGTATGACATATGACACACGTCGCATGCCCCAAACAGTTGTACCACGGTATATCACTGCCCTTGTATTAGATGCTTGAAAACATTGTCTATGACACTTGCTTCAAACATCCATACAGGACTAACAAATAGTGATACCCGTCTACCACTAGCTTTATATTAGAATCCTGGCGCATATATATTAAATATGCCCCAGAAATCTGTACCTTAATTATTTTCACATTAGAATCCTGAAGCATATGAATTATGCTTCAAGATTCCGTACCTTGTTCTAAATAAATACCTGGAATAAATATTTTTAATTTATTCCAAGTATTTGTACCAAAAAAAATAAACCTTTACCGATAAAAAAATTACCTCATAACTAATTTCACGACCATAGACGATGTCATGACACGTCATATTGACATGTCAAATGCAATGTCAACGTCAATTCGTAAAATTAGTTATCAACGAAAAATACGAAAAATTCCTTTATTTAGATTCCTACCTATCTCCTAGTTAAAATTAAATAAATTATTTATTTATTATAAGGACAAAAGAAACAACAATACAAAATCTTCAGACTGCATCGGCCCGATGCAGGCCGCATGAAGTTCTTGGCACCCCGTGCCAGAACCTCTGCCGCCCCTGGATGACGAATGCGCTAGGCATTCAATCACACCAGCAGCTGAAATCCCAAGGAACTGGGACAGCAACGGCCCTTGCAGTGTCGAATTACATGGAAAAGAAAAAAATGTATTAGCATACACAAATTAAAATGCTGGAAATAAAGTATTATAAATAAATATTGGAGGTCTGAGGAAACAATAAGTTAAAATTATTTCAAGTAAAAGGTACTGAAAATGCAATAAATTCAAAGTGCAGTAATTTATAGTGCAGGAAATTATAAATTAAACTTCCTATAGTAATAACTTAGAAATGCAGCTAATATCTTGTGGAAATAAATTAAATTATATTTACAACAGTGACACTTGTAAATGCAACAAATACAATTGCATCCTTGTACAGTCAGCCTGAATTAAAAATTTCTGAAAAATAATAGTTTTATTATTTACACCCTAGAAATATATAGAACTGTTTATATTAATTGGGATTAACGATTAAAGAATTTCTTTAATCTGTTAATATGAATTATTATATTCTTGGCACGACCACTGGGAGTGAGTTTTTGCACCACATAATTCAATGGAGACAATCGGTGTATTATCTTATATGGTCCTAATTCAAGCAGAAAAATGATTATTTGTAGGACCTTAGTAACATCTAGAACTATCATACACCTAGCATAATTATTATGGGACAATTATTTACATCCTAATAAACATATATACTACAAATTATATATTATGGATCATTATTGCCTGTTAGAAGCGCAGCGTTCCGATCGGCGTCCACGGTGTCCAGCGTCGCTCTTCAGTTCTTGAGCGGCCCTCCTCGCTCAGGCACGCTGTTCCTGATGTTGCACTTTCTTGATAAGCACTCGGTCCGGCACAGCACATATTAATCAAATAAAATTTTACTAGCAACATATTGTATAATTAGTGATAATGGCTGAACTTGAAGGCTTCCACTCTTTAAGAACATTTGTTACATCATTTGACAACACTGAAACTGAATGTTTCTCACTGGTAAAATTCCATATTTTCACTGACAACCGCTTGTCTGATGTCAACAACGTGTGCTTCAAGCGTAAAGAAACGAATTAATGATGATTCTTGCGACTTTTGCCGTCGATGATAACATCCTTGTACATGATTTCTTGGCTCGACGGGAATTCGTTGTTTAACTTTAAAATAACATCCTAAAACGATGTCTAATACTATTCTGTAATGCGGGTCCCGAACAATTAAACCGCAACCGCCATTTGTGATTATTTTATTCGTATTTTCTCACTTGGGCCATTAATTAAAAATCTCCAACGTCGGAAAAGCCATTAAAAGTACTCGTCTCCATTTTTATGTGGAGTCCGAAACAATGCACAAACAAATTATAATCGCTTGGGATGAAAAATGATAATGGGTGATTCAATGATTCGTCAACTTCACCCGTCTGTCGAATTCGCTCCTTCACGGCGGTGTAGTCAATAGTTACATACAATACCACAAATGTGCACTTATTCTTCGTTTTGCTTCGTGCGCATATAGACGGTGCGCTTCACTCCTGTCTGGCTCCTATGCCAACCGTAAGCTTTCAGTACGTAATTGTCACAGCGGTCCGAGAATCTGTGGACAAAATTAGTTGGGAGCGGGGAAACTTTTAATACTCGCGTGACTCTAAATATAGGGTTTGCTGCCTCCACCAAGTGTGGCGACAGCCGGGGGGAATAACTTCAGAGGTGGAATAATTAACAGAGCAGAGGTACTTCGTAAAGATGTTTATTGCCCAGAGGCCACAGGATAACTAACTACTACATTTTATTTTATTGACGGATGTCACGCGTCTTATTCTAAATATAAACATACAATATACAAGTTTACTTTTATGTCGGTGGCCATATAGCACCAACAGTGAAGGAGAACCTTCACACTACATAATATAACATTTGTGTTGTATATGGCATATGTGGGTAGTCATGAATCATGGGGTAGGCGGTTTATAAAAAATAATACAGTCATCTTCAGGACATTGAACTGGTTGTTTCATTTAATATCCCATAATCAAACACTACATGGTGTCAGGTGTAAAAGTCGCAAATCGAGTTGTGGTTTATGTTTAGCAATGTTGGAAGCAAATAAAAACAGTGCGGGAAGTGCGCGTAATGAATTTTATGCGAATATACAGCAGCCGCCGCCGATGTGCGATATCGGTAACATGGCGGATGACTGGCGTGACTGGAAGAAGACTTTTGAGTGGTATATGGTTGCATCGGGCCGTGAAAATGCTTCGAATAAGGAGAAATACGCTTTATTCCTGCATATTATTGGGAAAGCTGGGCGTGAGATATACGAAGAATTGGACTTTGAACAGGGCGAACAAAATGACTATAAAGTGCTGTGTCAGAAGTTTGATAATAGGTGTGATCCAACAAAAAATATAAATTTCGAGAGACATCTATTTTTTGAGTGCACCCAGGGGACGGATACATTTGATAAATACTTAGCAACGCTGAAGGTGAAAAGTAAGTCGTGTGACTTTGGAAAGTTACGGGAAAGTTTGATACTGACTTTGATAATAAGAGGCATACGGGACGGTCAGCTGAGAGAAAGGATGCTGAGAAAGGCCGATTTAGGATTACAAGAAGCGGCATCGTGGTGCAGGGCGGCCGAGGTGGCGAGTGAACAGGCCGGGGCCGTGCGAGGCGGGGCAGCGGGCGAGGTGTCTCCGCAGAGCGGCTCCGTGGAGCCTGTCCTGGCGCGCCAGCGGCCGCGCCCACCACCGGCACCACCACACCAGGCAGCGCGAGGCGCGCGCCCCGGCGCAGTCGCCAGGCAATCGGGTCGATGTAGAAATTGCAACTACGCACATGATATCAACAAATTTCCGGCGTTTCAAATTACGTGTTTTAAGTGTAACAAAAAAGGTCATTTTGCGAGATGCTGTCGGTCTCCGGTGTTTGTGAATCGTGCGTTGCGCGAGTTATCCTGCCAATCCGCAGAGGAGGGGAGCGAAGAGGAAGAGGAGTTCATGATAAGAGGAATTGACATCGGTAGCATTGACGTTAAAGGTTGGCGCGAGTTAATAAGTGTGAACGGCGTTCTGGTGCAATTTAAACTGGATAGCGGCGCGGACGCATCGGTCATGTCGATGGATAGTTATGTGGATGCCGGATTTTGTAAACAATCGTTACGTAGGACTGATACGGTTCTAAAGGAGGTTAGTAAACATGCATTACCAGTTGCGGGCTACTTTGAAGCTACGTTAAGTTATAATAACATAACAATTAAACAAAAGATATATGTATTGAATATAGAATGTGGTAATTTATTATGAAGGGATGCTTGTACTCAATTAAAATTAATTTTACGCATAAATAAAATAGCCAGCAAACATAATAGTGATATTCTGAAATCATATCAGCATATTTTTGAGGGAATTGGCAAATTGCCGGGGGTCCATAAGTTAGTCATAGATGAATCGATTCCACCAGTTGTTAGAGGATCGCGAAATATACCTATAAAGATGCGCCCTAAACTAAAAGAGGAATTGGAAAGGCTTCAAACTTTAAATATCATAGCTCCGGTTAATGAACCTACCGACTGGGTGTCCAATATAGTTTTAGTAGAAAAATCAGACGGTTCTATACGCCTATGTCTGGATCCGCAATATTTAAATCGAGCAATAAAGCGAAGCCATTTCCAACTCCCTACCCTTGATGAAATAATAGCGAATATTTCAGGTGCCACGTATTTTTCAGTACTAGATGCTAGTAAGGGTTTTTATATGTGCGTACTAGATGAACCGAGTTCTAAATTATGTACTTTTGCGACCCCATTTGGAAGATTTCGGTTCCTTCGGTTACCGTTCGGAATTTGCAGTGCAAGTGAAGTATTTCATAGTATAATGTATAAATTGTTCGCAAGGCAGGGCGTAGAGGTATTTGTCGACGATATTTTGGTTTACGGTAAGACCCTTGAAGAGCACGACGCGAGGCTCAAAAAAGTGCTAGCGCGGGCAGCCGAGTACGGGGTCAAATTTAATAAAAACAAATGTGTTTTTAATCGAGAGCAAGTAAAATTTTTAGGACACATATTCGATAAAAACGGAATGCGGCTAGATCCGGATAGAGTGAAATGCATTGATAATATGCCGATTCCGCGGGATAAAAAAGAGTTAGAAAGATTTTTAGGCATGACAAATTATGTGTCTCGTTTCATTCCTAATTACTCGTCTAGAGTGGAACCGTTAAGGCAACTATTAAAAAGGGATGTAGGTTTTGAATGGCACGATAGTCACACAAAAGCGTTCGATGACCTAAAGCGCCAGCTGGCAGATGCGCCTACACTCAGGTACTACTCCCCTAATGAGCCCCTGACGGTGTCTGTAGACGCTAGCTCACGTGGGCTCGGGGCGGTACTGCTGCAGGGCGGGCGGCCCGTCACCTACGCCGCTCGCACTCTCACGCCGACTGAGGGGAGATGGACGCAAATAGAGAAGGAGATGCTAGCCATCGTGTTTGGATGTAGCAAGTTCCACCAGTTCATCTATGGCCACGCGCAGGTGAGAGTAGAATCTGATCACACACCTTTGGAGGGGATATTCAAAAAACCGTTGAACGAGACGCCGATAAGACTGCAGCGGATGCTTTTGAAGTTACAGGTATATTCGCTAAATATTTGCTACGTGCCGGGGCGACTGATGTACGTGGCGGATACTCAAAAAAAAAAAAAATCAAAATAGTTTATTTACCATAAGACATGTTATTACATATTACAGGTATCAGTGAGCTCCACACTAGGCAATGCCTGTGTCGTGGAGTTCAATTTCAGATAGAATTTAACATACAGTGCGGCTTAAGATTAATGGTACTTACAAACAAGTGAAAGAGCTAATTTAAAAGGATTATCAGCCTATAATAACTAATTAACTATTACACATTCACTATAATATGCATGGGTGCTTGTGTGTGTGCGTGTATGTGTGTGTGTGTGTGTGTGTGTTTGTGTGTGTGTCTGTGTGGGTGTAAGCGCAAGAGCAAAAGGGGAAAAACAAAAAGTGAGAAGTAGCCCTACGAAATGTACTTTCAATTTCTAGGGATCGGACGGCAATATACTGTCCACTACGATTGCACAAGAAGGATTTCCTCAGCTGTGCTATAGTCCCAGGTTAGCAAAACTCTATCGAGAGCTATCACGGATGCGGGGGGTAAGAGCGATCACCGTATACAGGAGGAGGTAAATTTGCATATTTATAAGTACTTTAATAAATAACCTGGGGTTCAGCGACAACAAAATGCAGATCAGAAGAGAAGCGTCAAAGGAGGATCGAGGCTTATGTGAGGTAATCGAATATTATAAAAATGGCTGGCCGCACACAAAGAGCATCGTCACTGAGCAAGCTAAGCCCTACTGGGAGGTACGGGACGAGATTCACGTCGTAAACGAGATTGTGTTTCGCAATGATACGGTGATTGTTCCTTGCACTTTAAGGCCGGAGATGATCAAAAAGGTACACGAGGGGCATCTAGGTATTGAAAAGTGCAAAAGGCGAGCCCGTGACGTGATGTGGTGGCCGGGCATGGCGGCCGCCGTGGAGCGCGCCGTGCGGGCGTGCGAGGCGTGTGCGGCGCGCGGCGCCTCGCCGCCGCGGCAGCCGCTCGCGCCGCATGCCGTGCCCCAGCGCCCGTGGCAGGTACTCGCGACTGACATCTTCCAGGTAAAAGATACATATTATCTTCTCGTTGTAGACTACTATTCGAAGTATGTGGAAGTAGCGACTATTTCTGACCTTAGGAGCGCGACGGTGATTGGATTTCTTAAATCTATATTTTGCGCGACACGGAATACCACAGAGGCTGGTGTCAGACAACGGTTGTCAATTCGTATCTCAGGAATTTAAGACGTTCGCTAGGGATTGGGGATTCGAACAAATCACTAGTTCACCGCATTACCCGCGTTCGAACGGTCTCGCGGAACGTAATGTAAAGTACAAACGATCAAGAAATTAATAATTAAGTCACAAGACGATAGGACTGATTTTTACGTGGCACAATTGAATTTTAGGAACACGCCCATATCAGGAGAAAGGTACTCGCCCGCTCAATTACTCATGGGAAGGAGATTAAATACTAAATTACCGGTAAAAAGTTCTTTACTCGACCCGTACACACCATCGAAAAAAGAGGTTAGAATCCGTCGCGAAACAAAAAACGAGAAATCGAAACAGAACTACGATAAAGGAAAAAGAACGCTGAGACCATTGAGTGACAATGAGCGGGTGCGTATGCGAGACCCGGGTGAGAGGCGCGGCGGGGGGCGCTGGGTGCGTGCGCAGGTGGAGCGCGCCGCCGCCGAGCCGCGCTCCTACTGGGTGCGCACGCCGGACGGCCGGCGGTACCGCCGCAACCGGCACCACATCATACCGGCTGCGTCGGCGCCGAGGCCCGACACTGCCACCGCAAGCGGTGCACCGCTCGTATTCTATGATGATCTGGAGGAGTGTGACGGAGGTCGAGCACCGGACCCGGAGAACTCGCGAGAGACCCGAGCCGATTCAGCCCGGGACCCTTCTGTCCGTTACACTCAGGCAGGCGTGTACAGACGCCTGACAGATTCTAAAGTACTATTTATATAATAAATTTAATTTAATTATTCACCTGCTCGTAATAATATGAATTGTGCATGTAAATTCAGAGTGAGAGTATGAAGGATAACGAATACCTACCTTATAGCAATTGTATTAAGATTAATGTACAATATCTTTTATACTTAATAGATGAAAATGAAACTAGATATTATTTTCCTACATTAAAGATAAATATGTAAATTAAAATAATACTAAAATAAATGTAAACTAATTATTTTAATAGCAAATGTAAACTTATATTATAAGTACATAATTAACTGCAACAAGATACAATGCTTCTTATATGTTTTATTTCTTTTAAAAAAAAAAAAAGATATTCAGACATAATAATTAAAAAAAAGGGAACATATGGATATATATATCTATTGTAATATACTAATTTCAAACTTGTACTTTAAACTTTCTCTGAGAAAGCAATAGGCAAGAAATACGATATTTACTTACGCATGTTTACCTATCTTACTTAATGCATGTACTTTTCCTACTCGATCTTACATTGTGGTCGAATCTCAATTCTATTGCTTCACCCACATTTCTTTATATACTTAATGTGAGTGGGTTATATATTGATTGTATTGTAGGTGTAAGTAGTGAAGTAGGCAATTTAAAAAATATATATATTTTTTGATGATGAGGATGATGTTGTGATATGGCATATGTGGGTAGTCATGAATCATGGGGTAGGCGGTTTATAAAAAATAATACAGTCATCTTCAGGACATTGAACTGGTGCTTTCATTTAATATCCCATAATCAAACACTACAATTTGTTTTACTTACATAGCAAGATTCGATACAAAATGCAGTTCACACAAGAGGGTAGGAATAAATTTGCACTACATCGAATAAAATATTACGATAACAGTAAAAATCATTTATTCATGCCTCTCCAGTTAATCAATTGACCTATTGAAAAAACATGTATATATATAGGTAGGTATATAGCCTAAAAAGTGTAGGTCCTGCCCATCTTTCATATTGTAACTATGTGTATACATCATAAATATATTTGCATTATAAAACGTCAGTAGCGATTTGTCAAGGATTTGTCATCGACCAAATTCAAAACGTTGTGTACCGGAATTCTTCGTTCTTCTTCCGAAATAAATACTGAATCCTATTGACGAAAACTTGACTTTCATCACTGTGTATACTTTTGGCTTCATTATCCAAAAAAATACTAGAAATTTTACGGAATATTTAGTCCTCTTTACATAAGTGATATTCACTGACTTTCAACATTAGTTACCGAAAATTTATCGTTACCAGAAAAATAAATTATAATCACTCAAAATCCGTGAGCAGAAAAACACCCACCATCAAGTCATAAATAGTAGTATGCTTACAAAAAATATGTGTGTTAATAATAAAACAGCACCCACAACAGCACATCGTTTTGTATTAATGGAAAAATATCGCAAAACCTTGAACAGTGGTTTATTATATCACCGATGTATTTTATAATTAAGGGAACATCGGCAAAGGTCAAACATGTACATATCTGTACATGTACCTTATACGTGTTAATGAAAACATTCCTTCATGACAAAGAATCACACAGCAAAAAAACGCTTCAAAAACACATAAACGCACTCTGTCGGCCAGAAAATGTGATTCATATTTAAAAACGACCGACGGGTAAAATATGGAAATGTCCATATCACGGCCATGGCCAGATAACCCTGCCCTGCAATTATTTACTGACGAGATAGCCCTCGATTATGACCAGGGTGTAATGGCTGCCCGCGTCCATTAATGCCATGTTGCCAGAGGAATAGAGAGCAAACTCGTTGAGATTTTATTCCCATAAAATTAGTCAATGTTTAATTAGCATTTTGGCGCGCAAATTTTAGGTTTAAGTGGACTTACTCGTAGTGTAAATGAAAGGGATATTTTGTCTCCGGGAGCTCTTTGTTTCCTAGAAACTTCATCATCAAAAAGTCATCTTAAACAGCATTATTTGTTACTTCCCTAGGCCTAGTTTTCGATGTGGTTGTTTCATTTTTATGTACGTCATCGTATGTATGTTATAGGTACATTTATGTATTTATTATGTAAGTATACTTTTTTAGTATATTTTAAACCATATTTGTTTATTTTTGGATTTAAGTTTAAGTGTCTGTAAAGGTGTATGTGTTAATCAGTAGTTTTCAACAACTTTGCACTAATATTTTCATGACAATTTTTTTGTTACTCTCTACCCTAAGGTTGTCTGGAAGAAATCGCTTTTTAGCGATAAGACCGCCTGTTGTTACCAATTGTAATGCATTTTTTATTTCTTTTGTTTTCTTCTTTTTATTTTGTGGTGCACAATAAAGAGTATTATTATTATTAAACTTATTTCGTCGAATGTTAAATTACGCAGAATTTTTATTCCTCTGCAGTCATACATTTATCATCCATATCCATACTAATATTATAAATGCGAAAGTGTGTCTCTCTATCTGTCTGTCTGTTACCTCTTCACGCTTAAAACGCTGAATCGATTTTGATGAAATTTGGCATGGAGATAGTTTAAGATCCGAGGAAGGACATAGGATAGTTTTCATCCTGGAAATTATCCCTAAAAAGATTGAAAAGTAAGTAAGTAATTCATGATGACATTGATGACCCTGTCGGAAATGTAATGATTAGACCAAAAGCACAATTGCTCTTACATTTGCTTAGGCGCTTTAAATAATCCCTTTTATTAACTAAGGTGATTAGGTGGATATCAGAGGCCGGGAAAATGAGGATTTCCGGCCAAGTAGGTATATACGGCCGAGCGAGCGTGTGAGCGAGGCCGGATAGTGATACGAGGCCGGGAATCCGTTTTCACGACGAGGCATGTATAGTGCTTTTCTCAAACATACAATGAAATAAAAAAATATACTTCAAAGAACAACATTTTATTAATTGACAAATACCTACTTGGCCGGAAATCCTCATTTTCCCGGCCTCTGATGTAATGTACTATTTCAGTGAAATGAAACATTCGACGAAAAATGATTCTAGGAGTCAATATAGACCCTTTTTAGGGTTCCGTAGTCAACTAGGAACCCTTATAGTTTCGCCATGTCCGTCTGTCCGTCCGTCCGCGGCTTAGCTCCGTGATCATTAGTACTAGAAAGCTGAAATTTGGTATGAGTATGTGTATGTATCACGCCGACAAAACGGTAAAAAAAAAACAAAAAAAAAACTTTATTTCGGGTACCTCTCGTACACCTAAAGTGGGGGTGGGGTTTTTTTTTTTTCCAACACTAGTGTGTGGGGTGTCGTTGAATAGGTCTTTTAAAAATAATAGGGGTCTCCAAACATAATTATTTTTTTGATAAACTCAGCAGTTTTGTAGATATTCGCTCCGGAAATCCAAAAAATAGCGTCAACCCCCCCCCCCCCTCTTACTTTTCAACCACGGGTCAAAAGTTATGGAAAACTTCATGAAAATGAGGCCTTATAAGTACTTTCAATGAAAACTATATTCAATAAAATCGATCGAGCCATTTTTGAGTTATCGCAAAATTTCATAATTTTCTTTAAAATGACGTAAGTGCCGCGCGGTGTCCTTATGCTTCGAACGTTACACATATTAGTTAAGTGCCATACTGCATTAAAACATGCCGCTCAATCTGGCGATTTACGGAATTATCGCCTGGCTACAATTAACGATTACACCCTGTATAGCCACTACAACTCTAATTTAATCTGTATAAGGGCTGTGGGAGGTGCTAATTTCAGATTCAAATTCAAATTCAAATCTTTATTTCGAATTATTGCAATCCATATAATTCTTAGTAACACACAAACTTATAAACCTATGTTAACGACAATAACAACCATAACTTATAAAAATACTAAAGGCGGCGTGGTGCGGCGACCGGCGGTGCGTGCAGCCGCACCCAGCGCGCGAGCAGCGGCGAGTCCCATCGCTGCGCCAACGCGTTTACAATGCTGTTTGAGCTGAAGAGAGCGCGATTCAGTAACGATACACACCGCTTCCTAATTATAGCATCAAAACCATCGGTGTGCGCCTCGGCAAACATTGCTGACGCGCTACAGAAACGCGGCAGCCCAAACAGCACCCTAAACGCGTTGTTATATTGCACGCGCAGAGCGTTGTATGCCCTCTGCGTAAAACTGACCCACAGACTGCACGTGTAGAATGATTGGCAGTATGCTTTGAAAAGCGTTAGCTTCACTTCATTACTACAACGGGCAAATCTGCGAGCCAGCATGTTACAACGAACACACAACGCCCTGCGCTCCATCTCGATATCATCATTATCTGACATACTTTCCGTTACCCAGCGGCCTAGGTACTTAAACTTTTGTACTACCTTTAAAGCGGTACCACAAAGCGTTACAGGTGTCATTTTATACGATTTTTTACCGGCTTTAAATTGAAGTAGCTCACTTTTTGAAGTATTGTACTTCAACCCATGGGAACCTGCATATGTTTCACATGTTTTTTCTTGTCGCAGCGAATAATGACACACTACTCTCAATACTTGTTTGAAGTGTTGTTATTTGTAAAGACAAATATTGCACAGTTTGCAAGAGTAAACGTCAAAGGCAAACAGCTTCGTTCTACTGGGCGCCTTAGAACGGTGCCTCGCCGCATGGCACTTTCAGCAAAGAACCCGCGCGTCATAGGTCCGACTTACTTCGAGCACTTACCTGCCGATTTAAGGAACGAACCATGTGACAACACATTCAAGCGCCGGCTGAGAAACCTTTTGTTGGAAAACCCTCTGTACTCGGTCAACGAGTACATGGAACTCAAACTATAATAAAAATATGCTTGTATTCTGTAAACTGACATTTTGTTTATTGTTATTTTTATATTTCTTGTTTTTATTTTATTTTATTTTATTTTTGTATTGGAAATCTGGTATATATTTATATTTGATTCCATTATTATGTTAAGTTTGTGATGACGATCCTTATTGGGAGATACTAGATTGATTTATTTATATTTTATTTACCTGTTGACTTTCCCTTTTATTTTAAACTTATTTTGACATTGTAAACATTTTCTCGTATTATTAATCTTGCCTTATTTTTGACGATCATGATATTAATTCGTATAATTTTGACATTAAGCAAATTTGTAATGTAATTTTTATCGTGAAATAAATAATCTAATCTAATCTAATCTAATCATGTTTTCACCAGTCGCTGCAGATCACCTACCGAGGGGCTCAGCTAAGAAGATCGTAAAGAAGATAAGTGAGGAAAGTGACATTCTGAAAATTTTACGCTGACGACATAGTAGGTACTGTGGATAAATTAAGTCATTGTGTCGACTCCCAGTGATGCAGCACCTCTAGCTCAACTGTGGCACGCCACTCTTTCTTGTGCGATAAATATTACCTGTCTCTTTCTTCACAGTACTGTGAGAGAGTGACGGGCGATAATATCTCGTGCGACATGAGTCGCGAAGTCAAGTTGTGCTAGACGGGTTGTTGATATAATAATTTAGGCGAAGTCGCCCTGAGCCTTTGCGCAATGGCCATGTTTGTTTATTTTTCTACACTTCCACGTGCCTCATCCCATCCCGACGCATCTGTATCTGTACACAATCCCGCATTTACAATCTATCCCAATATTTGGTATTCACGGCGCACCACGGAGCTACGACGAGCGTGAAGAATGGACTGGTTATTTATCGTCTTATTTATTTCACTGCGGCGGCGCGTCCATGAATATATTACGAGTTGTTTCGTAGCTTCGTTGCGGTTTGCAGATGTCGGTTATGAAATATAGATTTGATTTTTAAGAGAGAGGAAATTTAAATATGGCTTAATGGTAATAAGATTGGTTAATTAAGAATGAAGAGGGGACGCTACCGGAGCCTACTTTACATACAACCAACCATTATCTCACCGGTTTTTAATACAAAAACAGGGAAGACGTTTTCAAAATAAAAGATGAGTACTAAGTATTACTGATTTTTAATGGTACTAATTTACTTTACTGGCAACGACAAATTCTCGGTAACTTACGTTGAAATCAGTGAATGTAGACAAAGAGGAAATAGGAAAAAAGATTCCGCTTTCAAGTATTTTTTTCATAATAAAGCCAAAACTATCTACAGTGATGGAAATAATTATTTGTTCAATAGGTTTCAGTGTTTATTTCGCAAGGAGAACGAAGGACTGAGCAGCATTCCGGTAACCAATGTTTCGACTTTGGTCGATGACAAATCGGTAAGGACGTTTATTGAACGTTATTTGCAAATTATATGACATATGTACATTATTGCCATATGTACATCATCACATTTCATTTATATTAATCCGTTTCCCAAAGTTTGTCTGGAAGAGATCGCTTTTAAGCGATAAGATTGCCTATTGTTTACTTACCTCTATTGTAATGATAAGTGTTATCTGTATTTGTATTTCTTTCTTCTTGAGGTGTGCAATTAAGAGTATTCTATTCTATTGCCATATGAATGCTGTTTGTAGCGCCACTATACCTGGGCAGGACCGACTTGGTGAGTTATAATGTATGTTAATGAAACCTTCTACCTTCAACCTCGCATTTCCCCATTCTTAATAAATATATTCGGCCTCAGGTAAGTACAGTTTGTCTTACAACAAGCAGCCCAGAAAGAGATATATTTTGTCCATAAGTATATCTCTCAGTATTATGTTACCGGCTGCGTTCTGTCTTAAATAGCAAGCTAAACCTTTAGACCATGTTTTGCTTGTGCTAAAATAATATTTCCCAGGACCTATAACAAATTAACTTGATAAGATGGCAAAATGAGTTACTTTGATCGCGTTCCAATTCCAAGTAAATGTCAAAGCTTTTTGTGTAAAACGTATTATGAATGTTAAAACCATTCTCAGCGATGCGGATATAAAACTATATGCGTTAGTAAAAGAGGTTGTTTTCTTCTCATCATCATCATTGGCCTTTTGCATCTGTAACAGATGAGTTAAGCAGCGTCTAATAAAGTGCGTCATTTACGAAGATGGCTGGCTACCTCCTTGTGAGTATTATATTCCTTGCTGGCTACCCAGCCCAGATGCGAGAGCGACAGCCGCAGCCGCATAAATGACAAATAAATGTTGCGCCTATCGATGTAGGGAGAAGAGCTGCTCGCTGGTGTCTCAGGTTGGGCTTTTGGGAAAAAGAAGCAGGCCATGCTTCATCATGTGCAACCACACCATCGCACAAAGTCTTCCTCCATAGGTCATTGTCTTCAGACATATCCTCCCAGTTGGGTGTCGATCTTGAAGGACATATAACATGTCATGCTTTACGCTGTCTTTAAAGCGTTACGGTAGGTCGTCCAATGGCTTGCTTAGCGTCGCCAATCTCACTCAAGAATACTTATAAGTTGCCTTCTATAAAATCATCAAAAGATGCAATTGGGAAAATACCAAATTGGGAAATATTACGATTTGTATGTATTCCTTACACCAGTGTCTATATAAAGGCATTTTATGATAAAATACGAGTATCGCATGTCCACTTTTAGGCCAATTCGTTCCACATTCGACGCCGAGCTGCGGGCGGTCGGGCTGAGTTGGAGGGACGGGAGATGGATGACCCTCTGTACCTCTGGGGTCCCCGACTGACTTAAAAAAGGAGGTTATCAGCTTGACCTGTATGTATGTTTGTATCTCTAGTTTGGCTGAACCTACTCTGACGCAGTTTTCAGAAAAGTATTTGTTACCTCGCGTAAAGTTCTTTATTTAACAAAAATACTCGTAAATACCAAATAGTAATCATATTAAAGGCTTCATGCGTGGAGTTTGTTTTCATAGTAATAATTGAGTGGCTTGGCACCGACTTCAAAAGGTGATTCAAATGTAATTAGTATTATATTTTTTTAACTTTTCAGTTGATTTTGAAGTCGGTTCTTTTTTGATATTTAGGAAGGGTAAAATAATGTTGAGCTCATTATAAAAACTAGGCAATTTGCGTTTTTGGACCAGTCTCGTAAATGATAATGTTCCACACTGTACCGCCCGCTTTCAACCGTTATCTCCGTACAGCAGTTACTGTGGATTAGCATACCTATTTGCATACACTCGGACCATTGTGGAGCAAATCGTTTTAGAAATTGCCGCATTTTTATACGTTAGTATTTCATTTTTGGGTTCCTATGGTTTGTATGTTAAAACTGAATGTGGATTACTGAATGGTTAATTAAAAAACGTCTTCGGTTATTGAATTTCCTAAATATGGCATATAAGTACCTAAGTCCCATTGTTATCGTTATTGATCCAATAGTTAGCACGTTCAACCTTAATTCCGGAGAGTTAAACTTAATACTTTAAAAAATAACTATGACTACGGCATCATGAAAACCGAAAAAACTGTTTTATACTCGGTTGAACATTTCTAAAGACTGAGCTGACAGTATATTGTCATCTGAGTGATCTACAATCGACCTATTATAATTGTAAAGCTGGATTTAAAAGAAAAAATGTCATCAAAATAAAATACTTTAATATATGTCATTGAAAACCCTACTAATTCAAAGGTTTATTTACATTTTAAATTGACACCATGTCTTTAACTTAGCGATTTTCAAAAGATGCTAGGGTTGATATTTGCAGATTTTTACACTAATGTTTAACAAACTGTATCCCAAAAATTGATAGAAATATTGACATAGTTCATTGATGAAAAATGAAGTACTCAGTCTGAACAATTCCCTGTTTGGTTAAAAGTCCCTCGATCTGCTTCACCCTGTATATGCGACTAGCGTGATTTTGAGACATCTTAACAATTTTTAATATGATTTCCTTAATTAGCTCTACGTTCGACCTGCCTATGATGTTTGCTTTTATCTCACGATAAATAAGTGATAAAGCATCCGTCTTGATTTGGCAAAATGCGAGTATGAGTGACAGATGATTTGTCACTTACAATAGCGTGATAAACGCAACCATCATAGGCTGATGAGGTTATTAGAGACGAATAGAATTTTACAATTAATTTCTCAATTATCTCCCTAGAATATAACTTAAAGACTAAAGTAATTGATCTGTAGCTAAAAGAAACCTGGAGCTAAATTCAAGGATTCAAATGGCATGTGTCTCCGAAGTCTCAACACTATAAAATATGAATGGTGAATCATATCGCAACAGTAGAAAATAATAGTACAGTTTGTATGGAAGAGAATACTATTTAGCGATAAGACCACCTTTTTTCATGTATCTCATGTTATTTTTTCTTTTCCTTAATGTTTGAGTTGTGCAATAAACACTATTTGTATGTGTGTATTAAATTAGGAATAACACAATGCCTTGTCCAATAGGAACCTTACTAAGACGTTTATTCTATTCTATAAGCATTGCCTATGGAATAGAATATTCTATAGAAAGAAATATAGGATGTTATTATACCAAGGAAATCTAACTGGCGCAGCCGGTAGGATCGCACTACAAGCTATATCGTCTGACAACCAAAACTCACTAAGTAACAAATACCTACTTAAAACAAAGCTCGTATCTCAGTGTCAACCTACTTACTAGATACGAGGTTTTGAAGAGCAGTTATAGAACTTATTGTGAGTGTTGATTGTCAGGCGATATTCTGTTGCGAAATTAGTCAGCAGAAGGCGGCACGGTTCAGAAGAATTGAATATTATTAAGGCCTCTGTTGTAGGTACTGTTTGGTTATGATTTGAATAACGACGAAAGTTCACGCTGGTAGTTATGAATAAAAATGGATTTTCCAACTTAAAAAAGTGGGACCTGCACGATATTGACGTATCTGTTTTTATCGAGACGGTCCGATAAAAATAAGACATTCAACGCAACATCAGTATGACATGATAACGGGGTTTAGTTGTAAACCCTTACTTTGGCAATGTAAAGTCAGCCAAAAATGTGGTCTACCACCCTACGGTCGTGGTCCATTTGAACGTCGTCATGAAGCAACAAGATCGATTTTCCATTAATGACAGTGACTTTTGTCAGCAAAGTCAACCTTAGCGATAATTAGATCTCACAGAAACTATTGCCAAAACTGGTAAACCACTTTCTTGGCCGATCGTACACCAGGATGTACAAACTCTTTGACCATCTTTTTCCTTTTTTTTCGAACTATTTTTGGTAAATTTAAGGGATAATATTGTGAATTCGAGTATAGTGTGTACTAGTCAGTGTAGTACCCAATTATGTTGTATAAGACGATACGTTATACACTAAAATGACAGCTGCAATATTTACTTCCCAGATCACGGTCAATGTCATAAGCTTATCTCTCTCTAAGGCGGCGTCATGATGATGTCAAAATGGCGATATTATTTGAAAAATTAAATTCAAAATTTCTGCTGAATTCCTTGAGAGATGAGACTCCGTTTTCATTTTACGTTTTTTTGCACTTACGCATTACGCAAGACAGCATTTTCCTGAGAACTTGACACGCATTGTCACAGTTTTCCAGAAATCTACAAGAGTGTTGCCATAGCATAAGCACCATTTGGTGCCAATTGACTCCTATTAAGTGCTTCACTTTTGGAGCACTAGTACTAGTATCCTATCCTATATCTACTTATAAAATATCATTGGTAAATAGGAGTAACTCGTTAAAAAAATTACAAACTTTGATTTGGTTTGAAAGGAAAAGGACTTAATATGTTTTCTTAGCCTACTTACCTTACCCATTCATGGAGTGCCTCCACTCCATAATAAAATAAACAGTAACTAAGCCGTTTGAAGATCATCCAAAAATTTTACGTGGGTTTCATATCGTTTCATCAATTAGGAAAATGATTTATATTCTTATTTAATAGCGTCTGCCTTGTAAAAATAACAAAATGGAAGGAACTAGAATACCTGGAGGTGTTTGTCGAGACTCTTCGTTATAAGACTATTCGCCGAAACGACTTTTATTATTAATCATTAATATTTAATGTCGAAACACAATTATGTTTCACGGTTTTTTTTAATGTGGGTAAACTAACTAACTAGCGACTTTTATAGTTATTATTATCTCTTCATTAAATACGTACAGTTATTTATTATTTATTTTATGAGCGCTCACGACTGTGTTGAAGCGCCTTGAAGTACAGGGACACGTTAGTACAAGTTCGAAAAACACATAAATGACATTTAAGTAAGAATTGAAACAGCATCATTTTGGCATCCTATACTATTCAAAAACTAAATCAAAATGTTTATTCTGTAAGTGGGCCACAGTGGCATTTTTAAATGTCTGAATCTGAATCTATGCGCATTTCTGAACGGGATACCGCTGTTGTCTCAAGGCGCCAAAGTAAATTACTTTAAAATTTCTTAGAGTTCTACATGGTCTCTAGAACAAAATAAACTAATGAAAACCATCAGAAATTTTAAAGGATTGAATAAGAATACAAACAATACAAAAAAAAAAATCTTAGAGATGTATCTATATGGTCTCATGGCGTCGCAACTTACAAAAATAAATTAATAATAAACATGATAATGATTAATTTTAAGAATGTCAAAAGTATGATGTTGCATTCCGGTGGAAAAGTTATACTTTCTTATCTGTTTGTGATGCGATACATTTCCTCGTTCGTGAGGGACATCAAAATTCCGGTGCTGGTCCGAAAGTCCACTGCGTTGGAAACTGGAAACCGTTCAAAATTCTATTTTGTAAGGAGCGCGCTCTATATGTTGTACACGTACCGCTCTAACTGTCAATTATGTGCGCCGTAGGTCTTACGGGAATATTTGACTGGTAGAGAATGCCTCATGGCATTAAGTCTGCAAGTACGTTAAGTTTTTTGCGCAATAAAGATTATATAAATAAATGTTCCCGTAAAAAAAACTATAGTTTAACAAGTTGGGCGACGCGTTTGGCTCGGTTGGTAGACACCTGCCTACTGAGTCGGCGGTCCCGGGTTCGAATCCCGGCCGGAGCAAATATTTGTGCAAATATTTATTCTTGGGTCATGGATGTTATCTATATATGTATTTATATATTATGTATATCGTCGTCTAGTACCCATAGTACAAGCTTTGCTTAGTTTGGTACTAGGTCGATTTGTGTATGATTGTCCCTTAATATTTATTTATTTAAGTGTCGGTCCGCCCCAGGGATAATGGCGCTACAAACAGCTTTCATATGGCAATAATGTGCATACGTCATACCTGTCAATAATGTGCGCCTTGTTCCTTACGGGAATATTTGACTGGCAGAGAATGCCTCATGGTATTATTTCCAGGGTAGGTACCGGATCGGGGAAGATGGTAAAAATAATTAAAAGACTTGATGAACAAGGACGGCGTACCTATATATTTGTGGTGACGCACGGAAAGAGAAGAAAAGAATGTTGCTACATAAACAAATCGAAATATAAAACACTAGCGACCCACCCTGGCTTCGCACGGGTGCAATGCTGCAAAATTATACATGTATTATATATATAAACCTTCCTCTTGACCTTTTTCCCCCTTCCCAAACCTTCTTCCCGGTCCAGCGCGTTAACTATTTCGCTACCCTAGCTCCCAAATAGTTAACGCGCTGGACCGGCAATCCAGAGGTACCGGGTTCGATTCCCGGTCCCTTCCACCAGGTAGCTCCATTTCAATTTTTCTCTAAGCTTTGATTATTAAAGGCATAAATTAAAAAATGTGGTGTACCCACATTAAAAAAAATGAGACATTACATGTTTCATACATTTAATGTTGCTACTTATTATAGTATGCAACAGTACCACTTCTCTTCTTTTTCATACAAATATAGGCTTCTTTCTCGTCAATTTCAGTACCACTTCTCTTTTTTTTCATACAAATATAAGCTTCTTTCTCGTCAATTTCATCTCTTACGAAATTTTAGGACTTTAATGGTAAATGTGTCGGACCGTTACGATTTCTGCGGTTATTATTATACAATTTGTGTAGTAGGCGTCTGTTTTTGGCCAAATGTCCGCTGCAAACGGACGCATAGTAATCTGCGGACGCAAATTTAATGTAAGCAATGATATATCCTCATGAGTCTGCCTTTATTTAGTACGTTAAGTTTTTCTTTTGTGCAATAAGTTTAAGTAAATGTTCCCGTAGCGAGTAAAAATGGTTCAAGTTACAATTAAAGAAGTAAGAAGGAAAGACGATATGTACCTACATAATATAATAACCTAAATAACCTAAAATTGTATTCACCTCCGACACAAGTGGCTGGTCATCATGAGATCCACATTCAATGAGTGGACTAAAAAAATTGGAATTCTTGACTTCAAAATTGGCAGAGATCTTGTCACTTGTTCCAATTAAAGCTGAATATCTTGAAAACTATTCGTCCTGTTTCCACCAAACATAGCTAAGAACCATCTCGACGGAGAAGTACGATTAAAAACCGCACTCAAATTGGTCCATCCGATTGGGAGCTACGATGCTACAAACAGACACACATATACATAAATACAATTGTCATCAGATGCCTCTTTTTTCTTTGGGGTTAAAAGCAGACTACATGAAGATCTTTTAGTATGATTGTAGTCTCAAAAAAACCAATTAAGTAAAAAGCTTTAGTTTTGATCTTCTAAGTGGTTCTTAAATTATTAAGTCAAGCACTTAGTTATTTTCCTTTAGACAAAAAGGTCTGGGAATACCTGATACTTACGTTTTCTATATCTTTAGAATAATACATTTAATTTAGAAACCCTTGAGATTTTACTTTTATAGGTATTAACTTATAAATAATAAATAATTTTGTGGAAAATATTTCAAGACAAATTAGATGTAGAGGAGAAATTTTATCAAAAGGGACTTACAATATATGTACAACACAATAAAAAAAAAAGCTTAAACTAAGTTATGAATCAAATATTTACATAACTAAAATAAATTAAAAAAGGTGTGAAAACGTGTGCCCCCGCGGCATGGTCCCGAAGACACTGGCAGCATTTCCTCGCTGAATCGTAATCGTAATGCGTTGTGCGAGGAAGCTGCCAACTCTTCGGTTCCCAGTAGTTTCTATTCATCTTTTAGATAGGTACAGAAATCAATCTGCATTCAAGCGTGCTCGAGCAAACGCACATATAGACATTGCTCACGGACACGATATCTCGGACCAGTTCAGACCAGTGCGAGCGCGAGTGCCATCCGCTTGACGTGTCCGTGAGCAATGTCTATGTACTCGTATGCGTTTGCTCGAGCGCGCTTGTATGTAGATTGATTACTGTAGCTATCTGTTTTGTGCTGAGGTCTTGATAAAGTTTGTGGGCGCGATTTGACATTAAGCAAATTCGAAACATTGTTTACCGAAATGTTGCTCAATCCTCCTTCGTTCTTCTTGCGAAATAAATACTGAATCCTATTGAAAAAAACTGACTTTCAACGCTGTAGATAGTTTTGACTAGATTATATGAAAATTACTTGAAATTTGCGGAATATTTATTTACTCGTGTTTCCTATTTGTTTACATCAGTGTCATTCACCGACTTTCAACGTAAGTTACCAAAAATGTGTCGTTACCAGTAAAGTAAATTAGTACCGCTAAAAATTCGCAGTATGGCGTCGGATGAAAAACACCCTGTTGGGCTCTACTTACAACAATCCCTATGATTTTCAAATGAGTTCGTTACATGCTGAATACAGACATCTAAACTTGGCAATATTTGCAATCGGGGTATTGGCAATTTATCCCGAAACACTCACGGCTACATCGACTGAAGCTGTGGCTCAGAATCGAAACTTGAATGACGTATGCGCCAATGAGATGCATATAAATTTACGTCATTTTATCGGAGCACGGTATATTTACACGGCCTCAAAGCAACTCTTTCGGACCGATTAACATCAAACCGAAATGGTAGCCCGTTGGAGATGTACCTAATGATACCAAAATACTAATAATACTAGGGTTGTAAAGGTACCAGTTATAGTTTCACTTAGTCACGATTAAAATCCTTTACAAATCACTATATTTTATGCAACAATTGTAGGAAATGGGTCAAAATCGCGAGTGAGCATAACGAACATTGTAAGCGATTCCAAAACCATTTTTTGGCTTACTTAATAGAGCATTATCTACAATACTTTTTCTACGATTCGCTACTTATAAAAAAAAATATAATAAAACATCTGTGAGATATGATAAGTCAAAAAATAACAATAATCGAAACTAGAAATTCGGTCAGTAATTTAAATATAATTAGTTACGTTTAAAAGCATTAAAACAAACATGTAGCCTCAAGAAAAAGCGGAGCCACCCAACACATACTTGTTTGCTTACCGGGTGGCTCCATCGCCTTAGATTATAGACAAGTGTGTTTTATGAAATAAAGGATTTTGAATTTTGAATTTCAAATTAGAGAATCTAAGTCACCAAGTTTTTGTTATATTGTTGGTTACCTTGGGTATTATACCCAAGGTAACCAATCTGCATACAATCCTGTTCAATATTGATTTTGTTTTATATTGTGTTAATTATTTGTTAAATTGATTCGATGAAGCCAATAGAGACGAATGGCGCAAGAGAGAGGCCTCTATTGCCCAATAGTGGGGGAAAACAATAGAATAGGAAAAAAAATGTTACGAGAAGAGTAGCCATGATCTTATTGTATAAAATACCTCCTTGAAAGGATAGGTAACAAGATAACCTTCATTTAAGGTCGAGTATATTTTTCTGCAAAGATTTTCTTCGTCTTAATCTTATTACCCGTTACGATTGTAATCAGAAAAGTTCTGGTAATTTCGGAGTTCATTTTGAAGATTACAACAATCGGATTAGGTATCGTGTAGTATAATTAGACAAGATTTCAGCAATAGATTACACACGTTTAGTAAGGTGTAGGTAATTTAAAATAAGCTTTCAGTTTTAGCTTCGAAGCAGATTAGAATTTCCAGACACACTTAACAATTTTAATGAATAAGTAACAGAATACACAGCATTTTATATGTATCTTTATCCTTTTACTTATAATTAGTTGAGTGAACGTATAATCCTGATAATATTTATTTTTTAAACCTTATTGCACAATACAGAGTGTACAAATACCGGACTTAATGCCATAAGATATTCCTTATCGGTAACCCACAAGCAGGAAAAGTTAAACAATTGATACCAATACATAATCAATATCGAATGACCGCACCCCTAGCGTTCGAGATGAATTCTTTAAAAATCCTCGGAAATTGCTTGAAATAAAATTTCCTGAGAGCCACTTTCATTTTTCCCTCCATATCTTGACTTTGAAGTCGCTTTAGCATTCCGGTCCTGTCGCCGTGCCCTAGGGAGGAAAACGTCCCGCGTGCCAAGCAGTCCTCGATCACATGTGACATTGTTCTTCTGGGGTTTGATATCGAACTCAATTTTTATATAAATTAGTTAGGGACGAAAACAAGGATGTTGTTGGAATTTGGTGGATTAACGATATTTGCCATAGTTCTAAGGGTTGTTTGTGCCTTCCGGTCATTTTGTGCGAGAACAAAGGAAAAAGTCTTTTGAAGATTATGTGAGTTAGTATTTTTATTAAGAGCCGATGTAACATTATGCACCTTAGGCGATAAAATAAAAGGATCACAGCGTTTTACTTGTCGTATGAAATTAGAGTACGACTTTATGAATGAATCTACTTTGTTAGAACATGAAATCATATACCGGGTGTTTCCTGTAATAGGAACAATAAATTAAAACATAGATTCTTCCCTTGAAACTGGACAACATTTGTTAAGCAACTTCTGAAAATAACGTGTATTAAATGATATTTTGTAGAATAATGGTTAGACAAAGAAGCAAGGATATTAGTAGAGTGACAGCTATGTCAATGCTCAGGGAATGTCAATGTTGGACGACGTACATTGAAAGTACTATTTAATTTTTTTGAAATAATAAAATAAAGTTGCTGAACAAATTTTGTTCAATTTGAAGAGTAGAATCTATATTTTAATTTATTGCTCCTATTACAGGCAACACCTGGTATATAACATTGTATCTTGTAAACTCTCGCTACTTTCACAAGTGGGCTTAAGGTGGTCCGTTTATGCAAACAACTGACAGACGCTTTATCATTTATCACGTTAGATAAACATATCCATTGATGTACGTTTTGGCGCACGATTGATTGAACACTAAGCCGACAGTAAATGTTAAATCATGCAACGAAAACTCCGAAGTATGTAGATATTGTGATAAAGCGTCAGCTAGTCTTGCCTATCGGAAAGTGACGGGGCCTTTACTCATTTACCCCGAATATAAATAATGTTCGAATATTATGATGTTCGAGACCAGTCGTAAATCGTTAGTCTCCTGACGGTCCTCACGCGGCGTCTTCCCGTAATTAATCACCATTCATAAATTCGTCGAGCACGGTCCAGAGCATTTTTTCACTAAACTGAGTAAAAGACATTAAGTTTACCTTGTCATCTTCATTGAGATGGATTGAGGATCCACTTGGTAGTCACTTGAGCCCACAACTCGTCCGGCATACCACAGACGGCCAAGTTCCACTTCAACTCATTTCATTAGAATAAATAAATTGATATACGATGTATTCAATAAATTACAAGCATTTTAAATTATTTCATACACTACGTTTACATATATATTATATTAAACGAAAAGCAAGTAAAAAAACAACAATAAGCAACATAACATATACTTAATCTGATGTCCCCAAGATCACGGTACCCATGATGCCGGCTACGTTCCCCAGCTAATCTTTTGGCCGAGGAATGAGCCGGCTCTATGGTCCGAAGAACATTCCGACAACTTGTTTTGGTGCAGGTTTATACTGTATCAGCAATCTGAATTTAATTACGTATTATTTATTCTATCAGTCAGTTTTACGCCCAAGATATTGTGGTTTAATGGTTCTTTGTATAAGCCTTTTCTATTCAAATTCCAGGTGTGTTTAAATTTGAACCATGCACACCAAGAGTTTCCTTTTTAAAACACATCAGAAGTAGCTGTATACTGTGAAAAAAATCTGTAAAAAAATACGGTTATTTCACATCAGTAACAATTGTGCTTTCTCCTCTATAATTTCTCGTACAATTGCTACGGTGAAATAATGATGATCTTACTTTTCTGTACAATTACTGTTATAATAAATGTTCATTACCGGCGTACTGTTTTCCTGGTCGCCGAGCGGGTTACTTTCAAGATTATTAAAGAAAGTTAATTGCTTTCTCCTTGATCGAAAAGAAACCTATTCAAGAGATATTCTTATAGATCTAAAGTATCTAAACTGAGCTACTGGACCTGTTTTTTAAATATATTTAAAATGTTTAATAATTACATGTCTTGCCAGCACCCAAAATTTACTGTATTTTTTATTGAGCTAGAAAGCTAAATTTTGTTAATTTCAAATAGAAATGTCATGAACAGATAAAAACGCCGTCCGCTATTTTTGGCGTGACGCAGCCGATCCCGTAAATAAAAACCAGTATACACTCTTATCTTTTATACGAATGACCTTTTAGTTTCAAGTTTTCAATGGATTGGTGATGGTGACGTCACTATCAATAGTGAAAATAGCGGACAGCATTTCAAAATACAGCATAAAAATCATTTTTTCAATTTCAATTTGTTCAGCCATCTTTTACTTTTATGAACTGAAAAATATATATTTTGGTTTTCTATGTCAAATACTAAGTATACTAAATACCGGGTGATCAATCCAAATGGGTCAGTACGGAAAATTCACAAACTATAAGAGATAGGGAAATCTTTCTTAGGAACCATGGCGTCGATTTTAGATTTAATAAAAACGGCAATATTTATTTTTTATAAATCTCATCCATAATTTCATACATAACCTGGTCGAAGCCGCTGATAAATAATGTTACAAGACATGGGATTACTTACAGAATTTTAACCAGGTTGAATTCCCGGTTATGTATGAGATTTATGAAATAACAATAATGCAGTGTCTAATAAATCTAAAATCGACGCGATGGTTCTTAAGAACAGATTTCCCTATCTCTTATAGTTTTCGTTTTCTCAATTTACATTAGTTTAATACAAGTTAACAAGAGTCAACTAGTCTATTGCTTATGGGGCAGACAGGTTGTCTTGAGTGTCCAGCACATACCAGAAGACGCAGCGTGGACGGTCATTTATATGTTTATTAGACAAACCAACATAACCTAAATTAAAAAAATTAACTGTTCCGACACAAGTAGCTTCATGGTCATCATGAGACCCACATTCAATGAATATAGAAAATGCTACTAAAAGTGAACATAACTACAATATTTGGAATTCTTAGCTTCATTGCACTATTTCCATCAAACATAGCTAAGAGCTATCTCGACGAGCAGTCTTTCATAAAAAAACGCACTCAAATTGGTCCATCCATTTAGGAGCTACAATGCCACAGACACACAGTTAAACTTATAACACCCTTCTTTTTTTCGTTGTGGGTTAAAAATAAGAAGCGGCGCCAATATTGAAGCTAGGAATTCAATTTTTTTAGGGTTCCGTGCCATGTCGGTCTGTGCGTCTGTCTGTCTGTCTGTCTGTCTGTCTGTCTTGTCTGTCTGTCTATCTGTCTGTCTGTCTGTCCGTCCGCGTCTTAGCTCCGTGATCATTAGTACTAGAAAGCTGAAATTTTATATGAGTATGTGTACCTATGTATCACGCCGTCAAACGGTAAAATAAAAACTACAAAAAAATCCTTTTTGTTGGGTACTTCCCGTACACCTAAAGTGAGGGTTATTTTTTTTTCGTTCCGACACTAGTGTCGTTGAATAGGTTTTTTTTTAAATAATAGGGGTCTCCAAACATTATTTTTTGATAAAGTCAGCAGTTTTGTAAATATTCGCTTCAGAAATTAAAAAAATAGTGTCCCCCCTCTAACTTTTTAACCACGGGTCAAAAATTATGGAAAAATTCATAAAAATGAGGCCTTATAAACACTTACAATGAAAACTTAAATAAAATCGGCTGAGCCGTTTTTGAGTTATCGCAAAAATTCATAATTTTCTTTAAAATGACGTAAGTGCCGCGCGGTGTCCTTATATTTACTTCGAACATTGAGGTATTATAGAGCCACAGACCCGAACAAAATTGTCGAAAAAAGTGGCACTGCTGTCATGTTCAAGTAGATGCCAATAACGCTTATTTATAATTTACAACAACATAATTACTTCGTACAAAATAACTCTTTACTCAAACGTTTAAGTGTCAAATTGGCTTACGTACTTATTACCACAAATATTTTTCGTGTAAATTAACTTTTTTAGCGTATTCTGACTCATGTCTCTTGTCAAACTTGGAACATGGAACGAATGGAGCAGATTTTAATAGTTTTACATACTAAAAATATTTTCATTATTATTTTATTTAGGTATTAAAATATATTTGTTGTTTGAACTAAATAATCTCGTAAATTGGTAATAACAAATTAAGTTACAACCAACAGCATAAAAGGGTCCCGACTGCATAGCCGGACCAGTAATAATGACATTATGATTTCTCAACTTATCTTGTTCTAGTATGTAAAATGAGAGTAAGGCAAGTGCAAAATATTAATATTTTTAACCCTTTAAAGTTTGATGGCGTGGCGTGAAAGTCGGTGGCGTAGTATGCAGGGCAGCACACATTGTCTTTAGGTGTTATTGGCGTTCAAAGGTTTAAACTGACAGTGTCTAGACTCTGAGACAAAGTAAAACAATGACAACAGAGCAATTTTTTTAATTAATTTATTAATGTAACCTGTAGGATCTGCCTGTAAAAGGGCATATGTTCATAACACTGGCTCACTCGCCGCCGCACACATAGCAATGTCATGCGTCCACTCTCGCCCTAAACTCGCGTGTAACTAAACGCACCATCCTATGTGACGTGCGCCTGAGACAGTGTAAATCTATTTATGTATAGATACCTACTACCACAAACACTATATAACCATTTTACGCTTATTTTGTATACATTGACATTTTTTTACGTTTTTATTGAGATATTAAAGCTGTTTTGAGTGAAAGACTTTTACGCTTCTAATGATTAAACATAAAAATATATATTATATGATTATGCCGAACGAACACACGAGAGACGAATTATTTGGCTGAAATTATTCTTGACGTCTGTCTCTTACTTACGTGACCTCAATTTTTCACGTTGTTTAAGATCGCGTGGGAATTTTAATAAAAAAAATAGGATAATTATTTATTGCACTCCTTTATTAATTAATCAAATATATAACTATAGCGACTCCTTAGATTTTTGTTCTGTGATGAGGTGCATTTTGTAGGGACAAAGTTAATAATTCTAATCTAAAATATGCTATGATTTTACATAGGATTCGTTAATTAATCAATAGAATCTGCGTAAAAAAGAATATTCCGACCTTTTTCTTTATTTTATAGCTGTTATTTCTGCAATTTTTCACTGAAAATTAAGTCATTTTTGAGACCCGTCACGTGTCATGGTCTAAACGAGACTGATCGCCCAACTAATGCGATTTGTGATTTTGCATTAGTTGGGAGGGTGCCATTTTTTCCGTCGGATTGTGTGTCCATGTAATTAATACGTCAATGACTTCGAACGTTACACATATTAGTTAAGTGCAGTAGTAAATTTCGCTGAATCTGGCGCGTATAATCGATAACTTCCAGAAGGTTATTACAGTTACTTTGGCGTTTACGACCTTTTTGTAGAGCTTGAAATCTCTCGTAATTTAAAATTTGGGCTTATGTAGTACTAGCTTTTGCCCGCGACTCCGTCCGCGTGGAACTTGGAAGTATGGAAGCAACCTCGTACAACACGATAGATATCCACCTAATCACCTTAATTAATAAAAGGGATTATTTAAAGCGCCTAAGAAAATGTAAGAGCAATTGTGCTTTTGGTCTAATCATTACATTTACGACAGTTTTCAATCTTTTTAGGGATCATTTCCAGGATGAAAACTATCCTATGTCCTTCCTCGGATCTTAAACTATCTTCATGCCAAATTTCATCAAAATCGATTCAGCGGTTTAAGCGTGAACAGACAGACAGACAGACACACTTTCGCATTTATAATATTAGTATGGATTGTGAAGGATGGGCATTGGGCAACTACGGAACCCTACACTGAGCGTGGCCCGACATGCTCTTGGCCGGTTTTTTATTTATGTTCAGTTTAAGTAGCATTTTTCATATCACTAATTTAATGAATTAAATTTTTAGTTTAGGTTAGTATTTAGGTAGTTTTAAGTGAAACCAGACACCAAAAGTTAGGAAGTACCTTATTATTTTGTATGCAAACATGAACATCAATAATCCGTCCCGGGCCGGGTGAGACTGAAACTTGCGTTATTTATATAATTTATTTTAATACTCGAGGGACAATGTGTTTCAAACTTTGTTGAAATACTTACCCTAAACTTAGCAATAGCCAGAGAGGTAGAAGGAATAGACGCCGCAATATTTACCTCTGACTTGAAATCTCCGACCGTCATAAGGTGTACGGCAGTCGGCAGTACCTATTCAGTTTTTCATGGAAATGCGTAAATGTAACTTGAACTCCAGATCTGTACCTACAGACGAGACGGCCGAACATCCAATTGTTCTTTCAAACCGACTAAGCAAAACATCGATTTCGGTTCATCAACGTTGGTGCCGATCAAATAAATTCAGAATCTTTACGACCGATTGCAAACGAACATTTCAACAACTGTTTAGCCCTCACCACTAGTGAGTCGGACTTTGTGTGGGAGTATAAATAAAATGGCAGTATGTGGGATTATCTCCGCCCCGCATGAGCGATTATCATTTCGCTTTTGTATAAATAATAGGACACGTGTCTCGGCGAGACGGAACGTCCATAGAACGCCTTGTTGTTCAAAGGAGTGGAAGGTCAGAGCTAGAGGAAGATCGCCGATGAGATGGATGGATCAAATCAAAGCCAGTGTGTCTACCGTCAATGAATGCTCACGGAAAACGGCTCTACAAGATGAGTGGCGACGTATCGTCAAACAAATCACTCAGAAGTCTACAAATACATAATGGCCACGACAAATCTGTAAAGATTGTACCGAAACAGAACAGGAAAACAGAAACTTAATAAGATGTCGTCAGCAGACGTTTGCTTTAATAAAAAAATATTTCATACAAATTACAACAATGTGAAAACGGTTTTCCTAATGAGTTATGTTATTGGACAATAGATATAATAGGCGTGTAGACGTTTTTTTTTAGGATGTCAATCGATTCTTTGTTTTAATGGGATCAAATGTCTATATATGGGTCTAAGTATAATTCAACATCAGTCTACACCCCTATTATTGAAGCCCAGAATGGTGCAGTAATAATAACCAAATGAGGCAGTAACAGATAAAGTAACTTACTATCTAGTCAATATTTCCGTTACATGCGCTGTCTATTTGCTCTATATCTCCACCAGCTCCTCCAGGTACATCAAAATATCACTTTACACCCAGACCCCGAAGTTCTGTCCCGGATTAAATCCTAGGACATTATCACGGGACACTAACAACCTCAGCTACAACGTAATATCACCATTACTGTCGCGACGTAAAAGCAACCTTCATGATACGACCTAAGGTGCAAGATTTAACGTTATATGTGTGTTTATGTTACTTAGTTGATAAACTTGTGGAATATGTCGGGTTTATTTCAAGATGTCGTAAACTTATTACGGTCAGACAAAATCAATTTAGATAATTGAATCATTTTCTGTTACATTTAATCTATATTGACCAGGACGGTGGTGATAGTGATGATGATGGTGGTAGTAGTGGTGATGCTTGTGATGATGATGATAGTCAGGTAAATCCCAACCAGCCGCAGTCAGACTGCCTACCTGCCTGCGAGCGGGCTTGTTTATTTAGTATATGATTTTTATGAATAAATTGAAATTGAAATTATGATATTTATGAATAAATTTAATTAAAATATGATTTTTATGAATAATTGGAAATACCTATATTATACGATTTTTATGAATAAATTGAAATTGAAAATATGATATTTATGAATAAATTGAAATTGAAAATATGATTTTTATGAATAAATTGAAATTGGAAATATGAAATGCTTAAAACGCTGTCTGCCATTAACACCCTGGATAGTTACGTCCCCAATCAAGTAAAAAAAACTTAAACTAAAAACGTCACTTGCATCATAGATAAGTAGGGTATTACTGGCCTTTATTTAAGGGATCGCCTACGTCACGCCACAGATAAGCTGTAGACAAGAATGGCGAACGGCGTTTATTCTATATATGTTTAGTTTAGTCTGTTCATGAAATTTTTATCTTCATTAATACATTTATGCTTTCTAGCTCAATGAAAAATACTTACATTTTTTATGTTAATCAAAACCAAAAAACAATACTCGACTGTATTTTTAAAAGACTTCGAAAATTAACCTGAAAAAAGAAAATTCCACATTTTTTTATTGCTCCGGCATTTCAGTTTAAACTTCATTTTTTTTCGTGTAAAGAGATCAAATTTAAATTTAAAATTATTCTGTAAATTTTCTTTCTTTTCAAAGCGAAGGGCACGAATGAGATATTGATATTATTTATCTCATCCTGAATATATTCAATATTCTTGCATAAATAAAATTATACATATTATTTATGCCAGATTAATATAACATTGTTACAAAAAAGAAATCTTAGCGTACAAAAGGCGGACTCGAGGCATTCTCTACCAGTCAACCTTGGGGCGAAACAGAAAATTTGTAGGCGGTGCAACCAACTTACACATACATACCCGACACCCGAGATGTCGGAACAACGGGGCCACGCCGTTTCGCCGTCAAAATAAACATTGTTCGGTTCATGACGCATTGGTGTAAACTGTAATGTTATGTAACCTGTTTTTCAATAAATAAATAAATAAATAATACCAACAACACACAATTATCATACCTACTTGCAATACAGATATATTATGATGAAAATGAAAGTAACTTTTTTGCACAGCCATTTTCACATGCAAAAAAGATCCTTCTGCTCCAATGAAACAAGCTTAAAAATATCTCTTTTATCATTTTTTCATCGTACGAGTTAAACAACGTGCAGGAAATATTGTTTCGTTTTGATTCCGTCCCGCCGGCGATAATATGAAACAATGATTTATGCATAAACCGGTACTAAATGTCCCGAAACGTTAGAAAATCCATAGTGATGGTCGGACTTTTTTATTCGGTTTCCTGTCTACAGATAAAATTTTAATTTGGCAGTTTTCGCAGTCTTCATCACCTCGCTGTCCTTAAGATTATGACCCCAAGTGGTTTACGGTATCACGGTTTATGTTATATTAGGAATGCGTAAGTTACGAAATTTATCATTAATCTGTCGCTTGATAAATAACACCATTAAAAGCCTGTGTCGGAGTACCTGACCCATTAATGTAATGTTTACTGACTGCAGTGCTGTGGCGCAACAATCCAAAGTGGCCTCCAACACCGCCGTATAATACGACTCTATGGCATTTGGCATAGGCAGTTATTAACGAATTATCAGCTGTAAATGTAATTCCTAGTTTTCATCCGTATTCACCTCGCCATCGCTAAAATAGTGTAACCCCCTATGTCACTCCTATGGTTAATGAGTGCGAAAATGACGAAAGCTTTTTCATTAATCTAAGTATCGTGTGAGAAATACAACAATCATGATCCTGCAGGTGTAACGTAATCATTAATTTCAATCTCATTCAAGTAATCGTAAACGCCTAAAAAATCACTATCAGTTTCGGCGAAACCGAACCCCAAATTATGCAAAGCCCGCCCAATCTGTGTCCACATTCCTTCGCCGGGACAGCGGCCGAAAACTCGGCATCACCCAGGTTTCGGCGAACGACATCGCCCTAATATGCTAATCCTCGGTGTTAGGTCGGACACATTATCTCCCGGCTCTAGTAGGGGTTTGCATATATTTTAAACTGAGATAATGTATTCGTTGCATGACATGGGGAATTATTGTTTACGTCCGAGGAGAGGTCAGAACCTAAATTAAAATTTAGACCCCGGTACAAGTAGCTGGTCATCATGAGACGCTCATAAAATGAGTAATATAGAAAATGCTACTAAAACTGGATATAACTACAGAATTTTGAGTTCTTAGCTTTAATTAAAGCTGAATATCTTCCAAACAACTGGCCCTATCTCCACCAAACATAGCTGAGAACGATCTCGATGGGGATATCGTTCGATTTAAAAAACGCACTCGAATTGGTCAATTCCTTTGGGAACTACGATGGCACAGACAGACACACAGATACACATGTTAAACTTTTAACACCCCTCTTTCATCGTTAATATCGGAAGGTTAAAAATAAAAACATTTCGGCAAGAAAATCACGTCACCGACAGTCTTAATTATTTCGGGCATTTTTTTGAGTATTTCAAAAGAAACAGTGACGAAGTTCCGTGCCGCTATACGAGTAGCAATCCCCGATGAAGAGCTCCGTGCGAGTTTGAAACATGTCGGGCCGTTCCTGACAGTTTCACGTGAGTATTGGACCACCGATACACAGATCAAACCACAAAGAATATTAAGCGTAACCTGGCCGAAGAATCAAATATATAAATATCGGACAAACTCGCACGAATCGATCTAGTACCAAATTAAGCTCAAGAAGGCTTGAGTTATGGGTACTAGACGATATATATACTTATATAGATAAACATACCCTTAAATACATAGAACAACCCAAAATGACCCAAGCATTCCCGAACCCGGGACATATTATGATTCGGACCCGAAATTTTATTCCTATTCCTAAAAAAAATAAGTACCCGCCGGCTCAGTAGGCAGGTGATCTACAAACTGCGCCAAACGCCTCATCAAATTCATGTAGTAATTTAATAACTAGTTGTCCAACTGAGCCCAAGTACTTAAAGTGTGTCATTGGATCCCTGCAAAGTGATCCGTGGCTGATGTTAAGCAGGGGCTTATCAAAGTCGACTTTGAAAGTCATCCCAAACCGTCCCATCGCAGTGGGCTACGTGGCTGGACACAAAATACAAGAAATTCTATTTTATGTCACCTTTGGCCGTAAGTGGGATTTTCTGCCCTGCCCGGGTAAAATCTCGCTTCCTGTCCAAGTCAAGACGTAAAACTTTAGACAAACAACGGGCGGCAATTCGTAAAGCCCCAGATCACATATTTATGGCCATCACGTTCGGTTCGGGCCACAAACACCTGCGATGTAGGATATTCTCGAATTCACCGCCCCAGGTACGTAATCTACTATTTTACGACGGTATAATCGAGCGATAATATAATCATTATGTTCCACTAAGAAAACACAAAGCATAAGTAAAGTGTTTTTTGAGTAAGCGTAAGTAATCAATGCCTGAGGTGAGGCTGATCGAAATTGGCACAAAATTTTAAAAAACTGCAATGTACGGAATGACTTAAGCCAGGTGTACTCAAATTTGGACATACTCAATATATTTTTAAGCAATGTTTAGTTTAGGTTTCTGTATTGTTAACGGAGTGTGACGGTAATTCATCATATCAGCCGATAGACATCCACTGCTGGACAAAGGCCTTCCCCAAAGTTCTCCAAAACAATCGATCTTGCGCCGCCATCATCCAATTTCTACCCGCGATCTAAACCAGGACGTCCGTCGGCACGCCGTTGTCCCGCGGCCGTTGGGGCAGAAAGGTTCTTGAGTGGCGACCGCGGACCGGAAGACGTAGCGTTGGAAGGCTCCCAACAAGGTGGACTGACGGCAGTGCTATTTGCTTTTAACTTTCCGTTTTCTATCGTATTGATTACCAGGTTACACATGGGACTATTGGAATTCCCATCTATTGTTGGTGTTATTTTGTAATTGATTGACAAAAGGTTTAATTTAATTTACCGCTTAAATAACCTTGAACGGTATAATAGCATTCAGTAATTATTAAATTAATGTGTAACAACGAATTTATGTAATAAATCTGTGTAATGTGTGTGCGTATTAACGAAATAGTGCCCCGGTGAGGCAATTACATTTCGCACATTAGTATAGCCCTCACAAGGGGTTTTACAACCCACGCCGCGGATTTTTAGTGGTACTAATTTATTTTTCTAGCCACGACAAATTTTTGATAACTGACGTTGAAAGTCGGTAAATGTCACTGATATACACAAAGAACCAACAGGACTAAATATTCCGAACATTTCAAGTATTTTTTGGATAATAAAGCCAAAACTATCCACAGCGATGAAAGTCAAGTTTTTTTTCAAAAGGATTCTGTATTTATTTCGCCAGAAAAACGAAGGATTGAGCAGCATTCCGGTAAATAATGTTTTGAATTTGGTTAATGACAAATCCTTGACAAATAACTTTTGACGTTTAATAATGAAAATATATGACGTATGCACATTATTGCCATATGAAAGCTGTTTGTACGCCACTATCCCTGGGTCGGACGCTTACTAAACTATAATATAATCACTACATAGTATAAAATAAATTTCTTCCTGCTGTCTGTCTGTATGCTTAGATCTTTAAAACTACGCAAAGGATTTTGATGCAGTTTTTTTTATACATACAGTGATTCAAGAGGAAGGTTCATACGTATAATACATGCATAATTTATCAGCATTGCACCCGTGCGAAGCCGGGCGGGTTGCTATAATAGATATTTTTGAGCCGTAAAACCTTTCCCTGAGTAAGCTAGTCCGACGCTATAAACAAGATATTTTTGACGCAATATTGTAAGGTGCCAGCCCACTGCGTGCTCGTTCAGAATCGCTGACAAACGCGCGGTCCGCGCGGGACGATTTGTCAACCCGGTGTTCTGGTCTCGTACCTTTCCTAGCTTCGGGGTGCGGCGCACTGCCAGCGAGCTGTGTTTAAATGTCGTGTGTTTAAAAAACGTACGTTTAAAAAACGCAGGTATAGACAGTCGGCAAGTGATGTTTCGAAGTACAACACTGTATGACCAAGAAAATACAATTTTAAACCAATATTGCTAGGTGCCAGCCTAGTGCGTGCTCGTTTGGAACCGCTGACAAACTCGCGGTCCGCGCGGGATGATTTGTCGATCAGCACGTCTAGCATAACATAACCTTGACACGCGACTCATGTCGCGTTAGATAGCATCATCCGTCACTATCTCATAGTACTGTACAGATAGAGACAGGTAGTATATCTCGCGCGAGAAAGAGTCGCGTGTCAAAGTTATGCTAGCCGTGCTGGTTTTTTCGACTCATACCTTTCCTAGCTTCGGGGTGCGGCGCACTGCCAGAAAGCTGTGTTTAAATAACGCAAGTATAGATAGACTATTGTCAAGTAATGCTTCTAAGTATAGCCTAACAAGTTAGTGTCGATCCGGCCCAGGGATAGTGGTGCTACAAACAGCTTTCATATAGCAATAATAAGTATACGGTCATAATATATTTGCATTATTAAAAGTCAATAACGGTATACCAAGGATTTTTCAGTAACCAAATTCAATCCGTCAGTGCGTCCTCATTTGGAATCGCTGTCAAACGGGCGCTCCACCCAGGATGATTTGTCAACCCGGTGTTCTCGTTCCTTTTCCTAGCTTCGGGTGCAGCCCACTGCAGGCGGGCTGTATTTTCTGGCAGCATTGTCAGGTTCCCGAGTAGGCTTGTTTGGAATGTAGACAAACGCACGCTCCACCTAGGATCTGTCACCCCGGTGTTTTCGTAATTTTCTAGTCCTTTTTAAAGGCTACATATACGAGGATATCTTACAAATAAGTTCATCGACCTGAAAATGGTCTTTTTTCAGGTCGATGAATATGTTTTGGATTCGTCTTGCGGCTGCGTCGCACTAATGCCTCTTTTTCTTTTTTGCGCAAACGACTTTATTATCGTCATGTAAATACTTTCGTAATAATAGATGCTGAACATTAACTAAGGACGTTGGTTCTTCCATGCCAATCTCTGCTATTTTCTGTCAATAGTCTGTCACATCATATTATTACATAATTCTGAAAACAATACCTCTTCGAAAGTTCTTTTAGGTGAGTAATCACATTATAGAAATAATACTATACTTTACTTCCTGGACACGGCGCGCATCGTCAGGAGATTCCTCTCTTTGCAGCCTTAACCACCGGTAGCCTGACCTCTGCCCCGCTGCCGGCTATAGGTTACGTTCTTTATAATGTGTTTATATATTTTTTCTCAAACATGCAATGAGCAGAGGATAGTTCAGTGGCTCCGGTTATCAATCGTAAGAAAAAAGGAAAGTACGTTGTGGGTTGGAATAAACATGTTTATCATGCGCATAAGGAGGCTAGGTACCATTTTCAGCTTTGGGTTTCGCATGGCAAGCCCGTATGTGGGCAGTATTATGCTCGTATGACGGAAACAAAGCGTATTTTTAAATCCAGACTGAAATGGTGCCAGGATAACTCGGAGCAGATAAAGATGGATATATTAGCCACACACCATGCAAGAAAGGACTTTCGCAACTTTTGGAAAGAGACCAATAAACTCAATCCAAGGCCGTGTACCCCTCTTAATGTGAACGGTGTTAGTGAGCACGTAGAAGTAGCTAATATGTTTAAAAATAGTTTCATGTTGGAGCCACGCACTTGTTCTGAGGTTACTTGTCCGTCGGACGTCTCTCTTTTACGTAGGTCCTCTCCACCCATTAAGTTTCATTCGTCAGAGGTCGCCACCGTCATACGTAATATGAAGGGAGGAAAATCGCCCGGTCATGACTCTCTTTCTGTTGAGCATTTAAAATATGCTGGTGTTCACCTGCCGCGTGTGCTCGCATTACTTTTCACTTTGTGCGTGCGCCATTCGTACCTACCGGAGGATTGCATGAGAACGATTGTTGTACCAATAGTCAAAAATAAAACAGGGGACTTGTCAGACAGGGCCAATTATAGACCCATATCACTGGCGACCACGATAGCTAAAGTGCTGGATAGTTTGCTTGATCGACAATTAGCTAAGCATCTGAAGCTGCATGACGCCCAGTTTGGTTTTCAAGCTGGGCTGTCGACTGACTCAGCGATCCTATGTCTCAAGCACACTGTCCGGCACTATACTGACAGGAAAACGCCTGTATATGCGTGTTTTCTGGACCTGTCCAGGGCTTTCGATATGGTGTCATATGATCTTTTGTGGAATAAAATGAGAACGGATACAGATTTGCCCCTAGAGGTAATAAATATGTTTGACTATTGGTACAAAAACCAAATAAACATGGTAAAATGGGCTGATGTTTATTCTGATGAGTACAGGTTGAGGTGTGGGGTAAGACAGGGGGGGTTGTCGTCTCCGAGACTCTTCAACCTATACGTAAATGCTCTCATAGAGGAACTCAGCGGAATCAGGGTCGGGTGCGCCATTGCCGGGGATATGGTTAACAATATCAGCTACGCTGATGATATGGTTCTGCTGGGTCCCTCTGTGTGTGCTATCAGAAAGTTGCTCAGGAAGTGCGAGGATTACGCCGAGGCCCATGGACTGAAGTACAATACAAGTAAGAGCGAGATTCTTGTGTTCCAGCCGCGTGAGCATAAGGTAGACAGAGTACCGGAAATCTTGCTGTACGGAGTTCCCCTCGCTAGAGCAACCAAATTTAAGTACTTAGGTCACTGGGTCACGGAGTCTCTCTCGGACGATCTAGACATTGAGAGGGAGCGTAGGGCGTTGGCAGTTCGGGGGAAAATGTTGGCTCGCAGGTTTGCGCGATGTACGCATGAGGTAAAGATTACTTTATTTAAAGCCTACTGCCAGTCCTTTTACTCGTGCAGCCTGTGGGTCAATTATACCCTTAGGGCAATGAACGCCCTCCGCGTTCAGTACAATAATATACTTAGGATGCTGTTGGGTCGACCTAGGCACTGCAGTGCTTCTGGCATGTTTGCTGAGATGCGAGTTGACGATTTTCATGCTGTTAGGAGAAAACGAGCTGCCTCCATAATGCACCGCATTCGAGATAGCTCCAACAGCATCCTACGTGTGGTCGCGAGTAGACTGGATTGCCCACTGGCAAGGCATTGGTCTAGCCTCCATGTAACAAAGTTTAATTAATACAGTTAAATTCTAAGCATGTGACACTGTGATAATTTATAATTTTTAATGTGTTATAACTTTTAATATGAAATTGATTTTTTTATTGTTGTCATTCGTGTTTGTTTGACAACTTAGTGTTAAGCATTTATTAATTAGTAATTCTTTTAAAATTCAATTGTCTGCATTATGTTATTATTATTATTATATATCGATGTCACATGTACTAACAACTAATGTTAAGTTTACTAACAAATAATTATGGATCTTTGTTATCTGATATAAATAAATAATTAAATTAATTAAATTAAATTAAATGAAATATTGTCTTTGCGTTCCTTATTAATAGGCTCGGAAGTATCGGTTTTTGGGCGCAACAACTCGAGAGGACTGTAAAGGGATTTCATACTGCTTTTCAGGCCTAGGCCTGCAAAGTAACTTTTTTTTGGTTTCAACAACAAGGTCATTCACACAGCTGGCTGGTTTGACAAAAAACAGGTTTTGTTTTTAAAGGTTGGTTGTTAGACACTAAACTTGTGGAAAAAAAAAATCAAGATGGCGACTTTTTTTTTTCAAAATTTCAAATTGGTGCTAGGCGGCTAAAACTCGGTATCGGGGGGCTCTCGGGGCTCAAAAATATGAATCTGAAATCTTGTCCGAAAAATCGGTCAAATTCGGAAAATATCGAAAAAAAAAAACGATTTGTATGGAGAAAATTTTAAATTGGTCCTAGGAGGCTGAAATTCGGTATCCGGGGGTTTTTGGGGCTCCTGAGTCAGAATCTGAAATCGGGTTTTTAAAATTCGGTCAAATTCGGATTAGGGGGCTCTCGGGGCTCAAAAATATGAATCTGAAATCTTGTCCGAAAATTCGGTCAAATTCGGAAAATGTCGAAAAAAAAACGATTTGTATGGAGAAAATTTCAAATTGGTCCTAGGAGGCTGAAATTCGGTATCCAGGGGTTTTTGGGGCTCCTGAGTCAGAATCTGAAATCTGATTTTTTAAATTCGGTCAAATTCGGTATCGGGGGGCTCTCGGGGCTCAAAAATATGAATCTGAAATCTTGTCCGAAAATTCGGTCAAATTCGGAAAATGTCGAAAAAAAAACGATTTGTATGGAGAAAATTTCAAATTGGTCCTAGGAGGCTGAAATTCGGTATCCAGGGGTTTTTGGGGCTCCTGAGTCAGAATCTGAAATCTGATTTTTTAAATTCGGTCAAATTCGGTATCGGGGGGCTCTCGGGGCTCAAAAATATGAATCTGAAATCTTGTCCGAAAATTCGGTCAAATTCGGAAAATGTCGAAAAAAAAACGATTTGTATGGAGAAAATTTCAAATTGGTCCTAGGAGGCTGAAACTCGGTATCCGGGGGTTTTTGGGGCTCCTGAGTCAGAATCTGAAATCGGATTTTTAAAATTCGGTCAAATTCGGAAAATATCGGACAAACAATATTAAGTGTTATTCTTTGAAGTATATTTTTTTATTTCATTGTATGTTTGAGAAAAGCACTATACATGCCTCGTCGTGAAAACGGATTCCCGGCCTCGTATCACTATCCGGCCTCGCTCGCACGCTCGCTCGGCCGTATATACCTACTTGGCCGGAAATCCTCATTTTCCCGGCCTCTGATGTAATGTACTATTGTTATTTCTATATTGTATTCTACTTTTGATATAACTGTATTGTAAATAATCTAATAAATAAAGAAGATAATGATAATCATTGTACCGCTAGCAGTCGCACCACGCTCCACTCTTCTATCCACTAAGTGAACCTAATCCTAAGGGACCATAATATGCAGAAAAATATCTGCGTTCAAATGGTTTTCGCAAAATGTGCGCTGTAAGTGTTTTCCACGCGGCCAAATCTTTGCGAAGCCAGACAGGTTTTATATTTAGTAATTTAAACTTTAAAAATTCTACTGAACAACAGAGCAAGGACCCAATATTGTAGCTGGGAATTCCAAATTTTGTTATTATGTTCAGTTTTAGTAGCATTTAGAGTGTCTTAGATTTGTAATTTCGGTTATTTAACACATTACATCAGGTGGCCTATGATAGTTGCGTTGATCACGTGATAAATAAGTGACAAAGCATCTGTCACTCAAACTCGCATTTTGTCAAAACGTGACGGATGCTTCGTCACTTATTTATCGCGTGATAAAAGCAACCAGGAATATGCTTATGCTTAGGCTTTCTGAGAATATAATTATTACTAGTAGGTGTACCTAGATTTGATTCTCAGTAGCGGTAATTGGTATTATAAGTTACAGTAATAATAATTGTTACCTAGAGTTCTAATTAGAGAAAATCACTTCAAAGAATTACTCAGACATGTAAATAGGTGTTCGTTACTGTAAATTGTGAAGCACAATTTATTTATTTATTCAAAACTCGACGTGTTCTCTCCCTTCAAGTTTTGCTCAGTCAAAGGTAAGATTTCGTTTATTTTAAGAGCTAAAATAATTAGTTAGTAGCAGCGTTCGCCCGGTAATTATCTTACCCCACCATACCGCAAAGTTTCCTGTTAGGTCTTTAAAGTTTAAAAAGTAAACCATTGCTACAAAGATCAATGCTTAAAGAAAAATTTCAATGAGTTACCTTGTGGAAGAGACCGGGATTCGAACCCGGTATCTCTGGATTGGCGGTCCAGCGCGTTAACCATTTCGCCACCCTAACTCCCAAGCAACCTATCGAATTTTTCCGTATGCTTTGTGTGTCGATCTTTGCATTGTTTTTTTTAAAGGCTTTACACCTTATAAATATAAAACAATGAGACATTACTTGTTTTCATACATTTTTAAAGAGTAAGTTATAAACGGATTTTTGCTATAATTACCATAAAAAAACATGTACATTTTTGTTCATGAATATAATGCTGTCAAATGTGCAATACAAAACGTGCAAATAGCGTACATTTGCAATTAAGCCAGAATAGTGGCTTTTATCCGATAATTGGACATGGAAAAAGAACGTCTGGGACATGCTACACGGCTTGTAGGGTTCCTTGTCCGTAATACAAGTTTTAACCAATATAAGAACAGCATTTAACAAGCAACCTAATAACAAGCGGTGGGATATTCCTCTACAATTTCGACGTTTTAACTGTAAAATATTTATATAACTGATGGAATGAAATCCACTTCAAGATCCTTTATAGACATGCCACGACTATCGGCGGCAAGCGGCGCGACGAGCGGTTGAGCGGGAGATCCGAGCGCGGCGGCCATACCAGTGAGCGAGACACACGTACCGCGCACCGCTGCCGCTCGCCGCTAAGTCCGATAAGTCGTGGCCGGACCGTTAGGGGTGTAAACATTATTTTTATGAACAACACAAAGAGCTGGGCATCATGATTCTCATTCAATGAGTGATAAAAGTAGAAAATGCTTCTAAAACTGAACATAATAACTACAAAATTTTGAGCTCTTAGCTTCAACATTGGCCGAGATCTTGTCACTTGTTCCAAATGTTCCAATTAATGCTGAAATTGCTGAATATGTTTACAAATGAAGCGAAAATTGAAAAAATTTATGGTTCGGGCAGGATTCGAACCTGCGTTTCCAACGGCTTGCTGAATATCTTGGACACTGCTGGTCCTATTTTCACCAAACATAGCGAAAACCGACTTTACAGACAAGTATATCGATTAAAAAAGCCGCACTCAAATTGGTCCATCCGACGATGATGACGACGATACGATACCACAGACTGATACGATGCACAATGTACATTGTTTATGAATAAATAAATGAAAGAAATATAAAGGAACAGACAGACACACATGTTAAAATAATAACACCCCTCTTTTCGTCGGGGGTTAATTGAATGTCCAAAACAGTACAACATATATACAAGAGAGGCATTCCTTAAGTTTAAATACTACCTACACTCTAAAAAAATTTGGTTGGTCCTATCAATATCTCGATAGTAGTAATCAAGCATCATGATTCCATACGAGCCTAACAAGGAATTGGACACATCAAATAAGGCAATACTGATTGCTCTTACTATTGCTATGTAACTAAATAAACCAATAAAGATCTTGTTCAATATTTACATGAAAAATAATTATGCTTACTAATTGATCCTAGCAAGATCAACTAAGATACGTAAAGGATTGAATCAACCCACGTTACATAATTAAGCCCACAAATTAATAGTAGATGCAACGTATACAATTGTTAGGATTAATACAACACCCACTTTATTAGTTCAATCACAGATACACTTATTGTTTTAAATGATCAGCTTTGTTTGATTTATATAGGATCGTAATTATTAATAATTAACTTAGCGTCAACTAAGACAAAACTACTCTTAGTTGTTCATAATTTTTTAGAGTGTACGGAACCCAATATTTAAATCAAAAAAATCGAACTCTCTCTTACCCGATATCGCTAGAAAAACCCTCTGTAAAAGACAGGTCTAATTAACCCCTTTTAGTTAAGCTTAATCTTAAATTCATGTACGTTGGAGTCGCTCGTTTAACAAACGGACTTAAGGTACGATATGAAAAGTCACTTTTGCTTTGCGGAGAGGTGGGATTTTAATAGGCCCAGTAAGGATTACTGGACTCGCTTAAATGATTGTAATGGACACCAGAATTTAACCGAAACTTCGTTCATGAGAATTAAAACTGCCACTATTTAAAAGCCTTTTGATATGTTGCTTTATAGTAGTTTATAATGAAGTACATAATGAAGGAAATTAAACACGAGTGTGGGTTTATGAAACGAGCCGAAGGCAAGTTTCATAATAATATAACACGAGTGTTTTAATGCCTAATTATGTACAGTTACCTAATTATGATTTTCTCAGGAGTCGCACATTAGTAATAGCGGTAATGAAGTTTTCTGGCAGCTGTCATAGTTTTTTTTTAATTCAGAGACAAACTAGAGTCGGCTCCAACTATCATATCGTTCGATATCTTACTTACGTGCGACATTTGTCAAATTTGATAGCAAATTGACAATTCATTTCGAACTAAACGTCATCTCGACTGATATTGGAGGAGAGGTCAAATCAAATTTCTTTGTTTTTCAGAGATGTTCGAAATTTGAATAAATAATATCATCGAAATCGATGTTATTATTTAGCAATAATAAAAATTTTACGGATATGAAATTTGTTCTAATTCTAACAAAACAGACTATTTTAATAGTGGTCATAATCTGCGATTCTTGAACGCTTCATGGAGGGTGTATGATATTTGGATAGATAAAAAGGATTAAGCTACGAATAGTGAATGTTATTTCGACAAAAGTGCACTATATGACAGCATTTGATGATCGAGAGGTATCTTTTAGCTATTTTTTTCTACGTGTACGGTTTGCGATGTCATCGCTTCGCGACGTGGTAAATATTTCCACGCGCGCCAAGGACTTTGCCGGCATGGCAGTGTCATCTGACATGGCACCGTTGGTTTCTTGTCAGTTGCCATTGCAAATTAGGCTCCCCTTTTTGTTTATCACCAGGCGAAGGGAAACCACTATGTCGTGCCAATATAAAGGAAAATATTCCGAAAACATTAAAAAAAGTTGATTTATCTTGATTTTTTGTAAAGGATTAAATAATCAAACCTATTGTTCTGTAATCATCAGCAGCATTACCCAAATAAAGCTAGCCAGAAGGTAGTTGACATAAATTTTAACCACCTTAGAAGGTTAATAGATTAACGATTCTATTTATTGAAGAGTACATTTTGAATGCACTTATGTATTAGTGATGAGTAATTGTTTTGCATTTTTCAATAGATATACCTACATTAATCGAGTAACAATGAAGAAATAAAACACATAGATACTACACTATTCCCGGCTCCAGAGCAGAGCCGCAGATAAATGTTAGTTTTGGATAAAAGATACCAATCACCCAAACAGGCGATTTGCAAAAATACCCCTCAAACTTTCTCGGTTGGGAATTGGTCTCACAACTTCTTGGAACCATTTATCATTTCTAAACAAACCATTCGTTCTACCTTACGTTACCCATTAATTTATAATCTAGATATATAATATCTGTCGTACATAAATTTCAAGAGGCTTTGTATCTAAGCTAGAGTGACGATTTATGCCGCATAATGTCCAATACTTTCAATAAAAATGCCGTAATTTATGATTTATCTTTATAAGATACTAGCTTTTGCCCGCGACTACGTCCGCGTGGAACTTGGAAGTATGGAAGCAACCTCGTACAACACGATAGATATCCACCTTAATCACCTTCATTAATAAAAGGGATTATTAAAAGCGCCTAAGCAAATGTAAGAGCAATTGTGATTTTGGTCTAATAATTACATTTCCTACAGGGTCAACAATGTCATCATGAATTACTTACTCACTTTTCAATCTTTTTAGGGATAATTTCCAGGATGAAAACTATCCTATGTCCTTCCTCGGATCTTAAACTATCTCCATGCCAAATTTCATCAAAATCGATTCAGCAGTTCAAGCGTGAAGAGGTAACAGACAGATAGACACACTTTCGCATTTATAATATTAGTATGGATTGTTGAATTGGGGATACCGCAAGATCGTCAAATATCTCCTGATCCCGGCTAACGTGTGAAATAGTCCGCGTCGGCTAATCACGTCGCCGTCGCTGCAATCAGTCCGCGTCGCGCACAACCCTATAGCCGGCGCTTTGTCCAACATTGCTAATTTACCATCGCTATTGAGAAATCAGTACTCGTAATTTATCAAATTTTTACAACATATTTGGTTTAGTTTACTTTAAACTTTTTTGTCTTTTGAATAGTTATAATGTAGTTTTGGTGAAATAAGAACGTTTCAGACTGTCAAATCTTATCTTATCAAGATCAAATCTAAACCCAATTAATATGTTAGTATAGGTGACTAGTAGGTACTTAAACTACTGCTATCGGACGGCTAACCGAGCATTAATAAATAATCGCGAATAACGCGTGAAATCGGCCGCGTCGGCTAATCACGTCGCCGGCCATCAGTCCGCGTCGCGCGCACCTAGCCGGAGCTATGTCAAACATTGCTTATTTACGGGGCTATCGGGATATAGGTGTAATTTATATCATTCACCTATTTTATTTATACAACAAAAAGAGCATATTCAAAAAAAGAGTTTTATTGAATTATGAAAGAAAAAATAAATTTGATTCACTGCAATATAAGCACCAAAAATCTACCCAATAATCTATGGTTGAATCTGCTACCCTACGTTTATGGCGTGGTGCACTGCCAACTGAGCTATCACATCGTTACGTCATCACACCAAATCTTTGATTCCATAATTCTACGCTACTAGAGAGATTATATTAAATCATAAGGCTCCCTATCCGTTCAAAAACGCTGATTGCTTTAGACATTTTCTCTATGGTCAAACATGTTTCTTAACATATTATATTATCAATGTTACTAATTAGAACAGTCGGTTTTCTGCGAAACATTAGTAAACCGTCAGTCATACACCATTAGACAAGAAACTATATTAGTCTTACCCTTAGCTTACCATATGTATGTTACCTAAAATACCTACTTGAAAATTCTAAACTTTCATCTTACAAATATCGTGTAGACGCTTTTATTCGACTTGGTCTGACTCAACTAGCCAAAGACACGTCGCACGGAGCTCTTCCAAAATTGAATTTTTATAAAAGCGTATCCTATTATGGTTGAGTAGTAGTGGTATATGCTTTAAGGCTAAGGTTTTATGTACTCCATTTTGTACTTAAGGTGTTATAAAGGTAAAATATCGGGGAACGTGGGACACAAATCTATTACGCTAAAACTCAGTTATTTTACTTAAGGCAGGTAACAATTTTACACTTATTTATGTACCAGTAGTGGTAAAAAATCTAACTATCATATTCAAACATTTTAATTCCAACCTTGCAAGGATAGGATCCGATAAAAATTGCAAAAATTTTAATAGATAACAAATATGTAAGTATATTTTTAATATATATATATTTTAACCATATATATACAATACAATACAACAATTCTTTATTGCACACCAACAAGAAAAATATTACAATCGAAACCTTAATTTATATATAGTTACAATTATTGTTGTATTTAGTTACCTACCCCTATTTAATTATTTAAAACATACTATATGTACATAGTTATCTTTACAGGTCTTAGCCTAATACGACAGTGTGGTAATCTAAAACTAAATTATATATTTAAATATCTAGAACTTGTATTTGGAACTTCTAAATAATAATATCCGAATGTGAAATGATAAAAGAAGAGTATTGTTCGCCACCGCAAAACATATAAAAAATGAAGCAACTGGTTGAAAAATTCGATGTTTGTTAGCTAGTGGCTTTGATAGAATAATTAATGTACTGATAAAACTAACCCGAACTTAGAACCCACCACGCTACACTAAAAACGAAGTTGCAAATTCTCCGTTCGTTCACACCCTGTATCTAGAATCCCGTAGAATCTCAAACAATATCGGCCACTGCTCCCCAGAGGTTTAACATATTCACAGGGTGTTCGTCCCTGACGCGCTGAATACGTAAATGTGGAATATAACTTACTCGAATTGTGCCGTTAGCTCGAAAACATAGAATCATCCTGTGGTTGAATTATTAGAACGGAGGTTAGGGCTGTTTTGGGTTAGCGGATCAAATGTATAAGGTTGCACGTCTGTGGTAAGTTTTGCAAATTGTATATTACTTATCTGTGTTAATTTGCGAATTTTCAATGTTTGATGGCTCATCCATTCAAAAATGTTGAATGTTTTAGACAATTCCCCTATGATCAAAATATGTTTCTTAAAATATTATCAATGTTACTAGTTAAAATAAGTTTCTGTCTAAAATGACATTTTAGTGACAAGCTTTTATAGCCGACTGTACTTTTCTTTGGATATCCATCAAATGCTCACTGAGACGATTCTAAAGAGCCCAAACTCGGTAGGATTGCTTTTTCTATTATAGAGTTCCTATGGCCACCTTCCGGCTCCATCATCAGATCAGCCCCATGGTACCATATTATTGTATTGTCATCAAAGTTAACTAAGTATGCAAAATTTCAGCTCAATCGGATGACGATATCTGCTTCAAAATTGAGTTGCAAGATTTCACCCGAACAAACATACAGATACATACATTGCAAGTTAAATAAAAGCTTGTAATAACAAGGCTATTGCGCTTTATTGGTATAAATTTATAACCTACAGATTTTATTAAATAATCCTGAAATGAGACATAGTAACATAATGACTAATAACTAAGGAATTATAATTAAGTAAGTATACGATTACATTTGAAAAAAAAACCATGACGACTTGTAAAATGCATTTGCTTTTATCAATAAATTATCTGTATCTATAATGTGCACTACACTGTGAATAAGATATACAAATATGTAGGTAGGTACTCTCTTACCTACTCGTCGAAATGTGAAACAATACGCAAGAATGAAAGGGCAATAGCAATACAATATTTAGTAGGTATTGCCAAACTAGGAGTTCATTTATTTGTACTGCACGAGTATCTACTTCATTTTCAGAGGCGATAGCAAAGCCGTAACCGGCTCGATGTGGCGCCATCTACATAAAATATCAGAACCTATTTTCCTGGGCGCGAACAATGTTCATTAGCTTTCTGGTAAAATATTTTGTATCTGTCGCAGTCATCTGGTTGAATCTGCTATTTGATTGAATGACTAGCGCGTTCATTGAATGACAACATTCAATTGAATGACTAAAGGACAACTCGTCAAGTTGTTTAATATAACGTTCAACGTCTTGACTGAACGTCATTTAGCAATTCAATCACCTGACTGATTTTACGTCTGCTCTGTTCAAAGGGCTATTATGTTACAATCCGCTAACTAGTTGGACGTTGAGTGACGCTTGTTCAATCAACGTTCGGCCTAGTCATTCAATTGAATGTTGTTATTCAATGAACGAGCTAGTCATTCAATCAAATAGCGGATTCAACCAGATGACTGCGACATATCTATTTACTTATAGATATTCATTGTCTTCCAAAATATTTCTGAACCATTGATAGAAAAGTCAAAGCACAAAGAAAATTTTTAATGCGTAACCTGGCGGAAGAGACCGGGAATCAAACCCGGTACCTCTGGATTACCTGTCCAACGTGTTAACCTCTCCACCACCCTAATGCCAGATAACCTTTAGATTGTTTTTCTTATGCTTTGCGTGTTGATACAGCAGGGAACGAGCCAGCGAGAATGTTCGTAAATTTTAAAATATTTCTGTGAAATTGGGTGGATCAACTTTTTCTTGCTGTTATTCTGTCAGTGACCCAGGGGATAATAGTGATTACATTTCTTAGAAAAGTGTTAATAATTGACATTACTGGTATTGTCAGGAGATAGTCAACATAAGACTGGGCTTATAACTGCTTAAATTACAAAGCTTTTGCTAAATATAACCACGGAAAATCGTAGTTTTAAAAAGTGACCCAGGGGCAGGGCATCACCATGACAATTAGCAAGCAGTTAATGCAAGCTTGATGTGTGTGCCAGTGATGACATACGGCACTGAAACGTGGTCGCTCACAATGGGCCTCATCCTGGAATTTTACCTTTAGTGAAGTCTTGTAAAATGTAACGTGTATGATGGTAGAGATACCAAAATTCCGTAAATTAGAAAACCATTTCATAAATTATTAAGCGTGACATTCAAAGCGTTAATGCAATTTGGTACATTTTTTTTTTCATTGTGTTCAACGGTGTGTTGACATTTTGTTTCTATATAATGTAATAACCCAATTGCCTGCTAGATGGCATTGTTACTTTGGTGAAATCGGCTACATCACGCTGTTAAGGTTTTCCCCGAATTAATGACCCTAGCTCGGTTACGTTTAGTTTTTAGTACATTGATCGTTTGCAAATATATTTTTAATATACCAAGCAGCAGTTTATCATTTACTGGGAGCCAGCTGTTTACATGTAGATTCTATTGCCGTGTAGGATTGACCAGTCATTACGTTACACTTATTATAAAAATAAAGATGTGTAATATTGAGTGACAACGGCCGTGGTCATATGTTTTAGTTAAGTAATTCGGTGAAAATGTATCTCAAAGTTGTCAGATAGGGGGTCACTTTGATAGGTTGAATAAATTAACCGACTTGGTTTTATTATTATTGTATACTCTAAACTTTTAGCGATAGAAGGTTGAAGAGACTTGCAACTTTTTACAGGTTTTGTTTTTGATCGGATTACATTTTACAAGACGCCAAAGACGCCAATGCGACTAAAGGCAAAATTCAATTAATTAGAAAACTATTTCCATTTATATTCAAAGCTCACCAGATTTCTATCGCCATGTTGTCCTTATCTCGATTAAATTACCAGGAAATTTCGAAATAATTATTTTCTCAACTACACGGGTAGCAGCCGGGCGACTCTTCAATTAAAATTGATTTTAATTTCGAAATTATTCTCGACATTTCGTAAATAGAATTTTGAACTCTATGAAAATTCCAGATATTCCGCTTCTGAAAGCTGTCCTTCCTTTAATATTTGGTATATTATAAGATCATCAGAAACATTATTTGAAAGGACCTGAATTACGGAAAATGTTTCAAATGGATGTCATTTTCATAAATTTATATAATTTCAAAATCACGTGTCATAAGTCTTGTAGATTTCATATTAAATTAGAAGCGGATATACCGATTTATATGTATAACTTTTGATATAAATATAAATTTTGATTAAGTTACGTCAGTCTTCTTGATACTTGTGTACATATATGTAGGGGCAAGTGCTGTACCTGTGGACGGTTTTACCTGTGGACACTACTCATACCAAGAAAATGAATAACCATAGACCAATAGCAATCACTTATTTGAAAAGCATTTTTTTCATATGGCAACACTAGCTAGTCGCCATCTTTAAGAATGGCAGAAACTGAGTGTTTTGTGGCTGCCGAAAGTTTTTGTGACAAAAAGTAAGATTTTTTCCTTCTTTTTAAGTATTATTATGCAGAATCTGCAAATGTTACGGGTGTCTTTGCAGTGGCATATTATTTTATGTGGTGTAAACGTTATTTCTACAAGATTTCGTTAGTCGTAGGTAGCATTAATAGTGACCGGTATAAATTCAAAATAAAAACCGCCGAAATTGTACCTGTGGACACCTCCGTAAATGTACCTGTGGACTGTCCATAGGTACAATTACACTGAATGTACCTGTGGACAGTAAAATTCATATTTTTGTTTTATTAAGTGCCTCGTAGTAAAACTGGGAAAAAAGAAACAAGTTATGCCTGGACAATCTGACTTCAGTAAGGAAAGACATAGAGACGTTTAAAATCCCAAATTCGATAATATTAAAATACAAATAAATAAATTACTGTCGAAATATTGGTGAAGACGGCTTAGAACTCCTCAAAAATGATATCAGGAGGATCTTTAGCAATACTGAGGAGCAACAGCTGTATGATTACTTAAAATTATGTTGTTATTGATTGTTGATAATTTTTCATAAAGAAAATGAGGTTTTCCTTAAGAATGTAAAGTGTCAAACGATAATTATGATACTTCTGCTGACTATGGAGGATTTTTAAAGTCCCATAATTATACTTGAGATTCTGCTAAGAATATTACATTTCAAGAAGAAAAAAAAGTTATTATGATATGCAGAACAACTTATAATTACATGTTGATTAATTGTATGTTGTTAATTACGTTAGTTTAGAAGTTTATTCTGTTTCAAATAATGTTGTTGATTATTGTCCATAGGTACGTTACCGTCCACAGGTACGTTGTTAGTGTCCATAGGTACAAACAGTTGATGTACCTATGGACAAAATGAGTATATTTTTTTTAAATCTTTTATCCGCCATCTCCGGATAGCTAGCGTAGAAACCATATGTGGACTTTAAAGATTGTTTAACTGTGATTAAAACAAAATAAATAATTTATTGGTAATACGCGTAGTTTTTGTCTAACAACTGATTAAAGGTCAAATTCTGGAAAGTGTCCACAGGTACAGCACTTGCCCCTATTGTTAATATATAGATCAAACTTATTGAATTTTATTTCGTTTTAGGTTTTTAGCCACGGCTTTTTATGATCCTGCACCAACTGCTAGTTTCTGTTTGTCCCTATGGTTGACTGGTAGAGAATGCCTTATGGCATTAGGTCCGCCATTTGTACTCTTACTTTTGTATTTTGTGCAATAAAGTTTAAATAAATAAATAATTATATTTTTAGGACCAGAAATGTATTTGTTCTGTTTCCTGTTAAAGTTAAGTTAAGTATTAAGTTTTATTATTATTTTTATGTTTGATAATAAATTATTTGTATTGACAACATTTCATATTTCATATTTTTTCATTCCTCTCTGTACTTTAACGTAGATATATATTTATGAGTAATACTTTAATACATGACCTAGATAACTTCTCAGTCTCAGAATGTAAAGAGTGTGACGTTGAAAACTGCAAACATTATATTTATTCTTATAAAATATTGTTCTAATTTGTAATATACCTACACAAATTAAACAAGGTGACGATTCGTGCAATTCCGACTGTCCTAGTTTCTTTCGATTTGTGCTAACGGTGACAATGCAATGTCCTACATAGTTGAACATAAATATTAATTAAGCAATATCAAATAAATATAGTATTATTATATTATGAATTCAATAAGTAGTATTGTTTTAATTGTAAATGATTATTTTGGTACTTAGCGTATAATTTGAACTCTCAAAGCCTGAGATACAGGATTCTCCTAGTTCAGGCACCAGTATTATGAATGCTCTGTATAGATGTAAGACTTTTTATGCTAATTGTTATTACTATGATTTTATGAATAAAGATTATTATTATTATATTTCTAACAGTTGGAAATAAATATAGATATCTGAGACGCCTTGCGTCGTGTACACCCTATTTGAATTTATTTTTCTGTATGTATATGTGTCTGTATGTACGACAACCATGCCGGCATAGAGTTGTAGTCTTCGACCTATCCGCGAAATAAATAAGTGGTCATTATTGACTATTATCATTCGTTTTTTTTTAATTAGACACCACACTAAAGTAACCTTGATACATTATGTCATAGTTTGGAGTTACCTACTACATTTTACGAGTAGTAAAAAAAAAAAAAGTTAGTATTCTCAGGAAAAATATAAAAACAGTGATTTTATACTCTTTCTAAGCGGAATACAGAAAAGTAATAAAATTGTAATATTAAAAATATTAAATGTTGTGAATTCACGAAGACTCCTAAAGTATACCTACCGGGTGTCCAAGACTATGGGACATCAAGGGAAAGTACCTTAAATATCGTAGATAGGATATTTTGCTGAAAGAAGACTTTAATGTTATTTTTAAAGTTAGTATTTCTGCATTTAAAGGTTTTCTAAGAAGGGTTCTTTGCCCCCCCTACTACCTCACGTGTATTTTTTCGGCAAAATTTCGTAAAATAGACTCGCTATTTTGAAGTATTTAACAAGTGAAGATTTATTTTTAACGAAACTGAGAAAAAATTACGTTTTTTTAGGTAATACACGTGAGATCTCCTTACCCCTCCCTCCGCCGTGATATATAGTGTTTTTTTCTGGACCCCCCTCCCCCCCTGTTGAACCTCACGTGATTTGTGCACAAGCCCAATCGAGGTTACGAAAAAAGTACCGAAACCTATTCCAAAATGCAGCTAACAACATTAAATAATATTTCCAATCCTCAATAAAGGTCCTTTGTCCAGATTTATTCATGTCGAATTTGTCACTCACTTCAAATTTGGCAAAGCGTTTCCAGCTGAAATATTCTTTTAATGACTGCATTCAATTTCACGTCTGACGGTTGCGCCTAATCTGGTGTAAAGTTCAATAAAATGTATATTTCTAGTAGAGATGGGCCGATCGATTCGGCAACACTTATAAAGTCGGATTTTTAATTAGCTGGAGTAAACTGACGCAATTTTTACAAGCGCAATTTGATTAACTTTAATTTGGTTTCAACATATCACTTTTTATCAAAAAGTTAATCTAATATCAGTAATTAAGAGTATTCTCATTCATTGTTTTAAGTAATAATTTCTGAATAATCTAAATAACGAAAATACAAATTATGACATCTGTCAAATCACTCTGGCTAATTAAAAATACAACTTTAGGAGGTAAAGTCGGCCGACGAACGGCAAAATCCAAAGTCGGCCCATCTCTTCTAGAAACGACCAATTAGTCGGGAACGCCAACTATTTGGCAACATATATATATAGTCGGCAAATAGTCGGACGACTAATTGGCAATTTGAAAAGCATTTACCTACTCTGCAAAGAAAGAAAAAAAGGAGCATTTATTCAAATTGGATCAAAATAAGTATCACTTTCGGACACACTTCTTCGGAAAAGCCGCCTGAAATACGTATTTTATTGGTTGTGTACGAAACATGTGGCGCAATTGCTCATGAGACGTGGCTACGTGACGAACATGTGCGCCCTGCTAAGATTGTCCAAGAACGCGTGCCGATCAAAAGCGGAACGTGGAGCTAATGCCCAAATTCAAAACTTTATTCTACAAGTAGGCTACAAGAGCTCTTTCACAAGTCAGATTCCAAGTTACATATAAAAAAATATACAATTTACAATAATAATATCATTATACTCGTAGTAGTAATGCAACAAACAATATCACTGGGCTTATTTTACAGGGAGATTTATTTTATATTGCCTCCGGGTCTATTAAATTACAATAAACTTAACCTATACTTCTATACCTCGCCTTCTGCTGCACCTACTCTATACTTATTAAGTTAAATAATTGTTCATCAATGTCACTAAACAAAGGTTGTCTGGAAGAGATCACTTTTTTAGCGATAAGGCCGCCTGTTGTCTACCGCTATTTATTAATTGTATTTGTTTTGTTCCCTTTTGTGAACTTTTATTGGTGTGCAATAAAGTATTGTTTTAATGTATAGTATTGTATACTTTTAGAGATGTAAAGGGTCTCAGGCGATAAGATAAAAAAAAGTCTTGATATAATTCAAATTTGATATAAAACCACTTCTAACTTAATCATATAGGAAAGCTAAAGCTTTGTCTTTGAGTTCTTTAGTCAGTTCACTTCTCAAAGAACTCTTCAAATTCCGAACGAACATAACTGTATTACACGCCAGACTGCTCCCGACTTCTGAATATGCGGAAGCATCCAAAAACAACCGAAGATTCTCGAAGCCCGAGAATTCTCGAAGAGACAACTCCACCTAACGGATTTTCGCATCAATTTGTTTAGGATAAATTGTTTGGATTGTTTTTGTTGTAATGTTGATTTAATGTTCGGCAAATTAAGGAAAATTATGCTTTGATAGAATTAAAACGTAATTATGCTTCATACAACAACGCGAAGCAGAAAACTGTTTATTAGGTTAGAAGAGCTTGTTCATTATTTGCGAACTTTTTTAATTATCTGGAGTTCTAGTATCAGGGTAGGTACCGCGGTTACTAGGACTTTACTCAACCTGTTAATATAAATGCCTCATGGCATTAAGTCCGCCTTTTGTACGATAAGTTTTCTTTTGTGTATAAACTTAAGTATGCTATCTGAAAAATTGGGCGAGTGCGAGTCCGACTCGCGCATGATGGGTTCCGTACCATAATCTATAATCTAATATCTTGTTTGCTTTAATACTATTCGAAAAAGTCACTTCTGTTTTAGATTTTTTGTTTCGCTGGGTCCTCTTCTGTACAGTAGGCTTAATACGAAGCTAGATATATATCCGCTCAGCTACGTGAAATGTAAGAAGCACATGCAGAAAACACTCCAAGAAGCGCTACAAAATATGTCATACGAAGATACAGAGAAGTTACTGATTGTTCTAAGTTGATTTTCATGTATTCATTCTAATTTAATATTTTTACATCCGATCTATAATTTATCAAACTATTTAATAAGAACGAAATTATTGTTTCATGTGTTTATGATTATTTATTTAAGAAATTGTTAATAAGTTAGTCCTCTTTATGCCTGAAACACAGGGTATCCTAGTTCAGGCGCATGTCATTTTTTGCCAAGTAGAATGTCTTAGGCTATAGTTATTATTACTGTAAAATAAGTTATTATTCAATAAATATCTTCTTATCTTATCTTATCTTATCTTATCTTATCTTATCTTATCTTATCTTATCTTATCTTATCTTATCTTATCTTATCTTATCTTATCTTATCTTATCTTATCTTATCTTATCTTATCTTATCTTATCTTATCTTATCTTATCTTATCTTATCTTATCTTATCTTATCTTATCTTATCTTATCTTATCTTATCTTATCTTATCTTATCTTATCTTATCTTATCTTATCTTATCTTATCTTATCTTATCTTATCTTATCTTATCTTATCTTATCTTATCTTATCTTATCTTATCTTATCTTATCTTATCTTATCTTATCTTATCTTATCTTATCTTATCTTATCTTATCTTATCTTATCTTATCTTATCTTATCTTATCTTATCTTATCTTATCTTATCTTATCTTATCTTATCTTATCTTATCTTATCTTATCTTATCTTATCTTATCTTATCTTATCTTATCTTATCTTATCTTATCTTATCTTATCTTATCTTATAACAAGTTTGTTGTATGGGAACCCGCTTAAACATTTTTATTTTAAGTATTTTGTTGTTATAGCGGCAATAGAAATACATCTTCTGTGAAAATTTCAACTGTCTAGCTATCACCGTTCTTGAGATACAGCCTGGTGACAGACGGACGGACGGACGGCCAGCAAAGTCTCAGTAATAGGGTCCCGTCCTTACCCTTTGGGTACGGAACCCTAAAAATTATTGACTGTTGAGTTTCTTTCGGCGTTTCTTGTAAATAGTCTCCACTTGTGAAATGCCGGTAGACTCAGACATGTAAGACTGCCTTTAATAAACTTCATCATTTATTTCATTACTAGCTATGCCGCGCGGTGTTACCCGCTCATTCCAAGGGAACACAAATTTTAGCCTTTGTGGTAATCTTTGTGGTAATCCATAAAATTGGTCCAGCCGTTTGAGCGTGAACAAGTAACAAACATACACATAAACACACAAACACACTCACAAATTTTCGCCTTTATAATATTTGTGATTTATTTCATTATAGGAGGAATACGCAACGAAATGGACACGTTATGAAACAGACACTACAGTGTCCCATCGATACCCCATATCCTTCTAAGTTTTCGCGTACTTAATTATAGGACTTTAATTTCTTTTCAAATGCTGATTGTTTCAGACATTTTTCTCCATGAACAAACATGTTTCTTATATTATATTATTCTGATATTATCTCATATTATTGATGTAACTTCCTAGAACGGGACTATAGGGATTTTTTGGAACTTGCAGTTTTGAAATTTTCATTGATAATTTTTGTTTCAAAAACTACTCAATATTGACAAAATTCACGCGGAAAATTAGTTTTTTCAACTTATTATCGACTGCACGTAATGAAAGCTTGAAATAGCTATGTTACTACCAAGAACTCGGGGAAAAGTATTATTCACTTCAAAAAGTTGAAATTATCAATAGGTATATTTGTCATAATATGATTTTTTTTTAAAAGGAATAAGGCCTCTTAAAGATTGGAAGATTCCAAATACAAAATTCGGGCTGAAAATTGTGAGGCTATTAGTGTCGACCCGTTTCATAACTCGTCCGTTTCATTGCGCACCAATACAAACTCGATTAACTACAGTAACGTTACTACGAACGGTACGGTCGGTGTGGTATGGTACATAGAAACAATTACTTACCATACCACAGAGGTTACCATTACCACAGGTTAGGTTAGCCTCAGTTTACGTATGCTAAAACGCAGGTAATCATATCAGTGGTTAGATTTCGAATCATTTAACTACATAAATAGAACGATCGAATAAGATTAAAATATCCCACTTCAAAGTTATATTCGAACTAAACTAATTAATCTAATTACGTAGACAACTAGACATGTGGTTTTGAATTAAGAGGCCTTATTCCTTTTAAAATGTTGATTGATATACTTAGTAATTTTTTCTATAATCATGATCAAACATGTTTCTTAACATATTATTGATGTTACTACCTACCTAGAACAGGGCTATTGGAATGTATTGGTATATATTTGGAACCTACAGTTTGTATTTTTCATTGATAATTTTTGTTTCAAATACTACTCGATATTGACAATGTTTATGCAGAAAATCAGTTATTCGCAACGCAACTTATTTTCGACTGCACGCCATGAAATCTTGAAATAGCTATGTTACTACTTGGTTTGGTTGGCTTTTTGTTGTCAACAGACAATATTTTCTACAAAGGGCAAGTAGGTGGGAATAGACTCTATGGACGACTAACCAGTCGCCAGTGCTACCCACTACAAAGGTACCACTAAAAAGGTAAATTAGACATAACGGAGTGAAGATAACGTGTTTAAATAGTTAATAAAATATATCCCCATGGCATAACGGGCATAAATAAACGAACACGAAAAAAGCAATTCCTCTTTATCAAAAATATATCAAAGGATTGAGCAAGTTGCGTCAGGTGAAATGAATATGTAATGTTTAGTACGGTGGCTCTCAAACTTATTTTAGCGATGGACATTTATAAAACAAACATTCCAACGCATATAAAAAAGCGTTTATTTCGGACAAATTGAACCAAATATTGTTAGTATTACAAAAATTACTTAAATAAAAATAACAATATAAGTGCCTAAACTAAGATATTGAGAGGTAAAGCACGGCTAGCATAACTTTGACACTCGACTCTTTCTCGCGCGGAATATACCTACTACCTGTCTATTCCTGTACAGTACTATGAGATAGTGACGGATGATGCTATCTCGCGCGAAATGAGTCGCGTGTCAGTTACGCTAGACGTGCAGTGCCTAAAAGGGCGGACAGTGGATGCAATATATGTCAAAATCATCTCAAACGATATACGTAATATGGATATGACCACAAAAACTGCATACATTAATGTTATTCGAAATGTAATAAGTCTTATCCATGTTCTGCTTTCGTCACCATATTGCATCCACTGTCAGCCCTTTGCTGATTAGGGCCCTTTGAACCATATAAGTTTTTTTTACTTTGACAACCGACTTGGCATGTCGTCAACCAGTACCAGGGACCAGGGACCTAATTCGAGAATGCCGTTTGAGAGATCGCAAAACGTCAAAACTCTATTAGATAACACTGATATCGCCTTTGAACTGTCATTAAAATGCGATGAGGTTCAAGTAACATCTCATCCCAATTTTGGGAATACGAAGGCGATAATGATTGTCAAAAATGCTATTCATGCATATGAATTTCTGTTTTGAACGAAACGTACCTATCTGACTCATTTCACGCACTACACTGTCATGTTAAAGTATGTGCCTATTATTTGAAAATGAAAATGAAAATGAAAAATGTTTATTTCGGTTTTGCACAGTTTAACAACACAGTAAAGGTCACATTCTATTAAGCATTAAATATGCTTGTGCCAGAATGACCCGCTTTTCCATCACTCGGACATTGTAAAAAAAAACAAAACAAAACAATCATACTTAATAATAATTGTGTGTGTGTGTGTGTGTGTTGTGTGTGTGTGTGTGTGTGTGTGTGTGTGTGTGTGTGTGTGTGTGTGTGTGTGTGTGTGTGTGTGTGTGTGTGTGTGTGTGTGTGTGTGTGTGTGTGTGCGTGTGTGTATGTGAGTGAGTGTGTGCGTGTGTGTGTACAAGTTGTCATTATTTCATACTTATATTGTTATTAAATATGTAAATTAGTTTCATTAATATCTCTAACTTGAGTAGGTAATGAGTAGCTCCGTCTCTTCATAATTAAGATTTTGTAACCATTCAATTACAGCTTCTTTACAGGAATGGCGGTGTAGCGGATAAATATCGATTGCGTTATTGATACGATTATATAAATAAGCAGCTTGGACATAAAATTGCTTCCTTGCAAAGTTGGACTTGCAGACCGGTATGGGGGCGACCTTGACTTGCCTTCTACGAATAGATATCAACGGATGATACGTCAATTTACTATGCAAATGCATCGTTGCATTTATTATGTACAATTTTCTCATAGAAAGCAAGGCACAGTCCCTATACAACTCAGTGGTAGGGTACCTGAATGGTTTGGAGAAGATGACTTTAAGTAAGCACCTTTGTGCCCTTTCTACTTCTAAAGATTTTGATTTGTTTGCTCCCCCCATATCGGTAGGCAATAACACATGATCGATTGTGCTAAAGCTGTATACAACTGCTTAAGGAGATCATTAGAGGCAACATGCTTTAGTATTTTGAAGATCCATATCAACTTACGAATGCGACCATTTAAGTGTTCTATATGGTCGTACCACGATAGTCTTTGGTCAATTATTTATGCCACCACATACAAAGGAAAAGCAAATTAAGCATGACCGGATTGACGAAGTTGTGATGTTCTAGGGATATTGCCACTTGTCACGTAGGGACACTTCAAAACTGACGGATGGCGATGATATGGAGAGATCTCCATCATCTCTCTAAAAATGGTCTAATTACCCCCAGGTTTTTATTGTACTGTTAGACTTTTTGAGATCTCTTGCAAAGCCCGAGGATTCCGAGCACACTTTGAGAAGCGCTGCTCTAGTAGAAAGAAATAACGTATGAATTATTCTGTCGCTCACGGAAAGGGTGGTAAGTATGCGAGTGTTTAGTACTATGGCAACCTTTTCCAAGTTGAGCGACGTTTTAACAGCAGAATGTTCACTAGCTTTGATATTTATAACACGTTTTTCGTGAGACTACTTAAGCAAAGATAACAAAATGAAACATGTAATGTCTAATTTTTTTTACTCTTTCGCTCTCTACGCGCGTAGCCGATAACATGAGGAAATTCGTATGTAGCGAAAACTGGCTACGAGCACAGTGCCCACGGGGCGGGCTTCCGGTGTTGAATGTGGGTAAACGACACCAATCGGACCGGCAATCCAGAGGTACCGGATTCGATTCCCGGTCTTTTCAACCAGGTTACACATTCAAATTTCTTAGTGAATAAAATTTTAGAGAGATTTTGACAATGCGATTGGCTCTGTGGTAGCGCAGCTGTCACAACGAAGCTGGTGGCCCTACGTTCGAATCCCGGCAAGGGCCAATGTTTTTTTTTTATGATTCGCACAAATGTTTGTTCCTGGGTCATGGACATTTCCTACGTTTCTATGATCTGCATAATTTCCGCAAACTCAAACTAAGCAAAAATATGTATATCTATGAAATCGACTGCGAAATGCGTGTTCAGTAATTTCTGGTAAAATTTTTGCTCATAAATTTAATAACTCGGTCTAGATCGGTTTGTTTAAGATTGTCCCCTAAGATATTTAAACACAACATAGGTATTCGAGTTCCGCGATGTCACAATAGTTCTGGTGTTTGATTATCATATTTAGCAAGCTCATATGACTGCATACGAGTGTATTCCCCATTGACCGTCAGACTATGAAAAACTTCATTATTTCCTAACTCGTAATTCTGACGAACAATAGCCAGCCAGCTTGGAGCCACGCCGTGAAATGAGCTGAATATTTAAACTGATCTACCTATATGAGCACACACACGGTCACTGCGGATGAAAAATACAGTCCGAACAAAAATAGTAGAATGAATGAATGAATGAATTAATGAATGAACGTTTATTTGCAAGAACATAGTAGGTACATTAGATGACGTAGTAAACAGTAGATAAGTGGTTATGTTCTACCGAAGGGGCATGCAAATATTTAAAAAGAAATTAAAAAGTGGCAATACTGTAGTGTCCTCCCTTTCTAATCAATGTATGAAAACAGGGCCGACACTACAGTATTGTTTTTTAATTTCTACTCTTTTTGGTTGGACTGTATGCCGGTCAAGTTGAGCATTGCGCCTGATGTCTATGGCGTCACATAAAGCCTCACCAAAAATATATGAGGATTGTCAAGAGGACGCCATTTATAAGATTTATATGGCAATAATTTTGTAACCAATCGCAACCGCATTAAAATGACATTAGACCACGTATGACATTGACATTGTTGGCAAACCATCACAAAATCATTGCCAGTGTAAGAAATTAGTTCCAGTGTAATTCCGATATATGGGGCATCCTCATATATATATTTGTGGTCAGGCTTTACAAAGAAGACGCAGTGTTAATGCGACTGGGTTGGCGAAGTTGCGATCTTTTAAGGACATCGCTACATCACGCCAACTGTCACGTCAAAAGTGACAGATGGCGATATAATGGAGAAAAACGGAATAAAATAAATCTTGAACCATACAACAAACGTGATTTTTCTGCCGTTTTTTTCTTTGATGGTACGGAATCCTTCGTGCGCGTGTCGTACTAGCACTTGACCGGTTTTTTACTATGATTATTATAGTTAAACTTTTTAAACTTTTTGCCTGTATGTATCGGCCCTCATATTCGGTGGTTAACACAGATAGCTTTTTATGAATGCATACGAGAGCATTAATTATAAATCACTGTACCACCGAGTGCATTAACTGCTTAAATAGACATTTATTTTAATAGATATTAATATTACAGCCTAAACAGTCAATTAATATTATCAGATTGCGCATTGTATAAACGCGTTATTTTATCTATATATCAAGCAAATTAAAGCCTGACCAGAAATATATGAGGATTGTCAAGTGGGCGCCATTTAAGATTTATAATGGCAACAATTTTGCAACCAATCGTATCCGCACTATAATGACATTAGTTTAAATACCTGTCATGTCCCTATGGTAACCTCGTAATATCATTTAATCGAATGAACTCTTTTCCTGACTGTTTTTTGTGTAGTAAACACGTGTACACTTAATTTATAATATTACGTTCACGACTGTGAGTGATTTTCGGCATTTTCTTTGAATATTTTTAAATATTTGTTGTGTGTTAAACAAACCACCACGAATGACATTGACATTGTTGTCAAACATCATAAAATCATTACCAGTGTAAGAAATTAGTTCCAGTGAAATTCCGCAATATTCAGGCTTTAACATGTTATAATTAGAGAGCGATAAGACCGCCTGCTGTCTACCATTTTTTTTTTTCATTTGTTTTGTATCTTTTTACAAAGTTTATTGGCGTGCAGTAAAGCACTGTCTGTTCTGTGTGTGTGTGTGTGTGTGTGTGTGTGTGTGTGTGTGTGTGTGTGTGTGTGTGTGTGTGTGTGTGTGTGTGTGTGTGTGTGTGTGTGTGTGTGTGTGTGGGTGTGTGTGTGCGTGTGTGTGTGTATCCTATAACCATCTTTGGATGTCCAGCTATCCCTGTACCAAAATTGGTTAAAATCCGTCCTGCCGTTTCGGCGTGATGAGAGGACAAAGGAAATTATGAAAACAGATGGCGCCAGGTTGGCATGGCACCGATACACCCATACAAAACAAATGACGATCCGGCATCACGCTATTAAGATTCTTCCTGAATTCATAATCCCTCTCGATACAAAACTGGTTTTCAATACAAATCTAGCATTTTATAATAGTATAGATATGGATTATAGCAAGAAAAAATTATTAGTGATAGATATTCTTCATTCCTTTTTGGATCCTTACCCCGCCTCCTATAATTAGTTGGATTTCTAACACCCATTCGACTGACGGATATTGAATACTATACGAGTATATATGCGATTATGGTACAGAAAAAAGGAGTGCTATTCGGACAAAGTAGCAGGCATGTATTAAAAAATCCCGGTCAAGTGCGAGTCGGAACTTGCCCACCGAGGATTCCGTACGAACTATGAAATCACTGCATATTGCTCTAACGAAAAGATAAACTATACTGAGCGAAAACTCGACTTTACCGTTGGGAAACTGGTTTACGTACTATAAATAAAAACTATATTTTATATAATTTAATTCCAAATGTATTGTTAACTGATTTTTCCCTATACTTGTAGTAAAAGACGGTATTACTTGCCAAATTTCATAGTTCTAGGCCAACTGAAAATAGCCTATAAATTTTGATTCCCTTCAGAGTGTCGAAATATATAGGTAAGTACTTAAAAGATTGATTTATTTCACAGCTTCAAGGGACTTTAGACTTGATTATTTATAATTTTCATTCAAATCGATACTTCCACGCTTTCCCGAGTAAAAGGGGCTTGACTGACAGACGGACCCCGGACAACAAAGTGATCCTATAAGGGTTCCGTTTTTTTCATTTGAGGTACGAAACCCTAACAAAATATCGATTTATGGCAAACATAATTCACGGTATAAAATATAAGGTACTATGTCCTTAATGTATACATATAAAACTAATTATAGCGTAGGTTTAGAAAAGTTCGTAATAAGTCCCACCCCACGCACCACTAGCCCGCGGGGTGACAACGACATTCAATCGTTTTTCTTTCCAAATAACATAACGATTATTATCCCATTGCGACATCGAGTTAAATCTCTTATTTTGTATTGTTTTTTTCTAATAAAAGATTATTCTTATGTAAAGCTCTGGTTCGTAGGAAACCCGAGCTTAAGTAAGAATTCCATACTAATATCAGCATGGATTGTAGTCGCAACGTCACAATATGGCACGTTACGACAACGTTTCACGTCACAATGGCGTAACGATAAATTTATTACACCAACACCGATTACGATACAAGTATATTATACCTAGCAATATAATTTATTTAAAGCCTATCAAGTGTCGGTCCGACCCAGGGATAGTCGCGCTACAAACCGCTTTCATATGGCAATAATGTGCATACGTCATATATTTGCATTTTTAAACGTCAGTAGCGATTTGTCAAGGATTTGTCGTTAACTAAATTTAAAACATTGTTTACCGGAATGCTGTTCAATCTTCGTTCTTCTTTCGAAACAAATAATGGATCCTATTAAAAAAACTTGACTTTCATCACTGTGGATAGTGTTGGCTTTATTATGCAAAAATACCTACTTGAAATTGCGGAATATATAGTCCTGTTTCCTTTTTGTTTACATCAGTGACATTCACCGAGTTTCAACGTCATTTACCAAATATTTGTCGTTGCCAGTGAAATAAATATCAGTACCACTTAAAATCCGCAATATGGCGTGTCATTATAAATCATTATTGGCTGTTCTGTTAGTTTTAATGTCTATCTAAATTATGAATTTTGTTTGAATGCAAATTGTTTAAACTAGGTATTTAATGGCACTCAAGAAAATGTGTCCAAGTCGTAGATGGAAAAAAATACCAGTTCCGTTAAAATGAATATGACATTTATATATAATAATGACATTTTCTTTGAGCTTGTATTAGTAACATTATTATTTAATGTCCCGCAAATACTACTGGCATAAAATAAACCCGTTTCGGACTAATGCTTGTATTATTCAGCGGGTCGGCTCATCCGTCTGAACTCGAAACGAACTCATGTAAATAAAATAATATAATGTGCGCAATAAGGTAGGTTAGTAGGGATGATTTATAGCTATAGTATGGAGCATGGTATTAGAAAACAAGGTATCGCAAACCGGAATGACAGGTGGAACTTTCTACGTCATCACAATTGGCTGGTTGGTTCTGTCAATCCGTTTCTGTGTTGCCTCATAATACTCTTTACATAGTGGTGTATCATAATACTCCCCGATTCCCTGGTTACCTGTATGAATCTCATAAAATCGTGAGTGTTTAAAACTATTACAACAAAATAAAATGTTGTCAAAGAACATGACAATTGTGCAGAAATGCATATATTTTTTGTACGACTGATGGCAGCACACATTTTTCCCTTATATTTATTTTGTTACCATACAGCTGCAACTAATCAGTGACGTAGAAAGTCTCACTAGCCGGAGTGCCAGTACCTTGTTTTCTTGTGTCATGGTATGGTATGGTATGGAATTAAGCGCCAAAGTAAAATGTGGTAAATTATCGTGACGTCAAACGATGACGTGTTGGAAATCTTTTTGTGTTAACCACCTTGGTTACGCAATCATTCATAGACTATAATCACTATAATCAGATTTGGCTGCAAGAACAACGTACTAGTTAACGGGTTTGGACAAATATCAGACGGTCCTTGTATAGTTTTTACTCCGTCCATGATCGTTGGGTTTCCCATTCGGAAATAAATCCTAGACATTAGTTATATTCAAACTTAAATGAACTATACAGATGAGATACTTACCCAAGTCTTCCACGAGTTTGTCATCGAGCCGCCCCTGCCCGATGGCCGACTCCAACACCACGGTAAACAGCAGCACTCCCCACGCCATTTTGCCAACGTCCGCCATTTTATCTTAGCCGGCCATCTTGGTTACGGCATCTCGCGCGAAATGGCGGCGTTATGGTGGTTGCAGGTGAATCTGGAAAATAATGGATCAATTGATACAAATGATACTAAACAACATGTATGTTTTTGCTAGAATAAAGTCTTCAGCTTTATTCTCCACTTAATCGTCTAAATGTACTCTTTGGCACTGTCAATTGCTCCTAATCCAAACTAAACGAACTCATAATAAAACGAGTTGCGCGTTCTTATTACAATGTTTCCATGACTACCTTTGGGCTCCACCTTATTTGATCAGCTCATCATCATCATCAAATCAGCAGATAGACGTCCACTGCTTGACAAAGGCCTTCCTCATAGTTCTCCACAGCGATCGGTCTTGCGCCGCCCTCAACCAATGTCTGTCCGCGATCCTAACCAGGTCGTCGGTCCACCTTGTTGGGGGCCTTCCCACGCTGCGTATTCCGGTCCGCGGTCGCCACTCAAGAACCTTTCTGCCCCAACGTCAATCGGTTCTACGAGCAATATGCCCCACCCACTGCCACTTAAGTTTAGCTACTGTCTGAGCTATATCTACAACCTTGGTTCTCTTGTGTAAGTATATCATCATTTTTGATTCGATCCCGCAAGGATACTCCATTGCCCTTTGAGTAGCTTTGAGCCTTCTTATATATCTTTTAGCGACCACGTTATAGTGCCGTATGTCATCCCTGGCAACACACATTGATCAGCTCCGATGAAATTTAATTCGCAAGATTTCATTACAAAGACACCGGTGCAGGTAACTTCTTGAAAAATACTAGACTCAATTCACGACAAGCAAAGTGATAATTGAGTTTGCGTAACAGGCGGACCCCCCTCCGCCCTCACCTCTGAAGCAGGTCTTAAAGGATTTCAACACTAATTACTTATCGCTGAATACGAGTACGCGAGCGTATCATTGAAACTACACGCGCGTAGCAAATTTAAAGTCACACGAGCAGCCGCGGTTCGAGTCGAAAAGTCTGCTCAGACAAAAAACCTTTTAGCCCAGTACCCCTATCTATCTAACAGCCACAAACGTCCACTGCTGAACAAAGGCCTCCCCCATGACTCGCCTCAAAGTGCGATCCTGTGCAGACCGCATCCTATGATTCCCCACTACCCTCACAAGGTCATCCGTCCATCTAGTCGGTGGCCGACCCACGCTGCGCTTTCCTATACGTTGGTCGCCATTCTAGGACTTTGCTGCCCCAACGGCCGTCCATTCTCCGGGCTACATGGCCTGCCCATTGCCACTTCAACCGGGCAATCCTGTGCAGTAGCCCTACCATGAGTTAAGGTGACCGTTCGTTCACGCTAGCCACAGCGTTTTGTATGGAGAATAGTACAGCGGTTACTTTGTAGAACAACAATTCTCTAAACAACTCCTTTACGCAGTAGCTAGCGAGTACTGTCACTGTAAACTCATGGTAAGGGCACTGAAGGCGTATTCCCGTGCAGCCGAGCGTGATTGATATGAAAATCGGAAGGTATTTACTATTTGTGAATACAGTTTCACCCATGAATAGGCATCGGACTTTCGTTAGCGCGGTAGGACTATAGAGCTATGGAGCCGATATTAATATTAAAATACAATTGATACTCATACTCATACTCAAAAGTGTATTTCATTCGCAATTTTAATTTTATAGTAAACGACAAAGTCAGAAGAATATACAACGACTTGATTTGTATATGCATTGTTTTTTTCTTAATCATAAAATACGTTAAATATATGCGACTTTTTCAATGTTTTCTGGAGTAAATTGGGTTTTATATTGATCGAACATCCAGTGATGATTAGAAAATCAATGGTAGTTAAGTTATATAATATACATGTAATCGGTATTCACTTGTATCTTGGATGCTCTCCGAACGATTAATTTTCTACTCTGCACGCACTTGAAGCATCTCTGCTTGGCCCTATGGTTGACTGGTAGAGAATGCCATTAGGCATTACGTTCGCCATTTGTACTGACTTCTGTTTTGTGCAATAAAGTTTAAATAAATAAATAAAATTAAAAAAACTCGGAGTCTGTAATGTTGTACAAGTTTTATGTTATTTATAATTGTAGTCATTTAATTATTGGGAATGTTAACCACGATAACCATAAAAGCAGGTATTTGTATTTATGTGTATTTTAATGTTAATATCGAGTCCACAGCTCTCTAAAGCCCTACCATGCTAACGAAAGTCCGATGCCTACTCATGAACGTTGGTAAACTTTAGCTCGTATGGGGATTTCAAATGTTTGTCAATTTCTTGTGATGACAATACCCCGAGCTTTTCGGAGCACGAATGTTTTGACGACGCGTTTGGCGCAGTTTGTAGACAACTGCCTACTGAGCCGACGGTCCCGGGTTCAAATCCCGGCCTGGGAAAATATTTGTGTGATGAACTCGAATATTTGTGCTTATCATGGTTGTTCTATGTATTTAAGTATATATTTATCTATATAAGTATGTGTGGGTCATTTTCAAAATACATGTGTCTTAACATATTAACATCAATAATATGTTAAGAAACATGTTTGATCATAGAGAAAAATGTCTAAACAATCAGCATTTTAAAAGGAATAAGGCCTCTTAATAAAAACAAAATTACGATCGCTTTTTTTGTGTGGCAAAAGTTACTCATACCAAATATATGGGTAACTAGCGTAACACAATGGAATCAATTTAGTTTTGTTTTAATTAAAGCCCTTAACTACTCGTACGTACATGTATTTTGAAAATGACTCGTATATCGTTGTAGTACCCATAACACAAGCCTTCTTGAGCTTAATTTGGGACTAGATCGTTTTGCGTGAGGTTGTCCGATATTTATTGTTTATTTATTATTTATCTTATCTACTGTCGGCCTAGTGCTACATTATTTGTGCACCGAAATCCCCGGGATATGGTGATGATTTGTAATTTAACATTGTGTGGACTGCCGCTTCTAGTATAAAGCTACTTCTGGATAAGAGGTCCTTCCTTCTTTTCTCTTCTAATCGTATTTCCAAGAGGTCAAAGTCGTTTCACGGCTTGGATTACACGTTTTTAATTACTTAGAAACACTTAAGAACGTTCGCCAGATTTTCGTTTCGACAGATACTGTAATATGATTAAATATCAGCAAATACATCGATGTATTTACCAGTTCTTAAATTGATGACTAAAAATGTGATATGTATCTGAACTCACAATTGAGGCAAGTTCACATATTTTTATTTAAAATTTTGCTCATAAGTCTTTGAACTCGACTGTAGGTTAATACCAACTAAGCGGCGAAATGTAGCCATGCATTATGACCAAATACATCTCTTGAATGTCTATATGTCAAATCAAATCGAATTATGCCACCGTTCCAGTTAAAAACTTGACACAGTCACGTTCCTCTGTTATTTTCTCTTTTACTTTTATTCTCAAATTCTTTACAAATTAACTGCTAATCGGCCCAACCATTAACCCGTTAATTGCCGCTTATTCTCGGCAGTTAAAAAACGCAACAACCAAAAGGCAGACAGGTTTTTTAATGACTCACAACACAGAATAAAGATATATAAATGGTATATACTATAAGGTAAGCTAAACACCAACTCTTTTCGATAGTAAAATAAATATAATTAAACAAATCAACGAGGTTGGTGTAGTTTGTTGTGAAGCTGCCTACTGATCCGACGGTCCTAGATTCGAATCCCGGCAAGGGTAATCCTGGGTCATGGATGTTATGTATATAAATGTATTTGTATATTATTTATATCGTTGTCTAGTACCCATAGTACAAGCATTGCTTATTCTGGGACTAGGTCGATTTGTGTAAGTTTGTCCCTTAATATTATAATATTTATTTATTTTATTTTATTTATTTAGCTTGTGAGGTAAGGCAATCGCTAAAGATGATCTCTGGGCAATTTGAGTGGCTTTGTGTGCTTTCACCTACACGACTACGCTAAAGCATAAATACGTTATTTTTCTCCCTCGTGAGCCAAGGCGGTATCTTCTAGTTTAATAAAAAAATATCTAAACTCTTTTTGTACCATAAAGCGTTTACTCACATACCTGCATATATTACCTCGTAACCACATCACTACATTCTACTTTCCCGGCAGTACATTTTCGCCGTGTCGGATTAGCGGGGCTGGCAAATGTATGTTAATACGCCTATCGCGTCCGCCGGCCGGTGTATTTGCATTGTATTGAAATTGTTCGCGTGTGGCGCCTCTGTCAGCGAGCTTTGCAGAACTATTAATTCTTTCATTCTTAACAATAATTATTGTGTTGAAAATTAAATGAGTACCACACAAAATTCCAATAGTAAAAAAGGAATAATGATTAATTTTGTTAGTTTTATGCTCTTTTTATTAAAAGTGATTTGATAATACAATATATTATAAACCAAATTAGAAATGATACGCCTCCAATTAGTTTACAAAACATTAAATACTTAAATATAACTACCAGTTTGTCACCCCAAAGATTACTACAACAATCGATTGCTTGCCTTCTCTGTCTTGCCGGTGTTGCGCCGGTTCATCTTGTGGGACCGCGACCCATGATTAAGATTTAACTGGCAAAGTGGTTTGAGAGTTAATACTAGATTAGCGTCCGACAAACTTATATGTCATGTGATATAAAAAACTACTATGGACGTGTTATCTTTTCTAAAGATTTTATATTAAATAAATAATTGATTAAGGTTTAGGTTTTGTGCCCCCAGAAGAGATACAACAACTCACTGCCCAAAGAATCTGGGAGTTCCGGGACTCAACGGGTCTCAGCAGTGAACTGTAAGAAAGGGCTGCCACAATAAATCAATAAATGGTCGATGCGGCACATGAAATGTCCAAAGAAAAATATAATAATAATAAGGTTCATTGACCTTACCTTGAATCAAAATATGTCATTTACTGGTAGCCAGAGGTCCTCAATCGAGCGGAAGAGATAAACTGTGTGCCATGTAGTTGCATAAATAGTGACGTCGTTGAGACATGTAGATCGTCAATTAAAGTTTAAAACAAGACAACCCCATGCTACAATAGTAATTTCTGTTGATTATAACCCGCTGGCAGTGGGACCACACACGCCCGTATCTATCCCTCACCCGATATATACCCTTTATTTTCGTATGTAAACGCGGCGCTTATATTTATTGCCCGCCATTTTGTTCGCGATCCGTTTTTAATAGCCAACAAAGCTTTCGGTTTTTGAACTGAATCAACTTTGGTTTGTTGTTTTAGAAACCCGATTGTATTTTGTCGATCCCGGTCAAAAGAGCCACCTTGTGTCCGTTTGATAAACTTTTATTTTGTGTTAAATACTGTTTTCTTTATAAAGCTGTCCGCTTGAATAAATCTGAGTTGAATGTGCAACGGGAACTCGTTTTTATGCATTTATCGGAGCATGATCGAAGCAACTTTGTTTGCGCGGAGAAGAAAAATGTTATAATATGTATAACCCCTTTTTTTATGTTTCACTAACTACGGTCGGGTAAAAGGTATACTGGAACCAGACGCGTAGTTCGTAAAATGTTATTAAATTAAACTTCTTTATGTGTTATCTTATCAACTGCACCCCCGACACAAGTATGTGGCTGGTCGTCATGAGACCCAATTCTCATTCAAGTGATATAGAAAATGCTACTGAAACTGAAAATAACAACAAAATTTGGAATTGTTAGCTTCAATGGTAGCTGATGTTTTCACTAGTTTCGATTTAAGCTGAATACTTTGGAATATCCTTGCATCAATGTATACGAACATTAAATATATTAAAATATTTACATGTTTAATAAATTTATAACACCCCTCTTTTTTGTCCTCGCATCACGCTGAAACAGAACGGAGACTTATAACCAAAATGCAGTTTTTATTAAATCTAAAATCGACGCCATGGTCCCTAAGAACAGATTTCCCTATCTCTTATAGTTTGCGACTTCTGGTATAAACTAGAAGAACGGCAAATTGCCTCAGGGCGTGTATGTGCTAACGAGGTGCGCGGAATAGGTAAATGTGTTTTCCGCCAAGATAACACTACCGGGCTCCACGCTTGCTAACACTAGAATTAAATAGCTAGAATTTCATATGGTACTAGAAGGTGGTAGGGTTGCCAGATCGAATTACCCTATTATCGGGAGAAACATAATTTTTTTCGGGATTTTGTGATTTAGGTCGGGAAAAACAAAAATTTAATCACATTATGAAGCAAATAATATTAAAAACAACGTCGTTCGCTGCCGATAGAAATGTCTACATATATAAATACTAACAAAAAAAACATAAAATGCTTTTCTCATTATTTTAATTTTATCTATAATATCTATAAAAATGTTATAACGTAATTTATTTATAGTACTTATGGAAACATTAGCAGTGATATATCCTTTTAAAATTAGTTTTATAAAATGAAGTTGTTTTTCAGGAGATTTTAACTTTGTCGGGAGTCGGAAGGACAACCAAAAATTCGGGAGAATCCCGCCAAATCCCGACCATTTGGCAACCCTAGAAGGTGGGCACCTTATAGTACCATCAGTTTTTTTTATACCGTAGTAGGGTAAAAAGTATCCCATAACCAGCTCACAAAAGCTCACGAAAACTGTTTGAGAAATGCGCTCTATAGACGGAAATAGTTGGAAATCTAGACAACGGGACATCCAAACATATGACTTTCTAACTATTTTGGCTCAGTGAACCAAACAGATCTTAGCCTCCGAAACGACAGCGCGACACTTGTCCCGATCCTGTGCAGTTTCTCACCAGTTTTCGGCTTGATGCTCACGCAGATCCACCTCCACCACGTCTCCCCACCGGTACAAAACATATGACATCTGAAATATTTTTTAGCCAAGTTGAAAGGGAACGCTTCGCTCGCTCGGTGAACTAGAAAGTATCAGCGATTCCGTCCCCATAACAAACATGCCGACTTTCCGCAACCAGCGGCGAGGCGAGCGGTAGAGCGAGGGATCCGAACACGACGGCCATACGAGTGAGCGAGACACACGGAGTCGTGGCATCTCTTGTTTATACCGTGATTTATTCGATCACAAAACAAAAAGAGATTTATGGGGATAAAGTAAATAAATATGTTCTAGTACCTCCACCTAAATTATATAGTGATATGTACAGTACGATTAAAATCAGTTAACGATTCGGCTTTTACCCCTCTCTCGCATCACACTCTTATTAAAATCGCATAAGTACGACCAAGATAGATATACAATCCGAATCGTTAACTGATTTTAATCGTATTGTAACTATTTTTATTTCTTACATATATCACTATTTAATTACAGTAATTTACAAAACGAGAAATATAACCCTCGTGTCGTAGCAAAGGAATATTAATTTCAATACAACGCAAGTAACGCAACTGATAACGCTACGGCGTAGCGGAAACCTCGCGCCATCCGTAGCCGATAACATTAGCATGCTACGTATGAACCTACTCTTTGCTACGAACTGCTACGAGTGTAGGGCGATCAACTTTTCCGTGAACTGCCTATGATGGTTGCGTTTATCACGTTAATTATTTATAGACAGATGCTGTGTCACTTATGATTGTAGATTGCGTCTATATGACAGCTGTGAAAAGATTATCTTATCTTTGCAGTAGAATAAATAATGTTGACTAGTGACGTTACCGCGAATTATTTCCTTGGGAGTTAAATAATAAACGCATCTAATCGGGCAACGAATGAAATTGGTGTCTTTAATTAGCCTATATTTTACGATGATGATAATAATTATTACTTAACACGTTGAACGCCATGACGGATAGCATGTGGCCGACAGTATACTTTCCCCAGGGGCCGGACCATAAATCGAGAATCATCCCAAAATCGTTGGTGTGTTTTTTTGCAATTATTGACAAGAAATATCTCAAAAATAATGGGCGACTTACAGAAACAGCGATATATTCATTATTTTCTGAAAAATTAAAATGGCAGACACCAGTGTCCGTCGCGGCCTGTGCAAATGTCCAACCGTATTTCCTTCCGTAGGGGCCGCGCGGGTCACGCTGTCGGTCTAAACATTTTAGGTATATACATAGTAGGTAAGTATTTATTAAAATTCAAATTTAACGTTTTTTATGAACTTTTTAAGGCATCGACATATAAAATTGACCCAGGAATTTGACAAATATTTGTATGATGAACACGAATATTTGTTCCTGGGTCATGGTTGTTATCTATATATTATACTAGCGACCCTCCCCGGCTGCGCCCGGGTGCAATGCTATATTATGCATGTATTACATATACACCTTTGTTTTGAATCACTCTATCTATTAAATAAAAAAGCATCAAAATCCGTTGCATAGTTTTAAAGATGTAAGCATACATAGGGACTGACAGCAGGAAGCGACTTTGTTTTATACTATGTAGTGATGTATACCGTTGTCTAGTACCCATAATATAAGCATAGTTTGGTGCTACGTCGATTTGATTATTTATTTATGTAGTAGAGGATCCCGATATAGAACGCCCTTCACCGAGATGTTTATTTGATGAAATGTATTTTATATTTAATTTAATATGTCAATAAATATATTGCATATGGGTTGCCTAACAAATTTTAGTCCAGGGTATGTTTTGTTAAAAATTAATGAAAAAAAAAATTAAACATTTCACCGGTTTGATTATTAGATAAATTCATAATAAAATAATCTTAATTTTATTTAATTTCAATTAAATAATCAGACCGTTGCAAAATGCTAGTAGGTATAGATTTACCTGTTTATACCTGGCTACCCGATAGTTGTGATGAGAAAAGAAAAGGCAACCTAACGTTTGCATATTCTATGGGCTTCATACTTTCGATTGGTATAGAATTTATCTAATATTAATCAAACCGGTGAAATGTTAAAAAATTTTTTTTTTTTAATTATTAATGAAACATACCCTGGACTAAAATTTGTTAGGCAACCCATATGCAATATATTTATTGACATATTAAGTTAAATATAAAATATATTTCATCAAATAAACATCTCGGTGAAGGTCGTTCTACGAGTATATCGGGATCTTAGACTATTACTTCTCATGTCTCTTTAGATGTCCTAAATATGAAATTTCACGTCTCTTTATAGTAGATCTTAGTCTTGACAGCCCTTCCTGGTGGCAGGAATTGAGGCAGCCTACAATAGTGCAAGTAAACCCTGAACGACTGCCTACACACTTTGGAATTCCATATTTCGGCCCATCGCTAGATGAATGTAGAAGCAGATTGTAGTGTTATAGAAACCATTTCTCTACTAAGCTCCAAAACAATCTCATAACAATCCAATATTTTAAATGTTTGTATAGAATCTTTTTATCGATTCTATATTTTTTATGTGGTAATACCACAATAAGCAAATGCGCAATAAGCATTTCAAAAAACATACATATGACGCAGAGGGCGCTCCAGTAGCGTAAAGGATTAAGGGATGAAAGATTTGGTGTGACTGACGTAGCGGTCGGATAGCTCAGTTGGGAGAGCAATGCGCCGGTAACGCAGAGGTCGCGGGTTCAAACCCCGCTTCGATTGTAGTAGATCGCATTCAATTTTTCTTTCTTAATTTACCTTTGTGTCATTATTTATAAAAATAAAAATGTGGTATTACCACATAAAAAATACAGAATCGATAAAAAGATTCTATACAAACATTTAGAACAGCGCCATCTCTCTCGCAGTCTTCACACTTGCTGTAAAGCAATGGGGATTGGGGATCGTGCGTGTAAAACGCACATCCTAGGGTATGGCTAATGCGCAATAAGCATTTCAAAAAACATATATGACGCAGAGGGCGCTCCAGTAGCGTAAAGGATTAAGGGATGAAAGATTTGGTGTGACTGACGTAGCGGTCGGATAGCTCAGTTGGGAGAGCAATGCGCCGGTAACGCAGAGGTCGCGGGTTCAAACCCCGCTTCGATTGTAGTAGATCGCATTCAATTTTTCTTTCTTAATTTACCTTTGTGTCATTATTTATCCAATATTTTGCTGCCCCTGCGCCGAGTGCTGTGATATTGTAAAATACGTCACTTTTTAACGCTTAAACGCACGGTAAAAGACATCTTAAAGCAAGACGTCAAATTTTAGTGTAAGTGAAATGCCACTTTAAACAAATTACATTTCAATTGTATTAGTTTTAGATCAGATTGTTCATATGTCAGTTTGACAGCTCACTTTAGTATGGGATTTGACAGTTTAATAAACTCGAATACGACTTGGTAAAACGTCAAATAACGTCATATTAAGCGAGAATAATACAATTCAAATGATATATTTGGCACACTCGAATGCCGATATTACTAACGAATTATATTACAATGACTTCACTATCGTCTTTTAAGTGCATAGTGGAATCGCAGCCCTGAGCCTGATTCTATACTGTGATATCTCGGAGAGATCTCTGAAGGTGACATCATGTGACATTTAGATTTTGATTCGCATGTATGTGTAGTTCAGATGACAATACAATAATTTGGTAAGTATCTTGGTGCTGATCTGATGATGGACACCAAAAGTGATCGTAGGAACTCCTAAGCAGCACAAGAGAAACTCATCGTGTTTGGGCTCATTTGATCGATCTTGATAAGCAATTAATGTGTGTATGAGAAATACTATCGGCAATGAAAGTGTCTTAAAAAAATCTTTTTTCACGAAAAAATAATTAACTGTCACATTAAGAGGCCTTTTATTCGCTTTAAAATTTATTTTTTTCATATTATGACAAATATATGTTGATAATGTCAACCAAATACCGGTTTAAACCGCGGGATATATATTCGAATCTGTGCGCGGATGCTGTGAGTGTTATGTGTCGGACCGGTGACAATGATTAGTAAATAAATGGGTGGTAGTCGAACATTTATCTCCCTACCCATCCATTTTATTAGACAATTTCGTCGGGTAGTACTACATTTGGCCGACAGCTCCAGTAACAACTCGCTGTTTCACCAGTACATCTGAGACCACGGCGTGTGCAACCCCGCCGAAACGTTAGATTATGAAGGTAAATAAGAAATATCGCGTTAGACCCGTTATAATTTGTGTTAATTATGTGTACAAACCGCGAGAGTATAAAGTGTCAAATTTCAACCAACTTTTTAAAGTGATACTACTATATATACTTTTCCCTGAGTTCTAGATAGTAACATGGCTATTTCGTGTTTTCATTCCGTACAATCGAAAATATGTTGAAAAAAAACATTTTTTTGTGAGAATTTTGTCAACTTCGAGTAGTGTGAAATTCAAACTGTAAGTTTCAAATATATACCAATAAATCGCAATGGCCCTGTTCAAAGTAGTAACATTGATAATACTTATGTTTATATTTGATCAAAGAGAAAAATTACTAGAACCATCAGCATTTTTTAACGGATAAGGAGCTTAAAACAGAAGCAAATTCGATTGAAAATAAAAGTAAGTACTATATTCAAGTTTACAATCACGCAAACTTATGTAAATCTGCTAATTCCAAGTTAATTCAAAAATATGACTCAGGCACAGAAATTAAATTCGTTCCGACTTAAGTGTGCTTCATTTCGTAAAATGGGTTAAGCCATTTCTAAGAAAATTGAGGTTCTCATTTTTCCTTTGTTTTAATTTTGCAATTGTTTTTGAAATTGATTATTACAATTTATAATTTAGCCCGTTGAGTTGATGCCTTTTATGTTTATTTGCTTTTAAAACATATCGTCTAAGTAACAAATACCAACTTAAAATGAAGCTCGTACCTACCTCAGTATCAATCTACAAACTAGATACGGGCTTTTGAAGAGTAATGACAGCTTTTTTGGGAGTTTTGGTTGTCATTACGAGGACATCGTCGTCGATTATACATAAAAAAAACACTTTAGGCCCATAGGTATATTTTCTAGAACAAACTCAATTGATACATTTCGGTTATACTGACACAATTTTACTTTAAATTTGTGTTAGATAATATAACTTCCCTTTAGTTAACAATAGTCCAACGCCCGAATCATCGTTAGTATCCCACCACTAGAATGACTGACGTGTGCGAAACAAAATACAGTCGCCTATCAAAGAGTGTCCTAAAAAAACTTTTCGCAGAACAAAAAAACTGTGACATTAAAATAACCATTGTCATATTCATACAACTTCAAATACCCAACGACAGTTCATATTCCGTAAACGACTAAACGTTTTTAAATTCCCAACTACAACCCATTCAAAAACTAATAAAAAACGTTACTCACTCGCAACCTCATCAACTACATCCCGCAACACAACACTGAACAGGCACAGCGAAAGTCCCGCACTTTCCGAAAGTTAATACAACGAAAGTACCGCGCGAGCGAGCGACCGCCCCCCGTGACCGACCGTACCGCACTGAGCATCTCACCTCAGCGCCCGTACAGCGGGTGCCACAGTAAAAACATACGGGGATTCGGGAAAGTCAAACAATTTACCCAGACAGATACGTCACTAGAACGATTTTGAATAAAACAACTCCATGCTCTACAAATGACGGGACAGATTATTTTGAATCATAATTTTACTACTTCTCCTTTTTTACCTATATAGAAAAAAACTCGTGAGTCTCAGACATATTAAAATACATACGAAGTAAGTTTACTCACGTATGTAAAAGTTTAGTAAAACGGTTTTCTGTTGGCCGGATCGTAGCTCCTGAAGATGAATCGCGTACCGATTTCAATCATCTCGAATAATATTCGACTTCTACGACGTGAGTAAACCCGCGTCGTATCTATTTTAGAAATAGAATACAAGAAAGGAGAAGTTCTTGTCCTACCAACTGCGCCAGTGGAAATTTCAACACAGCGCCTTCTGAAGAAAGTAAATCATAGAATAGCAAGGGGACGCTCGCGTATTTTTTCCTGAATTTCGGAACTTAACTATACATTAAAAAATAATGAAAAATCTTTGAAGTAAAGTAGATCATATTATAATGACTTACAAAACAATGCTGAGTCAGACACGCGGATTCCGTGACACACAGAGAATCACAAAGAAAACACAAAGCTTAATTGGTTTATGTAAATTAATTTATATTTAGGTACTACAGACTGCAACACAATCCAATTATTATTTAGATACAAAGTACAATGTTTACCATTACCGAGAAGCCGCAATACAGATTTTATGTCTAAACGATACCGTTGACAAACGTCGCTATACAAAATATCAGGCAAAGGCTTACTTATACTAGTTTTCACAGCCAAAATATTTACTTGTCGTCAACTTACTGCCTATTATCTACTGCGCCGCTACCGTAGTATAACCCGGTACGATTACATAACACCAGAATCGTTCCGGACCGCTTTGCACCACCTTCTTTCAAACTCTGTCGTATTCGAAGCCAAGGAAGTTTGGTATCACCCACCGTAATTATATCATATTGACATCGTTGGCAACTGCTATTTATTTTATGAGGGGGTGTTTTGAATTCGTCCGGATTATTTGGAGTTCCTAGCTCGTTAGGTTCGCTTTGATTCTAAGGTACTTAGGTACTTTGTTTCTTTGAGATTTTCTAATAAGGTCGCCGTTTACAAGCCGTGTTTGCGGAGGGAGATATTTAGTTTTTCGGAGGTGTACCTACATAATATATTTTTCCCCGAAATATTTCTACTTTTTTTGGATTCAGAATCTAAGATTAGTTTATTTTTACGGAGAATAGTTTTTAGGGTTCCGTACCCAAAGGGTAAAAACGGGACCCTATTACTGAGACTTCGCTGTCCGTCCGTCCGTCCGTCCGTCTGTCACCAGGCTGTATCTCAATAACGGTGATAGCTAGACAGTTGAAATTTTCACAGATGATGTATTTCTATTGCCGCTATAACAACAAATACTAAAAATAAAATAAAATAAATATTTAAGGGGGGCTCCCATACAACAAACTTGTTATCTATATATATAAAACTCAAAGGTGACTGACTGACTGACATAGTGATCTATCAACGCACAGCCCAAACCACTGGACGGATCGGGCTGAAATTTGGCATGCAGGTAGATGTCATGACGTAGGCATCCGCTAAGAAAGGATTTTTCAAAACTCACCCCCTAACGGGGTGAAATGGGGTTCCAAAGTTTGTATGGGGAAACAAGATTAGTTAGACTATTTTATTCGAAACTTCAAAGGAGTATTCCTAACGATAAATGAGTAAACACGTGTTTCAGGTTTTTTGAAAATTTAACCCCTAAAAGGGAGAAATGTGGTGACAAAGTCTGAAAATCAGCATGGGTATTGTTTTTATGGTTTATCGGGTCGCTGATTACAAAAACCGCAACGATTTTAAAATCCAACGTGGCGGACGTGAGTTACCATCTCCCCTGTTGGGGTGAAATGGGGTTGAAATGTCTAAATACTAAATCGCTGGTTCTAGAGAGTTCAAATTTGGCACGTAGGTTCCTTATAAGGTGTAGGGGTGCACTAAGAAAGGATTTTTCAAAATTTACCCCCTAAAGGGGTGAAATGGGGGTCCAAAGTTTGTATGGGGAAAGAAGATTAGTTAGACTATTTTATTCGAAACTTCACAGGAGTATTTCTAACAATAAATGAGTAAACACGTGTTTCAGGTTTTTTTTTATTCAGCCCCTAAAAGGGAGAAATGTGGTGAAAAAGTCTGAAAATCCATTGGTAATGGTTTATCGGGTCGGGTCGCCTGTTGGGGTGCGATGGGGTTGAAATGACTAAATATGAGTACGGGTGTAATTTTTATGGTTTGTTGGGACGTTAATTACGAAAATGCCACCGATTTTGAAATTTTATTTGTGGTCATGAAAATTCTTGAAAACATTTGCGCCAAATTGCAATTTAATAGGTCCAGTAGTTTTGCAGCAAATCGATTGTAACAAACGGACTGAAAGACAGCTACACGTGATTCTATAAGGGGGTTCTTTTTTTGCTTTTGAGGTATGAATAGAGACCCGCGTTATCCTAATAGATTAAAAAAATAGTATTTGGTGGCATTTCGGTCGTCGTCAATCGGTACCTATAGGCGGGCGGCGCGTTGGGACGGGAGGAGTAATGATCGGGAAACTTCCTGCCTGCATCCGTAATAAATACATTCAAGCTTTTCAATAAGTCATTTCAGAATTCTGAATTACGTTTATCTGGCTCAGAATAATACATTTTTTATTCATCAACGAAGAGAACCTCAATATCTTACAATAGAACATGACGTAACTTATAACATGGCTTAGAATCATTAAACCAATCTCGAATATCCCAAGTCGATAAGCGGAGCCTTGGGACATAAAAAAAAAAAAAGAAAAATTATAAAAGCTTTATACAAATAAAATGCACACATATCCCGGTGTCTTAGCTTCACTTCGAGTTATGAATTTTGAAGTGAACTTTATTTGGTACAGTAAAAGCTGAGATCGCTTGATTTGAGTGCTTGAGTTTTCGGTTTGATAAAGTGGAGTTATGATAAAATAAAAAGTATTTCCCAGTAATATTAGAAAAGCGAAAGTCTGTGTATGTTTTGTTACTTCTTCACGCTAAAACGGCTGGACGGATATGCATGAGGGAAATGCAGATTGCAGATTATACCCTAACTTAACAAATAGCCTACTTTAAATCCTGAAAAAAAGAGCATTGTTCCCGTAGGATGATGTATATTGTATAGGCACGCGAGCGAAGCCGCGGGTTAATGCTAGTAGATTATATATATGTATAGGTACGGAACCCTTCATGCGCGAGTCGGGCTCGCATGCACTTGCCCAATTTTTAAGATATAAGTTTAACATGTGTACATCTGTGTAGGTATGTGGCATCGTAGCTCCCGAGTGGATGAACAGATTTGGGTGCGTTTTTTTAAATCGAAAGACTTGTCCATCGTGATAGTTTTTGGCGATGTTCGGTGGAAATCAGGCCAGTATTTTCCAAGATATTCAGCTTTAATTAGCAAGTATGTTCAGTTTTAGTAGCATTTTCTATATCACTCATTGAATGAGGGTCTCGTGATGACCAGTTGTGCGATGTGATTCGGTCACATTTCGAAGGTATACAAAATTACCATGGTCTACAATCTTATCTATCTATCGGCCACAGCCGTCCACTGCTGAACATAGGCCTCCCCCATGCCTCGCCACAAAGTGCGATCCCGTGCAGACCGCATCCATTCTTCTTCTCGTGTCGATGGTTTCAATTCAATTCAATTCAATTCAATTATTTATTCATAAAAATACATTTTATACGTCATTATATTAAATTTTACATTTTACAGGTACACATAATTAACATTAAAAATATTCAATCATTATCATTATATTTATATTTTACATTAGTTTATAATTACATTTAAACGCATTTCAATGTCACCAGTGACGGAGTTTACCCCTCAAAAAATTCGTCAATGGAATACAGTGCGTCAACAATGAGTTTCTCCTTCAGTTTTTGTGCAAACGACCAGTAACTAGGAGCTTGTTTAATAGCCAGGGGGATCCTGTCATAAACCTTGGGACCAATGTAGCCGAGGCCCTTCCTTGACTTTGCGAGGCGCGTGCATGGTAGACACAACTCATGTCGCCGTCGGGTGTTGAAACCATGCACGTCCGCGTTTGTGTGGAATATGTCAATGTTCCTCCTAACATACTTGGCTATTTCTAAAATGTATAGGCTAGGTAGGGTTAGTATTTTATACTTCTTAAAAAGGTCCTTGGCGGGATGGTCCCAGCTTACACCCGCGATGACGCATACTGCTTTTTTTTTAAGCCTGAATGCTCGTTCGCGTTCCGCGGCCGAGGCCCAAAGATCAACTCCGTAAGACAGTATGGAGTTGAAATAGCCATAGTAGGCTTTTTTTATACCGGGGAGGTCGAGGCTCGGTCGCAGTCTGCTTAGAGCGAAGCAGGCTGAAGATAATCGATGGCAAAGGGTGTCGATATGGGGTGACCACTTTAAACCGGCATCTATTGTTAAACCTAAATACTTGACCTGCTCAACTTGAGGAACAGGCTGGCCGTTGCACTCAATGTCGAGTTTCAGGTTTATGATACCCCGTAGGCTAAAATGTATAATATTTGTCTTCTCGACATTTAACACCATGCCGTTTGCTGAAAACCACGCTGATATTTGGTTCATTACTTTTTGGGTTTTTGCTTTTAATTCCTTACAGTCCTCGGCAGCAACGATGACGCATCCATCATCCGCAAACAATACAAACTCCGCCTCATCCGTAGCTGAAGTGAAGTCGTTCATTAGCAAAATAAATAGGTTGTTTCCCATTATCGAACCTTGTGGTACAGCGTATGGACCCAATTGCAGCAAATCGGACCTTGTCCCGTGTACTTCCGTCAGTTGTTTGCGGGCCTTTAAAAAAGATTCGATGATTTTGAGAAAGTTGCCAGAAATTCCATAGTGATCTAGCTTGGCTAACAGGAGGGCGTGGCTTACCAGCTCAAAGGCGCGTGACAGGTCGCAGAATATGGCCGCCACTTGACGTCGCGCCTCGAGGTGTCTCATAGTTTTGGCTATTACGTCGCGAGCGGCATCGATCGTTGATCTCCCTGGCTGATAAGCGTACTGCCGTTTATTAAGCAAGTTATTATTGTTAAAATATGACATGAGCGCATCGCTTCATAATATCATACAGTGCGGGACCAGAAAGTGGCGACGTTCAGGGCCCTCTGTGTCGCGTCTCGTAGGCCCTGCTCGGAACACGTGTAAGGGCTTGCTGGGCAAGACAACATGTGCGCCATCGTTTGGGGGGTTGAGCCAAACGCACATCTGGCGTCTGAGCCGCTAAGGGTGCCGCATCCATTGATTCCCCGCTACCCTCACGAGATTATCCGTCCATTTACCCGGGGGCCGATCCGTGCTGCGCTTTCCTATACATGGTGTATAAGGAAGTAAGGAAAATTAAAACGTAGTCTTGACATTGACAGTTCTTTTTAGTAGGTGGTTGAAACTCAATATTTTATATAACACACAATTTGCAAATATTTCAGCAAGTTTCGTGCCCAACGAACCAATTACATACACAGTAGCCAACTATTTCCACCACTTAATGTCTAAATTGGCAGGTACCGCCAACTAGTTAGAGCGGAATTTTCAATGCAACGGAGAAATGCCCAGATTGAGCTATTTCCTTACAAATTTAAAGCTCTCGGCTAGTGATGGGGCCTTTATCCGGAACTGCTATTTTAGTTTTAAGATACCGATGTTTCAGTGCATACGAAAAGTGCCATAACTCCAATGGCTAGTCTAGTCAGAGGGTTAAATAATGCACCTTATTTCATTAGGAGGGCGAACTTTTAGAGTGCTACTATTGACTGTCTCCGACATTACTCAAAAAGTGTATTAAGAAATCGGGCGTTTAATATACATAATTTCTGTTAATTTGGTAAACAGTTGCAAAATTTAACGTTTTGAAACGTACACTGTAAATTTAAACATAGGGAGGACATTATTTAAAGGTCATTTTACAACAAGGTTTAAAAGTTGTGGAGATTTGTGCCGATCAAAAATTTTATTGGCTCTGTATAGTTACGTTATACCCCATTTCTTGCCTGGAGTTACCTATACTTACAATTACTCGGCAAATTTGATTTGGGAAACATCTTTTTAGACTGAAGGTACATATTACTGAGAAGCAAACCATGTGGACAGGAGCAAAAAATTAAAACATAGATATTACTCGTCAAACTGAACAACATTTGTACAGAAACTTTTTTTTTAAATACTTCACCATTCATTATTTTAAACAAAGTAAATAGCATTTTCAATGTACGCCGTCCAGCATTGACATCGCCTTAGCATTGACATGGCTGTCACTTTACTAAATATCAAATGTTTCGCAATACATTGCTTCTTTGAATAAACTTTATTTTACAGGTTTACATTATAAATGAGTTATTCTTAAAATGGGTGGAATCTATGTTTTAATTTATTGCTCCTGTTACAGGGCCCACTCGGTATATTACTGTACCGTGTGCCGTAGTGGTGAAATGGTTTCATTTCTATATATCATATGCGTTATTTAAATGAAAACGGTATCGATACCAGTTCCGCAACTTTATCCACCATCAAGTACAATGTGAGTCGATAAATTTAGGGCAGCCAAACTCTAATCATATTATTATTCTTGCTAGCCAGTATCCTATACTATCTATTCTTTACTTTATGATACGAAAGAAACTAAAATTCACCGGTTTCGGTATGAATTTCACAACTCTACCCATCGTAAAGTATACAATGTCAGAGTCGTTATAAGTTAGAGCAGTTAAACTCTAAGGATGCTCTACATTGTCGGTGTCCTTTATAAATGGGTTTACAGCCTATGAGTGCATCGAAGTTCGGCCGCTCTACAAAGTTGGAAATAATTAGCAAAGGGGTGAGAAGCCTCTAGCGTAGGTTTACTTCTAACGTAAAAAAAGTGTCAAACGAGTATATGAAGGCAAGTGCTGACAAACTGAGCCAACCGCGTCGTCGTGAGTAGTGATAGTATGATCAGATTACATTTCAACAACGGTGTAAGAGCTTTTAAAACTTGTGGAGTTACTCCGTTTTAGCCAGTTGAGTACAGGGTTTAACACTTGAAAAACCTCTGGATAGGGTAAGCGTAGGTATCCGATTTTATGTAAATACAAATGAGACGAGTTTATCAACTGGTATCTTGTTAGTTAACTAATAATCAATGCTTTTTTATAGAACCGTAAACTGCGTATTTTAGACTGAGCGAGTGAAGCGAGCGAGTCGTCCTCGTTTCAGTTTGACCCGAAATTCTTTCGTATGTCCGGATGCTTGGATGTCCGGATGTCCGGATGTTCGGCTGTTATCGCCTAAAGACCGCATTTCTCAGCCGATTCTCATGAAATTTTGTGAGTAGGTTCTATAAGTATGTACCTAGAACTTTTTGTTTTGTTAGTTATGGGTGGTGAGGACGTAAAAAAAAATTGACAAAAATTCAAATATTACAAACTGACTGTGCCGTTCTGGCTGATTCCACGTACCTACTTTATTTTTGGGTGTATCAATAAATGTGTCTTTCTTTTTTTTCTTTCAAATTTCATCAATTTTGAAACAAACTTGTGAGGTCTACAGGTAATCATTAGTAGCACATTGGCATATTCTAATACAGGACATGGCGTGGACAAAGCAAAACAAATCATAGTAAATATATTTTGATCAACACATCGCGAATGTACTAAGACCAAAAAAATAGTAAAAGAAACTAAACACACTGACTTCCAACTATTCAATCGACCGACAACATTTCGACGTTCCCCTGACTAGCGACAGATTTAGACAATACTCGTACTCCGGATCGAGCCGGGGACTAAAATAAATAAACAAAACGCTATAATAATATCCTACCGTATTTCTCTTCACACCTGACACAGTAGTTGAACTACATTTACGTCAAATAGTACAGTGCTAGACTTTTTTTCCTATCTTTCTATATGGAGTGAAAACGTGGACAATCCTGGCCCGAGAAAGGAAAAGGATTGATGCATTCAAGATGTGGTGCTGGAGACGTATGTAAAGAATACCTTGGACTGCGAAACGCACCAATGCGTCGATCCTGAACCAGCTCCAAGTGAAAAATTGTTTGTCCCTCACGTGCCAACAACGCAATCTTTCCTATTTCGGCCACACAAGGCGCAAAAACGACGAAAATCTCGAAAAACCGACCGTGCTTGGGAACACCGAAGGCAAAAGATCGCGCGGTCGTTCTCCAACAAGATGGACCGATCAAGTAAAAGACTCATCGACTCCTAAATTTCAAAGTTGTAAGAGACTCGCTGGATAGAAACCGGTGGAGGCAGATCATCCGCGCCAGATGCAACCCTGAAGCTGACCACGATCCTCAGACATGAGGGACCAACTCCAAAGAGATTTTTTTATATAATCATAGGTGCAGCAAGTCCAAATTGAAACCAAAAGAAATAAAAAATAAAGCTTTTTCTCGGGTAGTAATGTCTAAATCAAAACCCGATACCAGCGGGACTAGCAAAAATTGCCGCGACTTCGCTTGCCACACGACTCAGCATCAGCTGTCTTGCTCGCTCAGTATTGAAAGGAAAGTGACAGGTAGTATTTGTCGCACGACAAAGAGTTGCGTATCATGGTCATGCTAAACGTACTGGATTCTGTGCGCAGAAAAATGCAATAAATACTCGTTTCTTGTTCATCATTATCATCATATCAGCCGATAGACGTCCACTGCTGTACAAAGGCCTCCCCAAAGCTCGCAAACATGCGGTTAAAAAGATTACTCGGTCCGTAAATAACCGACCTAAGTACCTCGTGCACGTTTCATCCAAAATAATATTTGGACCGTCAATGAAGATGTGCCCTTTTGTAACCGACGTAAGAACAGTGTGAGACGCATTTGTCAATTATTTCCCTTCTTCCGTTAATAGGAACGGGTTTGTTTACAAGTTTCTTTGGACGCCGCTCGGTAAATTCATTATTGTATCTCATTGCTTATTGTAACGCAGCTAAAACATCAGGTCGTAACTCAATCGAGACGGGAAAGGTAAACTTTCCGTCCCGCCTTGTACACGATATATTTTTACAGTTTTAAATTAGTTCAATGAGATGTAAGCTCAAACAGTTCTTACTCATACGTATATCCTGTATACCTTATAGAAGCTGTATGTGAGCAGGAATTTAAGAATGAATGAATGAATGAATGAATGAATGAATGAATGATATATTTTTTTAAGTTACATTAGGTACAGCTACCTTTTTTCTGCTTCGGAGGTTGATTAGTAAAGATGTTTTAACTTTTGATACTTGGTTAACTACTTGCAAATTGGATTTCTGAATCATACAAGAATTTAAACAACATTGATAGTTCCCATAGAATTTAAGAAATTAGTTTACCACATAACGTGAGAAAACCTAGTATTTAACCAATAACGGTTTTAAAACAATAATGACGTTTTTGATATAATCGTAATTACCAGCAGTTATTTTATTAAAATACATACGAAAAAGGTTTAGTCACGTCGAAGTCGTATCTCGAGAGAGCGTCACATGCGCGAGCGCCGCCGCGACTGATCATAGCTCCTGATAATGAATCGCGTACCGATTCGAAACATGTCGAGCGATGTTCGACTTCTACGACGTGACTAAACGCGTTTCGTATGTATTTTACACTCTCACATGAGTTTTCTATATAAAGTTATTTTACTGTTACTTTGAAATTACGAATAATGTTAATCGTAATCTACGTATGAAGAAAGAATGAAGGAAATGAGAGTTTTCCGGCCTTCATAGTAATGTACCCACTATTCTTCCACCCGTAAGTCATTCGATAATGCCGCCATACCGCGGCCTTCCCAGTCTCCTCAATTTAAAATAACTTATGGGAGACCTATTTCCAACCAGATCGGCAATTGGACAACATTTTTGAAGCAAAATGGATGAACAAAGACCAACAATTCTTAACTCGTCGGGACTCAAATTGATACGTAACAGAAATAAATTATTGCTTCAACGAGTTTTCTTGAGAAATTATACGCAGAAACTGTTTGGTGAATACGGCTATAATTCGACGAGGCATTGTGATATCTCCAATTTAACGAAATGCGGGTTTGATCACGGCCATATAACAGACATTTATTGTTCAAAGTTGACAAATCGAAATTTTGGCAAAAAGGAAGGGTCAATTTACCTACTCAAATTAAATAAGTTATTTGCATCCATCAGTAGCAAATTAGTCATAGGAAAAATACTAAGCGACTAGGTGTATGTACTGGTGTAAAATAATTGAATGGAAGTTACGTCAAAATTCAGATATAGAACGCCAATTTCTGTATACCTACAGACACGTTACGACTACACACTCCTGGGTTATATTTATTTTTGTTGTACATTTTTTTAGAGTTTGGGTACTTTAGGTATTTTCTACTCAGAATTACGAGCTCCGATCTAATTAGGAGAAAAATAGTGACCCAAAATATTCATAGCCGCCGCAGGTAGGTTATATGGAAATAGTAACGGAAATGTAACGTAAAAATCTTTGTACTTAGGTACATTTTTTTTCCCTAAATTAGATAGTAAGGCTTGTGATTCTGAATAGAAAATACCTAAAAATACAAAATTTACAAAAAAATTGGGGTGTAAGTACAACAAAAAGTAAAATGGGCCACCTAGTCCTTTAGTCTTGGGTTTATACCTGAAATATTTTTTTCAATTTCATAGAACTAGTAAGTACTATACAATAAAATTTGTACAATGACTACGTTGTGGTTTAAGTTTGAAAATCATCCAACCTCAACAAAAAAAACCGGCCAAGAGCATGTCGGGCCATGCTCAGTGCAGGGTTCCGAAGTTGCTCATCCTTCATAATAGACGGGTTTAAAACAGCGGTTTTAAGCCCGAGGTTTAACAGCATTCATGCCGGATGCCATATTGACGGAGTATGTGTCAATAACATAAGCTATGCTGATGATATGGTGCTGCTGGGCCCCTCAATCAACTCCATTAGGCGTCTGATTGCGATATGTGAGAGTTATGCCGATCGACATGGTCTTAGGTACAATGCCAGTAAGAGCGAGATGGTCGTGTTTAAGGCCCGTAAATATAATCCACAAAGCGTACCTGAGGTAATGTTGAGCGGCGTGGCTCTCAAAGTGGTTAAAAAATTCAAATATTTGGGTCATATAGTCACGGATAACCTTGACGATGACCTTGATATAGAACGGGAAAGAAGGTCCTTGGCAGTGCGGGGCAACATGCTCATTCGTAGATTTGCACGGTGTACAAAGGATGTTAAGCTGACACTATTTAAGGCTTTTTGTACATCCTTCTACTCGTGCAGTCTATGGGTGAAACATACGAAGCGCATATATAATACGTTGCGTGTCCAGTACAACAACATATTCAGGATGCTGTTTAAGCTCCCTCGCCACTGTAGTGCATCCGGCATGTTTGCGGAGGCACAGACTGACGGCTTTCACGCTATTCGTCGAAAAAGAGTCGCCTCGATGCTAAGACGCGTGAGGAATAGCAGTAACGGCATCCTGAGCATGCTGGCTGGACGTCTTGATTGCCCTATGTTGATGTACTGGGTGGGCATCTGTACCGGGCGGTTAAAATAATTAATTTAAATTTTAGATATAGTAAACACTAACAACTGAGTAGTTTTGTAAGTCCTAGCTTTTTATATTTTTTTTTTGTTTTATAAATTTTTTAATTTGATTTGTTACTAACACGATATGGATCTCGCATCTGAAATAAATGATTTTTATTTTTTTTATTTTATTTTATTTTTTTTATTTAAGTAACCACTAAGATTTCAAACTCTATAAAAAGGTCGTAAACGCCAATGTAACTGTAATTACTTCTTACCTTCTGGAAGTCAACTTACGTCCTTTTAAAGAAAAATATGAAATTTTGCGATTAAACAAAAACGCCTCAACTGATTTTCAATTTCAATTTCAATTTAGTCAAGTTTTTCACCTATATGAAAAATGATCTTGAATATCGTTAGTATCAATGAGAAATTCAATTTCACATCAGTGAAATCAAACATAAGAAATAGTAGTGGTGAAATCTCTGACACAGATTACTAGAGACGTTGAATCGAGGCCCTGAAATAACTTAATACAAGTTTGGATTGGTTTAGTTTTGATAAAAGTTTTAGATAGTTTAGTAGCGGCATAAAGGTTGTCGCTATAACTTCAACTTCGTAAGGAATCCTTGAAAAGAGAGAAAAAAGCTACTTTTATTGTACTAACTTCTGCGTACTACATCGTCAGAGCCAAATCACTGACATATCGCCGGGCTATGGATTATATTATATTATATACTTAGAATACTGTTGGAACTACAGGGTAACAGCAGAGCCGACAGTCTTCTGCAGAGGTACCGGGTATATAGGCCTTAATAAGCCCTCACTCTGAGCAGGTTTATTAAGTCAAGTATAAGTGATTATAGTTAACTAACCTAGTTTTAAGTTTACTAACTATCATAGACCACTGTTGTGTCGAAGATTTATTAGAAGATAAATTTGTGAAACATGTTATGTCTCATTATTTTTAATGTGGGTAGTTACACCACAATTTTTCGAATTCAACTATTGATACAAAGATAAAAGCACAAAAAAAATTAAATGCGTCCTAGCGGAAGAGACCGCTAATATAAAGGAGTAAAACCGATAAGGAAAAAATCGAAAGGTTATCTGGCGTTAAGGTGGTGGAGAGGTTAACACGGACTGGTAATCCAGAGGTTTCAAGCTTGATTTCCGGTCTCTTCCGCCAGGTTACGCATATATAAATTTTTCTTTGTGCTTTGTCCTTTTATTAATAGTTCTATATTAGAACATGTTTGAAATTTTACCTCTTCATTATACGAGTATGTCACGCAGTTTAACTAGCAATAATCGATATACAAGGCTCATAGAACTAGTAAGTAAAATTTGTACAATGACTTCGTGGTGGTTTAAGTTTGAAAATCATCCAACCTCAACAAAAAAAAAATAACCACAATATAATATTTAAAGAGCTCGTTCTATTTCTCCAAGTTGACCGGACTGAGAACTCCATTTAAAAAAATAGAATACGATTTACAGTCAGAACGGTCGCATAGTGACGGTTATACACTACACTTGTAGCTATGTTTGAATTTCGAACACCGCCACGTCGCGAGTAATCATCATAACAGAGGGTAATTAGCTGATGACGAACAGATGATTTCCCCAACGTGGCGCGTGATCAACGACGATCGCACGCCCCAGTAGCCGTGTGTGGTGCAAGTCACGAGCGACAGCGGTGCAAGTCACGAGCTACAGCGGCAACCGTCACGAGCTACAGCGGTGTGAGCGATGGTAACATGCCGAACGGGGCGCGTGGTGATCGCATGCCCCTGTAGCCGTATGTGGTTTAAGTCAAGAAACACAGATTTTTTTTTAGACCCTGAACAGACTCGCCGCTTTGAGTCCAGACCCTTAGTTTAGTTGGTCAGAGCTTGTCGCCAGAATACCAAGGCGCCAAGCCTAAGCCTAATTAGGGTCTCAAAGATCACAATTTCTAACTAAGTATGTACCTTTGTATTTATAAGAGTGTACCCTTGTTTTATAGAAAAACGTTTCATCTAATTTTCATTTCATCAAAAGCATTTTTTTTCTGAAACCATAAAATATTTTTGAATGTACATATTTGTATATGTATAACACAAACCTAACCTAATCTAAAGGTTATAATTTACAAAATGTCTGAAAAATGTATGACTTCCGAGTAAAAATTTGTCGACGAAATGAAAATTTGGCGAAATGAAGCATTCGTGTTTGTCGAGATTTCAAGGGGATACCATTTATAAGACATCTAATTGTTGCCGCGCTGTGAGCCATCGTAGTAGTGTTGATCTAGATACGTCGCGGTTTATTCCCTGTAACTGTGTATTGGATTAGATTACAATGACATCGAGAAATATTTGATTGTTTTATAGTTTAGACCTTTCGCCCATGACTTAAGCCATCGACACGCGCGGCAGTAAACGCCGCGGTCGTTGTATGCACAATATAAATTAATTTAAATTTATTCACAGCCCGCCGGCGTTATGTATAAGAAAAATATTTAAAAAACGCCGAGGAAAAGCGGGGGCACAAAATGGCGAGTGTAATTGTAGACTTTTGAAGCAATTTCCGTTTTTATGGTTTTGCGTTTTCAAATTGTATTTTTAACCTTTTGACTGTCTAAGTCATGATAAAGTGACAGTTCTTATGGTCATCCATGTAGAAATAATTTCACGTTTTGCAACTGATGCAACGTTGTGATAAAGTACCTTGTACTTACGACAATGTTGCAAGGAAATACGTTAACATGAAAGCACGTTACACTTTTTACTAATATTTTATATTTTTTGACGACGCGTTTGGCTCGGTTTGTAGACACCTGCCTACTGAGCCGGTGGTCCCGGGTTCGAATCCCGGCTGGGGCAAATATTTGTGTGATGAACTCGAATATTAGTGCTTGGGTCGTGCTTGTTCTATTGTATTTAAGTATATATTTATCTATATAAGTACGTATATCGTCGTCTAGTACCCATAACACAAGCCTTCTTGAGCTTAATTTGGGACGAGATCGATTTGTGTGAGGTTGTCCGATATTTATTTATTTATTTAAAATTAAAATACGATCTTTAATCTTCTTCTTCTTTCTTTTGAAAGTAATCGTATCGGAATAGTTACAAAGCGTAACTTAGGAACAAAATGAAAAGCGTGAATGTGGACATATATTTATTTATTTAAACTTTATATACGTTAAAAAACGAACAAATGGCAGACTTAATGCAATCTCTACCAGTCAAAAATAAGATCAAACAGCTATGTCTCTGTTTGACAGGAGTTGCGATAGTACATACAGACTTACAGATACGCAAATACACAAATATACGCGTTGAACTATCCTTTTGTTCTCTTTCTTCGGCTAACAATTATCAGGCAGCACCAAACACTGCGAGTTGAAAGTCCCAGAAAAGCGCAAAGCACATGTTATTTCCCCTAATTAGCTGGAAAGCGTAATTGCAAGGTGGATTCCGAAGTTGCCGCCATTTTTAATTTCTCACGCCCCTCCACGTAGTAAGCGAAGAAATGAGTTTAATTAAAGCGTGGAAAAAAGTTAGGGATGAATTGCACGGGCGGTGCGTTGTTCGAGCACTTTATTATTGGGCTGACTAATGTTTGCTGGTTTTTGTTGTTGTTACATTCACTAAGTAATATCTCAAGGCAGTGTCACCACTGGTACAGTCGAGTTCATTTACATCTACACACTTACGAGAACAAAAATATCTGAACACGACTTTATGCTCCTGACAATATAGGGTCGTGTTCAGATATTTTTGTTCTCGTAAGTGTGTAGATGTAAATGAACTCGACTGTTACCACACACCATCTTTACATCAAAACGTAATTTTAAACGGGAAGATTTTCTGTGGGCCTATGATGGTTGATTTATAACGCGATAAATAAGGGACAAAACATCCGTCACGTCTTGACAAAATGCGAGTGTGAGTGACAGATGCCGTGTCACTTACTTATCACATGATAAACGCAACCATTATAGGCCTCCTGCCTAGGTATATAACTCGGATTCGGAGAGCGAACTCTCTCGCAAAGTTGAACCTACTCAAATACTAAGACTGTTTTGTCCCAGGTAGGAAATAAGTTTGCCATTTTTATTTTAAAACCCGCTTTTTTACATTTTACCGGTAGTCTCAGACATATTAAAATATCTACGAAACGTGTTTACTCACGTCGTAGAAGTGGAATATCGAACGAAGCGACTGATGACGAATCGTGAACCGATTCGAAACAAAACGAGCTATTATGCCCCGGCCGGGATTCGAACCCGAGACCGCCGGCTCAGTAGGCTGGTGTCTGCAAACAGCGCCAACCGCGTCGTCAAATTAATAATTAATACGGAGAGTGTACGAGTACAACCAGAGTAAGTACCTATACGAGTATAGTGATCCTTAAGGGAGGATCCTTTGTATCATCAGTAAACGTATAATGTTCAGTGTTATCACTAGCAACACACACTGGTCGTAGATTGTCGTCTTGCTTTGAAAAATAATTATTAATTCCGACACGATTGTAAGTGTTATAGAATAAACGTATCTTATCTTATCTTATTCTACCCTATCCTATCCTATCTTATCTTCTCTTGAGACTGTGCAGCATATTGCATGAGCCGCCTCACAAATATGTTGTCTATAGTTGAGACTTGAGACGAGTTCGACAATTTACTTTTTTGCGGCTGATCTTTTAATTTCCAACTTGAAATTGTAGATAATAAAATTCTCGATATTTCTGTACGCCTCCGAATCTTGGCCAATTCGCGAAATGGATCGAAAAAGGATCGAGGCTTTTGATATGTGGTATTGGTGAAGGGTGTTACGCATACCATAGACAGCACGATGCACTAATAAGTCCATTAACATCCAGTCTATTAACCAACGTCCCATCGTCCAGTCTATTAATTAACCAACTGAAGATCAAAAGTAGGCTATCCACAATATGTTACCAACGAGTCCTAAGCTACTTTGGCCACATTGCCCCGATGGCTTTGTTAAATTTGTAGTAGGTAGAACGGAAGTCGCTGAAAAAATTCCACGTGGGCGATCACCTACCCACTGGTCGGATCAAATTAGAAAAATATCTATCACCACTGCCCTGGGAAAAGCCGAAGATAAGTGACATGGAAACTGCTCGTCAACAACGCCCTCAAAGTGATTCAGGAGGGACACGACCTCCAGCAAATGAAAAAAACGAAGCATAAAAAGATTGTAGAGAAATACCTTTCATTTTCATTTAATAACAAGAAATGTTGAAATATTCCGCAAGAACTTGTTTCATTTTAACTACATTACAAACCAAAGGTACCTTTCTTCCAAATAAATATCAACCTAAAATAACATCGGATACATTTTCCTTAATAGATTTTCAATCTCCAAGAAGGCGAAAGATTATTTCAACTGTATCGGAAGGACCCGAAGAAAGGGCCTGAGTTTTATTGGAAAGAAAGGCGTTACGACGGATATACGGTGCTGCAAAGATGTTTGAGATAAACATGTTTTTTCACTTACTAAATATAGCTAAATAAAACCGCAGAGGGCTTTGAATAAATAGAAGAGGCGTGTGTATTGTTTTTATAGCGGTTATTTTACGATAACCTTGGAAATGTTGATGTTTGTTGAAGCAGTGAAACACTGCACATCTAGCGCAACTGTGACACGCGACTCTTTCTCGCGCGAGAAATATTACTTATCTTTTTCTTCGCTATACTCGAAGAACTATTATATTAATCTGTGGCTATACTGTGAGAGAGTTACGGGCGATGCTATGTCGCGCGACAAGAGCCGTGAAGCGTAGTTTTGCGACTTTTGCGACTGCAATAGCAACTGACAAAGGCCCCTCTAGGCTGAAAACATATCTCCTACTAGCTGCGCTATGCGGTGCCGTAAAACGGGGTTACTTTAGGAAAATTTGGGGCTACTTTGATAGATTTAAAATGGTTATAAAAACGGAAATATTCATAGTGCGATTGAGCAAATGAAGTAAAAGGTTAGGTCATTGTTGAAGGTAGGCATTGCATTGCCACAGATAGTAAAAAAAGGATATGGCGTAAAAACACTTTTTCAAAGTAGCCCCTGCATTTTAAAGTAACCCCGTTTTACGGTGTTACCCGCTCATTCCACGGGAACACTATTTTGTACCGGTATAAAAAGTAGCCTATGTGTTAATGGGGATGTCAGCTACCTTCATACCAAAATTACTCTACTTAGCCACACTCTAGGATGTGCGTTTACACGCACGATTCCCAGTCCCCATTGCTTTACAGCAAGCGCAAGGACCGCGTAAATTACATAATGCCTAATATTAAACACTGATAATACTGGTATCTTATTTAATTTACTTTTGTATAACAGTAAATTTATTCGATAATTTAATTTAGCCAGCCTCATTAAATACATGAAATTTTGCGGTAATTCACTGTAAACCGACAATTTATACTCAATCACGATATTCAACTGAAAATTAATGGTTTTGAAATATCGCTACCGTTTTTATTATTTAAAGGGCAAATCAACATACAGTAAATTTTATTAAGCTGATATTATTAACATAGCTCAATAAACAGAGGGTTCTGTAAAACTACCGGGGATGCACTCAGATGGAGCTGATTAAAAGAGCAGAGAAAGGGCAGCGAAAGGTTTTAGATATTTATTGCCCGGAGGCCAGATTAAGAATGAATCTACATTTATTACATTTGACGGACGTCACGCTTCTTATTCTAAACTTAAAAATCATATTTATTTTTATATAGTGGCCAACACCACTAAGAGTGAAGTTCAAACCTTCACATTTCCCGCCGTCTCGGGGTGGACGAGGGACATCTGTCCTACTATAGAGACACTAGACAAATCTACTCCTGCTTAACACATAAGAAGTCCCTACCTATGCAGGGATACCCATACATTCATACCCAGATGGTCTCTTGCTAAGAGATAACCAGGGTCAGGACATGTGCGGACACTAGCCTATGGCATATTACGTATTCCGACATGTTGTCTGACACTGGCTTCGCCTTGACAAAAACCCCGCTAAAAAGGCAAGGCACCAACTTGACTACCCCAAGTGTCATTCGACTTAATAGACTAAAGCATAGACCATTCGATACAATATCAAAAATGACAAGCTTCAACAATTTAATCGCCTGGTGTAAAACCGGCTTACATATAACATCCGATTAAATCGTCTCGAATGTTCCCACCTTAATTGCCTGGAGTATGACATATGACACATGTCACATGCTCCAACCAAATTGTACCACGATGTGTCACTGCCCTTATATTAGATGCTTGCAACATAGTCTATGACACTTGTCCCAAACATCCATATAGAACTAACAAATAGTGACAACCGTATATCACTACCCTTATATTAGAATCCTGGCACATATTAGTTATGTCCCAGAAATCTCTCTCAAGAAGGGAAGCCGGGCTGACCCTGTCAATTACCGACCAATTTCCGTCACCTCCATACTCTGTAAGACTATGGAGCGTGTACTGAACAAACGCCTTCTTGCATACCTGGAAGTGAACGACTTGCTCAGTGATTGCCAATTTGGATTCCGTCCGGGGCGATCAAATGGGGATCTTCTTGTGTATGTCACTCATCTATGGAGCGAGGCGATCGAGAGACACGGGGAGGCTCTCGCCGTGTCTCTCGATATTTCAAAAGCCTTTGACAGGGTCTGGCACGCAAGCCTGGTGGGAAAGCTTCCAGCGTATGGGGTCCCTGAAGGTCTCTGCAAATGGATTGCTGATTTCCTGAGTGAGCGTTCGATCCGAGTAGTCCTTGATGGCTACACTTCGGATCCCAGGGCTATTGACGCCGGTGTTCCTCAGGGGTCTGTTCTGTCTGCAACTCTTTTTCTGCTGCATATTAACGACATGCTTATGCCCGGTACCTTTGGGTATGCTGATGACAGCACAGTTGTTGACAGATACACATCCAGCGCAAATTCCAAGAGGGACGAAATCCAGTCTTGTCGAGAGGCGATGGTGGATCGATTGAACCAAACTCTCGTGGCAGTGTCCGAATGGGGAGATGCCAATTTAGTTGGATTCAATGCCACCAAGACTCAGGCGTGTCTGATTTCCGCTAAACGGAGTCCCTTTGACCTGACTCCCACTTTCCAAGGTGTATCCGTTCCGATTTCAGACCACCTAGAGCTTCTTGGGATGACCTTATCATCCAACCTGAACTTCGGCCAATACATTGAATCCTTGGCTACAACTGCAGCAAAAAAACTTGGGATCCTATCTAAGGTGAGGCGGTACTTCACGCCGAGACAGCTGCTTCAATTATATCAGGCGCAAGTCCGATCATGCATGGAGTACTGCTGCCATCTTTGGGATGGGTCCGCCAAATACCAACTGGCCGCCTTGGATTCAATTGACAAACGTGCGAAGAAGCTCATTGGCGACCCTGCCTTAGTTCAGGAAAAGCTGCAAAACCTCGAACACCGCAGGAAAGTCGCTTGTTTATCGGTTTTCTACCGGATACACTTTGGTGAGTGTGCACTAGGACGTCATGAATTAATTCCACCGTCTCCGTTCAGACAATACAGTACTCGGCGCCGACTTGGATTCCACCCTTATGTTGTCGATATACCACTGATTCGTACGAAACGCTTTGCGTCTACTTTCCTTATGAGGACAGCTAAGGAATGGAACTCTCTTCCTGCGTACCTGTTTCCTGAAAAATATAACTTGGATCTCTTCAAGTCGAGAGTGAATAGGCATCTTCTAGCCAAGCATGCTCCATCTTAGGCCTTATTGTCACTTAACATCAGGTGCAATCGAGGTTAAATGCATGGCTATTTTGAATAAAAAAAAAAAAAATCTGTACCAATATCATAAATAAATATTTGGAATAAATATCTATAATTTAATCCAAATACTTGTACCAATCCTAAATAAAAATAAACCTCATAATTAATTCTACGACCATAGACCATGGCAGTACACGTCATATTGACATGTCAAATGCCATGTCATTGTGAAATCGCAAAATCAATTATTAATAAAACTCAAAAGTTCTTTTTATTAAAGTCCTACCTAACACCTAGCTAAAGTGAAAGAAATTTTATTTATTAATTAAAACCCTAGCTAAAAGTGAAATCTTCGCTTCGGCCTGATGCAGTGAAGTCCTTGGCTCGACAGGCCAAGACCCCTGCCTCCGCCTGGTCGAGGGATGCGGGAAGCATCCAGGCGACCAGCTGCTGAAACCCCAGGGTGCTGGGACAGCCAAGGCCTCCGCGGCAGAACACATGCAAAAGAAAAATTATTATCATACATGGATAAATTAAAATGCTGGAAACAAAGTGTTATAATTAATTATTGGAATTCTGTGAAAGTAATAAGTTAATATTATTACAAGAAAAGGTATTGAAAGTGCAATAAATTTATAGTGCAAGTAATTAAAAACTGAGCTTCCTATAGTAATATCTTAGAAATGCAGCTAATATATAGTGGAAAGAAATAAATAAATTAAATTATATTTACATAGATGATATTTGTAAAAACAACAAATATAATTACACCCAGGTACAGTCAGCCTGAATTAAAAATTGCTGAAAAATAATTGTTGTATTATTTACACCCTAGAAATATAGAACTGTTTATATTATTTAGAATTAACGATTATAGAATTTCTTTAATCTGTTAACATGAATTACCACATTTTTGGCACGACCATTAGGAGTGAGTTTTTGTACCACATAATTCAAAGAAGATAACCGGTGGATTATCTTATAAGGCAATACATGTCATACCCGAAAGATTTTATTTGTAGGGCCTTACAAACATCTAGAAATATCATACAACTAGCACAATTATTATGAGACAACACATATTCTACAAATAATGGTTCATTATTGCCTGATATAAGCGTAGCGTATCGAACGACGTCCACGGTGTCCAGCGGCGCCTGGGCGATCCTCTTCATTCCGGCATGCTATTCCCGATGTTGCACTTTCTTGACGAGCACTCGGTCCGGCACAGCACATAATGAACAAATAAACTTTAACGAGCAACATATTGTGGAGGTAATGAAATTGGCTGTAATTGATGGCTTCCACTCTTTAAGAACATTTGTTACATCATTTGATAACACAGAAACTGAATGTTTCTCACTGGCAAAACTCCATACTTTCACTGACAATTGCTTGTCTGATGTGAACAACGTGTGCTTCAAGCGTATAGAAACGAATTATTAGGGATTCTTGCGATTTTTTTTGCCGACGATGATAAAATCCTTGTACATAATTTTGGCTCGACGGGAATTTGTTGTTTAACTCTGATAGAACATCTTCAAACGATGTCTGAAACTAATCTGTAATGCGGGTCCCGAAAATTATACCGCAATCGCCATTTGTGATTATTTTAATTCGTATTTTTCACTTGGGCCAATATTTAAGCTTCAACGTCGGATAAGCCATTAAAAGTGTTTGTTTCCATTTTCGTATGAAATCCAAACAAAACAAATGCACAAACAGTTTAAAATCGCACGAAATGAAAAATGATAATGGGTGATTCAATAATGTCAACTTCACCCGTTTGTCGACCTGCTCCGCAGTCTCGTAGTAATACTATACTATACCGATATCTTCTTGCAATTCGTAATTGCAATATGTGTGCTTCTTCTTCTTGTTCTGCGGACAATAATTATTTGGGAGCGAGGGAACTTTTCAATACTCGCGCGACTCTAGATATTGATTTTGCAGCACGGCTAGCATAACTTTGACACGCGACTTTTTCTCGCACGAGATATACTACCTATCTCTATCTGTACAGTACTATGAGGTAGTGACGGATGATGCTATCTCGCGCGACATGAGTCGCGTGTCAAAGTTATGCTAGACGTGCAGCTCCACCACTTTGTAAAACTACGGGGGATGCACTCAGATGGAGCTGATTAAAAGAGCAGAGAAAGGGCAGCGAAAGGTTTTAGATATTTATTGCCCGGAGGCCAGATTAAGAATGAATCTACATTTATTACATTTGACGGACGTCACGCTTTTTATTCTAAACTTAAAAATCATATTTATTTTTATATAGTGTCCAACACCACTAAGAGTGAAGTTCAAACCTTCACAGTTCACGTCGTTTAATTAGGAACAAAACAAATACATCTATAATAAATATCAGACAACCTCACACAAATCAATCACTGGGCCGTAATTCCATAAACATCATTTACCTAGCATATCACCACTTCGCCAACCCGGTCGCGATAAGTTTGCGTCTCATTTATATGCGATACCTTAGATATCAGGCGCAAATTTAAATTGACACTAGTAACAATCGTAAATATCGCGTTTTAATAAAATAAATAAATATTGGACAACCTCACACAAATCGATCTAGTCCCAAATAAAGCTCAAGAAGGACGATATACGTACTTATATAGATAAATATATACTTAAATACATAGAACAACCATGACCCAAGCACAAATATTCGAGTTCGTCACACGAATATTTGCCCCTTTAATGACTGTAAAAGGCGATAAAAATAAATATTTTGGTGACTGAAATGATACCGAATTAGTCGGCCTTCCCGACTAGTTGACCATTCTCAAATAATATTTTCTATTCATCTCTCACAAGCTTTTAAGGCTCCTTATTCGTTAAAAAGTGCTAATTGTTTTAGAATTTTTCATGATCAAACATGCTTCTTAAAATATTATCAATGTTACTACTTAGACCAGTGCTATTGCGATTTATTGGTATATATTTGAAAACCTACAGTTTGAAATTTTCATTGATAATTTTTGTTTCAAGAACTACTCGCAATTGACACAGAAAACTGTTTCTTTTTCAACTTATTTTCGACTGCAGTCAATCAAAGCATGAAATAGCTAAGTATATGTTACTTTCTACAACTGAGGGAAAAGTATTATTGACTTCTAAAAGTTGATTGAAATTGTCAATACATTTGTCAAATATGAAATAAAATTAAAATGTTTAAGGCATCTAAAAATGTATCGGAAATCGTAGCTGGCAAGTACGATGATGACCTCTATTTCCAAAGTTGGTAAAAATCGTGTTTATCTCAAATAGTTTTGGGTCTGTGGACAAAGTATTCCAATCCTATGTAGATTCGCTAAATGCCGCGGCTCGGCCCGCCGTTGGCCGGAGCTTTTCCTTTTTCATTTCCTTCCAACACTCGTACAAACAAATGCCTACTTGTATGGCGCCAGTGAGAGCGTATACGTATATACTTTTAATAATTGTATTTGCACGCATTTTAGGGCCGCCACAGACGTTCTGAATTTTCATTCGGATTCCATACGGACGTCAGAAAGTGTCTTCGTCTGTCATATGGCGATGTCTCGCTTGCTGACGTCATTCTGTTCGGACGACTCTGGACCGCAATTCCCAACATCTGCGGCGGCCCTTAAGTATGTTTTGTTGCAAATAAATTATTGACTGATTGATTGATAATAGACAAGTAAATATTAAATTTATAAAAGCCGGTTGCAAAAAAGAAACTGTTATAGTGGACTCCTGTCTAAACTGAAAAAATAATAATAAAACAAAACGAGCCAAGACACTGAATATATATTTATCTTGGGAAAGATTATTTTAACCTAGTAAGATATTTTGTAATTTACATTATAATGTCTGTGTGGAAATTTGAACTTGTTTAATGTCTACTTATTTTGATTAATATTGAAGTGATACTGTACCCGTCTGAATGTGGAGGAAAATAGAAGAAGATGAAGGCCAAAGAAAAGGTGGATAGCTATGCTGTGAGAGGTGATATGGAGGAAAAGGAATTAATTAATGAGATGACGAATGATATTGAAGAAAGGAAGTAAAAGCATGTTGCGCCGACCCTAATTAAATGGGATAACGGAAAGCTCTATTCTCAAGTACCTAACGCATTAATATATGCCAATGAGAGTTATACCCATGTTCCCTGTAGATGGTGATGGCCATAACTCTGCTTACACTCGCTTTACTCACCCTCGTCCCCAACGAAGCTGTATTGAGAGAAGTGTGAGAGCTGATGACAGGCGACCGTCTAATATTCTAAATCGTTCCAGAAATATAGACGTAAGTAAACGGGAAAACTTATTGTGATTGAAGAGCCTAGGAAATTTGGCGAACGACGCAAGAAAGTTTGTAGACAATACGGTATTTGATGATAGCTCAAATTAGCTACTTTTTATGAAATGACAAAAACGATCTGTTAGTAGCAAAGTTTCTACGAAGATACTAGCATGTGACGTCATAAAAATCAGTAGTAAAAACACGTCTTCTTTCTAGTTTTTGTCCAATCCAAAATAGTATAATGTCCTGAAGTTAGTGGTTTCAATGAAACAATTTATTTTCACTATAATTAAATACTATATTGGATGAACGAAGCCCTGAATCTAGCCAGTTACTATGCCTTTCCAGAAGTATATGTCACAAAATATGTATGAAAGCTATATCCAAATTTGAGTTTTCCTCACTCCATTACATCAACTAGCAGAAAGAACAAGCTCGTAAACTTTGGCGCGTGTACAGAGACCGTGCATTTTAGACTTCCGTGTAAAAAAGTAGACTGTAAAGTGAATCCAAACTATCCGCTGTAAATGAGCCACGCCCTCACTTACGAACCTTCAATTTCCTCCTCCGACTATATGATATTGAATTGCTTCACAGAACATAATGGGGCTCTCTGCGTATCGCATGAAATTGTGCAACGAACGTACGTATTGACATGCGATGTTTATGATAAATTCCGAGTGCTGTTTGCCGATATGTCGGTAGCAGGGACTCTTAAGGAAAGGTGAAGCGTGCGTGGGAGGAAGAGTCGTTGGCAATTTAATGTGGCACAAAACTTAATATTTAATTTTTTATTTATTTCGTGTACTCAAACGTAAAAATCGTTTAATGGTCCACGTTTTTCCTTATTAAAAAAGGATCATTTGATATCTTATAAATAATCAACAATAACAATAATACAGAAATTAAAATACTAACTACACCCCAGGCCAAAAGTATGGAAACAAGCTTATATTACTATACAAACCTGTGATTTCCTTACGGCATAAATTACAAAATCACTATATAACAATGATTATAAACATTTTAAAAGTCAATAACGCAAATTCTGCTTATGAAAATTGCCAGTGCAACATTTTGTATAAAGGCAATAAAAAAACGACGACATGCACTTTATCCCGGAGTTAGGTAAGTATATATATATTTTTACAATATGCAGATGTTTCAATAGTGGATGTTCTATTTTTTGTATCTTTTGTGGGTGGCCTAACGGTTACTAACATTTACACAAGGAATATAATTATTGGAAATTGTAACTATTCAAAGAATAAACCTTGTTTCCATGCTTTTGGCCTGGGGTGTATAAACTAAAAATTTAACTAACTATTTTTGTATGCAAAAAGGGAGTAAATTTAATATAAAAAAAGCTTAAAAAATCGGACCCCTTTGGCATAGTTCCGAAGACGAAGCATCTCTCGGCCAGCATGGCAGTGTCAACTGACATGGCAATTGCCACTGTCAGTTGACATTGCGACTTGGGCTCCCTTTTTGCTTTCCATCAGGCCATGTTGGGTTAGGCCAGTATGAAAAAAATATCCAAAGAGGTGTAACCTTGTGAAGGTGTAAGCTTTCAAATAAACAATGCAAAGATCGACACACACAGCATAAGGAAAAAATCGTCAGGTCTACGTAGAGCGAGGGTAGCGAAGTGGCTAACGCGCTGGACCGGTAATCCAGAGGTACCGGGTTCGATTCCCGGTCCCTTCCACCAGGTAGCTCCTTTTTCAATTTTTCTTTAAGCTTTGATCTTTGTATTCATGGTTTAAAATATCCAAATCCAAGCTTCTAAGCAAACCGAAGTCCCCTGACACAACAGCAGGAAAACGCCGCAAACAGAGTAAATTTCCGAGTGTACCGGCATTATACAAAATTCGGTAATAAACAATATTTATGAGGGCACCTTTGCACTGCAATTACGCCCGCGTGCTCTAGCAATTTATATGCAAAACGAGCTCAAACGTACTGGATTTGGTTATTTACGATTGATTCTTTCCCGGCCAAATTTTGAGTAACACACCTACGTGATGTAGGTACGATAAAGAAGTGTATCACTATATTAAAGCTATGAATAACATGTTAAAAATATAATTAGGTCCCAAAGTTAATAAAAGATAACATAATAAAAAATGTTATTAAGCGTATTTCATCGCAAATGTTGTAAAAAACGTTGTACAGATAACTCGCCCGCTCGGCTCTATTACGAAGATGCCACGACTTTGCGTGACAGCGTCAGCGGTGCACGGTACGTGTGTCTCGCTCACTCGTATGGCCGCGCTCGGATCTCTCGCTTAACCGCTCGTCGCGCCGCTGGTCGCGCAAAGTCGTGGCATCTCTGTTACATCCCCGTCTTCGGTTTGGGTTATAGGTAACTCTGCCTATTCTATCATGATGTAATACTAGGTCGATGCAGAGTCAGCCACCGGCTAAGCTTGCACCATAGATTGGAGCGGAGTTTTTTTTTTCTAAATTTTCTTCGTCACGACCTAGCGAAATTTAATTTGTGCATTTTAAAACAAAAAATTCTAAAATCGGTTGAGAACTCGCTGAGATCTGCGCATTGTTACAAAGTCCATTCGAGTCGATCCATGGGAGCTTCGCTCCAACTAGGTCGATGCAGAGTCAGCCACCGGCTAAGCTTTCACCATAAATTGGAGCAAAGTTTTTTTTTTTTTCGAAATTTTCTCTTCGTCACGACCTAGCGAAATTAAATTAATGCATTTTAAAACAAAAATTTCTAAAATCGGTTGAGAACTCGCTGAGATCTGCGCATTGTTACAAAGTCCATTCGAGTCGATCCATGGGAGCTTCGCTCGCTCCGCTCCAACTAGGTCGATGCAGAGTCAGCCACCGGCTAAGCTTGCACCATAGTTGGAGCGGAGTTTTTTTTTTTTTTTTTTCGAAATTTTCTCTTCGTCACGACCTAGCGAAATTTAATTTGTGCATTTTAAAACAAAAATTTCTAAAATCGGTTGAGAACTCGCTGAGATCTGCGCATTGTTACAAAGTCCATTCGAGTCGATCCATGGGAGCTTCGCTCGCTTCGCTCGCTCCGCTCCAATAATGTACAAAGGCGCTTATTATGGTTGCTTTTACCACGTGATAAATAAGTGACAAAGCATCTGTCACTCACACACGCATTTTGTCAAAACGTGACGGATGCTTTGTCACATATTTATCGCGTGATAAAAGCAACTGATATTGTTTTTTTTTTACATTTTGCATTGTGTCGTAAGTTGACACTTTCACATTGGTGACATTTTAGTTCATGACTTCGTCTAGAAGTTTAGTATACTATAAATCCCAAACACAGATGGGGAAACGTAAAATTTAATAACCCTAAATCGATCGGCATGTTTTATATATTATCCTACTAATATTATGAAAGCGAAAGTTTGTGTGCTTTGGTAAGTAGTTTGAATTTGTCATAAATAATTTTTGTTTCAATACTACTCGAAATAGACAAAATTCACGTATAAAACTGTTTCTTTTTTCATCTTATTTTCGACTACACGCTATGAAAGCATGGAATAGCTAAGTTACTATCTAGAACCCAGGGAAAAATATTAATCACCTTAAAAAGTAGTTTGAAATTATCAATATATTCGTCGTAATATGAAAAAATATAAATTTTAAATGTACCTATTCTTAACGCATAGGCTACTTTTCATACCGTTGACACTTTCACATCGATAGGAGATTCAGTTCATTCAATCCATTCGCGCCAGCTCTTGACACCTACAACTATAATCCCAAACACAGAAGGGAAACGTAAAACTTTCCCGTTTAACAGTTCTATTGTAGAATGTAACCCCAAATCGATCGACCGTCCTTGATTCGTTTGTTTATTAGTCGGTTTACGGCCCGAGTTCCAGGATTGATTTACATTGGCCGGGCTGTAAAACTCCGCGGGCCTTGAATACAAATGTAGTTTTAATAAAATTTTAGTTCGGGAAAGGGCGGAAAGTTACGATGGTTAAATCATAACAGTGCTTTTTTGGTTTAGTTAATTATGAGCTGAATTAATTTAAGGAATTAGAATTGACCACATTTTATATTTTTAACAGATGAAACTTGATACAGCGATCGAGAAAGCTTTGCGTCGTGTATGTCAACCAAAACAGACACCAGACAAAAATAGACACCAGACTAAAATTACCTTTCCATTGTGTCGTAGTTTTGGAGTTTGGTACTACATTTTAGAATGAGTAAATTTTAATAAATTAATAATAAAAAAATTAGTAATCTCTCCTCCTCCTCCTTAGCGGAATATGGAAAAGTAACAAAATCATAGTCTTAAAAAGATGAAATGTACGTCTTATTGTAATCACTTAAATTGGATATTTATATTACCTGTTGATTACCTCTTACTGTAATTAAAGGCAAAACTTTGTGAGTGTGTTTATGTGTATGTTTGTTCCTTATTTACGCTCGAACGGCTGGACCAATTTTGATAAATTTTGGTATGAAGTTAGCTGCCACCGTGGATTTACACATAGGCTACTTTTATTCCGAAAAAATGTAGTGTTCCCGTGGGATGAGCGGGTAAGATTGCGTCGCGCAGTTAAATAGTTAGCTTAATGTGTTATGGGTACTAGACGATGATATACGGGGTGGAACATTTCTAAACACTGGGCTGACAGGATATTGTCATCTGAGTGATCTACAATCGACCTATTATAATTGTAAAGCTGGATTTAAAAGTTAAAAAAAAATTATCAAAATAAAATATTTTAATATCAGTCTTCACTTCCCTACTAATTCAAAGGTTTTATTTACATTTTAAATGACACCTGTCTTTAACTTAAGTGATGTCCAAAAGATGCTAGGGTTGATATGAGCAGATTTTTACACTAATGTTTAACTAACTGTATCTCAAAAATGGATAGAAATATTTACATAGTTCATTTGTGAAAAATTAAGTACTCAGTCTGAACAATTCCCTGTTTGCTTAAAAGTCCCTCGATCTGTTCCACCCTGTATACATACTTATATAGATAAATATATGCTTAAATACATAGAAACATCCATGATCCAGGAACAAATATTCGAGTTCATCACACAAATACAATGCGCCAACGGTGTCGTCATAATTTGATTGGTATGTTATGTACATAGCATCTTATTTTACGAATCATTATACAATGTTAGTATACTATGTTAGTATACTATTCAATATATGCATATTGAATAGGAATCATTATGACGGATGGCGGTACTACACGCTGAATAGAGCCCCAATGCCCTATTAATGGCCATACATACGGACAACCTAAATCATCCTCTAATCATGGCGTAACCAAAATAGCCGCACGCATAGCCTGCACAGGGTTGCCACAATCAAGTAAACTGAAAAATGACTAACTGTTGAGTTTCTTTCGGCGTTTCTTCTCAACACTGATCTCCTCTTGTGAAATGCCGGTACACTCAGACATGTAAAAGTGACCTTGTGGCTTACTTACAGAATAAAGTTCATTAACTGGTGGTTCAGTGTGTTGTGACGGAGATGCCATAAGTGCGCGACCAGCGGCGCGGCGAGCGGTTGAACGAGAGACCCGAGCGCGGCGGCCATACGAGTGAGCGAGACACACGTACCGTTCACCGCTGCCGCTGTCGCGCAAAGTCGTGCCATCTCCGTAAACCTAGCGAGTTTAAATATTTGTATATTTAGAATCTTTTTATCGATTCATATTTTTTATGTGGTAATACCACATTTTTATTTTTATAAATAATGTAATGACACAAAGGTAAATTAAGAAATAAAAATTGAATGCGATCTACTACAATCTAAGCGGGATTCCCCGCTTAGATTGTAGTAGTGTTTGTGTCATTACATTATTTCTAGCGAGTTTATTTCGAAATTGGTGAAAATATATTTTTTTAACCCCCTTAACTCCGCCAATTTGTATAACTTCTAAAAATTTAATCAACCAAAAACATCTCATATACCTATCGCATATACTCACAAAATTTCATGAGAATCGGTCAAGAAATGCGACATGTAGGCGATAACAGCCAGAACGCATCTATACATCCAAATATCCGGACATACGAAAGAATGTTGGGCCAAGCTAAAACGGAGACGCTTCGCTCGCTCGGTCAATTAGTATACAAATTGTAGCCGGCAGGATAAACGTAAACACATTTCTGTATAAAAAGTCGGTAAAATAAATTTAATGAACGCTATTAAACTACACTTAATTAGTCTACTACAGATTGGAATAAAGTTTCAAGTTTAAAACTTTTAACAGTATTTAAAACACAACCACATTAAATAGTATAGTAGTTTACGTCACCCTGGGCCGTAAAAGGGATTTTCTGCCCGCCACCACCGCGGGGAAAATCTCACTTCCTGGCCTAGGCAAGACGTAAAACTTTAGACAAACCACGGGCGGTAATTCGTAAAGCTTCTGATCGGTTATTTATGGCCGTCACCTTCGGTTCGCGCCACGAACACCTGCAATCCCCACCTTAGGTATGCATACTATTATGTAGGTACATATCTGTAACATACCTAATGAGAGTCCTTAAAACAGAAGTGTGGTTTTAACTAATGAGCCAAAGGCGAGGCTCCACTTGTCATTATTACACAAATAACGAACGTTATAAGTTTATTATAATCTATAGATGCATCAAATTGACGACGCGTGTGGCGCAGTTTGTAGACACCTGCCTACTGAGCCGGCGGTCCCGGGTTCGAATCCCGGCTAGGGCAAATACTTGTGTGATGAACTCGAATATTTGTGCTTCATGACCCAAGCACAAATGGTATTGTTGTAATTGTATTGTATTTAAGTATATATTTATCTATATGTACGTATATCATCGTCTAATACCCATAACACAAGCCTTCTTGAGCTTAATTTAGGACTAGATCGATTTGTGTGAGGTTGTTCGATATTTGTCCGATATTTATTTATTTATCAAATAATAGGCGATATATTAGTAGAATTAATAGATAATATATTATGGTGGTAGCAACCCTGGCCGCGGATAGGTATCGCGTTTAGTTCAGCGCAATAGACACGGCATAAATAAACCAGCTGGCACACCTGCCTGCACACGCGCAGGGTGCTATGGTCCCTAATTAATTTATCTGGGTGATTATTTCTGCGTTTTTTTTTATAATGGCATACTCCAATGCTCTGAATGTGGCTCCACTACGCCTGATGGTAAGCAAAAAGGGCAGCCCAAATCGCAATGGCAACTGACAAGAAACCAACGGGGCCATGTCAGTTGACACTGCCATGCTACCGTCTCATTAATTTCTACAATATTGGCTAATCCATAAAAGCAATCAACATCATTTTGGTAAGAATTGTAAAAATCCGCGACTTCTGCAAGACAACCGAAAATCAGTTCATACGGAGGTTCGTCGATATTGTGAACAAATAAATACGGCGATTAAAAACTCAACAATTCAGACAAAAATCCTACAAGAATGTCAAAATTAAATGACACGTGATATTCTCTTAAAGTAAAATTCATCTGATACTTATATATCCCATAATTTTCCGTATTTTTTTCTGCCACAACCCCCGGTGACTGTGCCCTGTAATCGATGAATCGAGTCCCATCCGGTAATCGCCGGCATTGGAGTGTACCCGGCATCACTAAAGCTTCACAATCGTAAATGATTACTGTTGGAATAATTTCACTCTCATATTTGATATTTCAAATAGTGTTAAGTTTAAACTAATTTCATTAAGTACTTTATTATTACGGAATCAAAATTATTTTTTTTATTATACGGCCTAGTTTTGAAAATATTAAAAAAGAAGGTGAAAGCGGCGCCGTCTAAGAATCAGCAGTCAAATGATGTCACCTTGTGGAAAATTGACAGTAGCAACGTACAAAAAGAACAGTAGTACAGTTTCCATACTGAATCTGCCTTAGTAATAGTCCGACTGTATGATTTCCTGCGCTGTGACCTTTAATTGTCGCTTCTACGCTTTTTAAGAATGAGACACTTTTCAAATGGATTTTTAATCATACATTCTGATATTTTTATATATTTTTTTTTAATTAAGTATTTGATATATTTTTTTTATACTTTATGTGATTACATCGGAAAAGGGCCTGGTCAAAAAAATTTAATGTTGTCAATTGTATATCACAACCCCCTGTGAGTGTGCCCAGTAATCGATGGACTCATTTCGGCCACATCCGGTAATCGCCTGCATTGGAGTGTACTACACGGTAATGCTGTAGCTTCACACCCGTAAATTATTACTGTTGGACAAATTTCACCAAAACGCATACTTAATTATGTCTATCAATTGACACGTTTTTTTCGGATATTTTGCCACAACCCCCTGTGAGTGTACCCAGTAATCGATGGACTCATTTCGACCACATCCGGTAATCGGCTGCATTGGAGTGTACCCGGTATCGCCGCTGTAAATTATTACTGTAGGACTAATTTCACACAATTACACGACTCAATTACAAAATCACTTGCATCGTAACATTTAAAACACATTGGAATCATCTATGTTCTGGTCAAGCTTAACTGATTAAGCTGGATTGAATCAAAATTTTATTCCAAGAATAATTCTTACTTTAAATAATAATATGCCGTAAAGAAAAATAAATACGCAAATAATGTTTTTTTTTTCTAAATGTGGCGGGAGTGGGACACGCGTAATACGCAAATAAGTATAACGGATTAGCACAAATTAACTGGCCCGATATTATATCGCGGATTAGCAAAGCAATATTATTATTTAAATTAATATGGATTTCCGCAAAGTAATGCCTGATTCAATTAATTAATAAAAGAATAAAAATAAATATCGGACAACCTCACACAAATCGTTCTAGTCCCAAATTAAGCTCAAGAAGGCTTGTGTTATGGGTACTAGATGACGATATACATACTTATATTGATACATATATACTTAAATACATAGAACAACCATGACCCAAGCACAAATATTCGAGTTAATAATTCTTACTCTCGGATAGTAATGTCAGAACCCGATATTAATTTGACATTACTAATAATAAATCCGAGAGTAGGTAAGCGTTATTCTTGAAATAAAAGTTTGGTAAAATGTAGCCTTAAACTAAACGGATTTTTCGAGGACTGGGTATGTGACACATTGTAAATTAGATTTAATTTGATTTATTTATGTCATAATAGAAAATGTCAGTATCAGTATACATTACGCGAAGTAAATTTACTATGACTAGCTAGCTTATTTCAACGCGAAAGATGAAAATATCCTATATCCTTCCCCGGGAGTCACTATATCCATACTAAATTTCATCTAAGCGGTTCAGCGGTTTAAGCATGAGGAGGTAACAGACAGACGAAACTGCCCCTGCGGCATGGTCCCGAAGACGCTGGCAGCATTTCCTTGCTGAATCGCAATGCTTATGCGTTGTGTGAGGAAGTTATAAATTATCCAAAGCCCAATAATAGTACTGAGAACAAGAAGGTAAATAAGATAAGTATATTGCGATAGACCTATTATAATTTGTAGTTGGTAACGTCACAAAAATAACAAAGAACTCCAAGAATGGTAGAAAGGAATACTGAGAATTGTAGGCACCTTAGAGGCATGATGACCACATGTAGAGGGGATTTATGGTCGCATATGCGGTGCGTGGGCACGATGGCCGATAGGAATATGTGCGGATTTGGGGCGCGTCAGCGCGGCCGAGAGGGCTGTGCCTTGCACGTGGAAATATTTATTTATTTATTTATTCAAACTTTATTGCACAGAACAAAAGTCAGTACAAATGGTGGACTTAATGCCAAATGGCATTCTCTACCAGTCAACCATAGGACCAACAAAGATACTAGAAGTTGGTGCTATTTAATCGGAAATCGAATTGTACAGAGAGCATATAAATTGGTAAAAATAACACGGCTTTTTAAGAGGCATTATTCTTATAAATAATGACACAAAGGTAAATTAAGAAAGAAAAATTGAATGCGATCTACTACAATCGAAGCGGGGTTTGAACCCGCGACCTCTGCGTTACCGGCGCATTGCTCTCCCAACTGAAATAAAAATGTGGTATTACCACATAAAAATTATAGAATCGATAAAAAGATTCTATACAAACATTTAGGCATTATTCTTTTTATTTATTTTTTATATTGTGACAAATATAGGTACCTATTGATAATTTCAATTTTAACCAACTTTTTGAAGTGAATGATATCCCTGAGTTTTAGATGGTGACATAGCTATTTCATGCTTTCATTGCGTGCAGTCTAAAATAAGTTGAAAAAAGCAGTTTTCTGCGTGAATTTTGTTAATTTCGAGTAGTTTTTGGAAAATTGATACTAGGTTTCAAATATTTACCAATAAGTCGCATTGGCATAAGCAGTCTAAAGCCCTGCGAACATGTTATGACAGTTTGTCTACAGAAAGACTTTGGTATAACTAACTCACTTAACTAAGAACAATTTATATTTTTAAAGATTACGGCAGTGTATCTAGTAATTGTGCTTTTTCAATTTTCTTTTAAATATCCGTTTATTTTGTTCGAGACGGATGTCCTCGGGTAAGCTGTTAAAAATGACATATCACGGCACGACAGGTCTCAAAACTCCGCGCATTTGCGTTTGGCCGCAGTGGATTGTAGCTCGTGATTATGAATCTTTTTTTTTAAGACGTAACTTGCAATCGGACTTTGTGTGGGAGTATAACCCGCTAATGAGATTATCTCCGAGCCACAGGAGTAATTTTGTGGGGGTGATGTAGGCGCACTGGGCGCATGGACTGCGTCGTTAATAGACTGAGATTATGAATCGCGAAACGTAGAACGATCAATTTATCTGCTTAGCCCAATGGTTGACTGGTAGAAAATGCCTTATGGGATTAGGTTCGCCTTTTATAGGGTAGTTTAGCCGGTTTCCCGGCCCCCTCTGGTTTTCGGCCTCTACGCAGTAAAACTACAATAACAAGAAAATTTTACCTCACTCATTCAAAAAAATACTGTTGTCACTCAAATTCGCTTAACACTGACGCCTCCTAAATGTTTTCGCTTAATAACGTTTCAATTGGCTCGCCAGTACGCCAACGCAATTTAGTCAGTGTGAGTGTGGTCAAAATTAGTGAAAAAAATAGTGCGCGCCATTTTCTTTAAGGTACGTTAAAATGTTGATTATTTGGTTTTAGAAACATTGCTTTGACTTCTATACGCTCTAGAAGAGTTGAAATAATGTCATTTATATTCAAATGTATAAAATATGTAACAAAATCCTTTCAAATGTGATGGCCGGATGACTAGATTGCATTTAGTAAAATCATTTACCTTCCGGCCTCCGGGCCGAGAAATAACTTGAATACGTATATTTTTAAATGATCAAAATCGCTATTAAATTAAAATCTATTTAATAAACATCATGTCAATTACAAATTTGGATACAATCTCATTCATGTATTTAGGTGCCGGCCGCATGTATCTTAAACAAATTCATGATTTAAATCAATTTATGATTGTTTGTTTTTGGCGGCCGAGAACTACATTTTGAATAACTAGTTTTCGGCCTAGGTAAATGATAATGGCCGGAAAATAGATAAACGATTAATTTAGTTTTCGGCCGGTAACTAAAAATTATAAAGGAATGGCCGAAAATAAGTCTTTTAAAAGCGAGTTTACGGCCACTGCGGTTAACATGGCCGAGCATTGGTGGAGAGTATTGTTTGTTTTCGGCCGCGGTGACAGAAAGCGGCCGTAAACTAAAACAAATTTAGTTTTTCGGCCCTGCTTTATCATGCGGCCGAAAAACAATTTGTATGTGTTCCATTTTCGTCCCTATAAATATAGGACGGCCGAAAGTCGGCTCAAATATTTTTAGATTTCAGCCGTATTAATCCAGTAAAAAAAAGGTTGCAGCTAATTACATTTTACATAGATTTTTACTTTTTTGTTTTATTTAATATGAAAACCTATTGTTTCTCAAATAAGGGTCATTTAAAATATAAATAACAGTGGCCGAGAACTGGCTAAATAAACGGCCGTAAACCAAAACAAGCGGCCGAAAGCCAACTTAGTAGCTACTTTCTGATATTTTATATTATAAAAATAAAACTATATTATTCATGGCAAAATGTGATACGAAATAGGAAACTACAATATGTCTAAGATTCGTAAATAATACTTAGACTAAGGTTTGCTAAATATATCGCCCAATAAATCCACCTGAACTCAAAATTTTGCTTACTTGGCCGAAAACCGGCTAAACTACCCTATGATAAGTTATTTATTTTGTGCAATAAAGATTAAATAAATAAATAAACGATATTCGTCTTGAACGACGTGAGCGAACTCGTTTCATATCGGGATTTTTTAATGTAAATTCACAAGTTTTTTTCTATTTTGTTATCACGAAACTTACAAGTGGTCGAATTCTTAAATATAAGGCTAAAAAAAGGAACTATATAAATACATCTTAGGTCTTATTGTCACTTAACACCAGGTGCGAATGAGGTCAAATGGTTGGCTATTTGGAATAGGTAAAAGTTAATAATTAAATAAGTCTTCTTTGTACGATTATCTTTTAACGACTGCACACTTAAGAATCGTGTCACACCAACCCCTCTTAACACTTTACACGATAGCTCATTAACGATGTGAACACGACACGGTGCTACATGCTTAACTGTTTATTAACCACACATTCGAGGAAAACCGCAGAGCATTTTCTTCCGCAAGAATAAATGTGTCCTCAAGGGGCACCCCTGCGGGACCCGTTTTACGTCCCCAGTTATTTAGGGAGGCTTTATGAAAGGATGTAACAAACGATTTGTAAGGATTTCATCAGTTTTTAGTTCGAGGCGTTTTCCCGGCCGACCGACTTCGCCGGCCCTGTTATTGTTTATCTATTTATGACCGACCTTTCTGGAGTGAGCCGTTGTATACTTGACATTATTTTTTATGGTTGAAGTAACAGGCATCGATGTAAAAGGATTGGGTAAGAATCGAAGCGTACGTCTTTGTCACTTTCCTACCATGCATAGCTACTCTAAATACGATCAGACTACTACAGGAGACCCCTTAGCCTTTCCCGTATTTATCTAGACACACGGCAGTCCGCCAAGTTCGTGAAGCAAAACGGCGACAAACTGACCGTGACGAGTGTGGTTTTATGTAACGAGCCGTAGGCGAGTTTCATAATAGGATCACACGGTGACTCGCGTGGCGGGGAGGAGGTCACCATTTTGATCAAAATTGATACTGTAATGGTGACCTCGCGGTGGCTACGGTATTGTTATGAAATTACATCTCTGATTTTGGTCGCTGCCAAGTAACGTAGGTCCTTTAATATCTTAACTTGTTATAGGAATTTAATAAGATGGGTGTAGATCAAATCTAATTAAACTACAGACTTACAATGAAGTTGCGACTTGGCAAGTTTTTAATCTACCAAGTTTAAAATGTGATTCAAAGTACAACGCAAGAACATGTCATTGTTAAAAGTCTCGTCATCGTCAAGTATTCGGACAAGTGTCTCGAAATTAAGGAACTGATTAGAGTGACCATAATATGTTCTGATAAATCAAGTAGAAAAGTTGTAAAAAGACTTGCCAAGTAGCTATATTGTGTCGCAACATAACAAATCATTTTGAACGTGGCTGTGATCTAAGGAGCTTAAGAACTTGGTTTCCAGTTAGATCTAAATCCTTTTTGTAGCGATACCGTTTACGAACATGGTATTTTTTTCACATTTATGTTTATGATATAAAAATTACTCAATGGTATACTAACCCCCGGTTCCCAGGAAACCAAGCCGGTAGAGGATCCTCTTCTTTCACAGAAAAAACTTCACCGAATTTCATAAACAAATTTTTCCTTGGAAATCATACATTTTACAGAAATCTTGAAAATGTCAACCTATAGATTAGGTTAGGTTAGGTTCGTGTTAGCACATTCCAAAATATTTTATGACTTCAGAAAAATATATGCTTTCGATGAAATAAAAGTTGGATGAAACTTTTGTCTATAAAACATTGTAAACCAAGCCGGTAGTCTGAAAACTCAGTAGCTATGTAAGCAGTACAGTCTGACACAAAAGAGTAGAAATTAAAAAGTGGCAATACTGTATTGACGTCCCCGTTTTCTTAGATTGATTAGAAAGGGACGACACGACAGTATTTCTACTTTTTAATTTCTACTCTTTTGTGTTAGACTGTAAATACAAAACTCTAGCTTAACATTTACACAAAGGTATAGGGATTAATTTGTAGACCCGGAACAGTCTAGCCGCCAGGGAGGCATTAGGAGTTATTTGTAAATCGGGAACATTTCTGTCTGTCTGCGCGGAAGCACTTAGCGTCCGGTCTCAAAGGTAATCATCCCAAAGGATTCCCTGACGCACTCCATCGGATCGGATGGTCGATTAGGGTAGTGCTTGAACCTCTCGAAGTTGACCGAAGTTTAGCGAATATGATAGTGTGGAGAGACCCATACTTCCCTTACACATACGTTGATGACGCAGTTGGCGCAGTCTGTTGTGCACCTACATACAGAGCGCCCCAGCGTCCAATTTGTCTATGGAATTCTCGAATAACGACACAAGCAAGTTGTTTTATACATACATATATAAGCATAAATATTGCATATTTTTAACCATATTTCATTGTATGCACGCTTCACCGTACGCGTTAGATACGTGGTAAATTAATTCCCTTTGATATAGGTACGTTCTAAGGCCATAATATTGGTTCACGCGGTTGGCGCATTTGCAGTGCAGTCCTGGGTTCGAATACGGGCCAGGGCAAATATTTGTGTAATGAACTCGAATATTTGTTCCTGGGTCATGGACGTAATCTTTATATGTATTTATATATTATGTAGAATATAATAGAATAGAATAAATACTCTTTATTGCAAACCTCAAAAAGAAATAAATACAAATACAGATCAAAATCTTTACAAAGAGAGGTAAACAATGGGTGATCTTATCGCTAAAAAGCGATGTCTTCCAGACAACCTATGTATTTCGTCTTGTATCAATAGTACAAGCTTTGATTTGTGTAGATTGCCCCTTCATATTTATTGATTTATACTTCGGCGAAATGTGTGGAGCCACAATAAGATACTTCCTAGAAGCTAGCAATCTGTGTCAAGGTAAGCAGATATCAGGTAGCGTGGTTGGCGCAGTGATAGCGCAGCTGCCTACTGAGTCGGCAGTCCTGGGTAACTAGGAGACTAGTTCCATTGGCTAAGCCGTTACTTAAGGGACTAGATTGAATTGTTTGTGGTTGCGGTTGTGATAGATGTTATAGAAAACATTTTACCCAAAAAATAGATCTGAAGGTCATCAGTGTCATCACTTGACTCCGTCGTGAACTTAAAGAACGGGCTTATTTCTCCTCAAATGTTATGCCGACCTAATCTTGATGCCACGGAGTTTTTTCGTTGTGAATTACGCCCAAAAAGTGTAATTTTTGCCTCAACTCGAGATTAGACGGAAACCTGATTATTACTTAGGCTGTTTAACACAACCGCCTGAAGCTGCATTAGAGCTTTTGCAGCGTTTCATATCTTTGGTATGAGAAAACGAAAAAAAAGGTTATGTGATGAAACACTGCTATTATGAATGGTGTTACAAGTGTTCATATTGTACACATAGGCTACTTGACCCAGTTTTGAAATATATTTGAAATGGTTAATACTTATGTTACTAGCACAAAAATAATGTATTGTATTTTTTATTGACCTAAAAAGCTAAATTTTATTAATTAATATTTCATAACAGAGCTTATCTGTGGCGTGACGTAGGCGATCCCGTAAACAAAGACCAGTTATTCACTTTTATCTATGATGCGAATGACTTTATTCGTGAGCGTGACGTCACTATCAATGGTGAAAATGGCGGACAGCGTTTTAAGCATTTCAAAATACAGAATAAAAATCACATTTTCAACTGAATTATGAACAAAAAAAATTTAGGTTTTCTATGTATGCTATACGTAATAAACATTAGTCTAATACAATTTAACATTCGAATTAAGTGGTAAGACAACTTAAAAACCTTAAAACCTACACTAACCTAACTCTAGCCAAGATCGGTTATTGGGTTTTTTTATTTATTTATTTATTTATCATATTTAACATTTGTCAACTAGCCTATTTCCGTTGTGTCCCATTGTTTGTTAGAACAAAGCGAAGTGAATTCGGCCTAAAGAAAGAATTCCTACTATACTCAAATGGTTTTTTTTATATGACAGAGGGCAAATCGGATCGCCTGATGGAAAGTGATTACCGCGACCCATAGACAGCTGCAACACCAGAGGAGTCACAAGTGCGTTGCCGGCCTTTCGGGTGGGCGTGCGCTCTTTTCTTGAAGGTTTGAAGGTTTTACTCTTACTCTTTATTTTTACTCTTTCGTGAAAAATGAAGGGCACCAAGTCTTTGCCCATAAAAAGCTGATTATTTCCATTTGCGTAAAGTTTTCCTCACGTTCTATGGTCACGTCGCGCGCGAGATTAAAACTTGCTGCTTTAATCTCCGGACCAAGATTTATTGGACAGATGGCAAAAAGACTAATATACTTACAGTGTATACAGTACATGTTAGACATAATTACTTGGCCAGATAACAGAGCAACTTGGCGGTTTTTAAAATATTTTTAAAAGGTTCACTTGAGTTATTACGGTGTTTCAAGCGCAATTGACAACATTTCATATTTTTAAGACCACAATTTTATAACTTTTCTGTACTCCGCTTAGAAAGAGGAAATAATAATAATAATACAATACTTTATTGCACACCAATAAAAGTTTACAAAAGGAAACAAGACAAATACAATTTATAAATAACGGAAATAATCACTGTTTTTATATTTTTCCTGAGATCACTAATTATTTTATAATTTATTAATTAAAATTTACTAATTCTAAAAAATGTTGTAACTCCAAAACTATGACAAAATGAAAAAGTTAGTTGGTATCTAATTTAAAAAAACTAATGGCGTTGAGCTTGACATTACTGACAGCTTATTTTATTTCGCGGATAGGTCGAATACCAACTCAATGCAGGCATAGTTGTCGTCGGATTCGATTATTTTATGTATTAAAAAAAATTGGGCAAGTGCGAGTCCGACTCGCGCATGAAGGGTTCCGTACCATAATCTATAACAAGTTTGTTGTATGGGAGCCCCCCTTAAATATTTATTTTATTTTATTTTTAGTATTTGTTGTTATAGCGGCAATAGAAATACATCATCTGTGAAAATTTCAACTGTCTATCTATCACCGTTCTTGAGATACAGCCTGGTGACAGACGGACGGACGGACGGACGGACGGACGGAGGGACGGACGGACGGACGGACAGCGAAGTCTCAGTAATAGGGTCCCGTTTTTACCCTTTGGGTACGGAACCCTAAAAAAACATTTTTTTAGTGTGTACAATAACGCCAAGCTCTTTCGATGTCTATATTTATTTCTACCTGTTATAAATATGAAATGATGTCAATTACAACCCACCTGGAATTCCCGGTACATAAAAATCCAGGCACTCTCCACCCTAGTAGATTAAAAGTGCAACAGTCAAACAAACAAGACAAACAGTCCTCATTCCACACAAACAATAGATTTATTATGTTAGTAGGTGTTCCACTGGCAGTGTGCGGCTCAGTTCCAATTAGCAGTTAACACGTTGCAGCCCTCCGTGGGGCCGTTACCGCACCGGATACTGGATAACGGCTGTACTGGATTCCGGACGCACATACATTGCTAGCGAAGCCTTTTTCGTACTCCATCGTTCTCTTTGACAATACTGTTAACGACCACGCACGGGACGGAAGGAATGACGTATCGAGACGAAGGGCGCGGGGAGCCATCCCCGCCAGAACCTAAGCAGCCGCCATCACGAACGCGCGCGCGCACCTCATATCTAGTCAAAATCAATAATTGTAATTTATTATTCATCGGAATTATATTGCATGTCAAGAATCTGCATTTTCTCTTTGTTCATCCCGAACAAAAGTGGCGACCGTGACAGGACACATAAGGAAGCAAGCGAAGAAATCCCATTACAACCGGCTGGAATCCGTTATTTAACGGACATGATTTGAACTTCAACACAAAGGAACAACGGCAATTGTATCTGCAACTACGAGATCAGAAAAATCAGTGGCACATCACGGCGAGATACAATTCAGGGGAGTACCTGTGTCCTTAATCCTTTATTTCCTAATTTAGTTCCTCTTTAATTTGTGTGAAAGTGAGTTTCAGCTGTGAGTTTGTGGTACCGTTATGTCGGGTGTCGTGTTAAACTAGAAGATAATTTCTTTTTTGCACGTACTACACTGAGGTGCGTAGCTATTTATTTACGTGTTTGTTTAGCTTAAATGCGAAATATTTCACCTTCGCCTTAATAATAAAAGTGTTTCCTTAAATTCAAGCACTGCTAAACGCTTAAAAACGTAAATACATGAAAATAATTGCAGCGTTGCGTTCTTTTTATATTATGCATTAGTTTGTTTACGTAAAATGCAACAAACTACTTAATTGCACTTAATTAATGCACTTTTAAAATCAAACTGTCTTTGTGCCCCTATTAGCCGCTAAATATTCTATCTCTTCGCTTAATTATAAACACAAACGTGAACTATTTAAACTTAAAACATATTTCATAACATAATTGGTAATTGTTATCGCCGAACATTTCAGGTGAAATCGTAAACAACAACCGGCCGCTGCACTCCCGTTTTGCAAGTTGCTTTGTCATCGCGTACCTACCGTGATTCTTCGCTTCTACACGGCGGATGACGACGCTTCTTCTAGAACTGGTTTGATGCACATTTACTTTATTTAACTCATTGTTTACGTCTTAGCAATATGCCTCTTGATCAAGATTTGAACCAAGGTGGATCTTTCAATAGTAACTCCGACTTAAAGAAAATGAAAGAGTTAATTAAAATACGGGGTACTATTAAAGGTCGCTTAACACGATTTAAGGAGTATGTTTCAACATTAAATGCGTGTAAATTAGAGGAAATTAATGATTTAAAACTTAAAGAATTGAAGTTTCGTTTAGAAAAGGTAGAAAATTTATTATTTGAATTTAATGAGGTTCAGTCTCAAATTGAGATGTTGTCGTCGGGTGAGGATGACGGCGAAGTAGATAGTTTTGAAAACACATTTTATAGTACTTTGTCTTTAGCTCAGCATATACTTGATACGCGCCTTAAGTCGCAAGACGATAAGGACGGGAGCCTTCACTCTGCTCGCTCCGCATGTTCTAATAGTTGCGGGCATAATAATTTAAATAATATTAAACTACCTACCATAAAATTACCTACTTACGATGGGAACTATTTAAGGTGGTTGGAATTTAGGGACACGTTTGATTCATTAATTAATAAAAATGATTCGATATCAGACATAAATAAATTCCATTATTTGCGATCATCGTTGGAGGGTGGTGCAGCTTTAATCATAAAGTCACTTGAATTTAGCTCTAAAAATTATACGGTTGCTTGGGATTTGATTCGTGAACGTTATGATAATAAAAAGATTCTTATCAATAACCACTTGAAAGCGTTATTTGAAATAGAATGCATCTCACATGAATCTCATAAAGCGATACGGTTCCTTATTGACCATGTATCAAAAAACTTAAGGGCTCTTGACTCTTTAGAACAGCCCACCGATAAATGGGATATTCTCATAATATATTTAGTGTCAACAAAATTAGATGTTACTTCTTTTAGTAAATGGGAAGAATATAAAAACACCTTCAAAGATTTACCAACATTGTCTGACTTTATTCAATTTCTACGTAATCGTGCCGATATTCTCGAGACAATGGCAATAAGCAGGAGTGACAAACGCGAAAATAAATTTAATTCATACAGAGACAACCATAAAAAACCTGAAGTTAAGCCAAAAGAATATTATCATAATAAAACGTCAAAAAGTTTTGTGACTTCTGCTAATGCCAAACCGACTATGTCGTGTCCATTTTGTAACCAGCAACACCGGATAGTAGATTGCTCTTCATTTAAGCAATTATCTCCGGAAAATAGATGTCATGAGGTTTCTAAATTGAATCTTTGCTCGAATTGTTTGCGAAGGGGTCACGTGTCGGCTGAGTGTCGTCTGTTGGGTACCTGTAAGGTCTGTAAAAATAAACATAACACATTATTGCACGTAGACCGTCACACACCTGAAATAAACACTACATTAAGCCACTGTAGCTACGTACCTGTATCCCTGTCGGCGCAGTCTTGTAACCAAGTTCTTCTTGGCACCGCCTTAGTTAGAGTTACAAATCCTGAAAATAAAAGTACCTACCTTGCTCGCGCTTTGCTTGATGCGGGTAGCCAGTCGTGCTTTGTAACAGCTCACCTGAAAGAAAAAATGGGGTTCATTAGTAAGAATACGGAAACATTATGCATATCTGGTATAAATAACTGTAAAATGCCTGTATCTGATTGTTGTGAAATGACCATCCAATCACGTGTTACTGATTATAGTGCACGTCTTAAATGTTTGGTGGTTCCTAAAATAACGGGTTTGTTGCCGAATGCCTTAATAAATGTAACAAAACTTAACTTACCTCAGAATATTCAACTTGCGGATCCTGACTTTTTCCGCCCTTCAGATGTTGATTTATTACTGGGTGCAGAAATATTTTTTGAACTCATGTTACCTGATCAAATTAAATTAGGATGCGACAAGCCAGTACTTCAAAAATCTCCACTAGGCTGGGTTGTGGCAGGTCCTCTTTATAGCAGTAACCTGCAGGAGAATAAACAAGTTCATTGTAACTTCACTAAAGAGATCAGTGATCAGCTGACAAAGTTTTGGGCCCTTGAAGAAGTCCCAACCTCAAGGCCGACTTTGTCAGCTGATGACGAATTTTGTGAACGCTATTTTGCTGAGACTACTACGCGACTTGAAAATGGTAGATTTTCGGTTTTCATGCCCCTTAAAGAATCTCCAGAAGTAGCTCTCGGTGATTCCTATAACATAGCAGAAAAGCGGTTCTTTAGCCTTGAGAAAAAACTTAATAAAGATCCCAACTTGAAAAAAGAATATTCTAAGTTCATAAACGAATACGAAGAATTAGGCCACTTAACTGAAATTGCCAAACCTGAATTCGGATACTTCATGCCTCATCATGCCGTAATTCGCCATAACAGAGAGACAACGAAACTGCGCGTGGTGTTTGACGGATCAGCGCAGACTTCATCTCGTAAGTCACTTAATAATATTCAGCATATCGGCCCAGTAGTGCAGGACGATTTGTTTAATATTCTTGTTAGATTTCGGCAGCATAAATTTGTCTTGACGGGTGACATTGAAAAAATGTATAGGCAAATCATGGTCGACGAGTCACAAAGACACCTTCAGCTCATACTTTGGAGAAGTGAGGAGCACATGCCACTTAAAACTTTACAACTTAACACTGTCACTTACGGCTTAGCCAGTGCGGCTTATTTAAGTACTCGATGTCTCGTTCAATTAGCTATGGAATGTCCAGATCCGATCGTGTCTCAGGTTATTAAAAATGATTTTTATGTCGACGACCTCTTGACGGGTGCCTCAACAGAGAACGAGTTATCTCACATTCAAAGGAATGTTACCCAGGTCCTTAAATCTGCTGGTTTTCCTATACATAAATTTCGGACAAATTGTCCACAAATATATCAGGGAGACACAGAGTCTGACTCTCTTAATTTATCAAAAGAGTCAAGCGTTTTAGGAGTGTTATGGGCGCCTAGCTCTGACACTCTCAAATTTGATATAAACCTTAACGAACATGAACCAAAAATAACTAAAAGGGTTATTTTATCAAATACGTGTAAAATTTTTGATCCTTTGGGATTATTAAGCGCCAGTACCGTTACGCTCAAGATTTTACTGCAACGGCTTTGGAAACTTTCATTAGGATGGGATGACAGTGTCCCAAACGATATAAAAAAGGCTTGGGAAAAGATCGTTAAAAACTTGAATGTATTGCTTTCTTTGGCGGTTCCCAGGTTCGTTTTGAGCGCTTTTCCTGTCATAACACAGATACACTGCTTTGTTGATGCTTCTCAGGACGCCTATGCTAGTTGTGTATACTTGCGTTCAATAGATAGTGATGGCAACGTAACTACCAATTTATTATGTTCCAAGACGCGCGTAGCACCCTTAAAGCCCGTTACCATTCCAAGGCTTGAGCTATGTGCTGCTCTTCTAGGAGCACGTCTTACAACTAAAGTCTGTGGAGCCTTGCGTTGCAAAATTGACAGCAAAACGTTTTGGTCCGATTCCACAATAACGCTAGGGTGGATCAAAACTCAGCCTAAACTCTTAAAATCGTTTGTTTGCAATCGGGTTAACGAAATCCATGAATTGACGGAACGCGAATCGTGGAGGCACGTGCCAACGGATGTAAATCCCTCAGACATGGCGTCAAGAGGCGTCGACCCTAAAGTACTTGTCGACTCGACGTTATGGTGGAATGGCCCCACGTTTCTGTCGAAGCCCGAGTCCGAATGGCCACAGCATCAAAACGTTAACACAGATTTCCAGTTGCCTGAGATTAAAGTTCATCACGCTCAAAACGATGATCACAAATTCATAAATTTTGAAAAATATTCGAACTCTTTAAAACTAAAGCGAATCTTCGCATATGTTTTCAGATTTATACATAATTGTAGAAACCCTAAAAATAAAATGTCTGGTTCTCTTAATGAAACTGAACTTCATAATTCTTTGACATATCTTCTTAAAACCGCACAGCAGGAATCCTTTGGCTTCGAGATAAACGCACTTCGTAATAATAAGTCACTTAAACCAAAATGTAATATTTTGCAATTATCTCCCTTTATAGATGACAAAGGATTGTTGCGAGTGGGTGGTCGCTTGAAAAACGCGACTCTTAACTATGATGCTAGGCATCCTATTTTATTGCGATCCAATCACCACTTTACGAAAATCATGATGATCAACGAGCACCATAGGTTGTTTCATGCAGGTCCTCAATTGCTTCTCAGCTCCTTCAGAGAACAGTTCTGGCCCATTGGTGGCAGAACATTGGCAAGAAGCATTGTAAGGAAATGCGTAACTTGTGTCAGAATGAAAGGAAAGACAATGGAGCCGTTGATGGGTGATCTTCCTAAAACTAGGGTGTCTGAAACATACACCTTCCAAGTTACTGGCACGGATTTTGCTGGTCCTTTCATGATTGCGAGTAGAAAAGGTCGTGGTAGTAGAACATCAAAATGTTATTTGTGCATCTTCATTTGCTTCTCGACAAAAGCTGTGCATCTTGAAACGGTCAGTGATCTCACAACGCAGGCATTCATCGCTTGTCTCAAGAGGTTCATTGCTAGACGAGGCAAGCCACAGTATATTTGCTGTGATAATGGTAAAAACTATGTTGGGGCCAACAATGAGTTAGGTAGGGTATTGCGGTCAGGCTTAAATAACATAACTGATTTCGCGGCTAATAGGGGCATAAAGTTTGTTTTTAACCCCCCTTATTCTCCGACGTTTGGCGGACTCTGGGAAGCCGGCGTCAAAAGCGCAAAATTTCACCTTAAACGTATTGCAGGAAATAATAGTCTCACATACGAGGAGTTGAGTACTCTCTTCACTCAAATTGAAGCGATCCTCAACTCCCGCCCCCTAACTCCTTTATCACCCGACCCAAACGACTTTTCTCCTTTGACCCCAGGGCACTTCCTGATTGGGCGGCCACTGACGTCACTACCAAACTCTCAGAAGCCTGAGGACATGAAAATACGCACCAGATACCAGCTGGTTGAGCAGCTCCGGAGCCACTTTTGGGAAAGATGGAGGAAAGAGTATCTTGCCGAACTGCAACAAAGAACAAAATGGCGATCCAGGCAGTTGAACCTTAAAGAAGGAGACATGGTGGTCTTCAAAGAACCTAACCTACCACCATTGAATTGGAGACTTGGACGAGTTCAGAAACTTTATCCCGGCAGCGACGGAGTAGTCAGGGTCGCTGATTTTCTGACTCATCGAGGCGTCGAACGACGGGCCGTTAACAAAGTCTGTCCTTTACCAACCACGGCGGAAAATCCTGATGTCTTGGAAGAAGCAGCAGCAGCAGGTCCTTCCAAGGGTGGGGAGGATGTTAACGACCACGCACGGGACGGAAGGAATGACGTATCGAGACGAAGGGCGCGGGGAGCCATCCCCGCCAGAACCTAAGCAGCCGCCATCACGAACGCGCGCGCGCACCTCATATCTAGTCAAAATCAATAATTGTAATTTATTATTCATCGGAATTATATTGCATGTCAAGAATCTGCATTTTCTCTTTGTTCATCCCGAACAAATACAATGCAACCAAATTATTGCTTACCAATAAAAGTTTACAAAAGGAAACAAAACAAATACAACAAAATTTAAATTTATAAACAACGGCAGACAACAGGCGATCTTATCAGTTAAAAGCGATCTCTTCCTAACAACCTTTGGGTAGAAAAAAATATGAAAGATTTAATTTCATATAGAGTAGGTGCAGGAGAAGGCGAAGGGAACACATAATTAGCTACTAACAGAAAACAAGTATGCATATGGGTATATATACACATACATAAGAAAGATATAAAGATATACATAAACTTACATATACATACTTGAAAAAAATCAAAGATGTATATGTTTGACTATGGATTACTATGATGAAACACCACACAAAAAATAGATTATTATGTTAGTAGGTGTTCCACTGGCAGTGTGCGGCTCAGTTCCATCGTTGTCTTTGACATAAATCGATATTATCACGAATTTCATGTATGTAATTTTGGTTATATGTATGTCATTAAAATCAAAGACTTATATTTATGCTCTTAAAAGCAATCTTTATTTTTATTTTTATGAATGAGCCAGTACCTACCTCATAACACAAGCATTAGGCTTAAAAGGAAGATTTGAGAAGTTTTTGCAAAAACTTGTGAAAATTAATTGACTTCGAAACTTGTCTTTTTTGCAGGCTTAGCGGTCAGACTAAATGGCATTGAGTTCTTGGATACCGTGGATAACTATGTAATGAAACACCACACAAACAATAAATGTATTATGTTATTAGGTGTTCCATTGCCTGTGTGCGGTTCAGTTCCAATTAGCAGTTAACACGTTGCAGCCCTCCGCGGGGCCGTTACATCACCGGATACTGGATAGCGGCTGTACTGGATTTCTACTCAAAGAGTGGACGTATGGACTAAACTGAGTATTATAAAGACATTATTATGTGACTGTTGAAGAATCCCAGTGTCAAATATTGTTTAGAACAATAATATCATTAAAACTCATGTGAGACATCTTTAATTTAATAAGTATAAAGACGGTTTAAACTCACGTAAAAATTGTCAGGAACGGCCCGACATGTTCCATACGAGCTCCATACGAGTTCGAAACATTCGATCTGGGCTTTCCTAATGCCACCCGTGGTTTGTTTAAAGTTATTCATCACAATTGCTCGTAAACTTCTAGTATGTAGGGTTTACATGCTAGAAAAGCGGGCGGTAAGTCTTAAATTGCGCCCTAGGGCGGTAATTATTTTTTATCACACTTTAAGGGTTTACACGCCAGAAAACCGGCCAGTAAGTAATTTTGGTATTGAGTACTATTTATTAGCTTTGTTTTATTTCCTCCAAAGTATGATGAAAAACGTCGTACGTGACTCTGGTGGTAAAGGAATTCCAAACTCGTGTCATTAAAGCCCTCGCCTTCGGCTTCGGGCTTCTAATAGACAGTCGTTTGTAATTCCTCGTTTACCACCCTTGTTACGTAATGTACTATTACGTCTTCCCTTGGCTAGGGAGTAATTTTTTCGCCAGAAAATCCCACTTACGGCCTAGGGTGTCGTAATAGTGCATTACATACCTAGGGCGGGACATTCGTGAATGCCTCAGATCGCAGGTGTTTGTGGCCTGTACCGAAGGTGAGGGTCATAAATATGCGATCAGGTGCTTTGCAAATTACCTGGTTAGCCTAAAGTTTTTACGTCTTGTCCTGGCCAGGGAGTGAGACTTTCTCCGGCCTAAGGTTACGTAAAATATAATTTACACTTGAAAATCATAAACCTCCCTAAAGGAGCCGGGTAAAAAGTTTAGCAATCCAGTCAGCACCGCTCTCTGGATGCGATAACCCCAAACGGCGTTTTTAGTGATACACCGGTCACCGGGTGTTGCGAGTACGCGAGTATCCGAAATGAGTATTTGTAACAGACACTTTACGACCAGCTGGTTATAGTGAAGAAAGAAAACTAAATTTTCATGTTAATTTATGTATGTTAACACTTTATTGTACACAACAACTGGTTACAAATAGATGTATAACAAATAATACACGTACAGAGGCGAAGTTATACCTATTAGGTATCTCTTCCAGTTAACCTTTGAGCAATTGAAGGAATTGGTATTCGCAGATAATAGTGCAAACTAAACTGCCTGCAACGACGCATAATTGGGTAAGATAGAATAAAAAAGAAAGAATTACCTACTATAATTTTCAGCAAGGAAGATAACACTACAGATCTACAGAATACGTCGCGTACCGTTTAGAATCATGTCAAACAATATTTGACTTAAACGACGTGAGTAAACCCGTTTTGTATTTATTTTAACTTGACTGAGATTCACGGGACTTCTATGTAAAGGGTAAATCCCGGGTTCATTTTTTTTTTATATATTGGACAACCTCACACTTCGATCTAGATACTCAGGCGTTGGTCTGCAACAAACGCCGTAGGTGGCGTCCGGCGTGACGCTGTACGCGACGTACGAATGCTTACTATGGAAATGCACTATAGTGGTCTCTCTCAGACGCCAAACGCGGCGCACGAACGCCGTGCGCGGCGTCCGTAGGTCGTACGTCGTACGCCGCCTACGCAGTCATTTCGGAGCATTCTGGCGTCACGGACGCCGCGTTTTTGTACGAAGATGATGAAATTTTCAACAGGACGAGTTATTTATTGAATTTCTTATATTAAACAGAATTTTATTTGACGCTAGTGATAAAGTTTATAGAAACTATGTATTGAAAGTAAATATTGACCCAAAGTTAAATTATGAACGAAAAATTTAATGCGATCTATCATCCTCCTCGTCCTCTACAAGAAGGACTTTTAAAATTGTCTGTTCATCCATATTTTAATCACTTCACGTCCGAAAAACTGATCGCAGTTTGCGTTGGAAGCCGCGTCCCTGAGTGACCATGCGCGATGTGCGCTGCGTAGGCCGCGTCCGGCGTCTGCGTTCAGCAAACGCCGGACGCGGCCTACGGCGTTTGATGCAGACCAATGCTTTAGTCCCAAATTAAGCTCAAGAAGGCTTGTGTTATGGGTACTAGACGACGATATATGTACTAATATAAATAAATATATACTGGGCAAATATTTGTGTGATGAACTCGAATATCTGTGCTTGAGTCATGGTTGTTCTATGTATTTAAGTATATATTTATCTATATAAATATGTACCTATATCGTCATTTAGTACCTATACCTACCTATAACACAAGCCTTCTTAAGCTTAATTTGGGACTAGATCGATTTGCGTGAGGTTGTCCGATATTTATATATTTATATGTACATATACTTAAATACGTAGAACAACCATGACCCAAGCACAAATATTCGAGTTCATCACACAAATATTTGCCCTGGCCGGGATTCGAACCCGGGACCGCCGGCTCAGTAGGCAGGTGTCTACAAACCGAGCCAAACGCGTCGTCATTTGTATCCATGGACAATTCCTGGATCCCGATATTTTTCATACAAATAATTCCGGAATTGGAAGCCCTACGTACGAACACGAACTTATCAGTTGGATTAATCCCTTAACGCCCTCATGTAAACCGTAAGTGCCACGTCCAATGTTCCATTTTCAGTAAGTATTCCATAGTATAATTATACCTTAAATGCTCGTCTATTATTCAACTAACCATTTTTGATTACCTAATGATTAGTTTCGCTATCAATTAAGTCGTTTTTAGACATTAAAAGTGACATCTTACACCAAATAAAAGATATAATAATAGAGTAATTTGCTGTACATTGTATGAAGTTACAGTTTGTCACTTCGTAATATACCGTCCGGGTCTGTCCTTAAAAATATATTCCACATATATAAAAGAAGAAGTCCTGACTGACTCATCAACGCACAGCCGAAACTACTAATGTTAGAGAGTTGATTTTTGCTCAGTGGGTTACTTTTATAACGTGGGCTAGAGATAAGAAGGGATTTTTGGAAATACCTCCCCTAAGAGGGTTAAATAGGGGTGCAAAATTTGTATGGGGTAAACTTTTTTTTTGGAGTTAGAGACTTGAAACTTTGTAGAATGATTACTTATTCAAAAACACAAAAAGTTCTTTCAGCGTTTTAGAAAATTTCACCCCTAAGGGGGTTAAAAAAGGGTGCAATGTTTATATGAGAGAAACTTTATTTTTTGAACTAGAGACTTGAAACTTTGTAGATAACTTACTTAATCAAATAAAAAAAAAGTAATTTCAGCGTTTTGGAAAATTTCACCTCTAAGGGGGTTAAAAAGGGGTGCAAAGTTTGTATGGGGAACACCGCGAATGTTGTTTATAAAGAAGTGTTACGCTAACGTTATCAGTTTATATATTTTTTATTTCCTGTCTACTACCCAGTGACTACGTCCTTTTTTTAAAACGAACTTGCACCCCCTTTTCTATGGTTGAATGTCAACAATATTTTCTTAGTGCTGTCTCTTATTTATTGTGTTCCAAACTTTATGTGTTCCTATATTTAGTGAGTTGTCTATCAGAACATGAATAATTTATACTTTATATACCTATTCTTACTTTATTTAGCTTCTTGAGAGATATAGAGAACTATAGCATCAGAATATATTGAATCACTCTTCAAGCAATACTAATAGCCTGTAGACCAAAATAGTAATCGCATCATTAAATTCGCTTATGTGCATTTAGTTTTTAATGGTCACATTTCAGCATTATCTTTAAACACTAGCCTTTTTAATAACTGGGGTACCTGCTAGACCATTTAGAAACATTTTGGCCCCCCTCGGGAACTCCGCCACACCACTCTTTTCGTTTAATAGCCAGGCCGGCGTGTACAAGTACCAGTGCTGCCTTCTTATGAACAGAGGTCATTATTTATTATTGTTTTGAAATAAAGTTTATTATTTATTATTATTAAAAGAGATACTCTTCATTAAACTGCCTCCATCTCTCGATTTCCAGTGCTGAGTTTAAGATTGTTTTAACAGCCTTATGATATTTAACATTTTTTTTAAATCTCACTCATAATAACTAAGATCCCCATTCTCTAACTCCAAATCCATGCGTCGCTCTATATCTTGCAGTCATTTTTGCCAAAGATTAAAAGCATCAGGTAACTGACGGAATAAATATTAAGCATCCTGCAAACAACTTCCGTAATCTAATTGGAAAATCTTCAAAAATTCTTTAACAATGGCATTGTCTAGACCATTTTAACTAAGAATAAAATTCATTTACCTATTTTAATATCTTTGTCATCATCAAAAATGTACGCGGACGAAGTCGCGGGCGGCCGCTAGTAGTTTAATATTTGAACTAGTAATAGGTACCGTCCTATAGTTATATAGATTTTTTTATCATGTGCCTAAATAGTAAGTACATCCAGCGAGGTAACGCGGCCAGCCTTACGGACAACCGACAACCCGACACCATGGTAGTGATTTAAGGGATATACCTATATGTACAAGGAGCTGCAGAATTGCATGGCCCATTTATGAATGATGGCTTTTGCACGCGACTACGTACGCGTGGAACTTGATAAAAGGGATTATTAAAAGCGCCTAAGCAAATGTAGAAGTAATTTTGCTTTTGGTCTAATAATTACATTTGCTACAGGGTCACCGCACCCCAACAGAAATGTTCACTCACTTTTCAATCTTTTTAGGTATAATTTCCGGGATGAAAACTATCCTATGTCCTTCCTCGGATCTAAAACTATCTCTATGCCTAATTTCATCCAAATCGATTCAGCGGTTTGAGCGTGAAGAGGTAACAGACAGACAGACACACTTTCGCATGGATTTCTTATGGCGTAGTAGGTGTGGAACACTACATCTTTCGGGATGATAATCGGAATTCGGTATAGCTCATGTGTTAATCCAGGGTTTCTGCTACTTTCATATCAAAATTGGTCCAGCCGTTTGAGCGTGAAGAAGTAACAAATATACACATGAACACACTCACACACTTTCGCCTTTATAATATTAGTGTGATGTTTGTTATCGTATCGAAACTGAATAAATATATAAGAAAAAAAATTAGTACAAAGAATAACTATCGGAAAAACTCGTCGTTTAACATTTAATACGATTTCATATTACATTCACCTTCACACGGTAAACCAGTGTTCTTAGGTTGAGATTGAGATTGAAATTGAGAGATTGATTGAGATTGAGATATTTATTGATAAAATTATAGAATTTTACATGTCATTTCATTATTTAACATAAATAGTATAAGTAATTTCATTCACAAAATTTTATATTAGGTATGCAATGAGAATATTAATATTCATTTAAATTATTATTCATTTAAATTATTTACAGGTATCATTTTTATTAGTATTTTAATTATAATTCTTCATTTTAATGATTATACATTTAACATTTATCTGTTGTCCATATTATGTCCAAACATCCAAACCTCTCAAGCGAATAATGTAGGGTTAGGGTGTTATCTAATTTAATACACAAAACAAGGTGTGTTGAAGATTTTATTACCTCGACATAAATTCCGCTATGCTGTAGCAAGCGAGGTCGATTAACATTAGTTTTAGTCTATGAGTGAATATTTTGTCGCTTGCAGCGTTCACGATATCACTCGGAAGTGTATTGTAAATCTTAACACCAAGGACACCGCGTGACTTTTCGTTCAGCTATGAACCATCCTGTTACGAGTTACGACACGACAGACCGACTTGCAAAATTTGGATTAGTTTTTTATTATGTGCATAGAAAACCCACGTACGTAGACACCTAAGACACGTGCCGTAGACAGATACACAAAGCCTGGGATACACCAACGCAAGAAACGGTCTTGTTCGCTTGAGTATTTAGCCCAATGGACATGTCAAACTTGAATGTTAATAATTTTTAGTACCCACAACGTCACAACACACCACCAAAATATTTAATGCGCACACTGACAGACACACTCACTGACTCAAAGTCTGCTGTAGCTTATAAACGCGCACTACAAAAAGCCGGTCAAGCGCGAGTCGGATTCGCGCACCGAGGGTTCCATACAAACAGAATACTCGAATACTTGTGCTTGGGTCATGGTTATTCTATGTATTTATCTATATAAGTACTACGTATATCGTCGTCTAGTACCTATCCATAACACAAGCCTTTTTATTTATATTTTTTTATTTAAACAGTTATACAGTCATTATAGGAAGCGGTGGTAGCCTAGTGGTTAGGGCATGCGACTTTCAATCCGGAGGTCGCGGGTTCGAACCCGGCCCGTACCAATGAGTTTTTCGGAACTTATGTACGGAATGTCATTTGATATTTACCACTCGCTTTTCGGTTAAGGAAAACATCGTGAGGAAACCACCTAACCCCAATAAGGCCTAGTTTCCCCTCTGGGTTGGAAGGTCAGATGGCAGTCGCTTGCGTAAAAACTAGTGCCTACGCCACATCTTGGGATTTAGGTAGCCGACCCCGATTGAGAATTCATTCTCAAAAAAATGGGACAAAAGCTAGGAGGATGATGATTTAAACAGTTATACCATCTTAACTAGCCGGGTTAAGTTAAGTTTGCACCTGGTATGTACGAGTATGGCGCCGCATACAAATGAGGTGCAGTGTGGGTGCAGTTAACGCAACCGATCACGCTTTTTGTATGGGAGCCCCCTTGTATTATTTATTTTATTCTGTTTTTTAGTTAATTGTTGTTATAGCGGCAACAGAAATACATCATCTGTGAAAATTTCAGCTGTCTAGCTATCACGGTTCTTGAGATATGGCCTGGTGACAGACGGGCAGACGGACAGCGGAGGCTAAGTAATAGGGTCCTGTTTTTACCCTTTGGGTACGGAACCCTAAAAAAGAAATACATACATAACGCCTTATGACCGAGAGGTTTGCTCGTGTTTCATGTCCATCATAAGCTAAATACTGAAAGCTTGGTTGCATATTCGTTTCTCAACGCGTTCAAGACGTTGCTTGCGTTAAAGGCAAACTTATACAAAAACTGTCGTCGATATTGATGCTAAAACACTCGAATAATCACCCATCAATCAAATCAAATCAATATCATTTATTTTGAGGCAACTGTGGCCTGTACGCCTGTACCTTAAAACTAGCATAGGTACATATCAAATAACACAATAATATAAAATAATCATAAACACGTTAGTTCGGCGACGCGTGGGCGACGCCTATGATTACCAAGTTGACCAATACAATGTACGCAGTGTATGTGGAGGGATTTACCCATGTTTCGCATCTCGTAGGCTAAAAAGTGATACGCTTGTTCGCCGCGTTCAAAACGTTGCTTGCGTTAAAGGCACAAACTTACAAGAACCCCCGAAATGAAGTAGGCATACTTTCCTCGTTTCGCTGCGTTGAAGGGAAGAATTACGATTAGCGCGGGCAGTTAATTTGCGGCGGCCACAAGGAAAGTAATTGTAGACGTCAGCGGCCCACTACAATTTGGTCGGGGCATTGTACCTCGTAAGTAAACCATGTACAGATAAAGCTTTGGCCAGGGGTTGCCAAACATTTCCTTTTCTTTTTAGCCGTTTTCTCGGCGATCACGGCGACTGCTTCAGTTCTGTAGCTTGCGCTTTTATGTGGCTACCCAAAAGGTAAAAAACAGACTCTATTACTAAGACTCCGCTCTGTGTTTGTCTGTCACCAGGCTGTCTCTCATGGACCGTGATAGCTAGACTGTTGAAATGTTCCCAGATGATGTATTTTTGATGCCGCTATAACGATAAATACTAAAAAAGAGAATAAAATAAATATTTAAGAGTGTCTAAGATACAACAAGCGTGATCGGTTGCGTTAACTTTGCACCCCATTTGTATCCGGCGCCATACATGTCAAGTGCAAACTTAACTTAACCCGGCCATTTAAGATGGGATAAGACGTGTTTGTACGGAACCCTCGGTAGTGACTGCCTTTAGTTCTCAGAAAAGTTGATCGCACTATTTATGTATGTATAACATTTGACAATAAATGCTCGCTCCTGCCTTGTGTGCTATGCTACGAGTATATTATTATGTTATTTAGGTAAGCCAGGCCATACCAACAGGGATGATATTCATCTCGATGAGAAATATACAGGATGTTTGGAATAACGATGCCACTATCTAGTGGCGAAATCTCATAATAGATTGAATACAATATAAATAATAAATATGTCTCCTGTATGCGATTAAGGACAAGAAGAAAACTATGTATTTTTAAGTACTGCGTTTATGCAAATAAAAAGGTTTACAACAGGATAGGTACGTGAATATAAAGACGCGAGCGTTTTGGTCGCCGCCGCCAGAGCAAGTGACTATGGAAGGGAGCTGGCGCTGCCCCGCCGCCTGCGCCCGCGCAGCCCCCGCGGCCGCCCTTCATGTTGTCGTAGACATATTGGGGGGGGGGCCCGTTGGATGAAGCTGATGATCACGTAGACGCTCCGTCCAATAGTTCTTCGTCGGGTAGGGGGCACACCTTGTTGAGTGCGCGCCGTTCCACGCCTCGAATAGTTATGAAGTCTGCTACCCGGCTGACTCCGTCCTTGCCGGGGTATAGGCGATGGACTCGTGCGAGTTTCCATCGCATGGGAGGTTGATTGTCTTCTTTAAAAACCACCATTGCGCCTTCCTTAAGGTCCTTGTAGGGGTGTCTCCACTTCGTCTTTCTCTGCAACTCTGAGAGGTACTCGTCATTCCACCTCTTCCAGAAGCCGTCTCGTAACCTTTCTATGAGCTCATATCGCGTTCTTATCGCCTTTTCTGGTGCAGCAGGAGGAGTCGCCACGGATGTCAGCGGCCGCCCGACGAGGAAGTGCCCTGGAGTTAAAGGAGAAAGGTCGGCGGGATTACTTGTAAGGGGGGTAAGGGGTCGGGAGTTGAGGACTGCTTCGATTTCGGCGCAAAGAGTACTCAACTCCTCGTACGTTAAGCTAGCATTTCCTACAGTTCGTTTTAAATGATGCTTAAGGCATTTTACGTTAGCTTCCCACAATCCGCCGAAAGTGGGAGAGTAAGGGGGATTGAATTTAAATTGAATTTGGTCGTCAGCTGTATATTTATATATAGAACTCATGCCCGACTGTAATGCACGACCCAATTCATTGCTTGCTCCCACAAAATGGGTACCATTATCGCAGTAAATTTGTTTAGGTTTACCTCTACGCGAAATGAACCTTCGAAGACTGGAAATGAATGCCTTGGCACTAAGGTCACTTACGGTTTCTAAGTGCACTGCCTTAGTACAGAAACAGACAAATATGCAAATATAGCATTTAGAAATGCGGTTTCCACGGCCTATTTTACTTGAAATTTGACAGGGACCACAAAAATCACAGCCGGTTATCAAAAACGGGTAATTAGGAGTAACTCGACTAGATGGCAGCTGGCCCATCAGCGGCTCCATGGTTTTGGCTCTAAAACGAGTACAAATTATGCAGTGGCGAACTATATTACGTGCCAACGTTCTCCCCCGTAGAGGCCAAAACTGATCTCTAAAGCTTGCCAGGAGCAGCTGAGGTCCAGCATGCAGCAGGCGTAGATGCTCGGCTCTCATCAACAATTTCGTAAAATGATGTTTGCCATTTAGTAGCACAGGATGCTTTTTATCAAAGCTGAATTCTGTGTTGTTGAGCCGACCACCCAGCCTGAGCACGCCGCCGTCGTCAAGAAACGGAGACAGCTGTAACAAATGTGATGAGGTAAGTTTCTTTTTATTCTTTATTAGGTTAATTTCTGTATTAAATGATTCTGACTGTACCAACTTAATTAGGCAAGTTAACGATTTACTTAGTTCACATTCTGTTAAGGGTCCATGAGACCTGTTTTCTTTTTCTTTAATTTGACAATTATTTATGAATCTAATCACATATGCGATTATTCTTTTTAATTTTGATGAACTTGAAAAGTTTTCTATTTTAATTATCTCATTAGGTTTATTGTTTTTGTTTAAATTGGTTTGTAAGACTTTTATTTCAGGTAAAGGTATCTCCGTGTTGGGGGTCCGTGGCCACTGCGATTCAGCGTTTTTGAGAAACGCTGGACCCTCCCACCACAAAGCAGAATCAAGAAGATGACCAGGATCCACGCCCCTCGAGGCCATGTCAGCTGGATTTTTGTCAGTTGGTATATGTCTCCACGAATTCCTAGAGGTGAGCTCGTGTATTTCATTTACTCTATTGCAGACGAAGGTTTTAAGAATCTTGGGACTTGTTTTTATCCAACCCAGTGTAATGGTGGAATCTGACCAAAAAATCTTTTTATGAATGGGACAACGAAGAGCTTCACTAACCTTACTAACAAGCCTTGCACCTAATAATGCTGCTGATAGCTCAAGTTTAGGTATTGTTTGTACTTTAAGAGGTGCAACCTTTGTCTTAGCGCAAAGAAGTCTGACTGTTACGCAATTTGATTGATCAGTAGTACGTACATAGACGCACGCAGCATAGGCATCCTGTGAAGAGTCCACGAAGCAGTGGAGCTCACAGGTGGTAGGAGCTGTGCATAGCACATGTCTAGGTATAGACACTGACAGTAATGTATGTAAGTTTTTATTTAAATTAAGCCATGTTTTTTTTATGTTTTCAGGTACTGGTTGGTCCCAGGTTAATTTAAGTACCCATAAGCGTTGCAATAAGATTTTAAGCGTAACTGTGGAAGCGCTTATGAGCCCGAGCGGGTCAAATATTTTACATGTGTTAGATAAGATGATTCTTTTTGTAACTATATCTTCTTTTGTATCGACATTTATAGAATAAGTGATCTTGTCTGTGTCTGGTGTCCACTGTACACCGAGCACACTAGACTGTTTACTTATATTCAGTGTCTCAGATGAGGTTGAATTTTGAAATATTTCAGGGCAATTACTTCGAAATTTATGTAGCGGAAAACATGCCGAGTTAAGTACACCAGTTACACCGTTGAGAATGTAAGCTAAAGTTTCTGGACTCTCGGCACCTGTCAACAGATCATCCATGTAACAATCCTTTTTTATTACTTCTGAAATTAATGGATCTGGACATTGTAATGCTAATTCTAAAAGACAACGCGTGCTAAGATACGGTGCACTGGCCGTTCCGTATGAAACGGTTTTTAGCTGTAGCACTTCCAGGGGCTTGGACGGATCGTCCCGCCATAATATCAGCTGCAAATTTCTCTGCGATTCCTGAATTTCAATTTGTCGATAGCATTTTTCTATGTCCCCAGTAAAGACATACTTATGTTGACGAAATCTAATTAATATGTTGAATAGATCATCTTGGACTACAGGCCCTACGTACTGTATATCGTTTAATGACTTGAGTGACGCTGTTTTTGCGGACGCGTCAAAAACGACACGTAATTTCGTGCTTTCACTACCTTCACGTATGACGCAATGATGAGGTATATAACAACCAAACTTAGGTTTATCTATTTTCGTTAGGTGTCCTAAAGCTTCATATTCATGAATGAAATCAGAGTATTGTTTTTTGAGTTCAGGGTTCTTACTTAACTTTTTTTCTAATGTGTAAAAACGTTTTGCCGCCATTTTGTATGAGTCACCAAGGGATGCTTCAGGTGGCTCTTTCAGGGGCATCAAGACTGAAAATCTGCCGTTAGGTAAACGGTTAGTATGTTTTTTAAAATGTTCCTCACAAAACTCGTCATCAACAGACACAGGTATTTTATTAGATGGAAGTTCTTCAAGATTCCAAAACTGGGTCAATTTTTCGCTGATTTCCTTCGTGAAATTACAGTGAAGTGTCTGAGGGGGTTCATGCGAATTTATGCTTAAAGGACCCGCTATTACCCAACCGAATTGAGTGGATTGCAGTATAGGCATATTAGGACCTAACCGTATTTTTTCAGGACACAAAATATCATAAAATATTTCCGCGCCTAACAACATATCAACATCAGAAGGATGACAGAAGTGAGGATCCGCCATCTTAATATCATGAGGTAAGTTTAGCTGATTAATGTTTACAGCCATATTGGGTAACTGACCCGTGATTTGAGGAATCACTAGACATTTAAGATTTCTATTGAATGAGTTCGAGAGAGAGCTAATGTTTACGTCGCATCTATCGGAAATGGTAAGTTGAATATTGTTAATGCCCGATATTTTTAAAGAATCGGGATCACGATTAACTAACCCAAGCTTCTTTTTCAGGTTGTCCGTTATGAAACAGGACTGGCTGCCGCCATCTAAGAGAATGCGCGCAGTGTGAGTATCACGTGTTTCAGGATTGGTGACCTTGACTAAAGCGGTACCTAGAAGAACTTGCCCGGAGGACTGTACTGACAGTATCCTTCGCGGAGGATCAACTACATCAGGGATACATGAAGACCCAGCTGCAGGAGACGTCACAGGTAAGTTTGAGGTTATGATATTGTCTTTATGTAACATCGTATTATGTTTTTTATTGCATAATCTGCAAGGACCTAACTTGCAATTATTTGCGTCATGACCTCGTCGTAAACAATTGGTGCAAAGCTTTAACTTTATGACTTCGCTCCACTTGTTCTCAAGCGATAAGGTTTTGAATGATTCACAATCAAGTATTCTGTGACCTTGGTCACACATTGGACATGAAAAAGATCCAAACGGCTTAGTCGAACTGGAAGTAACGAAACTCTTAGCATGCTTATTATAAGATAAAGTTCCTTTATGATCATGTTTGTTTTGGTTATTATTATTATTATGTGTATGCGGAATATTTTTTTCATTCCGATTAGCAAGAGTAGTTTCCAAAATGTCTGCTCTGTTACGAAGAAATTCAATAAATTCACTTAAGAGTGGTAAATCGGACAAGTTGTTTCTATACTCCTCCCATTTACCACTTGTGATTGAATCCAACTTGCTTGATATCATAAATATGATGAGAGTATCCCATTGATCGACGGGTTGACCGAGCGTAGTTAAGGCTCTTAGGTTTTTTGTCACAATATCAATTAAATACCGCAACGATTTATGGGATTCCCTCGAAATCATTTCTATTTTAAATAACGCCTTTAAGTGGTTATTAATTAGGATTTTTTTGTTATCGTACCTTTGACATAACAAGTCCCATGCAACTGTGTAGTTTTTCGACGAAAATTCAATAGATTTTATTACTAAAGCTGCGCTCCCTTCTAACGAGGCTCGCAGGTAATGAAACTTGTTAATGTCAGGGATACCTTCATTATTATGTATTAATGACAAGAACGTATCACGAAATTCTAACCAAAAGAAATAGTTGCCATCGAATACCGGTAACTTAATTACCGGTAATTTAATGTTCAAATTATCCTGATGAGAACAACTACTATAAGAACTTTGTTTATCTTCGTTATTTCCCGGTTTTGATTTCAATAAAGCTTGAGCACTAGATATACTAGTATAGAATTTTGCTTCAGTTGTCTCCCTTTCCCTAATTTGCTCATCAAGAACTGAACAAGACAATTCGATTTGATTTTGGCACCTTTCAAATTCAGAAAACAAGGCTTCCATTTTCAAAATTCGCAGATTAAGTTCGCTATACTGTGCTTCAGTTATTTCCTTAATGTTTAAATTTTTAAAGTCTACTATGAACTTCTCAAACGATGTTAATCTACCTCTAATTGAGCCACGTTGCTTTATTAAATCTTTAAATGTAAGTTCCGTCTCCAGCTCAGTAATATCTACTGATTGATTATTTTGAAGAGGATGTGCCATGATTAAAACTTAAGTTCTTGATACTAATTAAAATAGGTACTCAAATCTTGTGAAAACAACCAACAAATTAAGTTAAATAAATAGTGCACGAACCGGGCAGGAGTTCCAGGTGCGCGGAGTTGCCGCGCGAAGGTAGATATCGCACGACCAGCTGACGACGCGTAGGTAGGTAGCGGGCGCGTTGCTAGGCGCAGCGCCGTCGCGCGCCGCCGATGGTTCTAGACCCTGGAAACGTTCGGCCCGAAGCAAAATGAGTCTAATGATAATAATAATGCTTGTTACGAGGCTTCAAAGCATAAAAGTTGCAAAAAAAAGAAGTTATTTTCTTTAATTACTTTAAGTTAAAGAAAACTAGCTTGACCACAATGCAAGTACTTAATTTATGATTTAACAAAGTGCGCTTTATATTAAGAAAGCGTGAACAAAGGCGTGTTCGAAATAATAATAAAAAAGAAAGAAAAAAAAAGAAGTTAATTATCGATAGGTATAAAGATTGCTTTGGATGCAGGTTTATATTTATTAAACGGGGTGCAATTTTAAGCGCTAGCCTGTGGTGACTTGCTCTGGCAATGACGCAAAAAAATGCATTAATTTTTAAGCAGTTTAATAGTTATGCAATGCAAATTAAGTATATTAAGACTTAATAATTTAGGTAGAATGCTAATAGCACGACAACAATTCTATTCTCGACTCGATTAAAATGCCGTTATAATTTTAAGAAGGTTCTGTAGGACAGTAATTGCGTATTCAGAGCAAAGTAAACTTACACACAAAATCAAAACATTAGGAAGGTAAAGGAATAGGTAAAAATGGGCACTCCCCTTGTTGAAGATCGCTGCGAAGCCACGCCGTCATCCAAGGTCGCGCGCCGATTTCTATTTCTTTGTCTTCGGCTTCGCCTCTGGAATGTTCGATCTGCTGCGCGAAGCGATAACTAGTTTTGCGCTCCGCTCGAAGTTATTATTGCCGCCGATATGCAATACTGTCCTGTCACGGTCGCCACTTTCTTGTATGCGATTAAGGACAAGAAGAAAACTATGTATTTTTAAGTACTGCGTTTATGCAAATAAAAAGGTTTACAACAGGATAGGTACGTGAATATAAAGACGCGAGCGTTTTGGTCGCCGCCGCCAGAGCAAGTGACTATGGAAGGGAGCTGGCGCTGCCCCGCCGCCTGCGCCCGCGCAGCCCCCGCGGCCGCCCTTCATGTTGTCGTAGACACTCCTTTTTTAAAGTGTTTTGAAAGCTCGAGCCAATGTTCATGTTGTCCTAGAGGACCTAGAGAAGGACGTACTCGTAATGTTACGTCTTACAATAGTGTACAGTCGTACAACAAATTGAAGCTGTTAGAAGTAGTACTATCTTTCCACATTGCAACCCCACAGGGAGTGGCCCGGGTGCAAGCATATACCTTTCGACGCATAAGACCACAAATGCGAAATACCCAAACTACGCATAAAGCCAACATGTATTTAAGCAAAATACCAACCTACCATACACCTGCCGTTGGTTGGAGTGGAGACTGACGACCACGTAAGGGAAAGCGCAGCGTGGAACAGCCACCGACTAGATGGACGAATGACCTCGTGAGGATGGGTAATCAATGGATGCGGTCTGCACGGGATCGCTTTGTGGTGAGTCATGGGGGAGGCCTATGTTTAACAGTGTCTGTGGCTGATAGATATACACCACCTATATTACCGCTATACCAAAGCATTGAGGGCATGATGTTAAAGGACATTTAACTCAGAAATCAGTCAAAATGAAATGTTAATGTCTCCTTTACACTAATAATATGTTTCTCTGGCTTTAGTACTTTAGTCTGTAGTTAAGAGGCCTTATTCCTTTTAAAAAAAAATTTTTTTCATATTATGACAAATATATTGATAAAATCAACCAACTTTTTGAAATGAATAATACTTTTCCCCTAGTTCTAGGTAGTAACATAGCTATTTCATGCTTTCCTACAGTCGAAAATAAGTTGAAAAAACAAAATTTCCGCGTGAATTTTGTCAATTTCGAGTAGTTTTTGAAACAAAAATTATCAATGAAAATTTCAAACTGTAGGTTTCAAATATGTACTAATAAATCCCAATAGCCCTGTTCTAGGTAGTAACATCAATCATACGTTAAGAAACTTGTTTGATCATAGAGAAAAAATTCTAAAACCATCTGCATTTCAAAAGGAATAAGGCCTCTTAAGACCCTGTTTTTATGTCTATAATGTATAGTGCCATTGACAGTAGTGTTTGTACACTTATCTGTCTAAATACGCCTACTGTGCGTATTTGATTATATCAAGGATTTTCGTTGATTCTTCGTGGTTCCCATTGTCAACATTTCACTCCCAACAAGAAATACTTTTATGTATTTTATACTGAATAAACAAATATTTATTTTTCTTGTTACCGCAGAACTTCGCCGTTTATTCTAAACAATCATTTTTATCTTAAACCTTGGACAATGGCGTATATAGGGGGGTGGCCGGGAGGGCCGTTCCCACCCCAGTATGGTCTAGTGCCCACCCCAGGATTTGGATTACCGATAGAAATTCGTGGCTTCATCTTATAGGCCATGGCCAGGCACCCCTCAGGACACCCCAGGCCCCCCTGAAAAAAATGTTAGATACGCCAATGACCTTGGACCATCCAAATAGTATTATTCTAACTCACTGACTTTACATTAACACATATAATACATGAAAAATACCAATTAGATCAACCATTTATAAATAAATAAAATTAATACTTCAAATTATTCGTAAAGCACATTTAGATTTGGCACTTTCAACGACGTCAAAAACGGAGCAGGTTCTCAGGTCGCCAGGAAGGTTCCGTACCCAAAGGGTAAAAATGGGACCCTATTACTGAGACTTCGCTGTCCGTCCGTCCGTCTGTCACCAGGCTGTATCTCAAGAACGGTGATAGCTAGACAGTTGAAATTTTCACAGATGATGTATTTCTATTGCCGCTATGACAACAAATACTAAAAACAAAATAAAATAAATATTTAAGGGGAGCTCCCATACAACAAACTTGTTATAGATTATGGTACGGAACCCTTCATGCGCGAGTCGGACTCGCACTTGCCCAATTTTTTCGTCATTATATTTGCGATTTTTTTCAATGTTTTCTGGAGTAAATTGGGTTTTATATTGATCGAACATCCAGTGATGATTACTCATACTCATACTCATTTATTAATAAAATGTCAACATTTTACAAGTCAATACATGTGATTAGAAAATGTATGATATTGACAACTAATATATCTAGTTAAATCTAAGAGTTAGTAATGTCGTGCAAGTTATTTTTATTTACATATGTTCCCCATTTGTTTCTAAAACAACTGATCCCATTACCATATAACATAGCTTCGTTTCGTTGAATGACGTCGATTTATTTTTTAAAGCAATTATAACATTTGTAATAATAATTGAAATAAACATTCGCGTCAACAAAGATCTCTTTTGAAGTCTATTGAAAACACATAACATAATGCGAGTATACCCGCTACTCCACAAAACGCTGCCACTGAAGCCACACCCCAACAATCATGTTATCATTGTGTACGAACGCAGGTGTGGACTCGGCTTAATATCTCACCGTGTGTGCTATTCTTTATTATCTGTATTTTGTACGTAAATATTTTGTAATCTGTGACAATAATTCGGCTTCATTGTTACACGTAAATACACCTGATACACGTATTTGTATTTTTCGTGGCTACCCAAGAAAATAATATTCGAGTTATTCGACACAATACACTCAGCGGCTGTATCTGCAAGATTATAGCTATCATATTAATATTTCGTCTGTTGATAACCAAAATTCACAAAGAACAAATACCTACCGTAAACCGGGGTTACTTTAGGAAAATTAGGGGCTACTTGGAGAGATTAAAAATGGTTATAAAAACGCAAATATTCATATTCTATTTAGCAAATGAAGTGAAGGGTTACCTAGGTCATTTATGAAAGAAGTAATTTCTTTGCCACAGATGTTAAAAACAATAACGACATGGCGTAAAAACCATTTTCCAAAGTAGCCCCTGCATTTTAATGTCACCCCGTTTTACGGTACTTGAAACCAAGCTCGTATCTCGGTATCAATATGCTAACTAGATACGAGATTTTGAAGAATATTGACTGAAATTTTAATGAGTTTTGGTTATCACTATGCGATTTGTTTCTCTAATTTTATCGAGTGACATTTGTAATGCACAGATAAATTAGTGGCTCTGTGAGCGAAATGAAAAGCGAAAAAAAAATGTTTGCAATTTGTAAATTTTTATATTTTCAATCTCCATATTTCAGCCATTTTTAAAAATCCGAAGATCTGAATCGACAAAAAGAAACTTATAGAAACTATACAGAAAACAGGAGTATCGATTAAGAAATGGAAACCCTCAGGCATTAGGCAAGTACAGTCGGAAAGCATCCTTTCATACAAAATAATCATAGGCCAAGCTGAATAGGAGTCGCTTCATTCGCCTTGTCCATTAAATAAAATTGATAAATAGGTAGTCACATTATGAAAGTACGATTTTTTGGTTTGTGGGTGTTTCCTAATTGGATGTATTGATGCAGACAGGAACCAACCCACAATAAACGGTTCTAGGTATTTTATGTTAGAGATGGGTTCAAAAGGCTTTATGTGTGGGTAGGTTACGTTATGTATCAATACGTCCAATTTGGGACAGCCCACTCCGTGGAATTCTCGAATAACGACAAAAACAAGTTGTTTTATATGAACATAAATATATAAGTGTAAATATTCTATACTTTTTAAAGGCTCCTTATCCGTTCAAAAATGCTGACAGTTTTGAACTTTTTCTCAACAATGTTACTACTTAGAACAGGGCCATTGTGATTTATAGTTATGTATTTGAAACCTACAGTTTGAATTATTCATTGGTAATTTTTGTTTCAAAAACTACTCAAAATTGTCAAAATTCACGCAGAAAACTGTTTTTTTTTCACCTTATTTTTAACTGCACGCACTAAAAGCATAAAATAGCTATGTTACGAGTACTAGCTAAAACTTAGGGAAGAGTATTATACACTTCAAAAATTTGATTGAAATTATCAATATATTTGATACGAAAAAATAATAATTTAAATAGGAATAAGGCCTATTAACCATATTTCATTGTATGCACGCGTAACCTTTCGCGTTAGATACGTGATACGTGGTAAATTATTCTTTTTTTTTATACGTGCGTTCAAGGGCCATATTATAGGTTCATATTTGAAGACGTGGACTACTGAGCTGGCGGTCCTGGGTTCGAATCGCGTAACTGACTTACAGACAGCTCTCACAGCGTATTACTCGTATGCTTATTCAATAATGTCCTACGGCTTGGTTCTATGGGGAAATAGTAGTGATATTGATAAAATATTTATTTTACAAAAGAAATGTATCAGAATCATAGTTAATATAGACCAAATGGTATCATGCAAACCTCACTTCATAAAACATCAAATACTAACAGTCATTTCAATGTATATATACGAATCATGTAAATTCGTCAGAAAGCATATAAATCTATACTCACCGAATATAATAACTAAAATTAAAAGAAATGAACGTGGTCAAAATCAGCTGAAAATGCCGTTCTCAAAACTAAAACTCGTCTCGTGTAGCCCCCACCACATGGCTATTAAAATGTATAACCGCCTTCCGAACTCAATAAAAAATCTGGAAAACCCACGATTGTTTAACAAACAGTTAAGGCTGTTTTTAGTAAATAAATGTTTTTACAGTCTAAATGAATATTTTAACGATGTTTTATAGCAAATGATTAGTTAAAGTTTGCGTGCAATTAATTTTTATTTTAAATAATGATAATGTGTAAAATAGTAATAATTTATGCCCTCTGACATTGCTATGCCCTTGCAGGGCGTCACATGTATACCTATTGTCTTATTTTAACACCTTCTATGTTTGAAATGTGATATGCAATAAATGATTCTATTCTATACTCTATTCTATTCTAAAAAATCCCGGCCATGGCAAATATTTGTGTGATGAACTCAAATATTTGTTCCTGGGTCAGGGATGTTATCTATACAGGTATTTGCTTAGTTTGGGACTAGGTCGATTTGTGTAAGATTGTCTCGTTATATTCATCGCGCTTAATTCCTCTCCGCTTCGCACGATTACAAGAGTTCGTATAATCTAAGTGTCAGTAATTTTCTAGTTCAAACTTAAAGTACACTTTGAAAATCTATTCCCCACAGCAATTTTTAGCTGAATCTTCCAAAGCTAACCTATAAATTCATATCCCGGTAAGATTTCCGGTAAAGCTTTGTACACACTCGCGTATCGGCGCAGGTGTGTGCGCAGCCTAATGCCCCGGAGGATAAACAACCGGTAGATTGCTTTATGGGCTAGTGTTGGACGACGGGTTTGCTTATGTTTATACGCTGATCTTAAGCCACGTGTTTATGGTAAACATTGTGTAGCAACATAACATATTGACGACGCGTTTGGCGCAGTTTGTAGACACCTGCCTACTGGGCCGACGGTTCCGGGTTCGAATCCCCGATTTGTGTGAGGTTGTCTGATATTTATTTATTTATTTATAGCTACTATAATATTAAAGGACCTCGTTGTCAAGAAGGAACACTTCAAGAAACAACTGAACCAACTACATGAATCTCATGGCCACGTGCGAATCGGACTCGCGTACCGAGGGTTCCGTACAAACACTTATCCCGTCTTAACTGGCCGGGTTAAGTGTATGGCGCCGGATACAAATGAGGTGCAAAGTTAACAACCGATCATGTTTGTAATATTGGAGCCCCCCTTAAATATTTATTTTATTCTGTTTTTGTATTTGTTGTTATAGCGGCAAAATAAATACCTACATCATCTGTGAAAATTTCAACTAGCTATCACGATTCATGAGATACAGCCTGGTGACAGTGGAGTATTAGTAATAGGATCCCGTATTTTACCCTTGAGGTACGGAACCCTAAAAACAACTCCGCTGACTTTGCCTCTCAAACGCAAAAATAACCGTACAAACAATCCAATATTCTTACACCTTTTCCTTCGAAACCTTACCGAGTATTAATCCAAGTGAATTCCACAAACACAAAGAGCATTTTTACGCGTTTTCCAAGTCAATTCCCCCTCTGATAACAAACACGTCAGCCGCATTGTTTGGAAAATGCGAAATGGAACAATGTGTGGCGTTAGGTTGTAATTATGAATGGTTGCACGCACCTGTGGTTCCGTACTTCATTTGGATTGTGAGTTGTATCGAAAAAGCTTTTCTATTATTAAAATTGGAAGATGTAGCACCGAAAACCAGCCGGCTGGCGTTAGACTGCTTTTCTACTAGAGTTGAGTTTCACAGCTGAGCTGCTAGTGAGGAAGAAATCGACCATTGGTCTTGTAATTTTTGAGGAGGATAATTAAATCTACATGGAATCTTGTAAAAAAAAACTCAACCGCCGCTGTCTTATGAATCTTTAAGTAGGTAACCTGAAAAATTAGGAGCTAAAAAGACGGGGTTCTGCACACCACACTAAAAAAAGCAACACAGTTCCATTTATGAACCTTGCATCTCTTATAGCTATAAATAAGTAGTTTGAAAGTCACCAGAACAGGAATAAAGGAGCTCTAAAAACGAAGTACCTACAATAATCTAAGACATACATACATATCCACTAGATTGCTTTCTTTTGGTAACTACGGCTACCTGTCACCGCTCTTATTTTATTATATAAATAGAGTCCAACTCAAAATTCGAAGCAATTGAGTGAATATAATCACGCCTTTTTCCCAACGGGGTAGGTCGGTAGGTAGAAACCACATCTTTCCACCTGCTACGGTCCTGACATACATCTTTCGTTTCATCAACATTCATTGATCTCCTCATGCATGCTCGTCGGTTTAAAGTACTTTTGACTTGCCCTTTTCTCAGAACGTCTCCAATATGATCAAGAAACGTTCGTCTAGGCCTTCCTTTTCCAACATTTCCAGTCACATTCGCCTTGTAGATTTGTTTCGTGAATATTCTTTCATGCATCCTCTCTACATGCCCAAACCAACTAAGCCTTTTCTCAATTTTAGTGACTACATCGTCGTTCACACCACAGCGTTTCTGTAATAAGACGGAAACAAAAAAGCATGTCCTATGTATGTATACAACATGTATCCATAAATGTATTCACTTGAAATATAAACCTGAGACGCTAAAGAGAAGGGGGATCACAAAAACTTCGAACCTATAATCTAACATTAGAAACAACCAAACCAAATACAAAGGAAATAATCTTAATTCCATTGGTGTAGGGTTGAGCCCCATCGTATTTGCTTATCGATAAACTGAGCCAATGATCGATCGTCCGACGCGGACGACGGCTCATTTAAATATTTGTCAACAGAGACAAATTGAGCGGAGCGAGTCCTAGTGACGCGCTGTGTCGATACTTTGATTCAATTACTTACTTGTTTACTAATTTGAAGCCTCTTTCTCGATTTGAAAATGTGTTTTCATTTCACTGTATCATACCATTTCAAATTCTAAGATACCTATGTTTAGATTTTTATGCTATCCAGAGATTGTCTATAGCATATCGTATTTAGCAATAAAATCGCTCGTACTTTACTTAATCTTATTTTATCACATTGTTGTAAATATGTATATGTATTATGTCTGTATAAAGAAATAACTATGTCAATAGTGTTTTGTTGCCATAATGTGTGAACAAACTAAATGTAATTTAAATAAAATTCGGTATTATTTTAATGCATACTAGTATCATAGAGCTGGGCACCGTTAATCAAATAGTTAACTTCGTTAATCGTTAATCCGCTACAAATAAAGTTAGCTTCGTTAAACGTTAAAGCGTTACATTTCGGAAGAATTAACGCAAGTTAACGTTAATCGTTAATCCGTTAATATGTGTAAAATTGCATTTTTAGGGTTCCGTAGTCAACTAGGAACCCTTATAGTTTCGCCATGTCCGTCTGTTCGTCCGTCCGCGGCTTAGCTCCGTGATCAGTACTAGAAAGCTGAAATTTGGTATGAGTATGTGTATGTATCACGTCGACAAAACGGGAAGATTAAAACTAAAAAAAAAAATTTTTTCGGGTGCCTCTCCAACATCTATAGTGGGGGTTAATTTTTTTTCGTATCTACACTAGTGTGTGGGGTGTATTTGAATAGGTATTTTAAAATTAATAGGGCTCTTTAAACATTATTTTTTGATCAAGTCAGCAGTTTTGTAAATATTCGCTCCGAAAATTAAAAAAATAGTGTCCCCCCCCCCTCTAAGTTTTCAACTACGGGTCAAAAATTATGGACAAATTCTTGAAAATGAGGCCTTATAAGTACTTTCAATGAAAACTATATTGAATAAAATCAGTCGAGCCGTTTTTGAGTTATCGCAAAATTTCATAATTTTCTTCAAAATGACGTAAGTGCCGCGCGGTGTTCTTATACTTCGAACGTTACTCATATTAGTTAAGTTCCATACTGTATTAAAATATTTCACTCAATTTGGCGCGTATGATCGATAAGTTCCAGAAGGTAATAAGTAATTAATGTTACTTTGGCGTTTACGACCTTTTTAAAGAGCTTGAAATCTTTCTCACTATTTAAACCTCCGGCTTAAAACCGCTGTTTTAAGCCCGTCTATTGTAAAGGCTGGGCAAGTACGGAACCCTACACTGAGCATGGCCCGACCGTGGCCGGTTTTATATCGTTGCGTTAGTGAACTTACGTACGACGCTTACACGCAAAAAGTATTTGCTGGCCCGATCTGGATACAAATTCCACATACTCAGTCAAAAGTGGCCATGGATTCTCATCAGGACCGCTGGAATCCGTTTCCATGTCTTCCATGATATGGTTTTAATTAATACACTGCACAGTACACTTTTTCTATCTAACTAAATTACACTGCACTCTTCTTTATCAACACGCAAATGATCACTGACAGTAATTTATAATAACGACAAACAAAACACTCGTCACTCTAAGCACGGGCGCTAAGTAATGAAATGATCAAACGAAACAAATCTCTTCGCAGTTTTCTCACTCGCACGCGCCGGCAAAATATATTATCTAGTTTTGTTTTTGTTTCACTCGCTGCCACGGTGCCACCCGGCACTTGTTGTTTCATACTTGTCTGAACCTGTTTTTCACGCCGCGCCGCGGTGCCGTGCGGTAAATAGTACGCATTGGATTAACGATTAACGGACTTCTGCATATTAACGGAAGTTAACGTGTCCGTTAACATTTTTAAAAGTTAACTTAAAAGTTAATACGTTAATCAATATGTTAACTTCGTTAATTAACGATTAACGGATTAACGAGTTAATGCCCAGCTATGACTAGTATATACTACATAATCGTACTGATTATTTAAGCGTTGTAACCGTCTTATACTCGGGGCTCAATATTGACGAAATCCGTATGAATTGTAGTGCCATTTTCGGCTATCTTGTAGAATTCCCGAATTTTTACAATTATTATCAAAATTTGATTGACGATATTTATTGTTTTTATGAATTGGCTAATATTGCGAGGAGAGTAATAAAAACTTTTAAAACACTCAAATAATATTCATTTAGTCAGATTTACTAGAGTATCAAAACTAAAATTTTACTAAGCGATTTAATTAAGAACAAACATTAAAACGAAAATAATCTATTATAGAGCTGTGTCGGATTTGTGTCTCTTGTTTGTTGGACGTTTAAACTCCTTTGTAGAGAATGCTACACGCTCATGAGTCGAATAAATATGTATATCCCTTACTTCAAATAGGTATCGATAATGCATCATCGATATGAGGTGGGACATTACTAACGTGGATTCATTTGAAACCAATCCATTTGCTGCATATTGTTTTCAGTATGAAGGATTACGATCTCCGATACTATTTGTATTCGAAGAATATTTCATCCAACAGTACGTCATATATTCGATTTAAAATGTTTGCTCAAAATATTAATGTTTTAAAGATAAACCGGATGATTTCCAACGTACCTTTACGTGGTTTTTGTCAACGGGCCTATGATGGTTGCGTTTAACACGGGATAAATAAGTGACAAAGCATCTGTCACTCACACTCGTATTTTGTGTTAGCGACGGATGCTTTGTCACTTAGGGCCTTATCACACTTGCGATTTGCGAGCGTATTTTCTATACAAATAAGCGACGCGGCGAACACGCTGCGCGAACGCCTTCATACAAAATACGCTCGCAAATCGCAAGTGTGATAAGGCTCTTAGTTATCGCGTGATAGAAACAAACAGCATAGGCCCGGGTGAGACTTGTCATAAGAATCTTATACTTAATATTAATTATTATTATAAATCCGGTCTTGTGAACGTGTCCCGAACTTTCCCGTATATTTTCATTTAGAATTCAATCTAAACAACATCGCCTTAAACTTTCAATAAGTCCAGAACTAGGCAACATCAACATTAAAACTCTACAACCCAACTAGAACCGCAAACAACCGTGGGAAGCTAAAAAATAGAACTTCCGGTGAAAAAAACTCGCAAATCCGTGCCGGAAACGGAAGTCCGGAAGTAGTTTTTCAAACCTTTTCACTCGGCTCGAAATGTTAATCCGAAGAGTTCCTAACTTGGTCGAAAAGCCCGCCATCTTAAAGTACAGTCGACGACAGTTATGTAGCAGTAAAGAAACCTTTACACTACTATACCTACAACGGGTGATCAATCCAAATGGGTCAGTAGGGAGAAGTCACAAACTATAAGAGATAGGGAAATCAGGGGAGTAATTCGACCAATTTTAGAGAGATGATGGAGATCTCTCCATTTCATCGCCATCCGTCACTTTTCACGTGTCCCTACTTGACAAGTGGCGGTATCTCTAGGACATCGCAACTTCGTCAATCCGGTCGCGCTTAATTTGCGTTTCCTTTGTATGTGACGGCATAAATAACAGGCGCATACTTTAACTTAAACATGTAGTGCATGAAATTAATCAGTTACGTATCGTTCAAAACAGAAATTCATATGCATGAATAGCATTATTGACAATCGTTATCGCCTTCGTATTTCCAAAATTGGGATATGTCACTTGTAGCTCATCGCATTTTAATTACAGTTCAAAGGCGATATCACTGTTATCTAATAGAGTTTTGACGTTTTGCGATCCTTCAAATGGCATTTTCGAATTAGGTCCCTGTTCTTAGGAACCATGGCGTCGATTTAAGTTGCATTTTTTATATAAATCTCATACCTACATAACCGGATATTGAAACTGGTTAAAATTCTGTAAGTAATCGCACGTCGTATTCTTTACAGCGGTGTTGACTGGGTTATGTATGAGATTTAAACATATGCAGTTTCAATTAAATCTACAATCGACGCCATGGTTCCTAAGAACAGATTTCCCTAATTCTTATAGTTTTCGTTTTCTACTGGCCCATTTTGATTGATCACCCTGTACATTGTGATGTGAGCATTTCATTCTATTGATGGTACTATGTTGAGGCGTCATGGTCATGGTTGTTAAAACATAAATGTGAAAAAAAATGCCAAGTTCGTAAACGGTGTGTTATTAGCGAATAAAAGAAGTGAGATCTATTAAAATACATAGGAGCTGTTCAGGAATAATGTCATAAATTGTTGAAGATTTCTTACCCCTTACTCCCCCCCTCCTACGTCATGTCTCCAATTCCAATGGCCCAAACGAAAAGGGGGGAAATCTAGATACATGTCGACGGCCTTCCAATTCGAGCCAGCCGTCAACATCCTTTTCCAAAGTCGGTTAATTAAGATTATAAAGACACTGTTTAAGACCAGCTCCGGACAAATTCTCCCTCGCCCCGATGACCGGGTTGATTTTTCAAGGGGTTCTCTTTGCTCGATAAATGAGCGCTCCCAGACAATTGCCCTCAGCGATCCCTTAATGATAATTTATTGGTGTCTTTTGGGCCCATTATGAATCGGGGGAGGTGCCTTGAGACTGGAAGTTTTTGTAACAGCTTTCCTTTGGTTCCGTAAAGATTTTTGGATAAAACTCAAAAGCGTTGGCCGTCGTTCGTACGTGCCCAAATTTTGAAAAATAGCGTTGTTTTTGGAATCATTCATCATATCAGCGGATAGACATCCACTGCTTAACAAAAGCCTTCCTAAAGTTCTCCGCAACGATCGGTCTTGCGCCGCCCTTATCCAATTTCTGTCCGCGATACTAACCGGGTCGTCCGTCCAACTTGTTGGGGGCCTTCCCACGCCGCGTCTTCCGATCCGGTTCGCCACTTAAGAAATAGGAAATTTAGAGAAATTTCCAGGAAACATCCATGTGGAAATATTCGAAATCTTTAGAACTTTCCATTGCAAATTTGAACAATTTATACTGCACGGGTTACTGGCTATTTGGAGATATCTAAGTCGAAAAACATTTTTTTAGTTTCTATGGTTAAACTCGGTAGCACACAGAGTGTAGTAGCTTATACAGCCATTATAACTCTAATTTAAGCTGTACAAAGGTTGTATAAGTGCTTACGCAACTATTGCGCTTCTTCGGTAGGAACTTCGCTATAAAATCAGTAGATTCTAAACCATTTTCCCACGTACACAATTTGGTTTGATTATTTTAATATCGCCCTCAGTATAGTCACTATATTTCCGTACCCAGCTCTCAAAACACGGCAAATGGAATAGCAAAAACGCTTTAAGTTTCTCACCGTCCTTTATAAGTGAAATTAATTACGTCATTATGTTTAACAGAAAAATATTGCTGCTTAGCGGGGAAGGGTTCGAGCATTCGTCTAAATTAAGACCGGAAATATATCTCATTATAAAAAAAAATTAAGTAAAAAGACTTGAAAGAAAATAAATTTAATTTGCTTACATTCTGGGTCCAAATTTTAGTGTAAATCTATATATATATTACGCGAGGCCGATTTTTGTACATCCCATCAGATCTACAGTTATGGTCCGATTTTGATAAATGATATGTCATTAGATTCGTCCCATGCTGGAGATGTGCATAAAACTCTTGGATTTTTAATTTTTTCCCGAAAAAGTACTGAAAAATGGATTTGAAAAAACTACTGTGCGCTAACCACGTGACATTGACCACGTGACCTGTGATCCCTATTTTGACTTAAGATGACCAAATAATAATAAGCATGATTTGCTCACAAACCTGTAGTAAGTTGTTCAGTATGATGAAATATTATTTTTGAGTCGGCAACATAATATCCGCAACACTTAAAACATGTACGAATATGCAAAAATAATTTTACAGTTTGTTGACAATGAATGACAGTAATCATATTCTGACAACTTTTAATGTATTTTTTATTGGGGGCTATAATGTCAATGATCTAAATTGCCAGGTTGTTTTTCTTTTTAAAATGTTGATATGGAAACTTTTTTCGCATGTTAAAAATGTGGAGGAAAAAGCCGGTTAAGTGCGAGTTGGACTGGTGCTCGCAAGACCAGAAAAACTGACCGTCATTCAAGAATAGATTATTTTTATAAGCGAGTTTTACAATAAATCAAAGCAGAAAAAATGTAGTAAGTACAACTAAACGTCATTCAAATAAGTAAATTTATGATAGATTATTTTAAATATGATTATATAAGTCCATCAAAAAAGAAACCAAAGCAAATAGCATGAGTTATGGTAAATTAAATAGTATTTTACTAGAAAAAACTAAGTCCTTCCGCTTGAATGTCGACGGGATGGGAAATGTGGTCGAGTTGAGAATATGGACGAGTTGACAATGTAGCTAAGTTGGGAATTTATCTACATTGGTAATATGGATGAGTTGGTAAAATGGACGAGTTGGAAATGAGGTCGAGTTGAGAATATGGACGACTTGACAAAGTAGCTTAGTTGGGAATGTATCTACATTGGCAATATGGATGAGTTGGTAAAATGGACGAGTTGGAAATGTGGTCGAGTTGAGAATATGGACGAGTTGGCAATGAAGACGACTTGGTAATACGGACAAGTTGGTGATATGGAAGATTTGGCAATAAAGACGAGCTGATAATAAGGACAAGTTGGTATTGTAGACGAGTTGGGTGTATCGTCGAGTTGGGAATATGGACGAGTTGGAAATGTGGATGAGTTGGCAATGTGGATGAGTTGGTAAAATTGACAAGTTGGGAACATGGAAAAGTGGGCAGTTTTTTTTTATGTCATAGGGTGAAAACGAGCAAACGAATCGCCTGATGGAAACCGATTACCGTCGCCCATAGACACCTGCACACCTGTGGACGAGTTCGCATTATGGACGAGTTGGCAATGAAGACGAGTTGGTAATACGGACAAGTTGGTAATATGGACGAGTTGTCAATGTGAATGAGTTGGGAATATGGAAGAGTTGGGAATGTGGATGAGTTGGCAAAATGAACAAGTTGGGAACACGGACGAGTGGGCAATGAAGACGACTTGGTAATACGGACGAGTTGAGAATATGGACGAGTTGGGAATGTGGATGAGTTGGCAAAATGAACAAGTTGGGAATATGGACGAGTTGGCAATAAAGACGGGCTGATAATAAGGACGAGTTTCTATAGACGAGTTGGGTGTATCGTCGAGTTGGGAATATGGACGAGTTGGAAATGTGGACGACTTGGAATTGTGGACGAGTTGGGCCTATGGACAAGTTGGAAATGTGGACCAGTTGTATTTGTGGACGAGTTAGCAATATGGACGAGTTGGCATTGTTGATGAGTTGGAAATGAATGCGAGTTGGCAATGTAGATGAGTTGGGTGTATGGACGAGTTGGTAATGTGGACGACTTGGCATTGTGGACGAGGTGGGAATACGGATGAGTTGGAAATGTGGACGAGTTGGCATTGTGGACGAGCTATTATAAATGAATACATAAACAGTTACGCACTACATGATTTCCTTTTTAAAACCTGCGTAGTGAGTGCCCAAATCTGTCGTTTCGATTCATGTGCTTTTTCTGGAAATTGATAGAAATCGATCAAATCGATAAATTCTTCTTTCCTGAAGAAAGAACAACAAATTAAAATTCTACCAATCTTCGGTCCTATGAAAATATGTCAATATTTTTTTCAAGATATGGGATTATTTTTATGAATTAAATTTTTCCATAAAAAATAATATACATTTTATTTGTGGAACAGATCAGCAGATCACATGTCATTAATGCACAAGTTATTTTTACAAAAGAGTTGAAAAAGTTGTCACGATGAAACTGGCAGTTGGCTATCAGGCCTAGCTCTAGCCTGGCATGTTTCAACGTTTTTAAAACATTATTTTAACGTGTTTTTTTACAGTATTTATTCTTCGTTCGCCAAAAACTTCTTTTCGATAAAGTAGTTATTTTCTGTAACACTACCGGATTTCCATATTCTAGCGGCGGTTCGACGCCGCAACGGGCCTCTAGTATACTTAAATTCCCGTTAAAAGAGCGTATGTCAGTCTCATTGCGCCGTCGTCATTTATACTTACGTTACGATACGTGAACTTATAATAAATGAAATTACAATATTTCAAGACTTGCGCAAAAATTTAGATTTTTTTATTGTTTCTAGTGAATTCCATAATGTCATAACTAAGATAAGTACAGTAATATGGATATAAGTCGGTCAAATAAATGACTCGACGAATTGTCTATAAATAGAAAGATAAATTGAACTGAAATTGAAAATCTTTATTTCTGGCTACTTGTCCCATAAATAAACTCATTAACATACTAACGTTTAATACAAAAAAAAACTAAAAAATAGGTCACTTTTTGTTTACGAAGGGTTGCGCAAGATGGCGTTTCCTAACATCAAGGGGCATTAGGATGGCTCTCCATAGAGACGGTGGAAAATGTCAACTTTCGGCGAAAATTCTTACTCCGTGAAGGTCTTAGCTTATCAGTTGGACCCCTCACTACATAAGAATTAAAATTCATGTTGTGGCGAGACCCCAACTTCATGACCCACGTGATAATTCCGGTCTTCACACGTACCTACATAAGTATGTACGATACGATACGATAAAGTTCGATCTTGTTCACGTAAGTGGGATTATCTGCCCGATTCTCACTTCCTTGCCACGGCAAGACGTTAAACTTTAGACAAACCACGGGCGGTAATTCGTAAAACCACAGATCGCATATTTATGACGCTCACCTTAGGTTCGGGCCACAAACACCTGCTATCTGGGACATATACGAATTGACCGCCCTAGGTATGTAATGTAATATTTCAAGTATTTTACAAAAACAACGCATAACAGAGATTTCAGTATGTGGCAAACTATTGATACAAAGATATCAAAGCTAAAAGAAACATTGAAATGAGTTACCTGGGGGACGAGACCGGGAATCGAACCCGGTACCTCTGGATTGCCGGTCCAGCGCGTTAACCACTTCGCTACCTGAACTCCAACCAACCTTTCGAATTTGTCCTTATGCTTTGTGTGTCGATCTTTTTGCATTGTTTATTTGAAAGGTTTTACACCTTAGCGACCTCTATGTGAATACGTTAATATTCACATCTTACCGCACTACTTTACAGCAGTGGACGAGCAAGCGAGAGAGGACGCTGTTAGTATCATAATTTTATGAAACATCTGGACCGGCAATCCAGACTATCCAGAGGTACCGGGTTCGATTCCCGGTCTCGTCCCCCAGGTAACTCATTTCAATTTTTCTTTTAGCTTTGATATCTTTGTATCAATAGTTTAATATAAAAATTGTGGTGTGTACCCACATAAAAAAATTTAGACATTACATGTTTCATTTATTACTTAGTATTGTGACAAAGTTAAAAGAAATAGACCGGTGAAAGGACAAATAGAGCAATCCCATTAAATGTAAAAAAATGGTTTTCCTGCATGCACAGGTTTTTTGTAATAATTATTTTTTTCTATTTTTTTCCACGTACGCTGCATTTGCAGCTTGCTTTGTTTGGCAACAAAGCATAAAGCTTGCCTTGACACTGTTTGTTCTCCGACCCACATTTTTACACGCATTAAAAGAATTGCTTTCTGTTGCCATTTTACAAGCTTCTCTGGAATATTTCTATGTTTATTAGAAATATAAATGACTGTAAAAGCAAATTTAATTCTGGCTAATATTTTCTAACACTTTTAGACCGCGACAAGAGGGTTGTTGTTCGAATGTATGTATGTATGTATGTATGTATAATTATGTAGTAGACGCTAGGGGCCTTGTACTGGGTAAAAAAAATATTGGGCCCTGAAGAGGAACTGCCTGTAATAGTTAAATTCTTAAGTAAGCTCATTTATACACTCCTTAAGCGTATGAAATATACAAATACACAATTTTTGTCCTTTTTTACGATTTTTTTTTGTTTATTAGGAAGCCTTTATCCTGAACAATTGTCCCATCAATCAGTAAAATAAAATTGCTTATTATTATTATTTTAGCTGGTTCATTTCCCGACGAGTCACAAGTGCATTGCCGGCCTTTCAGGTGGGAGTACGCTCTTTTCTTAAATGTTTGAAGGTCGTATCGGTCCGGGAATATCGCAAGCGACAATTCATTCCACAATGCAGTCGTATAACTTAATATTACAAGTTTATTTCAGCAACGATAACAAGTGTCCATTAGCCCTAAGTTTACAATATCTCGACATCAATCCGACTTTACGCTCGTCTCCAGCCAATCCACCGAAATGGAAGGGTAATATTAAATATTAGGTAGTAATTATAGAGCCTCGCGGAGACAGCGTCAAAGGGCCTGTCAGGCCACTATCCATCCTACTTTCCCGACTTTTCATCCTTAAGTCAATTAAGCAAAATGACAGAGATGGAATAAGTAACGTAGACGCGACAATTTTTCAACTAAGTACTTCTTAACGAAGAAAACCTTCAAAACCCGTCAAAGTCTTCGGATAGAAGTCGGATTGATATTTTTAAGCATTTTATAAGCCCATCATGTACACTACCATACCATGGTATAGGTAGAAGAGAACTCCAGGCACTCAAAACGAGCGTATTCAAGTCCTCATCCTAGGGCGATGTTGTGATCGCCACCTTTCCTGAGATAGTTCACCAAAGGCCCCATCTACTTAAGCACTCCCGGTAACCCCTTTTAGCGTAGATACCGAGAAGTAATACTTACCTAGTTCTTGACCAGGCCTCTACAGCGACGCTGCGTGCCAGAAGGACTACTCCGAAGATCGAGGCTTGTACCGTGCCATCCCTCTCGATGTCGGGTTAACAGTATTTGAATGAGCAGGACAGCACGATACAAAGTTCGAATTTCGAACATCGAAGACTGAGTACTGTTGGGACTCCACATCTTCTTACGTACTCGGGAATCTTTCTGTGTCAATGCCATCGATTGTATGAGCACTCTGTCCTGCCCATCGCACTTAAGACTGGCCACGCCCTGAGCGATATCGACAGCCTTGATTGAACTTTCCTCATTTTCACTTCGATTTTAGGGAAATTTCGAGCATAGATTGCTCAATTGTTCTTTCCGCTGAGCACTGTAAGCTTTTCTTTTGGCCCATTAGGAGCATGGAGCACCACATTTCAATGCACCCATGAGGAAAAGTGAAGTGCGTACTACGGTAACGAGACGGTCGATTTGGTTCCTTTGGTTGCCCAGTCACAGATACCCGACATAATTAAAGACGACTTTGCATGCCCACAAGATTGTAAAAGAGACGCAACTTTTGGCCTGCTCTTTCTGCCAAAACTTGCCTTCCATATATATAGTCCTTAAGAATGATAAATTTAATTACATAAACTAGTGACCGTTTCTACTTTTCTTCTGGTGTTAAATTATTTCGAAATTTATTTTTTTCTTTTTGACTTTCTCGTTTTCTCTCCACGACAGTCGTCAATTAGTTTCCGAAACAAACGGACGATCCCCGCGAAGCCGACAAATCTGATAATGTAGCACTGAGCCCGAGACGTTTTCGTCATTCCCACCAATTATCTGCGAGTACTTTACAGCTTTTAATCTCGACTGAGCTATCGTAACGAGGTTATGTCGGCCATTATGTCTATTTAGGCGGGAATTTTAAGAGGCCTGTCAAAAGGCAACAGATTACTTAACGATGGGATAAAGCCTGTTGTGCACTGGAGTGAATGGTTCCCCGCCAATCATCTTAAAGGGCATATTCGCGAGAACTTTGTGATGCATTTAGCTATTCATGATGGTTGCGTTTATCACACGATAAATAAGTGACAAAGCAACCTTCACGTTTTGACAAAATGCGAGTGTGAGTGACAAAACGCTGGTAAATTTTACAGCAAATAAATTATATTATATTGTTAGGAAAAACAATAGTTAGTTCCACGCTGTGTTGATTAATCAATGAATGCTGCATGCAAACCTCCAGTGTGCGACAATCCTAAGACGTCGTTGATGCAGACTTTGTTGATTAAAATTTTGTTTTAATTTGGATGTAATTCAAGCGTTTAGCCTCAGTTAATGTTAATCAGTGAAACAGCTTGGGATATCTCGTATTTCCTCGTAATTCTGAGATTTGTGTTGCCGCTTGATGTTTTCCTTGGGTCGTAATTTCGCGTCACTGTTTCGTGCCACTTATCCCTTAGACTCTATTTCCCCGGTTACAGGTATTTTTATCAAACATAATCGTAGCTAAGAACCATCTCGATAAAAAAACCCGCTTTCGAAAAGATCCATCCGTTTGGGAGCTACGATGCCATACAGATACACATATAGCTGGGTTGATAATGCACGACGTTGTATGGGAACCTTGCACTTTGTGACTATGCGCTGAAACTTGGCACAGTTGATCCTTAGGTGGTCTTGAGTGAATTCAGACCGGTAGACATCGATAGCCACCGCGCGTTTAGTGGGGGGGAGGGGGGGAAGTTCGACGCTGCCGCGCTTTAATTAATGCAACATTTCTCTAAAACTATACATAATATGGCATGTGATATATCATTTTCGGATAAATCAAGGATGAGGAATTTATTTTTTGGACTAAAATAATGCACTTTCAAACAAAAAAAAATTAAAAAGTAGAAAAAACTGAAAAACGTAATTTGTGTTTTTTTTATATAATTGTCAATTATTTTAAATGTATAAAAGTAATCTCAAAACAAAAAATATAGTCGCAAAGCTAAACTTATGTAGTTTCTAAAAATATATAGTTTATTATATATATCTGTTGATCCATGGGAGATAATAAATAATATCAAGCGTAAGTCAGGGCGATCTCAATGCATGATCGTCCGTGAAGTAGGGTTTAGGTACTGTGTTAAGCAACATTTCTCTAAAACTATACATAATGGAGCATGTGATTTATAATTTTCGGTTAAATGAAGGATGAGGAATCTATTCTTTTAACAAAAATAATGCACTTTTTTAACAAAAAAGATATTAAAAAGTGGGTTTTTTTTTGTTTTTTACATAATTTCCAATCATTTTAAAAGTATAATAGAAATCTCAAAACAAAAAATATAGAAATAAAGCTAAACTTATGTAGTTTCTAAAAGTATATAATATCTGTTGATACATGGGAGATAATAAATAATATTGAGCATAGGTCAGGGTGATCTCAATGCATGATCGTCCGTGACTTAGGGTTTAGTTAATGTTTTAAACACACAAAAAGTGCATATATTTTATTGTTTTGTCTCTTAGTATTTTAAATGAAACTACGCAATGTAAATTAATTCTATGTATATATTACAAGGACAATACATCTGCAATCTATCTGCAATGACAGAGGTCTGAACATTTAAGCTGCCTTTTTGTGCAATTGCACAAGCCAATTTGCACCTAAAAATTTCCAGACATGCTCCTGCAGCAACAGGCAAGCCTGTCAATGTAGGCTCCCAGTTGTTGTTAACCTTCGTCCAACCCCAAGTAGTTACCCCAAGTGCGTGATAACTGACCCCAAACGCCCACCTCTTGATAAATGCTGATACAAAGTGGCTTTGGTCCGTGGGAGGTGTTCTATCTGCTGGTCTATCTTGGTAAATGTATATATATGGGGCTCATTCACATGAAGCTGATCTGAAATAATAATTATGATATACAATATTCTTTTTAAGTTTCGAGATCCTATTATTCTATTATATCAGTTTCAAAAGCAGAAACACTGACCATATGATGTTAAGACGTATTTTTCGATGGAAGCCTCCTCAATGCGTCGCTTGATCGCTAACTCGAAACCTACAATGTTTCTTAATTTACTATGATCGAGGCTTCACGACTCATGATACTGTGGATACTGATGTGTTGGTACTGACAGTTACACATAATATGCAAGCTTTACCTCAGCTTGAGGAACTTTGGGTGCATATAGGAACAAGATAACATCACCAATATCTGTGCTATCATGACATCGCCACCACGATAGGTAAAAATGGTATATCTGGTCATAGTAAATAAGGAAATTCAGGTGTTTTATACAGATTTGTTTATTTACAGGGCCACAGAGAGCAAAATTATTACCCATTTCACGCATTCGCAGGATGTGACATGTGACACAGTATCTTCGTTCAATGGTAAAGGAACGAGAAGTGCTTTTGAAGCTTGGGAAACCTTTCCTCCATGACCTCTTCTTCTTCGTTGGTTTCACTCTCGGTCGTGGTCATCATTTCAGATATTGGTGAATGGTGATAAGCTTCACAACATGCCGCCATTCTTACCTGATAGCCGCCTTCCTCGTGCATTCGTGTAGTAACGATGATGCATTTATTGCAGCTTTTATTTAGTTTGTCCATAATATAGGTGATCTTCTTCGTGGCCTGGTACCCTCAAACTTTCCGTGGACCAGAAGCGCTCAATAGCCTCCTTCCTCCGGCGGCATACGTGGCCAAAGAAGGTGGTACGAGACTGTACTAAAGACGATAAACGCTGCTTGATGCCAAGTTTTTGAAGTATAGAATCGTTGGTACGGAATTCAGTCCATAATACTCCAAGCATTCTCGTCCAACACCACATCTCTAGGGCGTCTATCTTCTTCTCAACTTCCTGCAGGGTCGACGTTTCTGCGGCGTACAGGAATATGGGGAATACAAGTGCCCGAACGAGCTGGTTTTTTGCATCTTCGTGTTTGTTGCGATTCCTTCATATAGTATAAATATGTAATTTGTTTGTTGTTAATTGTGCAATAAAAATAATCTTATCTATCTTATACATATATTCCTGACCTAACTGTAGGTTTCGAGTCAACAATCGAGGGCCGTATTGCGGAGGTAATAGCTGTTATTAGGTGCAAATGCAAGAAAAGGCAGCTTAAATGTTCAGTGCAGTGGATCCTGCAATATATACAATAAATTAACTTACATTGCGTAGTTTCATTTAAAATACTAAGAGACAAAAACAATAAAATATAATTAATTAATGTTTAATTTTTAGTTTTAATCCCGTAAATTTGTTATTTTATATGTTTTATTTTTGACCCATAATAAATGTATTTAAATATAAAATATATGCACTTTTTGTGTGTTTAAAACATTAACTAAATCCTACGTCACGGACGATCACGCATTGAGATCACCCTGACCTACGCTCAATATTATTTATTATCTCCCATGTATCAACAGATAAATATAATAAACTATATATTTTTAGAAACTACATAAGTTAAACTTTATTTCATATTTTTTGTTTTGAGATTACTGTTATACTTTTAAAATGATTGGAAATTATGTAAAAAACAAAAATTTCCCACTTTTTAATATCTTTTTTGTTAAAAAAGTGCATTATTTTTGTTAAAAGAATAGATTCCTCATCCTTCATTTAACCGAAAATTATAAATCACATGCCCCATTATGTATAGTTTTAGAGAAATGTTGCTTAACACAGTACCTAAACCCTACTTCACGGACGATCATGCATTGAGATCGCCCTGACTTACGCTTGATATTATTTATTATCTCCCATGGATCAACAGATATATATAATAAACTATATATTTTTAGAAACTACATAAGTTTAGCTTTGCGACTGTATTTTTTGTTTTGAGATTCCTTTTATACGTTTAAAATAATTGACAATTATATAAAAAAACACAAATTACGTTTTTCAGTTTTTTCTACTTTTTAATTTTCTTTTGTTTAAAAAAAAAGTGCATTATTTTAGTCCAAAAAATAGATTCCTCATCCTTGATTTATCCGAAAATGATATATCACATGCCATATTATGTATAGTTTTAGAAAAATGTTGCATTAATTAAAGCGCGGCAGCGTCGAACTTCCCCCCCTCCCCCCACTAAACGCGCGGTGGTTCTCGACGTCTACCGGTCTGAATTCACTCAAGACCACCTAAGGATCAACTGTGCCAAGTTTCAGCGCATAGTCACAAAGTGCAAGGTGTCGTGCACTAACACCCCAGCTACATATGTCAAACCTATATAACACCCCTCGTTTTTCACGAACTGAATTTGATGTTCCTCTAAATCAGTTGAAACAGAGATTCTTCAATACCGCTAAAATAAACACAAAAAGTGTTGCAACTTCTCGACTTTAATTTTCTCACACAAAACCATTATACGTACAATCAATATGTCGTCATTTAATCATCGGCTGGCGGCTTGGCTGTGTCCACTTCCGCCGGAAGTCAGCGGCAATTTCCGATCAGCTTTGTCCCGCTACGGCTGCGTTTGAAGTGAAAACTCGTCAATTATTTGAAAGGTCATTGGCTAAGATTAGGGACTTTTATCCGGTAAAGCCTGGGCTGAGGCAATATCCGGCGGGATCGTTCAATACGTGGAATATTGTGGAATACTAAAGATGGGTTCCTAAAATAAGGACGCTAAGCACGAAGAATTTCGTACATTAACGTGTCATTACCTATCTATATCGCACGCACATAGGGCCTATGATGGTTGCGTTTATCACGTGATAATTAGTTGACAAAGCATCTGTCACTCACACTCGCATTTTGTCAAAACGTGACGGATGCTTTGTCACTTATTTATCGCGTGATAAAAGCAACCATCATAGGCCCGCTCGCTCGCGAAGATAATGGCGGGTCAATGTACGAAATTATTCGTGCTTAGCGCCTTTACTTTATAACTAGAAGTAGGTACTTCATTCGTGGCGTAGAAAAGTAGTGTGGTCGTGCCATTTTTACAACAAATTTTACTTTTCATTTATTTATTCAAAAAAAAACGAATCGTCGAAGTAAAACTCCATGATTATCTTAACAATCTGTATCAAAAAATAAATCATGTTACATTGATAGCATCACGTTATCTTTATAAAGTGGTAGTTTTATTAAAAAAGCGGTAGTTTGTCGTAGTTGTTCAAAAAGTTATATAAGTGTCCGAACAGCCGGCTCCGCGGGGTTTAGCCTGTCCGTCTGTCCGACACGATGATCCCGCCGGTCGAGTTTTGACGGCTCCTGACTGTTTTACAACGGACAATCACTATTATAGCACATTACTGCAGACGCCGGAAAGAAGGGCTTGCCGGGTGAGCAGGTGTAGATGGCCGACCGTAGGGAGATCGGATAGTGATACGAAGCCGGCAAGCCCTATTCACGGCGTGTATAGTGCTTTTCTCGAGCATATGCAATGAAACAAAAAATACACCACTCAAAAAAAAAAACAGCTGTTTAGTCTGTTCATGAACACAGGCGCCGTGTTTAAAAAAATACTTCTCGGCTTAGGTTTCAATTGTATACGAGATTCCTTTACAGTTCTCTCGACTGCTTGCATGAGACGACTTGCTTGTATGAGAAAATGTTATTCAAATAAAAAAAATAAAATCCTCCGACACAAGTGGCTGAGCTGATAAATGCTAATAACAATAAATTTAATTTTTAGTTTCAATCATGGTCTAATAGTATATTAGTATACCCATGGTTTCAATATTGGCTGAGATCCGCCCGCCGGTAAGTATTTATTTATTTACTAGCTATTGCCCGCGACTACGTCCACGTGGAACTTGGAAGTATGGAAGAAACCTCGTACAACACGATAGATATCCACCTAATCACCTTAATTAATAAAAGAGCGCCTAAGCAAATGTAAGAGCAATTGTGCTTTTGGTTTAATCATTACATTTTCTACAGGGTCATCAATGTCATCATGAATTACTTACTCACTTTTCAATCTTTTTAGGGATAATTTCCAAGATGAAAACTATCCTATGTCCTTCCTCAAATCTTAATCTATCTCCTTGCCAAATTTCATCAAAGTCGATTCAGCGGTTTAAGCGTGAAGAGGTAACAGACAGACAGACAGACAGACAGACAGACACACTTTCGCATTTATAATATTAGTATGGATTTATTCACTTGTAAAGCCATAGTACATTTTGGTTAAAGTGTTACATACAGTACTTATAAGTCAGAACATGACACCCTGTAAGGGCACACAATAACTTAATACTAACATGCATTATTTAATTTAATTCAATTTAATACAAATAGATTAACACAAGAATATAAAATGTAAATTTGAGTATGTTATTTATAATGTATCATTTAAAAACTGGTCTACTGTGTAATAACATTTCTCAATTAAAATTTAAAAGTGCCTTTAATTTATTTTTAAATATTTTGTTGTTACCTTCCTGTTTAATTTATTCCGGGGCTTTATTTGTAATTAAAATACATTTATAATGTAGACCATTTTTATACATTGCCAAGTAGTAGCAACTTCGGCTTCTTGCGCATAACCGTTTAGTCTTTCTTTAATTTAAAATAATCTGGTAACAAAGTACATTAATATTATGTAGGTACCAAATTTGATATAATGAGTCTGGTAATTTTGGCGTGAGGAGACCGAGAACAATTTTGATATAAAATTGTTTGTACGAAGCAAAAGAAAACACGCATTACACTGCTATTAAGGTTTTTCCAAAAATAACACATTAATTTTAAATACAAATTTAGAGTATTACCTTAAATTCATACGGATGAATCCGCGGCGCAAAATTTAATCTACGACATTAGTGAGCACAAAATCAGGCTCCTCCCCAACTCCGACCCAACAAAAGTTATAAATGCAAATTAAATTATCTCCAAAAATCTTTAATTAGACTATTTCAAGCATCTGTTCCAAACTCACCTACCGCCTTAATAATAGAACGATTAACGCGTGTACCACCGTAACTGGCGGCCATTTTGTTTCAAAATGAACCCAAAGCTGGCGATATAAGATGGCGCCCGAGAGATTGCGTAAGGTTGTAAGTAGTTATCGTTTAGGTAATTTGGGCTGGGATCTTTTCTTTTGTTAAAGATGGAGTTAATTGAAAGATTCAAGTTTTGATGCGGAGTTAGATCAAGATGGGGTTGAAAGATCGTTGAGTTAGCTATCTATGATTTCATAACAATTTATGGAAAATCTTCCGTTTACGGTGAGGCTATTCTAATATGATTTAAGAGTTAAAATAGACGTTTTCGCGGGCCTATGCAATGATGATGGCATATCATTGAAATCAGTAACAATAGTTATTTGTGCAACAACAGAGCAAAGTTGTTTTTTGTTATGAGTGCTGATTTTGAGTCCCGAGCAAGCGAAGGATTCTACGTTTGAATCACGAGCGTAGCGAGTGATTCTATGTTAGAATCCTGAGTGTAGCGAGGGACTCAACAGCACGAGATGCAAAAAACTTTGCTCTCGTGTAGCACACACAACTTTTCACCTCATCAGCGAGAACATATTCAACATTTTGTGTTTTTTCTTCCAACGTATATTTATAGTCTTTGTTGCTGATTTCAATAATATTATTAATCAGAAAATAGATTTAAGTGCTGCTTAAAAAGGAATAACAATATAATTTAATTGAAATTATAAATAATCAACCAACCAACACGGTTATTGTCATTATTTGATCAAATTGGAAGATTTAGCAGATACATGACGTGTTTATTTATAAATACATTATTATATTACGAGATTTTGTTTATACATTGATTAATATTTTTACTCCTAAAACACCAAACAAAATATAAGCAAAAGAAAATAACAATAACAATATGAACTCGATATTTTTTAAGGTACGTTTCCAATATGCATCTATGATAAATGGCGAAATTATAAATTATGTTTTACAATAAGTAAATATAATTTACAAAAAGTAATAAGGTGAACAATCTTATTATATTTGAGCAATGATCAATTGTTTTATATAAAAGGCACAATCATTTTAATTTACGGTCGTTAAATAAAAATATAGTAAAGAAAAAAAATACGTTGCAGTTAAAACTTTTTCGGGTGTTTTTAATGAATTTTTTGGTATAACGCGTATCCGAACTGTTATCAATCGAGGTCGGATTCGAAAATCGAATTTCAAATTGATAAGTTTCTATCCCTCTCTTTTATATACATATGAAAGAAACAGAGTGCATCGAGATTCAAATGATTAGAATTTTATAATTAACCTTTGGCTGAAGAACGACAATTCGTGGTCAGATATTGAAAAAATTAAAAAGCTACTTTCTACTCACGCTCGAAACAAAATCGCATTTTGTTCACTGTTATCTGACAGCAAAATCGCCATGTTCGAGCTGGTGAGGTGAAAAGACTATAAACCTACCTACACCTGAATGGTTGGAATAAAAAGTACAAAAAGTCGAATATGTTCTCGCTGCTGAGGTGAAAAGTTGTGTGTGCTACACGAGAGCAAAGTTTTTTGCATCTCGTGCTATTGAGTCCCTCGCTACTACACTCAGGATTCTAACTTAGAATCACTCGCTACGCTCGTGATTCAAACATGAATCAGCACTCGCAACAAAAAACAACTTTGCTCTCTTGTTACACAAATAACTATTGTATATATATGGGCAGTTCAGATGACAATATAATAATTTTGTATCTTTGAGCTGATCTGATGATGGAGACGGAAGGTGGATTCTTAAACTGACACGATGTACCCATAGTGTTTGCGATTGGCTTGTTTTTGTTTGGACTTACGTAGTTGTTACCCTACTTTTTGTTTAATTATTTCTTTGTTGTATTCGTTTTCATGTGGTGCACAATAAAGAACATTACTACTACTACTCATTTGATTTGTCGTGACAAACAATTAACGTTTGTGCATGAAAGAACAGTCGGCAATAAAAGCATTCCTAAAAATATTTGAGTAACATTTTTTGATATGCTTTGTCACTTATTTATCTCGTGATGAACGTAACCATCATAGGCCTGCTGATGAGATATTTTACGTCAGTGATGTGCTTTATTATGTACCTTTAAATATCGACTTGTCAAAAGTGACGTGTGTCATATCACCATATCATAACACCACTGCATCAGTTACCAACTAGCGCAAAGGAGGCTCGCAAGGATCACCAAAAATGGCGATGCTATTAACGTGCATTATATATCAATGCGTCATTATTGGCGTATGTCACTAACTAAAATAGTGAACTTAACTTGCCAACATGTCTATCTTTTTTGTCCAAACATCAGAAAACCCGAAGTAAAACTGATGAAGTAATTCTTGATCAGCCAAGCGATAAATAAAAGCTTTCAGGTGCTTTCAGCGATGAGCCGGGAATCGAACCCGCAAAATCGCGGAATCAAACTAATAAATTATTCCCCTTGACCGTCAGGCAAGGAACGAGTTACGAGTGCAATATCCTTCCCTCTCTCTCTCGTTTAAACTGTCATTAGCCGTCCCTTACTATATCTAACAACCTTACAAGGTGCTCATAATTTTTCTTTAGAAAAAACGGGGTAAGCGTGAAAGGGAATACTTTGAAGGGTTTCGTCGCGCCCATAGATAGGGATGAATCGTTAGTATAGTATGTTTTGGCAGATTAAGCTTTGGGTGGATGTGATTAATGAACGGATTACATAAACAGACAGCAGAGTGTTACATCACATTTGTACTAGTAATAGCACATACGATACGGCGTTACAGAGACTGAGCAAAATTATAAATAATGAAATAATGAACTCAAGTAGGCTACAAGGGCACTTTTACATATATCTGAGTCTATGGGGATTTCACAAGGACATTCTCAACAGTGAGAAGAAATGCCGAAAGAAATTCGACAGTCAGTCATTTTTTCAGAAAGGATAAGTATTTAACTATTACAGTTATATGAACTTAACTTAATTTGTACCCATCTTAAGAATTTAGGCGTACCTAAGCGTAGTCCTCGAAGAAAACATATTAAAAGTGTATTTTAACATAGATATTATAAGTAAAAATTTAAGAATAAAATGGAACCTACAAGAAATTATAACGGTTTATCACAATTTATGTACGTTTCATATGCTTTCGTATTAGAACTGTGTCCCTTAAACTAGTCAGCTATCTAACACGAATTAAGAGTCAGTTATATACTTAGTTTATTGTCTATATTTAGTTTTACTTTTCAAATAGGCATGCTCACGGACCCCTAAAAAATCGACACCCCTCTGGGGCAAAGTTCTCGCCAGATGGCGTAAGGCTATTCAAATTTTCTTGTTAAAATTTCCTTGTTTTAATAAAAGAAGTTGGCCCTTGACACGGGATGGTTAGCAGTAAATAGGCTGAGATCGTTTGCGATTAGGGCTTGCAATATCCGTCCATTTTTCGTATCCGGATATTTCGAATACTAAAATTATTTACTATCCGGATATCCGGATACAGCGGATAATACGGATATTCAAATTATTTTTAATAAAACACGAAATTTCGTTAACAACGTAGTGATGTATTTTAGTTCTAGTGCAGTTTTACTTACTCTTTTTTAAATTGTAAGTGTGACGTAAGTATAGAAATAATCCTTTTGCTTGAGCGAATCCACTTAGCTTTGTACCCGATGAACAATACTCATTATCTGTATTGTTAGCTGTGGCCACTACTGCCACTTCAAAATGTAAGGCGTTATAAGTGCAAATTACTTTTACACTAAATTAGTCTTTGAGTCAAACGAAATAAGGTTTACTCTTAAACAAAGAGAACAGAGATGTTGGTCACTTCATTGTCATTATAGGCATCGATAGGAACTTCACTGCTCTTTCACCTACGAAGTGGTCGCCTTCCCTGTACTTTCCCCGTCACCAGCAGCACTTCGAGGGTGTCATTCTTTTTCCTAGCTAGGTGATCGAAGATCCTGCGGAGACAGATTGTCGACATCCTAACGGTGACTCCCACTTCTGGAAGAATTTACATATTTGTGTGGTGGGTTGTCCAAGGAACTGGTAACATTCCGCTCCTGCACCACATTTCTAATGCGTCAATGCGAGATCTATCTGCCTTTTTGAGAGTCCAGGTTTTCGCACCGTAGCGTAGGTGAAGATCGAGAACACCAGAGCCCTCTAGGTTTTTAGTAAGATTGATATATCTGTCCAGATCCTGTTTAGTCGTGTCATCGCGCTTTTTGCCATGCTAATCCGCTTTCGTACATCTGATTCGCATGAGCCATCGTTCTGGTAGAGCCCAGGTATACAAAGCTGCCCTCATATAGGAGATCGCGCGTCCCACTGACCTCTAGCGGCGTTGTTCGATCTATGACCATGAATTTTGTTAAAGATTTGTTGATCGACAGGCCATAAGTAGTCTATAAAACACAAGATCAAGGAGGGGGTGTTAAATTCGAAGGATTTCTTCAGGAATCAGTTGTTTGATGGTTAGAATTTGTTCTCTAGTGCCTTTTCCTTTCAAAAAGCCAGCTTGTTAAGGTATTTAATCTTTATTATGATACTTTCTACGGCTTGGTATATTAATTATATTATAGTAATTATTTTATTTTCATTTTCCGAAATATCCGTATTATCCGAATAGTGTCTAGAAAATTATCCGGATTTAAAAATTCGCGGATATCCGGATAAAACGAATATCCGGATATCCGGTTTGCAAGCCCTATTTGCGATTCTTTATCCCGCTGTTGTAATGGGCTAATTAGTTAACATGTTTTGGAAATTTTATTTGTTTTCGTTTTGGATGGTAAGGCTGTTTGAACACTGAAGGGGAATGGAGAAAATAAACGAATCAGGCGCGTCTTAGTGAAGCCAAAATAGAAATTGTAGAAATATTCTAGTATGTAGATTTACATGTTTCTTAACCTTTAGAACGCTTTTCCTTCTATGGTAAAATGTGGCTTATACGCGAATAGTTGAAAAAAGAAAGAGCAAAAATATACCTTCTGTCAGCAGGAAAATTGCTTTGACAGCGTCCGCTATTACCCCTTTAGTGGTCGTTGGCGTGGTAGGCACGACAACACACGACCACTTCAGTGGCTCTTGGCGTTCAAAGGGTTAATTAATAATTAGTAGTTGGCGTGTGGGGCCCGAAATTTGCGCACTGCGTATCAATTCAATGGCGGTGAAAAGGTTAAATTAAATATTTGTATAAGCTCTGAGACCGAGTAGTAAATTTTATTTATAAGTATAGGTTTTATTTGGTTTATAAAGGCAGATTTTCTTTCTACAGATTTTATATTGACAGGAATCTTGTTGTAATTTAAGGATCCGCTTCACTCCAGTGAACAGCCAGCCTAAGTGGTGTTTGTCGCTTTTTGTGAGCACCTCTAGCACAACTGTGACATGCGAGTCTTTCTCGCGCGAGATATATGATATGACCTATCTCTTTCTGTACAGTACTGTGAGACAGTGACGGATGACGCTAAGTCGCGCGTCAAGCATAGTTGTGTGCTTAGAGGTGCAGTGTATGGGTATTACCCATTGGGTAAGGGCAATGTTTTTTAGGGTTCCGTACCCAAAGGGTAAAAACGGGACCCTATTACTGAGACTTCGCTGTCCGTCCGTCCGTCCGTCCGTCCGTCCGTCCGTCCGTCCGTCCGTCCGTCTGTCACCAGGCTGTATCTCAAGAACGGTGATAGCTAGACAGTTGAAATTTTCACAGACGATGTATTTCTATTGCCGCTATAACAACGAATACTAAAAATAAAATAAAATAAATATTTAAGGGGGGCTCCCATACAACAAACGTTATGGTTGCGTTAACTTTGCACCTCATTTGTATGGGGCGCTATACATACCAGGTGCAAACTTAACTTAACCACTTAAGGATGGAAAGTGTTTGTACGGAACCCTCGGTGCGCGAGTCCGACTCGCACTTGCCCAATTTTTTTCCTTACCGAACACATTTTGAGTAATGACAAAGAAATCTTTATCGCACGCTTTAAACTTTGAGCTTTTGTAATAAATGCGTGCTAAACTCACGTAAAAATTGTCAAGAACGGCCCACATGTTTCGAACTCATATGGATCTCTTCATCAGGGGCAGCTATCCGTGCTGCTACGCGACTCGCGGCCCAATGCACTGTCTATTTTTATAATTATTAAAGATGTCTCACGATAGTAACGATATTACAACTGCCTATTGCGCCGGCGGTCCTGGGTTCGAATCCCGACAAGGGCAAATATTTGTGTGATGTTAGCGAACTCTAGTGGTTTATAGTAGTTTGTACATGACTTCTTTGTACATAAGTCAACAAACTACACACTGTTCCAGCAACTTATCTGTCCGTATACATGGAGAAATATCCCACTGACATGCAATATGAGTGATACGTCGGTGCACGATGAACGAGAGGCACCGTCTACATAACAGGTAAGAGTAGAGTCAGACCGAATAAGCGTTACAAGCTTTTAGAGTACCTGCCTAGTGAGCCGGCTGTCCCGGGTTCGAATCCCGGCCAGAGCATTGTGTGATGAACTCGAATATCTGTGCTTGGGTCATGGTTGTTCTATGCATTTAAGTATATATTTATCTATATAAAAATGTTCATCGTCGTCTAGTACCCATAACACAAGAATTATTGAGCTTAATTTGGGACTAGATCGATTTGTGTGAGGTTGTCCGATATTTATTTATTTATTTGTTTATTGACTGAGTAAGCGAACCGTTTCAGCTTCGGGTGTTCTCGCCTTCAGGTCGTATTTTTCAACCGATTCTTATGAAATTTTGTAAGTTCGTTTGATAAGTATATAAAACTATTTTGTTGAGTTTTCCGAAATTATTTCAAATTGTGGTTGCATTTTGATAGAACCTCGCGAGGTGTACCGCTCGCAGAGCCACTATAGGTTTCACCTGTCCCACTGTCTCGTTTGATATTTCAAATATTACTTGAAAAAGTCTAAATGCTATAAAGGCATAATGATGGTTGCGTTTATCACATGATAAATAACAATAAGTGACAAAGCATCTGTCACTCACACCCGCATCTTGTCAACACGTGACAGATGCTTTGTCACTTATTTATCGCGTGATAAAAGCAACCATCATAGGCCCCCCGCACCTCTAGTACAACTGTGACACGCGACTCTTTCTCGCGCGAGAAATATACCTATCTCCTTCTTCACTATGCTGTGAGAGAGTGAGGGGCGATGCTATGTCGCGCGACAAGAGTCACGAAGCGTAATTGTGCTAGACGGGCTGACTGAACTGACATCTAGCTCATACATCCATGTATTATATTATACATAATTCACTACTGGACATACCTACGGTGAGAACGTGTTGTATGTTGATAGATGATCCATTCATAAATTACATGTATATGTACAGTCAGCAGCAGATATTATCAGTTATAAGTTTATTTATTGCTTAGGTTATATAAGATGGACAATACAAAATTGATTCCGCTAATTGGAATACTTTGTTTCCCTCTGTAACGTTTCACCAAATTGTTCATTTGTCCGAAAGCCATTTCATTCCAAAATTGTTCATATTTCAGAATATTTATAAATAAAATCTAACCTAACCTAATGGGTTCTTTAAAACAATGTTTATAAAACCCTGAACATATTATGGGCTTCAGGAAAGAATACTTTCAGACCAATTAAAAGGAAGGTGGGCTAATTGGCCTATATGACCAATAAGGACAAGCGATAGGTATATCACTGGATAGCTTATTCTAAGTTCTAAAACGTTTACTATGGCAGGAATAAAATAAAGTAATCGCTGCATAAAGGAAGTTTGAGTTGAAACGTTATTATGTAGGGTTTTTCGATACTACGTTCCTGTATCGCTTTTTATTATCATTTTTTACACAGTGATTCGAGATTTTCCGCCATACAAAAAGTTGTAGAATATGAAAGGACCTTTCCAATGATATGGGTTGTCGTTGTTGGTCCCTAGGCCAGAGTCCATACAAATCTGCCCATCCTCCTTTGGCGAAACAATAAAGATGGCAAACAAATGTTGCAGAGTTGCGATAAGTTACCATGGTAAGGGTAGGGGAGTGTGTAAACTGGGCGGAAGTAATTTAAAGAATAAGCTCGCAAAGTATGATAATTAAGTTTTGGGCCATCAATCAACCGCGCCTTCTGTCGGGATGGAGCGGTATCTATAGCCCGATTTGGCCAATTACGAAATAAAATGCTATATATGTTAGTACCTACTATAGGCTGCACAAATAAATTCATTCATTCAAAAATGGGCCGTGCAATTCTGCAGCTCACTGTACATTACACAGCTAGGGCCTTGATTACGTGAATGTCCCAGATCGCAGGTGTTTGTGGCCCGACCCGAAGGTGAGGGCTATAAATATGCAATCTGGGGCTTTACGGTTTACCGCCTGTCGTAGAGATTAACGGGTGTGTAATGATTGATATAACAACGTTTCATATATTTTCAATAGATATAACTACATTTGATATAATGTTTCATTTGATATAACAACAATAATTATTATTTTATTGGGTATAATTTCAATTACTATAAAAGACATTTGATATAACGTTTATATTCACAAGATAACCTAACACTCGCTTCGCTCGTCGTCGTACCTAACCATGACTCAATTACAATTTAACTTTTTTGTTTGAGTGTGTATTGAGCTTTAAACGTATTATATCAAATGAACATTATACTCTAGGATATTATGCCATATGAAATTATAGCAAATTTTATTATATTATTCGTTTATTATACCAATTGATCGTTATATTGACCAATATTATATCATAAGTTGTTATAGTAACCGTTACGCACCCCTATAAATATGCAATCTGGGGCTTTACGGTTTACCGCCTGTCGTTTGTCTAAAGTGTTGCGTCTTGCCCTGGCCAGGAAGCGAGATTAACATCTCATAAAGTATTGGCATCTAATTTGTTAGCACCTACCGTACTATTTGTACCTCAATGACTGTTAAAACATTTTCACTTCATTATAATTACAACTTCATTTTAGTAATTTATTTGCTTAGTCAAGCACTGTCCGAATGCGAACAACATCTGTTCAGAAACTTTTTCTTTAAATACTGTTTTCACGTGTTCATTATTTCAAACAAAGTAAATAGGGTGTTCAATGTACTCCGTCCAACATTGACATCGCCTTAGCATTGATGTAGCTATCACTTTACTAAATATCAAATGTTTCGCAATACATTGCTTCTTTGAATAAACTTAATTTTACAGGTTTACATTATAAATGAGTTATTTTAAAAGTTGTTTAATAATTTTTGTTCAGTTTGAGGGATAGAATCTATGTTTTAATTTATTGCTCCTGTTACATTTCATGATAAGAGTGTACAATGTAAATCCGTAATTAATTGGCTGTTAAACACATAATACTATGTATCTGTTGGTTTCAAGTACTGTAATACGGTGTTTGATGAGTGATGACAGCTCATATTAGCTAGCTACTCTTTATGAAACGTCGAAAACGTTCTGTTATTATGAAGTTACTGGTATTGTGACGTCATACAAATCAGCACTCAAAACACATTTTATTTTTAGTTTTTGTCAAATTTAAAATAGTATGATGTTGAAAAGTTATTAGTAGGTTATTTGGTTCTACGTACTTTTACATGTGTACTGTTGAGTGGTTTCAATAATATATTTTATTTTCACTATAATCTATGGATTTTGTATCAATAAAAAAAAATCAAGACTAATATCGACTATAGATCGAGGGCCGAAGTGGAAGCGGAATTACGCACTCGAAACAACTTGAGTGGGCAGATGTATTCATCTAATTGATTATTCCCGCGAATCCCGCGAATCCCGCGAACCCCGCAGTCAGGTGATCCCGGGAACGCTCTCGATAAATATTTAGCCCGCGCTTGCTTGGGTCTGTTTTACAGGCTTTCAGAAATAAAGTATTATTTGAAACTGAGCTGTAAAGTATTATTTGATCTGTCTGTCACAGGGTGTATCTTTCCAACTGTAATAGGTAGGGAGATATTTGAAATTTTTGCATAATTTAGTATGGCCGCTATCTATAACAACTAAAATGCAAAAAAATATTGTTTTTCTATGGTTTTACGTCTTTTCCAACGGTTGAATTGCTAAGGTAGGTGAAATTTGCAGAGTATAATATTACTTATGGCCACTACGAGTAGGTATATGTATAAACAAAAACTAAAAATAAAAAAAAATTTAACGAAAAAAAGAACCGACTTCAGTAAAACTAAAAAGCCAATAATAACCCGTTCAAGTACCTACAGATTACATTTGACTCACCCTTTGAAATCGATCCCAAACCACTCAGTTATTATATTTATATATTAAAGTTTACGTGAGGTTTGGCACCGACTTCAAATGGTGAGTCAAATGTAATCTGTACTTGAACGGGTTATTATTGGCTTTTTAGTTTTACTGAAGTCGGTTCTTTTTTTTGTTAAAAATTTTTTTTTTCGCTTTTTAGTGATTCATGTAAAATACTTATGGCGGGGTGATCAGGTGCATCTCGTTTGAATTATCTCCTAACTCCTAACCGTTAAGGAGTTGTACCTTCCATCATCAGTTCAGCATTGGAAGATGATGACTACCATATGCAAATACTTAAATAGTTTTAGAAAATACATGAAAAATATTATGAGTGCCTATAAAATTTCAGGAATTCCTTCGATTCCTCATGGATTTCGTCATCCGATCTTCACCAAAATTTTATGGGACCAACCTTGAGATGTCTTTTCAGGAACCTTAAAAGAATTTTCAAAATCGAATCATAAATGACGGAGTTATGAGGTAACAAACATAAAAAAAAAAAAAAAACATACAACCGAACTGAGAACCCCTCCTTTTTTTGAAGTCGGTTAAAAATAGTCTAAAAGTACCTATACATATATTTTATAGTACGGAACCCTTCGTGCGCGAGTCCGACTAGCCCTTCATCTGTTTTTTTCTTTACTACAATCGGGAAAAAAGTATCCTGTAACCAAATAACCAACTTAAAATTGGATATAGAATAGACAATAGTATTGGAACACACGCAGAGCAAACGCGTTACCATAGCAACCACAAGCAAAACAAACGCAACTTGGCATTAACGTTAACAATGCCTTATTAATATAACTTAAACAGTTCACATTTGTTAATTAACCATGAGTAAGCCCAAAACCGGGGCCCTGTGGGAGGACAAAGAAGTATTATTCGATTTGCCGTTCGCGTAAGTTTGTTTGTGCCATTATTAGTCTTTGTGGTGGGATTAAGTTGTGTTAAGTTTATACACGTTTTAGGACTGTATTTCGTTCTAGTATTGTTATAGTGTAATATACGCAAATACTATTCAAAAGCCTACATTAACACCAAATTTGTGGCGTTATCTGGGGAAAGGGACCTTATTGTCGGTTCTAGTTGCCGAGATAATCGCGTTTAAAGTAAAATGTCGAAAAAAATCAATTTTTCTTTTTTTACTCTATATTAATAAGCAGGGTCTAAAATTTAATCTGACAAAGACACAAGTTTTTAAATCGATTTTTTAAGACTTAGAACAGCCCTTAAAGTTTAGTGAAAAAGGGACCTTATGGTCGGTGCCCCTCTTGTATGCTTTCTGTGAGCTCGGTATCGGTTTGAGAGACGTGTCGGTACTTGTCGGCGCGTCAAAGGATAATTATTGATCATTAGGAGTATCCTTGCTCATCTCTCACACTCCCACTTCTTGGGAGGGCCTAATCTGTACTATGTACACTTAGGCTACTTCTGTCGCGGCCCGTTACTACGGGCCGGTCTTTCTGGTGACGCGTGGTTACGACGGCGGTTTCTTAGTTGGTTGGGCCTTCGTGATGTTCCATGACTCCTCGAGGCCCAGGTGGAGCTTTATCTCCTCTTCTTATTTCCCACTATTGGTGGTGGTGGTTGTGTCGCTGCATCTGCAGCTCGTAGCAGCTCGTGGCGGGATTCATCAGCTTTCCGGATCATTGTGCTGGCCAGTCTGCTGATCTAGGCGTCTAAAGGTTTCCATTTCAGTGCCCTCTGTATATGGTCATTCCGCACGAAGCGTGGGCAATCTGTAATGCGTCTCAGTGCCAGGTTTTCTTGGGCTCTCATTTTGTTTCGGTTTGTGGTAGCCACTAGGGCGTACCACGCCGGCGCCGCGTATGTGAGCCTGGACCTCACATACGTTTTGTAGATCCCCAGCTTCGTGCGGATCGGCAGGTTGCTCCTTAGGACTGGTCCCAGCGTAGTTCACGCTGGTCTGGTTCTTGAAACCACTTCCGCCACGTGCTGCTTCATGGTGAGGCCCCGGTCTATGGTGACACCCAGGTACCTCACCGTGTGCTTCCATTCCACGTCTTGACCAAACATGCGTAGTGGAGGTGAAGTCTGTTTTCTTCCGGTCATGAAGGCCTGAGTCTTGGTGACGTTGACAGTAAGCCTCCAGTCCTCAAGCCATCTTAGTAGGGCGTCTAACTGGGTCTGCATCTTCCTGACGGCATGGGTGGGGCTGACGGATGCGGTGTAAAAGGCCGCGTCATCCGCGAACAGCCCCAGCTTGACGTCGCCTCCTACCACTGGGATGTCATCGGTGAAGGTTGCGTAGCATGCTGGTGAAAGGCAGCTTCCCTGAGGGACTCCTGCTAGGATTGGGCGCTCCGAGGACAGTGCCTGTTCCACTGCCACTTGGAACTTGCATCCGCTCAGGAAGGACTTTATCACCGTTATGATGCTGCGTGGGGCCGTGGTGTTCAACAGTTTGTACAGCAGCCCCTCGTGCCATACCCATTCGAACGCTTTTTCCATGTCGAGCATGACAGCCACAACATGCTCCTTCTTGTTGCTTGCATTGGCCATAAAGTGAAGCACGCGAGTGAGCTGTAGCGTTGCCTGAATCCGAACTGTTCCGAACGGGGCTCGACGTGGGGGAGAAGTTTCCCCAACAGGAGCCCCTCGAACACCTTGGAGAGGGTGCTGAGCAGAGTTATTAGCCTACAGCTCTCCGGTCTTCGGCAGTCTTTGCAAGGTTTGGGCAGCATAACTACCCTCCCAGTCTTCCAAGTTTGGGGAAAGTGACCCGAGCGAATGATCCCGTTGAACAGGCGTGTCACTGCCACAATGGGGATCGAATCGGCGCCCGTGGCTTTCTTGGAGTCGCAACGTTGGAGGGCTCGCTGCATCTGGCTGGGGGAGAAGAAGACCACGTCTTCCTCTGCTCTTGCTGGTGCCGCCGAAGTACCTCTCCAGGTGTTCTGTGATGCTCTGCTGATGTTCTGCATTGTGCATCGGGTTGGGCCTAAATTGTCGCTCCAGGTACTCGGCGAAGATCTCTGCGCGATCCTCAGCCTTGTAGCGTGGAGTGTTGTCTACAGGGTCGTAGAGTGGTCTTATTGCCTCAGGTTTTGTCGCTAGCTGTCTGCAGATACGGTGAATGAAGGGCACATCACCCTCTTCCGACACTAGGTGGCTCTCCCAACTCTCAGCCCTGTGTTCTGTGACCGCCTTCTTGGTTTCTATGATCATGGCGTTGAGCTCTGCCTTGATCGTCGGGCATCTTAAAGCCTGCCATTTTCTGCGCAGGCGGCGCTGCTCCTCGATCATGCTCCTTATCCTCGCCGGGAGGGGTGTGTGCCTCTCTGTGGCGAGGATGGTGTGGGAGGCTGTTAATAGCGCCGCCTGTAGTCCAGCTGTGACCAGGTCTGCCGCTTTTTCCACTTCGTCAGCTGTGGAGACCGGAGTAGTGTGGCACGTGGTGGTCTCTTCTAGTTGTTGTGTGAATGTCTCCCAGCTGACTCGGTGTTTGGGTCTCCTAATTCCCATTAATGGATCCATTTCGATACACATGAGGATTGTCCGGTGATCGGATGGTAGGTCCGGCAATGCCTCATGTGTAAATCTGGCGTCAATTTGGCTGGCGACGCAGCAAAATACAAATTAAAAGTATTTGTCAAGACTTATTCTTAACTATGTCACTAAACATTTTACGTCCGACACTAAGGTCCCTTTTCAAATACGTTAATCATTTAGTGTTTGCCGCACCAAAATTATAGATTTTTGGTAAGAGTTTAATACTAAAGTGCTCTAAAAATTAAGACTATCAAAATTAAACATAAATTTATAGTCGATATCAGATGATATCACTAAATATTTTACCACCGACGATAAGGTCCCTTTTAGAAAATATAAAGTGGTTGTACCAACTTTTTACTAAACTTTATCTCGAATTTTGAGACGTAAAAAACTACTTTTTTATATTTGTTCTGTTAATTTGATCTCATTTGGCTATGTTTTAGCGTAGTAGATATATATGTTTGTTGATTTTGACTGTTTAATTAGATTTATAAACACAAAGCTATTTCTGTTAAAATAAATATTTTTTTATAATAAACAACGTTGATTCAAATCCAAGTAGCTCTTATTGAGTGTCTAATTACATATAATATTTATTCCTTCTATAATATCTAACGGAAATACACTATAAATAGGAATTGAAGTAAAAAATCCATCAATATATTTTTTTTTACTTTATGCACTTTGGCAAGGTAAACTATACGAAAACAGATATACAATTACAAAATTGTACTTGAAACCTGAAAGCCCATATAATGTACTCCAGAAATAGCAGGTTATCTATGTAACTTCCAACAATAACATACTTTAATGGGGTGTAGAAGTTTGAATTCAATTTTCTCATAATCACCTTTTCTGACTTTTGAGTTTCAATTATTTTTTAAAAAATATCTATTGAACCTACATGCATGTTTTTTACATAGTTCGATAGCTCAATGTATGTAGATTATGGGGATATACATAACTCAATACCGACAGTAAGGTCCCTTTACCCAGATAACGCCACATTTTTCCAACGGAGAAGGTTGAGGTTACATTTTCGAGAAAGTTTTGACGTGACAGCGTCTTAAATTAGGTTGCGGCTCGGAGTCACTCATGAAAAAGTGTAACGCCCGCTCACGTCTGATGAGAGAGAGAGACAAAATATATTTCTATAGTTAAAATTTGTGCAATTCTTATTTTCATTAATCGAGCATTACTGTAACAAGAGGGAAGGGGGCGGAAGAGGGAAGAGGGAAGAAGGAAGAGGGAAGAGGGAAGAGGGAAGAGGGAAGAGGGAAGAGGGAAGAGGGAAGAGGGAAGAGGGAAGAGGGAAGAGGGAAGAGGGAAGAGGGAAGAGGGAAGAGGGAAGAGGGAAGAGGGAAGAGGGAAGAGGGAGGAGGGAGGAGGGAAGAGGGAAGAGGGAAGAGGGAAGAGGGAAGAGGGAAGAGGGAAGAGGGAAGAGGGAAGAGGGAAGAGGGAAGAGGGAAGAGGGAAGAGGGAAGAGGGAAGAGGGAAGAGGGAAGAGGGAAGAGGGAAGAGGGGAGAGGGGAGAGGGGAGAGGGGAGAGGGGAGAGGGGAGACGGGAGACGGGAGACGGGAGACGGGAGACGGGAGACGGGAGACGGGAGAGGGAAGAGGGAAGAGGGAAGAGGGAAGAGGGAAGAGGGAAGAGGGAAGAGGGAAGAGGGAAGAGGGAAGAGGGAAGAGGGAAGAGGGAAGAGGGAAGAGGGAAGAGGGAAGAGGGAAGAGGGAAGAGGGAAGAGGGAAGAGGGAAGAGGGAAGAGGGAAGAGGGAAGAGGGAAGAGGGAAGAGGGAAGAGGGAAGAGGGAAGAGGGAAGAGGGAAGAGGGAAGAGGGAAGAGGGAAGAGGGAAGAGGGAAGAGGGAAGAGGGAAGAGGGAAGAGGGAAGAGGGAAGAGGGAAGAGGGAAGAGGGAAGAGGGAAGAGGGAAGAGGGAAGAGGGAAGAGGGAAGAGGGAAGAGGGAAGAGGGAAGAGGGAAGAGGGAAGAGGGAAGAGGGAAGAGGGAAGAGGGAAGAGGGAAGAGGGAAGAGGGAAGAGGGAAGAGGGAAGAGGGAAGAGGGAAGAGGGAAGAGGGAAGAGGGAAGAGGGAAGAGGGAAGAGGGAAGAGGGAAGAGGGAAGAGGGAAGAGGGAAGAGGGAAGAGGGAAGAGGGAAGAGGGAAGAGGGAAGAGGGAAGAGGGAAGAGGGAAGAGGGAAGAGGGAAGAGGGAAGAGGGAAGAGGGAAGAGGGAAGAGGGAAGAGGGAAGAGGGAAGAGGGAAGAGGGAAGAGGGAAGAGGGAAGAGGGAAGAGGGAAGAGGGAAGAGGGAAGAGGGAAGAGGGAAGAGGGAAGAGGGAAGAGGGAAGAGGGAAGAGGGAAGAGGGAAGAGGGAAGAGGGAAGAGGGAAGAGGGAAGAGGGAAGAGGGAAGAGGGAAGAGGGAAGAGGGAAGAGGGAAGAGGGAAGAGGGAAGAGGGAAGAGGGAAGAGGGAAGAGGGAAGAGGGAAGAGGGAAGAGGGAAGAGGGAAGAGGGAAGAGGGAATAAATATTCTACCGAGAATAAGACGTTGTCACGTAAAATCTTCCTTCGCCCGTAAAACCGACTTTACAGGCAACCATTTTTTTTTAGAAATGGGTCATTCTTGAGAATCGAATTCTTCATGTGAATCCCTTGGCGATTTTTATTTTTATATTTTTTTACCTATTTGCTAGAAAATATGAAATTGTATTTAATTTTACGCAGATTTATCAAATAGGCACCACTTTTGGTCAATTTGATACAGAAATATACCACTTTATGTTTTCGCCGCCATGGGAATAAGAGAAGATGACATGGGAATAAGAAAAACGCCAAAGGAATCATAAAAAAAAGTACAGGGGAATAATATTCAGATCAGTTTTTCTTCAAAAAATAAAAAGTTTTACAAAGTGTAAGGATACAAAAATTCACAGTGTTTTATTCGCATTAATTGGCACTTTTCTTAATAATCGAACCAACGTCGACCTGCCGTACCTAAATGGAATAAAATTCTAAATGAATGATTCAGTCATCTGCAACGCGAATTAAAGGGAAATTTATTTTCTTTTCATGAAAACGCAAGAAAACTGTGATTCCCTTGTTCGAAATTAGAACCAGGGGAATAAGAAAAAAGTATGTTTCTTGTCGATTCTGCCGAAACTAAAATTATTATAAGAACAACTTTTAACTCAACACATGCAGGCATTCATGTAGTTTTCTTTTTACTAAACACTATGTACCTATTGCAGATATAAAATTTTATATAAAAATTCAAGGGAATCAAAATCATAGTGAACCAAAGCCAAAAGTGAATCATATATTAGCCTTCATAGCTAAGAATTCCAGCAACTAGTTGCGACCATTCCCGGCATATCTGGAAGCGTTACTGACGTTTGCCAAGCCCGGCCATTGCAACTGTTCAAATGACGTTTAAGTAGGGATGTGCGCCGTGTTGAATGAGGCACCAGAGGAATCATAGCTTAGCTCTGGACAAAACTTTAACATGGATTTTTTTTTAAATTACGATACACACAGCAACCATATTTTTTCTTCTAAATAAATAACTTATATTCTAATAATTTAACTCAATTCTATACTTTATTTCAATTCACAACATGTACTTTTTGGGGTAGTTTGTTCAAAAAATGGCGAATGGACGCACCAAGGAAATAAAGTTTTATGTGTTTAATATTTTTTTACAGTCAATTATACTTAACTTAAACAAAAAATAAATCGTGCTCCAGTTAGATTAGGTGCTAATGTAATATATAAAAAATACTATGGTCAATTATTTCAATTGTGCGGGTACTTTATCCTTCTGGACGCTGTAAATTGAGCCTTTCAAGAATCACCCAATTCCGTGCCCGCCTTGCTAAAAGTGTAATTACTTTTTGGCATGTATTTAAATCATCAAAAATACTGGCTTGCACACTAATTATGCACACTAAATAATGCGAATTCAATATAGGTACTATTTAAAGGTATTTGCAAAACTGTTTTACTGGATATAAAAAAAAACTAACCTAACCTAACCCGGCCGAGCCGGATCATAGTGTGCAGTGCGAGGATAATTAGTGCGCAAGTCAGTATTTTTGGTGAAACATTCAAATATATCCGATACTGTACGAACCATATTTTTGGTGTGAATTCGGTTAAAAAGGTCATCTTGTTTTGTATGATGTTTAAGCTTTTTTTGTAGGACATGTTCAGTTAATCAATTGTTTTTTTGCACAGCATTCGTTTTTCTGGTATGCATTCAGTTAATTAGTGGAGTTACCAAGTGTACTGAAAAATTATACAGATGTGCAATTAAATATATCCCTTACTTTTTGGGATATTTTTATTTCCATCACAGTTGAATAGTTTTATTTTTACTGATCTTTCTATGCAATAATCATATGTACAGTACCCTTACCACCAGTTTACAGTGACCGTACTCGCTAGCAACAGCGTGATCGAATTCTATGAAGAATTGTAGTTCTACAAAGTAACCGCCTGGGGCACTGTACTATTCTCCATTGGTACAAATCGTTTACGCAGTCGCGAGCGAGTACGGTCACGTTAACTCATGGTAAGGTAACAGTGAGCAACCGAAGTTGCTCCACAAACCAACAGGGCTCAAGATACAAGTAACCTACACAAGACTAGATTGTGAAGAACAAGGCTTTCCAATAATTGTGATCATAACCATATTACTCTACAAGTTTTGCTACTTACTGTAAAACTGGTCTCTATTCCTCTTCAGCAATAGTACATTACTGCAGACGCCGGGAAATAAGGGCTTGCCGGCTGAGTAGATATAGACGGCCGACCGCAAGGGAGGCCGTCTAGTGATACGAAGCCGGCAAGCCCTTTTCACGGCTAAGGCATGTATAGTGCTTTTCTCAAACATATGCAATGAAATAAAAAAATGCACCACTCAAAAAAACATAATTCAGCTGTTCAGCCAGTTCATGAACACAGAAGCCATGTTTAAAAAAAAGTATTTTTAATCCTCCCTCTATTTTTTTTCTTTAATAAGTCGTCCACGTTTGTAGTGTTCGAATATTAGGGCCATTATACACAACCTGATACTAAGAATCTTAATTTCTATAATAAATAAAATAAAGGCAGAAGATTTTAAATATTGTCTATGGTCTCTGGTGACTTACGTACAGACAGTATTTTAAATTCATTCATCAACACACATTGAATCATACAGATTTGTATTCTTAATATCAGTTCGTGTGTACTAGGCATTAACGCGGATATTGTTGGTCCGATGGCTTAAATGGGTAGCCGCTAGGAAAAAAAAAATTATCAGCTGTTCATAAACACAGACGCCATGTTTACATTAAAATTAAAAACAAATTACTTCCCGGCCTAGGCCTTCAATTTTGTATGAAATTCCTTTACAGTTCTCTCGAATTGTTCCGCCCGAAACTTGACACTTCGAAGCCTGTTTTAACGCACGTTATGACGATATTTCATTGCATGTTTGAGAAAATATAATTTTCAGCAATGAAATGTCGACATAACGCGCGTTATAACAGGCTTCGAAGCATCACGTTTCGGGCGGAATAAGTCGAGAGAACTGTAAAGGAATTTCACACAAAATTGAAGGCCTAAACTTCTGGCGTATTTTAACCTATTTCAGGTATCTAAAGCTGCGTCCTGGCGAGAAGATCTTCGACAGGATCGAACCCGTGGAAGATACAAAAGGCAACACCGGCAGCAAGGGGCGCATGGTGGTCACCAACTTGCGTATCATCTGGCATTCCACGTCCTCCCCGAGGATCAATCTATGTAGGTACAGTTGCCAGCAAACATCTTGAGCATAATCTTTAATCAGTAGTCGATTTACGTACATGCGCAGATCCGTCATTTTTGTTCAAGAAGTTTGTCGGGAATTATACAATTTCTCTCGTTTGATGTTCCCTTGCTGCAAATCGTTACGTTTGCTTTGTTGAACAAGCCCACAGTTGAGCAAGTCATTGCGACCGCGTTGAGCACACAAGAAAGCTTTCGGTCAATTTAAGTAGTTAATAGCGGTGCGATACCTAAAGGACCTAAAAGAGACGGCATTCTATTCCTGAGATCGTCACCACATGCCACAGGACCTGTACGAGAACATTAAAGATTTTTGCAGTTCCTTTTCCCACTAGTGCTGCTCCATCGGTTTTGGCGGTGAGTCTGACCTGCATCCTGACGACCACTAAGGTGGTCAACTGAAATCTTCGTGGCACCACGCAGGTGCTGCACATGTTAGCCGCTTTCGAGTCCACGCGGTACTAGTTCGTGTCCGCCTGGCTCCTATCTATGAGTGATATTCCTCCGCTGTTGGTTGCATCTGTGGGCCTGTACTGCATCCTGACCACGAGCACCAAGGTGCTCAACTCGGGGTTGCTAACATGCTGGCCGCATACAAGGTCCTGACAGTACTAGTTCATGTCTGGTTCTGAACTATGAGTGATATTCCTCCACTGTTGTTTGCAGCGGTGGGCCTGAACTGCATCCTGTCAACCAGCACCTAGGTGATCAACTCGGGGCTGAGCAGATGCTAGCCGCATACAAGTCCAGCCAGTACTAGTTAATGTCTGGGTCTGAACTGAACTAGTTGACTGATATTCCCCCGCTGTTGTTTGCAGCGGTGGGCCTGAACTGTGTCCTCACCACGAGCATCAAAGTGGTCACCTCGGGGCTCCACACATGCTGACCTCATACAAATCCAGCTGGTTCCACTTCATGTCCACCTGGCTCCGAGCTATGAGTGATATTCCTCCGCTGTTGTTTGCAGCGGTGGGCCTGAACTGCATCCTGAGTACGAGCACCAAGGTGGTCAACTCGGGGCTGCGTGGCACCACGCAGGCGCTGCACATGCTGGCCGCGCACAAGGCCAGCCGGTACGAGTTCATCTTCACCAACCTGGCTCCGAACTGCGTGCGGCACTACACGTCCGTAGCTGGTGTTCACAAGTAAGACAATAAAGTTATGTATCTATGTTTTTATCGATTCTGTTTTAGTGTGGATATGCCACTTTTTTGTACGGGTTCATTATGGTATGAAAGAAAAATGTAATGTGAAAATGTGATCCACTGCAATGTAACTCTCTCTCTCTCTCTCAGGTTCGAGTCCTGGTTACATTGCAGTAGATCACATTACATTTTTCTTTTATAATTTATCAACACTGATTAAGCTACAAATAGCTAGACCTAAAACAAAACTCGTATCTCAGTGATAAGACTTGTTTTTAACACATATTGGACTAACTCCCTTGAGCGACTACACACTTTTTTGGGCATTCCGGTGGGGCAGAGCTGATGCTGCTTATTTTACCTTTTCCTTTGACCAAGTACCCTTGGTTTTTTTTTTTACCTGCAACTAAACATTAAAGGGCTCTAACTTTGGGAGAGAAAATTATTATGTCCTACATTGAAAGTATTTTGGCAGGTGATAAATAAAATTTAAAAACAACAGAGAATTTGAACTCGGGACTGTACAAACTAATTAACTCACTGAACAACCTATTTACGTCAAATGTTTTCCTACTTAACACTTATAACACCGTCCTATCGTTGTTTGATGAAAAGTTGAACTGACGTTCCGCTCTAAGAGCCCACTTTGGCTCAACTTCATTCAAACCCAATTAAACTGCTTTAAGAGGCCTTATTCCTTTAAAAAAAAAACATATAAATAATAAATATCAGACAACCTCACAAAATCAACCTTGTCCCAAATTAAGCTCAAGAAGGCTTGTGTTATGGGTACCAGGCGACGATATACATACCTTATATTATATAGATAAAATAATGACAAATATATTGACAATTTCAACCAACTTTTTGGAGTGAATAAATACTTTTCCCTGAGTTCTAGCTAGTAACATAGCTATATCATATGTTTTCATTGCGAGCAGTTGAAAATAAGTTGAAAAAAAAACCGGTCAAGTGCGAGTCGGACTCGCGCACCGAGGGTTTTGTACAAACACTTTCCATCCTTAAGTGGTTAAGTTAAGTTTGCACCTGGTATGTATAGCGCTCCATACAAATGAGGTGCAAAGTTAACGCAACCAATCCCGTTTGTTGTATGGGAGCCCCCTTAAATATTTATTTTATTTTATTTTTAGTATTTGTTGTTAAGGGTACGGAACCCTAAAAACGAGTTTTCTGCGCGATTTTTGTCAAATCGAGTAGTTTTTGAAACAAAAATTATCAATGAAAAATTCAAGCTCTAGGTTTCAAATATATACCTACCAATAAATCGCAATAGCCCTGTTCTAAGTAGTAACATTGGTAATACCTAATAATAATGTTAATAAATATGTTTGATCATGATCATAGAGAAAAATGTAAACCAATCAGCATATTTAAACGGATAAGGGGCCTTAAGAGCCCACTTTGGGCCGACTTCATTCAACTCCGCGCCACATAGCAAACCCTATTAAAACTGCCTTAAGAAGTTCACTTTGCTCACATAAAACAAAACATCCGCGGGCGAAATTACGACGCCTACGCAAAACTTCATAGCGTTTTCGAAGGAGGGTACTTGCCTACGAAGCGAAGAGAGGAAAGTAGTTAACTTGGCAAGTCAGTTGCAAAGAAAATTAATGCGAAAGTATATTTTTGCTTCGTCTACTTATTGATTTCATTCAAATTGAAAACCAAATTTCACTGCAAAGTCTATCAGTTCAGTACTGCTTTGTCAAAACTCGTTACTGGCAGTGACAGGAGATTTGCTTTAAAACAGGTGAGCTCGCAGCCTGCTAAATTACAGATTTTCAAATTCGCAGAAAATTGTTTTACTGAATGTAATGATTCACATAATACATTCACATAATACACACACATAATTATTATTGTACTGATCTGATACCATTGACTTTTCTGAAGGTTATAAAATAAACCTAACCTAACCGACCCAAATCTTGGTAGATTTGGTTCGGTTAGGACACACGAAAATATTTAAAAATATATTTCACGTTTCAACTGAACAAAATTTCTTCGAAATGAGAATTTATGCGAAATATTACTTTGGGTAAAACAATTTTCGGCCAGATGAGGGCAACCCGATGAGAAGTTCAGTAGAATTCAGTAAATCTGGTAAAACTAGGTGTTAAAAAACGATAAACGTTATGACAGGATTAATGTACATAACCATCACAATCCATCGCTTCTCTTTAAATTTTGCTGATTTACTCTACTTTTTTAACTATGGCTAAATTCCATTATTTTCGACGTTATAAATCATTTTATTTCATATCCAATTTCACTATCGCATCTTGGATACGGCAGGAATTTCCAAGAGCACCGAATTTCCTTACAACTCTAGTGAGAGTCGTTGACATTTGGATTCGGGCGGGTAGTCAGATAGAGTTATCTCACTACACTGATTCCTTTAGTGATGCTTACTGTTGACAAGTACTGCTCAAATCGCTTGCAATATTCGGAATATCCTTAAATCTCATCGGTAGGGACAGATTGTAAAAAGGGGGAAAGCTATAGTCGACTTTCCATAGTGAATCGGTAAATGTAAGGGTGTACATTAAATAGACTCTGTTTTTTTTTAACGTCTTCTAGTGGACCATATTTTATTTATGCTGAACTCATGAACATCCACAGTCCATTTAATGTACGGGCCGATTCACTATGGACAGCCTTTCAAATAAGAAGAATTAGTACTTAGGAGTAAGAGTACCTTTAGAGTTTATCGTATCAGGCGTTACTTTGCGGAAATCCATATTAATTAAAAAAAAACCGGTCAAGTGCGAGTCGGACTCGCGCACCGAGGGTTCCGTACAAACACTTTCCATCCTTAAGTGGTTAAGTTAAGTTTACACCTGGTTTGTATAGCGCTCCATACAACTGAGGTGCAAAGTTAACGCAACCAATCCCTTTGTTGTATGGGAGCCCCCCTTAAATATTTATTTTATTTTATTTTTCGTATTTTTTGTTATAGCGGCAATAGAAATACATCATCTGTGAAAATTTCAACTGTCTAGCTATCACCGTTCTTGAGATACAGCCTGGTGACAGACGGACGGACGGGCGGACGGACGGACGGACGGACGGACAGCGAAGTCTCAGTAATAGGGTCCCGTTTTTACCCTTTGGGTACAGAACCCTAACAATAATATTGCTTTACTAATCAGCGATATAACGCCGATATACCGGATGATCAATCCAAATCGGTAGGAGGGTGGCCGGGTGGGCCGTGCCCACCCCAGTATGGTCTAGTGCTCACCCCAACATTTTGGGTTACCGATAAAATTCATGGCTTCATCTCTTAGGATATGTCCAGGCCCCTCCCGAGGCCCACCCCAGGCCCCCCCCCCCTGAAAAATAATCTTAGATACGCCAATGGGAGAAAGTCATAAACTATAAGAGATAGGGAAATTTGTTCTTAGCTGTAGGTCCCCATGGTTGGTGTCGATTTTGGACTTATAATAAAAACTGCATTAATATCTGTTCATAAATCTCATACATAATTTCATACATAACCCGGTCAAAACCGCTGTAAAGAATGTTGCAATACTTACAGAATTTTAACCAGGTTCAATTCCCGGTTATGTATGAGATTTATAAAAAAAAATGCAGTTTTTATTATGTAAATCTAAAATCGCCGCTTCCTAAGAACAGATTTCCCTAGCTCAGTTTTCGTTTTCTCCCTACTGACCCATTTGAATTGATCACCCTGTATAATTAATTTATTGCTTCTCTGTTTACCCAATTTGTAATGTTATAAAAAAATATATACTTAGTCAGATCTTCTTCTTCTGCAAGTGCCACTCCATTACTGAATGTTGGCAGTCAGCTTCTTAAAATTGTCCTTGTCAAGCGCCAATCTGAACAGCTGCTCGACGGTCTTAATCCCTGTCCACTCCCTGATATTTCGGACCAAGACATCTTGCGTCTACCTGCTTTCCGCTTCCCGGGCACATTTCCCATTATGATGGTCTGCAGGAGGGCATACCGATCATGCCGCAGTACATGTCCGAGGTAGGCGACCTTTCTCTGTTTTACAGTCCGGATAAGTTCGACGTTTTTTCCCATATGGCGTAACACTTCTACGTTTGTAACTTTATCCGTCCAGCTAATACGAAGCATGCGATGGTATGACCACATTTCAAAAGCTTCTAATTTTTTACGGAGCTCTGCTTTCATGGTCCACGCTTCACACCCATACAGAACAACGGGCGAGATGTAGCATTGAAGGAGCCTGGTTGTTGAGGACAGTGGACAGCTGTTGTAACTTTAATAAAACCATGTACTACAATGAAAGCCAGTTTATTTAGGCAACACACTTCACATAACATAACACACTCCACTTAAAGCAAATACAAAATGTATATTAAATTCTAACACGGCTAATTATGACACGCGACAGCACTTGACGACGATCGGAAGAGAACAGGCAGAGACGCTACAAAGATTCGTACAGGAACCGCAAGTGGGCGGAAGCGCTAGTTTACTTCCGGTTCTAGAACATTCTATTCCGGTAGAATGTTCTAGAAACTTCCAATTATTGACAAATGTGCACCATCTAGCGTGGAGCGGCATAAACATGTTAAAAAATCTATGAGGCAAGCGAAGCGCTCCCTGGTGACGAAAGGATAAACTAGGTTGCCGCCGCGGGCGTGTACAAAGGCAAGTGTTTAAGCTACTCAACGCTAGAGGGCAACGACGCATCGATCCACGAGGGCTCTAATTGTATGTTACTAAGGTTCATTTTAGTTGAGCCTCCGTGCATCGAAACGTCACTGGAGGATAGTGTTTTGCATACCGAGTCTGTGGTTTTATTCTGTCGGTCACATTTCTCCCGCCGTGCTCAACTGAGCATAATTAAATACTAGTGACCGATATGCAACGCACTAACGCTAAACGTATTTAACAATTATAACAAGTTCTACATACAATATAAAGTTATTTTAACCAACTCTACCAATACTTATACAATATAACCAAGTATAATTAAAAGAACACACTCGTTAACTTTAAGACAACAAATGTATAGCTGCCATTCTCCGAGATAATTTTACTTGATGAGTCTCGAGTTCAACTCGGATAGCTCCGAAAATGGTAACTACTTATAATATAAAAAAGACAATAACAAGAACATAATTAACATACTTTAAGTATTCAAACATTTAAGTTCTACTAATAAGGTTACCCAAACAGACAATTTAATACAACAAATTAAGATTGGTTAATCGTAATAAACATAACAATAATTACAAAGTATAAGTACATGACTTATTCTACAGGTAAAATGATGAGACGTTTAGTAGGACGACGCATTACACCGCTCTTGGTTCTAACATCGACGACTCTCACAACTCCATCCGCGCCCGGGTACGTGCGCTCCACTCTGCCCTTCGGCCAAACGTTCCTGGGCAAATTAGAGTCTACTATTACGACTACGTCACCTTCTTTGATTGCCTCGCCACGGCCGTGCGGCTCCCGCCGGTTTTGGAGCACTGGAAGTACCTCGCGCACCCACCGCTGCCAAAATAAGTCTGCTAGCCGCTGCAAAGCTCTCCAGTGGGAGCGGCCCAGCTCGTCTACCTTCGTGAAGGTCCCTGGTACTGGGATCTTGGATGGTCCACCGAGTAGAAAATGATTTGGGGTTAAGGCCGCTTCATCTTCTGGCGCGACTGATACGTGTGATAGAGGTCGTGAATTTATAGTGTACTCGATCTCAGTTAAAAGTGTATGGAGTACATCTTCATGCGGATGACGTTCCTGAAGCGTGGCTGTTAAGGCAGACTTAACTGAGGAAACTAACCGTTCCCACGCTCCGCCCATAAACGGTGCGCTCGGGCATATATAGTGCCATTCTATATGTCGTACTTCGGCTTCTCGCTCTAGGGCCGCTTGGGCAGTCTTACGCAGCTCGGCGTCGGCGCCGTGAAAGTTTGTGCCATTGTCACTCCACATGGACTCTGGACAGCCGCGACGAGCCATCATGCGGCGCAGGGCTAAGATGAACGAGTCCGTTGACATCGAAGCGGCGACTTCCAAATGAATGGCGCGCGTAGTCAAACATGTAAACAGCGCTACATACCGCTTTTCGTGATGCCGTGCTACCGTGACAGAGACGGGGCCAAAATAGTCAACGCCCGTGTGCGTAAATGCACGCTGGTGATGAGCAAGTCGACAGGGTGGCAGGTCACCGGTGCGCGGCGACGGCGGTACAGCACGTCGAAGACGGCAAGGCTGGCAGCATTTGATGACTGTTCTGACGGTCGGCCGGAGACGTACAACCCAATAGCGCTGCCTGACCTCGTTCACAACGCACTCGACCCCGTTGTGATGAAGTTTCCGGTGAATCCAGTCTATGTATAGGCGACAGTAGTAGTGGTCGCCGTCCAGCACGGCCGGTGAGTAACTTTCTCGGGTGATGTCGGCCGCTGCGGCGATACGAGAACGCAGCCTCAACACGCCGAGCCCATCGATGACTAAAGAGAGTCTACAGAGGCGGCTGCTAACGGACACCGGTCTCCCGCCGGTGACGTCACGGAGTTCCTCCGCGAAACATTCTTCTTGTACCGCTCGTGCCCAAAGGAGCTCTGCTCGGCGCGTGTACTGTGCCGTGAGAGGAATGTAGGCCGTCGGCGTAATGGAGGGGCCGGCGGCGCGCGTCGACACGTTGCGCGGCTTACGCGCGGCGAAAGGCCGCGTAGCCGACCAGGTGGGGTCCTCCGTGGTTGCGCGCCGGTTGCGTTGTCTCGTGGCGGTTGTGGTGTGGGCGCGGCAACGTTCTATGAACTGGAGCACGCGGCCCGAAGCGCGGACGAGTCGTAACCAAGAAGAGAATCGCGTCGCATCAGGTAGGGCCTCCACTAGGCGCGGTCCCGTCGTAGCCATTGCGGTGGTGACGCGCTCCTCGCCCGTGTCCGTCGATGTGAGCGGTGCATGCTCCCGTGGCCAGGTTCTTTCGTCGTCGTACAGGAACGGCGGGCCACGAAACCAACGATGAGATGTGGTGAAGTCCGGTGACACGTCGCGCGTCGCGTCGTCGGCGACGTTGTCCGCGGTGGGTACCCAGCGCCACTCCCCGCCAGCGGTGGTCTCCTCCAGCTCCGCCACCCGGTGCGCGACGAACGGCTTGAAGGAGCGCGCGCCCGCGCGCAGCCAGGCGAGCACGGTGCGAGAGTCGGACCAGAAGACTCTGCGGTCGGGTCGCCGGTCGTGCTCCTCCTCCACGGTGTGTGCCAGGCGCCCGCCCAAGACCGCCGCCTGTAATTCGAGTCTAGGTACAGAAGTGATCGATAAGGGCGCGACGCGCCCCTTCGCCGCCGCGAGCGACACTCTGACGTTGCCCGAATCGTCCACTGACCGCCAATAGGCTGCTGCGGCGTAACAGAGTTCGCTCGCGTCGACGAACACGTGCAATTGTAAATTCGTCGCATGACTAAAACCTAGATGGCATCGTGGTATCTGAACATTTTTCAGATTATTCAAAACGGTTAACCACTCATGCCATTTAAGTTCTAAATTGTTGGGTAAGCGTTCATCCCACCCAACGTTATGGCGCCAAGTGCATTGCAATATGCGCTTCGCCTGTGACGTAATAGGGGTCCCTAGACCCAATGGGTCGAATAAAGACATGGCAATTCTTAGTACCTGACGTTTAGTGGGTTGTTTATATGTGACTGACGGTTCTACTTTCCTAAAGTTGAATCCCAAAGTGTCGTCAGCGGGCCGCCAGACGAGACCTAGTACTGGCTCTTCCTTATTGAGGTACACGCTCGACGCCGCCGGCTCGCTTGCGAGGCCGGCTACCGCGGCAGGGTCGTTGGACGCCCACTTCTGTAGTACGAAGTTCCCTCGGCGGTGCACAGCATCGACTGCTCGGGACACCTCATTCGCCTCGGCCGCGTCGTCAAAACTCTGCAAAAAATCGTCCATGTAATGGTTTCTTACTATAGAATCTACTGCTTTGGGGAACTCCGACTCGTGGATGCGAGCATTGTGGTCTTTTACATAAATGGCCGTACTGGGGGAGGACGTCGCGCCAAACAAGACTGATCTCATCCTGTACTCCGTGGGTCTTCTCGCCACAGGAAACGCAATGCGTCTCTATCGGCTTGTCTTATCGTTATGCGCAAGAACATATCTTTAATGTCTGCCACGACTGCGACCGGTCTTTGCCTAAAACGCATCAGCACTCCCAATAGAGACTTTAATAAATCTGGTCCGGTAAGCAAGTAATCATTCAAACATACACCATGTGTGCGAGCTGCTGCGTCATGAACCGGCCTGACTTTGCCTGGTTTTGAAGGATTTAGTACAGGGAAATGTGGCAAGTACCACGTGCGGCCGGTAGGTGGCGCTGCCGGCGCCAACTCCGCATACTTATTTTCTATTAAAGATTTAATTTGTTCTGAATATTTTTGTTTCAGATCAGTATCCTTTCGAAGTCGTTTCTCCACGCCTTCGAGTCGGCCTAGCGTGGCGGCGTAGTTGTTCGGAAAAGGTTTATTATCGAATTTCCACAACATACCTGTTTCATAGCCCCCTTCAGGCAGAGCGCGTGTCGTTTCTCGTAGAATTTGGAGCGCTCGCATTTCAGGGTCAGCTCGAGGTCGTCGCGGCTCTACACCGAGTGATTCTAAGCTAAAATGTTCTTGTACCAGTTGATCGAGAGACTTTTCGATATTTAAATGCCCGCACCTTTCCTTACTTGTATTTACCGTAGGATATCGTGCGAGGTAGCAGCTCTGGCCATGGATCACCCAACCAAGAGGTGTATGAGACGCTATCAATTGACTCCTTGCACCCTGTCTTACCTCAGACGCCAGTAGGAGTGACCAGTTATCTTGACCTATTAAAATAGTTGGCACTCTTACCTCATACACCAGCTGCTCTCTTATGGAAGCGAGATGATCGCAACCAGCAATCGCCTCTGGTGGTACAGACTGCTGCGATATGTCGAGTCGGTCGATGGTGCGCGCCTTTATCTCAACGCTTTCACTCACATACCTGCCACGTATGGTAAACTTGACGCGTTGGGAGCTGTTAGCGTCAATACGCGCGCCCGCTACTGCCTCTATGTAAAAGGGTTCATTCGGGCCGCTTGCACCAATGCGCTGCGCTGTCTCCGTAGTCACCAGGGTTACGGTGGAGCCATCATCTAAAAGAGCGAATGTATTTATCTCACCATATGGTCCGGATACTGTAACCGGTAAAACTTTCAGCAGGGTGCGGGTGCTCGCGCGCGGTGTCCACGTCGAGTTGACCACGGCGGGCTGGGTGGCGTGATGACAGCACGGTGTGGCGCCCAGTTGGGGCACTGTGTGCTGCTGGTGTGTGCTGTTGGCCTCCGTCGTGGCGCTGTCATCCACAGCGCGCGAGTGCGCACTGATTTCAGCTCGAGTGTGCCTGCCTCCCTCGGTCCGCTGCTGTACTCCACTTCCGCTGCCGTGCAGGAGCCGGTGGTGGTAGAACTCGCAGCCTTCTACTTCACACAGCTTACTCCGGCATCTGTGCTTCCATGATCGTCTCTGCAGGCATCTGAAACATAATTTGTTTGAGCGAGCTGAATCCCACCGTTCTGAGACGGACATATTTTTAAATTTAGAGCAGTCCGCTACATTGCTACAAGTACTATTGCATATACTACATGTATTATTAACATTTCTGTTACTATCCCTAGCACTGAATGTTCGGGGTTTATCATTTGAACCCCTGCGGTGAGGCTCCTCGACTACCTCAGCTTTTGCATGTCGAGCATTGAGCTCAGCCTCACCATCAAGAAAGCGTCCCAATATGAGTAAGCCCGGTTCACTGTCATTCATTTTTACCTCATAGTCATACCACCTATTGCGGATAACTGTGGTTAACTTATCCGTTACTGTGTTAACCATTTCTGGGCTATGCAAATATTCCGGCTTCTGTAAGGCTTGCACCGTGGCAATAATATTACTCACTTTGGAAGCGAATGTGCAAACATCTCTGGGATTGTCAGTTAGTCTAGGCAGATGCCGCAGTTTTTCTAACTCATGTATAATGAGAGCATTGGGACGTCCGAATCTACATTCCAATTTTTTTATAATTACCTCCGGAGAGGCTCCTAAAAATAGACACTTTACTGATTCAAGGGCTGCACCTTTAAGGCTTTTACGTAATCGGGCTAGGTTTTCTGCCACTGAATATGAGGAAGCCGACTCATCATACGCAGCCTTAAAGTGTAGCCATTCACTGACAGCTCCATTAAAGTTAGGTAAATCAAAACAGTACCTGTTAGCTGCGGGGCGACCCCCGCGGGCTACCTCAAGCAACGCTGACGCGAGATCCTTCAGCGTCTCATCGTGACGCGGTGGAGCTGGTGGCGGCGCGTCATGCGGCTCCCCGTCCTGGACCCGGACGCACGATGTAGGAGCCTCGCGTCGCATCTCCGTCGTTGGTGTACCCGTTCGCAGTACACCATTGCTGCCCGGCGCGCACGTCTCTGGCGCGCCATGGCAGTCACTGCATCGTGTGAGCTGTGGTGACCCCATATCTACCGCGATGTCAGCGGCGGTGCCGGGGGTCACAGGGCTCCCGATCCCGACAGCGGCGCCCTGTGTCAACGTTTCGCGCCGAGCCTCTGTCGTAAATTGGAATATCGCTGTCTCGTCGTCGTCGTCCGATAGCAGCTCTGCCTGCAACGCCGCGAGTCTAGCTTCGGCGAGCGCCAGCTTGGCTTGAGCGAGTGCTTTTCTTCTAGCTTTCGTGTGGTCATCGCGATCGCTCGCAGCATGCCGCTGTCGCGCCTGTGGGGGCGGCGACCGACTCGGCCCCGGCAGCGTGGGAGACGGGGCGGCGATCGACGGCGGAGCGGTTGACGGCGGGGTGGCCGATGGTGCCGCCGGCGCCGGAGCTTGATCCAGCGGCGCATTCCGCGTGTTAAAAACACGTAACGGAACGTACTTGATGGCCTGGCAACACAGGCAACCGTCAGCTGAATTGGCGCCGAGCAGCGTGGTTGTCACTGATTCTTTTATAAGATCGATAGTTATTGTTCTAGTTCAATATAAAATAAATTGTTATCCAATATCTAGTGCTTTGATTCTTATAGTTCAGAAGTGGGATATTCATGCCTACAAAATATTTCGGTCTAGTTAATGAATTCAAGTATGTAATCTTAGTTGACTCGTAAAACAAAAGAATGACGCTTTGCGTTCTTGTTTTATTTCATATTTTGGTAAAGGCACTACTTATTGGATAGTTTATTAAATAACGAGTATTATCGTGTTAACATTAAGTACATATTTGATAGTTTTCATTAAGACTTGGTGTAAGTAAACGATATGGCGGTGAAGCGGTAAGTCCTTCAAAATCCGAAAGAAATTGGCCGGAGTGTAGGTATTGTACTACACCATAATAAATTGGTAAGGTATTTTGCAGTACTTTGGATATTATGGGTGCATCGCTACTATTCTTGATGAAAGGAACTCGATTCTATTATGAATAAACTATATGTGTGTTGCATTCATGTGGCTTACTAAAATAACATATTCATTTATTCAATGCATTTGTATGCACATAAAGGTCTTAAATATCTAAGATGTTCCAACATGAACCCTGTAAGGGCACTGCACATTTTAATTTATCTACTAATATCAAATTAGCATGCATTAATAATACAATACTAATGGAAATAAATGATAATTTATGAAATAATATTAATACGCAATTGAATTATTCAAATTAATTAATTATAATTTATATAATGGAAAGAGAAGAGAGGCAGACATTCATTTGTGCTGAATTGTACCGAACTATCACTGTTTTTATGTGTGACATTAAAATAAAAGCCATTCAATCTGGTGGTGTACTGATACTACTGATTGCATCTTAGTGTTCTGTGATATGACATATATTGACTATTATTATATTATTGGGTCTATTACTTACCTGTTTCATGTGGGCTTTACAGCAAGTTTTCATTATTTGTATGCATTTTGTAACATAATATTGGTGTGGTGTGTGGTTTTGCTTCTAAGTTTCACAGGTGAACTGAATTTTATATTTTATTTGAAAGAGGATGGTCGTCGGTGAAATTCTGTAGTTAACAGAGGTAAATAGTTGCATTTGTAACTAAGCAACTGGTGGAGTAAATGAGGTATGAGTATTAGTTTATTTTAATATTGCATACTCAAGTAACTAATATATTAGATAAAAACCATTATTGTTAGTTATTTAGTACAACTGGGATTATGTACCTATAGTAAACCTGAACATATTAAGATATAATATAAAATGACAACATTGATTGATTACACTATGAGTAATGCACATGGATATCTGAACAGTACAGAGGAATTTGGAAACATATCTCATAATTGATAAAGTGGTTCAAAGCCTCAACAAGACTTATATAAAATACCTTTTTGACTAACGGTATTATAATATATTGCTACTATTGTGTTTGTGTGGTGTACCTATTGTGTTTTACAGAGAAATATGATGTCTGGTGATTAATATGACAAGTTGCAAATTAACAGCAGTACGTTTGGTGCTATCAACAATCAGAATACCCCCGTGGAACTATGATGAACAAGCATATTTTATAGAAAGGAATAATATTTTTTATCGTATAATATGATTTCAGATGCCTACCTTATTTCTTAAATTGGTGTTTGAATACAGACATCCAGTGTGAACAAATCCAGGAAATAAGATGATGAGAATTGCCACCGTAGGTGTCCAAACAATGATGACAAGAATGTGGTTTGCTATTGGAGATATACTAGTGGCAATGGAATGATTAACAGCTTTCTACAACTAGTGTTCAGCAAAGGTTATGATAAATAACAAATAACAACTGGTAAGAATGAATATTATGTCAGGTAAATATTGTAAGTATTACGTTATGACCTAATAGGTGAGTTTAAAGTTTACAATTAATTATACCTGTTGTAAGTATGTGTGAAGGCAATCAACATGCACTGTTGATGTTATAAGTAATGTAGCTTGTTGATATTACATGTGTTTGTATGTAAAATACTCAATTTATACGGGACAAAGTCAAGTAAATTATAAGACATTTGTTCACACATTATGTGCTACTAAAGTGTGATCAAGCAATGCAATTGGGTGCAAGCAATGCAACTTGTGTGGCAATGTATGTGTACATGTGGGTTTGTTGAATACTTCGAAATTGTTCAGTATTTATTCCAAATAAGTGAAGACTTGAATAGTTAGAAGTGAACCATAAAGTATTTGGCTACAGGGCACGTATATAGTCTGCTTTGAGTGGTTATAACTTAAAATTTATTTAAAGGTTTAAGCGAATTGAGCCTATTGAGTTTTGCCAAGTTACATTGTGGTTTCCATTAAGAACATAGTTAATTAGTTGTGCTTGGTATTTTCCACAAGTCTACAAGCCTTGCTGCTGGTTGTGGCTTCTTATATGGTGGGTGTGTAATGATCGGTATAAATATAAATAATAAGATTTCATTGAGTATAGCGACGTTTAGTGTATTTTCAATGGATGTAGTAACTCATTGTATAATGAACATTTAATATAATTTCAAAATATATATGTATATTTATTTACTATAATAATGTTTTGGTATAAGGCTTATTTATTATATTATAATCATCATATGTTATGGTGATCATTTTATATACAAGTGACTAACTTAGGTATAATTGATTCCTTATTATTATAGCCATATCCATGATTCGAAAAATCTCGGTTCTGGCGATTCGCTCGTCGTCGTACCTAACCTAACCCAAGTCTGACCTGCCTTAAGGTAGATTAGGTAATGATTCTGACTTCAGGTAAGAGACGAGTTAGGATATCATCTATGTTATCTAGTGAAAGGGAGAGCAACCTTTCCGCCCTTACCTATTATTATGCTAACTGTACATCAGATAAAATTAACGTTATATTATATCATATGTTTTTCGTGGGAAGTATGCATTATATTAAATGTTATTCGATTGAATGATCTTTGTATGGAATGATGATTATAACATATGTGAATGTATTGAGTGTTGTTGTATCGGTTGGGAATTGTATCGAATGAGCATTGTACCGACTAAAATTAGTACAAATAAATTGATACGCATAGTTACGCATCCCATGTACGGTACTGGGAGATCCTAGGTACTTCATCTTGTATGCTTCTACCTGTCTGCAATCTAGTAGAATATGTTGGTGGTTTCTTTCTGCCTCCACGCAAGCTCCGCATAGAGAGCTGTCTGTTATACCTAAATTGAAAAGGCGTTTGTTCAGAGTATTATGTCTCGCTATTATTCCTACTATTTTGCGAAGTTGGTTCTTGTGGATTCTCAGTAGGATGGTGCAAGTTTGTGATTGCTACTCGGAAGTATTTCTTTTGTCTGTCTACATGTTTCTAGATCTTCTCAGTATTTCTGTTATTGGTATGATTATATGTTGGTTCATTGTGTTGTATATGTAAGATTGTGGTAGGGGTATTCTGGGCTCCGGTCCGCATGGAGGTCTTTCTGATCCCTTTATCCATTGTAATGTTAAGAACCTATGTTCCACATGGATTGATAATGATCAAAATTATGTTTGACAAGTAAGCACCTTATAAAAAAAACAATTATTGTATTGTGTTGATCTCACAGTTTCAGATTTCACAGTTAACAGTGTATTACTTATAGCCATTTGAATATGGATTTTTTATGGAATGACTCAGCACATTAAAAGTTAATAAAAATGGGTAGGTAAATATGATAAAATATTACTTTTTATGACTGTTTATAAAAATTAAAAAGAAAACTAAGTTGTCATGCATTTGGAAAGTCATTTGATTATTTTTGCACGTTACAAGACCACTCATGGCAGACCTAGTTATAATATGAGTGCAAGCTGAGTTAAGTTGTTTTTTAATTTACTGGGCAAAGCAAGTTGTGTTTTTTATGGTTTAACCAATACCTACTCCAGTATGTTTAAGGTTGTGCAACTTGTGAGTTATGACTTATGGAAAATGTGATTGTGCTAATTTTAGCATTTAAATACCCTTTTGCATGTGTTAAGACCCTTTTAAATACCTATGCAATATGTATGCAGGTTATTCTCATGTAGGTATGTTTTGCGAAGGTTGCCTGAGTTCTAGTGTAAACATGGCCACACACTTTTCATCTGTCGGTTCACTCTCGGGCTGGACCGATGACCTTGTAAGAATATCAGTGGATAATATAGAGTAATAGAAATAATATCAAGGAAATTAAATCATATCTTAGGTAATGAGCAAGTTGTTCGGTTTGAATCCGAATTACTAAGGGCAGAAGTACCCATATTTAGGAATAGTCTGTTTAGTAAGATTTTGGAAAAGCATCTAAAATTAAGGCTAAGGCAGCTGTGAGAATGCGTTTCCATACCTACTACTTTTTAGTTTTTTTTTGATATGACGATCTGGAACCTGTGGACTAGTATGAAAGCAATTGGTTAAATTATCAGATTCGGTTTGATTCATTTACCTGTAAATTACAGGCTTAGTGCAATATGCATACCGAAACTGTTCTGGTGTTCCGTGTCTGTTTCTGTGTTCCAGAGGCCGAAGCACCTAGTGCGTGCAAGCGGTACCCAGAATTCCGAACACCGTCCTGGAGGATGCCGAAGCACCTACTGCATGCAAGCGGTACCCAGAATTCCGAACACCGTCCTGGAGGATGCCGAAGCACCTACTGCATGCAAGCGGTACCCAGAATTCCGAACACCGTCCTGGAGGAGGCCGAAGCACCTAGTGCGTGCAAGCGGTACCCAGAATTCCGAACACCGTCCTGGAGGAGGCCGAAGCACCTAGTGCGTGCAAGCGGTACCCAGAATTCCGAACACCGTCCTGGAGGAGGCCGAAGCACCTAGTGCGTGCAAGCGGTACCCAGAATTCCGAACACCATCCTGGAGGAGGCCGAAGCACCTAGTGCGTGCAAGCGGTACCCAGAATTCCGAACACCGTCCTGGAGGAGGCCGAAGCACCTAGTGCGTGCAAGCGGTACCCAGAATTCCGAACACCATCCTGGAGGCGGCCGAAGCACCTAGTGCGTGCAAGCGGTACCCAGAATTCCGAACACCATCCTGGAGGCGGCCGAAGCACCTAGTGCGTGCAAGCGGTACGTGGAATTCCAACCACCACGCTGGAGGAGGAAGCAGAAGCACCTGGTGCGTGGAAGCGGTACCCAAACTTATTCTTACCTACTGTAAATTACTATTTTGAACTTATTTGGGGTAAACAGTACATTAATAAGATTATGTGTCATAACTGAATATATATTTGCTGTCATGATTTTGTAAGACATCAGAAGCTGAAATGAAATTAAATAAATGAAATGAAAAGAAATATTGAAATGAAATGAAATGAAATATTTATTAGTTTGCGTAATATGGGTGGGTTACATAGGTATCAGTATCACAATGTTTATTATAAGCGTTGTTCTCCACACTCTACTTATTCAGCATGCAATATTGGTGTCTTAATTTAGTTGATGTTTCTCTAAATCAACAAAATAGGAGAAGTCGTTATTCCAAAAGTATATATCTCGTATTCAGAAACGACCTTATTGAATAAAAGTCGCATAGCAATGCATACAATTTCAGGCTCAAGGGAAGTTTGTTGCATATTTTAATACACATGAAGTAGGGACTGCCAGCTATTTGTTGATAACTACAGCTACTGGTCAACACTCTTATTTTATTATATAAATAAATAGAGTTCATCTCAAATTTCGAAGCAAGTGAGTGGAGCGGTGATCTACCATAGACTGTTCTTGTTTCGAAAATATTGAATGGGGTCATTCAATTAGTTGTGGATGGCCGAACGTAAAGTTAACAATTGTGTGATTTTGTACCTAGGAAATGTAACTGTAACTATTTGATCTTTTCGTTTTCAGTCAGAAAGTTGTTAGTAACGAAGCATGATGTTGTTGCGAGATACACGATTGCTTAACCGTATGCAATGTCAAAAATTTGCTAATCAAATTGAGACTAACTGATACTTTAACGTCAGGTTCAAATGTCTTGCTCAGATCTGCACTTAAGCATACAAGGGGTAAAATGTAATTTTGATCATGTTCTGACTTATTTTTTTTATTCTATCTAATTATTAGACTGCGAACTTCTTGTTTTAAGATAGCTAATGCAAAAAAAAAATACTGAGTATTCGATTTAGGTAACTAGTTGGAAATACATTTCAATACCTATTGAAAAATAACGTTGCTGTTTTGTGTAATAATAATAATGTTAATAAATTTAATTGTTTGTGTTTCGTAGAGTTGAATATACAGTAATTTTAAGTACATACTAAATAACTGAAGTGGTTATAGATGATTTTATTATCTGACAATGATAACATCATTAATGTACTCTTAAGATGAATCGTAGTGGTTGCCACGTCACTATTCACAAACACAACACCTTTGTTTCCATGAGCTGTATGCGAGGACTGCTATGAACGACTGCTGTGGCAGACTGCACGAGCTGTTCTGCACGACTTTGTGGATTGAAAGCGTGGCACCCAAGGCTGATTATGCGAGTGGAAGCCGCCTCTACTATGCTGAAATAAACTGTGAGTTCGTTCCATGTCTGATAGGGAATCTACCGGGGTGAATGTGGATACGGTTTGTCACTCATTGAAACAGGGTCGGTAGCGCAAATAAACTTCGCTTTGATGTCATGATCGATGTCAATTAATCCTATTAATCTGTACAATCGCAGTTGTAATTCTAAAAATTTATATAGGAAAATGAATTTATATCATAACTAATTAGCTATCGTATCAGACAACTTGGTGATGTCAAATTATGATATAATTTGGGTAGAATAATGTACGTTATTTTAAATTTGACTGTGGGATTAAAATGGAGAAGAGTTGCAAATGACAGAAGCCAATGGAAGTCCTTGGAGGAGGCCTATGCCAAAAGGCACACTGAAATTAGGGATATATTATAGTTTAATCGTCATTTTTATAACTTATTGTAATTTACTAATTTCAGAATAAAGGGCTTTATTATTATTATTATTATAATGTACGTTAGATACATGTCAATACAATTCCGTCTCTAATTGAAATGAATTTCTAATCCCTTTGAATCAGAATAAAGTGAATATATCGCAGCCCAAGTACGCCCCAAGACGATTGTAACGGTTCCCCTAAATATGTTTGGTCTTCTCGCAGAGCTAAGGTGACGAGCAGGGAGGGAGTCCGCTACAACTGATGCGAGTGAAGTTTGCTGAGACGAGCGTGCTGATGCTGTTGGTCAAGTTGAAGAAGGTCTTGATGAGATGACCTTCGTGGACGAAGGTTATGCCAGGATGGCCGACTGTTAAAAACACGTAACGGAACGTACTTGATGGCCTGGCAACACAGGCAACCGTCAGCTGAATTGGCGCCGAGCAGCGTGGTTGTCACTGATTCTTTTATAAGATCGATAGTTATTGTTCTAGTTCAATATAAAATAAATTGTTATCCAATATCTAGTGCTTTGATTCTTATACGCGCGATCTCCGATTCCGTATCGGAGGCGGTGGGCGGAGCTCCGTCGGCCCCTCCCTGTGTCGGCGCCTCCGAGCCGCCGGTGCCGGTCGCTTCATCCTGCGCCCCGCGACCCATGTTACGAGTTTTCACCATTTAAACAAGAAACAACACACTACGTATCACACATATATCACACACGCGCACCGTCCGTCCGGTTCGAATGGATCAATGTTGAGGACAGTGGACAGCTGTTGTAACTTTAATAAAACCATGTACTACAATGAAAGCCAGTTTATTTAGGCAACACACTTCACATAACATAACACACTCCACTTAAAGCAAATACAAAATGTATATTAAATTCTAACACGGCTAATTATGACACGCGACAGCACTTGACGACGATCGGAAGAGAACAGGCAGAGACGCTACAAAGATTCGTACAGGAACCGCAAGTGGGCGGAAGCGCTAGTTTACTTCCGGTTCTAGAACATTCTATTCCGGTAGAATGTTCTAGAAACTTCCAATTATTGACAAATGTGCACCATCTAGCGTGGAGCGGCATAAACATGTTAAAAAATCTATGAGGCAAGCGAAGCGCTCCCTGGTGACGAAAGGATAAACTAGGTTGCCGCCGCGGGCGTGTACAAAGGCAAGTGTTTAAGCTACTCAACGCTAGAGGGCAACGACGCATCGATCCACGAGGGCTCTAATTGTATGTTACTAAGGTTCATTTTAGTTGAGCCTCCGTGCATCGAAACGTCACTGGAGGATAGTGTTTTGCATACCGAGTCTGTGGTTTTATTCTGTCGGTCACACTGGTTCTCAATTCGATGGAGAGATGTCGACTGCACAAGACTTTCTGCATGCTAGTAAATGAAGCACGGGCTATTTCGATACGAGCACGAATTTCAGTATCGCTCTCCCAAGTGTCAGTAAGCCACGAGCCTAAATACTTGTCAACGTTCTCCAGTGTGTTGCCGTCGACCTGGATGTTTGCACGGATTTTCAGATACTTAGTCAGATAGAACTAAATAAACTCCTATCCTTGCAGAGCGTATGCAGCGTCGAGAGCATACCGGGACCTGAAGCTGCGCAGTGCCATCATCCACAACAAGCAGCTCAGGATCCTGCCGTTAGAGCGAGTTAGTAAACCATCTGCTAAAGGTTTCGAAGGACAAATGTGACACGCGAATAATCACTTTCTTAGCAGTGCTGTGAGAGAGTGACCGGCGATGCCATGTCGCGCGACGAGAGTCGTGAAGCCTAGTTGGACGTGTTTATGCAAAAGGGAACCAGTCCACATATTAAAACCGTTTACATTGAACCCTGGTAACTATAGCATAAAGTACAAACGTTGAATGTAGGTTGGTTCCCTTTTGCATAAATGCGTCCAGTTGTGCTAGACAGCAGCACAAGATGTGGGAGACCACGCAATCACACAAAAAACATACGCACAATACAAAAATCTACAGATCTCACACGAAAAGGCATTGGAAATGTAATTTAGAAATAAAGCACATGATAAAATCAGACTTTGTTTTCTGACCTCGCGCGTAAGGGGCCGCTGCCACCGACATTTATCTATACATGCCTTGTAGCCGTGAAAATGGCTTGCCGGCTTCCGTTCCGGATCCGGTCTTACTACGGTCTATACCTACTCACCCGGCAAGCCCATCTTTTCCGGAGTCTTCCAGTAATGAGTATATTCCGAGAGTGTATTCCTATAAATAGTGTAACGTACGGACCATAATTAAAGAAGAGCGGTGTCTTCCAACACAGGCAATATTCTGCTTAACGGATGGCACCATCCCTTTATATATACACCATGTACGTTTTATCGAATAAAGAATTTAATATTTGTATTTTTGTAATGCACTACTATTTGCTTTGTTCCAGATTTCCCTAAATGAGCACAGCATCTGGAACCTCTCTAGTGAGTCAGGCAATCTGGGCACTATGGTCGTCACAAACGTCCGGGTGGTGTGGTACGCTGACATCAACGACTCCTTCAACGTGTCCATGCCTTACTTGACCATCGAAAGTGTGAGTACCAGAACCTAGTTTTAAAGTTCACTCGTGTCTGAACCGTAGCTGGGTGAATGTTCAGTATTTGTAAGGCGTATTTTTTGACATTCCTATTTCTGCAAATATTGTTGAAATAGATGATTGTTGGAAGTCGATTTTTTATGTATCCCAAAGCCACTCCCAAGTGCGATACTAGTTAGATCATAATTAAATCGACTGACTCTTCCGTTGCGTATTTCAATTATTAAATTGTGAAAAAGGAATGTCGCTCGGAGAATCATCCAGCTACTTATATCGCAACTGATCATCATTAAACATAGATATTAAGCAGGTACAAGTCGTTAATTCAATGTTTGTGCTGATAACGAAACCATTTCGTGGAGAGTAATTGTACAACCTCACCAAGGGGACCCTTGGTCAGGCTCCCCGAAGTTTTCTACTGATTGTTCTGACTTATTTTCCAATAGCTACATATTTTGATTATTTTTCCTAACCACACATGTACCAGTGTACCCTTTAGGAAAAATAAAAAGTATGTTGCTGTATAATGTAGGTACCTACACGGCGGTTGTGACTCTTCCTTTCACGTAGTTGACTAAGAAAGCCTTACGTTTCCAGATTTCTACTCGTGACTCGAAGTTCGGCGAAGCCCTTGTGATAACAACTCGGCAAAGCAGCGGCGGCTACGTGCTTGGTTTCCGGGCAGACCCGCGGGAGAGGCTGCACACTCTGTGTGAAGAGTTGAAGGAGCTCCACCGGGCTTACTGCGAGAGGCCTGTGCTTGGTGTTGAGATGAATTGGAATGAGGTGAGGTGGCCATTTATTTCTCACTAAATTGGACGTATTTATGCAAAAGGGAACCAGCCCACATATAACGGTGTAAACTTTACATTGAACTCTCTAGCAACTATAGCATAAATTACAAATGTTTAATGCGGGTTGGTTCCCTTTTGCATAAATACGTCCAATTTATAAAACATGTCATGTCACATTATTTTTTAATGTGAGTAGGTACCACAATTTTTAAATTAAACCATTGATACAAATATCTAAGCACAAAGAAAATTAAATTGCGTAACCTGGTGGAAGAGATCGGAAATCGAACCCGGTACCTCTGCCGGGTTACCGGTCCAGCGTGTTAAACCTCTCCACCACCCTATCGCTAGATAACTTTTCGATTTTTTCCGTATGCTTTGTGATCCGATCTTTGCATAGATTATTTGAAAGGCTTTACACCTTAAGCGACCTCTATGTGAATATTTTAATATTCACATTATTCACATCCTACGTAATCGTAATCGTAATTTATGGCTTGCTCGGTAGCCTTACGGCTGTAACCGACATCGTGTTGCTAGGCTGTAGGCAGCGCACTGCCCCAGCGCCTAGCGTGTGTGTGCTGGCGTGCACGGGCACTCGAACCAGCGGACGTGTACCTAGCTTGACAACGTCGTTTTTAGGTCAGTCTGTTTGTTATAGGTCATGTAGCTTGATTCTAGGTCGTGTGGTAGACAATGTATTTATCGCGGTGGTCGTCCCCGCCGGCGGAGGCGACGGTGTGCACGTAGAGTGTTCCTATTTTTCCTTTTCCTACGTCGTTCTTGTCGTTTGATGTCCCTATTAAAATAGTAGTCGGCATCATGGTTGACGCCAAGCTCGGGTTCTGACTCACTACCCGATGACGAATCGTCGGGGTACCATTCTTTGATGGTAGCCGTGATGACGTCGTCGGGGTCGGTCAGAAGGTTCCTGGGTCTTCTGATGTGTCGTAGTTTGGCCCGCCGGAAGGCTGTGGTGTCTGGTTGAGTGGTCGTCAGTTGCGTCAGTATTTGTAGTCTGTCAGTCAAATCTCTGTCTATGTCCTGGTCGAGGTGGGGGTGTGTTGTTGGCACCTGCACGGTGAATTCTGCTGGGGCAGGGTCTGGGGTCGGTACGTATTCCACCATCTCCCGGATGAGCGGGTTTTTGTGGTTAGCGGCTTTTTGGTAATAAGTTTTAGCATTTTGCCTTACGAAATCAATGAGGGTGGGGTACGTGACGTCATGGTGGAGTTGCAAGTTGGTGACCCCACGAAGGGGCGCGTCGGTGGCTTTCCTGAGAAATCTGTTTTGGATGGCTTGGAGGGGGCGGAGTTTCCTCTCTCCTACGTGGAAAAATACTGGTCCTGCATAGGTTAGAATGGGCCTAATGCAGGTGGAATACAATGCGAGCTTGCTGCTAAGCCGCATTTTACTCCGTCTGCATATCATCGCCCCTAGTCTTCCTAGTATATAGGTGGCCTTGCCCTTGACCGCCTTTATGTGTCTTTTGAAACTAAGTTTTCTATCCAGGTGCACCCCAAGGTACTTGACCTCTCCTACCCATGGAATATTTTCGTCGTGTAATTTGAGGTCTGTCAGTTTGTCTCTGTAGGAGGTCGGGTGGAAGAGGATGGCGGCGCTTTTCTCCGGGTTTACCTGGATGCGCCAACGGTTAGTCCATTGGCCTAGTGTATCCAGGGAGGACTGTAGATCTTCACAGATCCTCAGGAGGCTCATACCGCTGGTGAAAAGCGCCGTATCGTCGGCAAATAGAGCAAGCTTTACATTTGGTACTTTAGGTATATCGTTTGTGTAGAGGGAGTATAGCGTGGGTGAGAGGACAGAGCCCTGGGGGACACCGGCCGTTATGGGATGAGGTGTGGAAAGCGTGCCTTCGACCTTATATCTAAATGTCCTCTGACTGAGGAAGTCCTGGACGAGGCGGACAAGGCGGGCCGGCATACCCATCTGATACAGCTTGTGTATCAGACCGGCATGCCATACCTTGTCAAAGGCCTTTGCCACGTCCAGGAACACTGCCCCGGTCTTTAGGCAGCTGCACCGGAGATATCCTTGCCTTTTTGTAAATCCGTCGAGCACGTGCTCCGTGATGCGGTGCACTTGCTCAACGCACGAATGGTTTGGTCGAAAGCCGAACTGTTCATTAATTAATAAGTTTTTATCATTAATAAAGTTGTTTAGGCGGGTTAAAATGATCTTTTCGTAGAGTTTCCCCAAAGTGGAGAGCAAACTGATAGGCCTATAAGAGGCGGGCTGATTTGACGGTTTACCCGGTTTCGGGATACCAATAATCGTCGCCAACTTCCAGTCCTTGGGGAAGTGGGAGTTGGCGAGAGCAGCGTTGAAGATCTTGGCGAGAAATGTTATATGATCGTCGGGTAGTATTTTAATTAGCCTGTTTGGTATCCCGTCCGGGCCGGGGGCTTTGCGTGGTTTTAGACCTTTGATGAGGTTCGCGATCTCTTCGGCAGTGACTGGTTTAATTGGAGGTTCGTTTGAAATGTCACGTCTTGTCTGTCTGTCAACGTTATCATCTATTTCCCTAATGTGGTCTAAGTTAATAAAGAGACGGCTCGGGGAGCACTGTTCCTCGAGGCAATCGGCTAGGCATTCAGCCTTTTCGATGTCCTCGAAAGCTGTGGTGTTCCCTGCTCTTTCCAAAGGGGGCATCGAGTGAACGGTGTCCATTTTCAGAGTTTTCGCTAATTTCCAGTAAGCCACGTGACTGGGCGTAAGCTCTGAAAGTAGATCGTCGAATTGGTTCGCCCGGAAATCTCTGATCCTCTCGCGGACAGTGCGTTGCAACAGCCGGAGATTCTTTCGATTTGCGGGCGAAGGGTACCAAGATGTATGTCTAATAAGAGCGTTTTTCCTCTTTAGGAGTGCACTCAGTTCCTCAGGTAGGGCCCGGCGGCGGATATCCTCCGCGGGAATCTCCCTCGAGGCCTCGCTTAAAACAGCGCTGAGATGACTGCTAAAGGCAAAAATGGCCTTGTCCGTCTCGTCAGTTGTGGTAATTTTGTCCGAAAATGATTCTACAATAGAGGGTGTCTTGAGGAGACCTGAACGTACCCTTTCCCAATTCACGATCGACTTGAGAAGGGCCGTGTTGTCATTGTTTGCGCCGAGTCTTAGTACTACGGGCAGGTGATCTGAGTCTAATGCGTGAACCACTTCTATAGAACGAAACTTTAAAGTTACATTCTTCAGAAGGGCCACGTCCAAAATGTCTGGTCGGTGTTCGTGATCGTGTGGATAGTGTGTCGGTTCTCTAGGGGTTATGAGGTCGAACGGCAAGCCGTCGATGAGTAGGTTGAACAGTTTTGCCCCGTTCCTGTTGTTTGCTACACATCCCCAAGATGTGTGTTTAGCATTTAGATCACCAGCCACAATGACGGCGGAACCTAGATTTGATAAATATCAACTAACTAACTAAAATTAGTTAGGTCGGAATGTTGCAGAAGTTGTGTAGGAGAGTTGTACGCAGATACTATGACTATTGTAGGATGTCCCTCGAGGGCTATTTTGCAGATTGAAACTTCTAAGTTTATGAGGTCGGGAGGGCTGATTTTACTACAGTGCAGGTCTTTCCTATAATAGATGATAGTACCGCCGCCCTGTCTATCCGGTCTGTCATCGCGAATAATGGTATAATTAGCTATGTTGAAATGCTTATGATTTGGCTTTAAAAATGTTTCTTGTATAAGTATAATATCTATTAAGTTGTCTTTAATGAATACCATTAGTTGGTCTTTCATCCCCCTTATTCCGTTTGCATTAAAGAACGCTATGTTTAACGACCTGGGTTTTATCTTATTGGTTGTACTAGACATATTGTTTGTTGAAATCCGCCAATAAGGCGTCATGCTCGGTTAGCAGCTGGATGGCCCTGCGGCCGTCCGCTCCCTCCATCTCCGCCTCCAGAGCAGCCAGGCGCGCCTGAAGGGCGCGAACCTTATGCAGTGGGGAGGAGACATCGGGCATATAATGATGAGTAGGCGTGGGCGGTGTTAACGCCATCGGGACAGAGTGATGTCTATTGTTGTGCCAGGCGGCATTGCTAACATTGGTGGATGAAATTGTCGCCGGTTTAAAGTGAGATAGCAGATTACTCTCTCCGCTGGGCCGTGTTGGCGGTTTGGGCTTTGGAAAATTATTGTCGTTTCTTTGGGGAGGGAGAGTCTGTTGAGATGCTCTAACAGGCTTTGCGCCGACCGACGCTACTAACCTGTTTACGTGGGCTTGATTAAAGGTCTGTGGTTTTTTGCGGGGAGGGGCCATTGGGCACGATCTACTATTGGCGGTGTGACCCTCTTGGCCACACAGGACGCACGCCACGGGAGCACCCTGTGGAAGATCGCATTTCCAGGAGGGGTGGTCACCTAGGCACTTCACGCAGCGTGGGTGCTCGGAGCAACCCTTCTGCGTGTGGCCATATCTCTGGCACCTGTGACACTGAATGACCATGTCACGGGCGCGGGGGATCTCCACCCTCACTCTTAGCATCAAAACTTCTTTGAGTTCTAGCAGTTTGCGCCTGTTTTCAGTATCAGTCGCAGCCTTTACTAGAACTGTATCAAAGTCGCCTCTATATTTACTGTATACACGATGAACCTCCTTGACGTCAAGACCTTGGTCAAGAAGGTCATCAAGTATCAGATTTACGTCAAATTCCTTGGGTAAGCCTTTGATCATGACATTGAAGGTTCTCTCGTCCTGGAAGAGGTCACGAGAGAATAAGATTTTGGCCTCAGTTAACATTTTGCAAATAGTGCAAAACTGGTCTGTACCGGTGGTTTTTATTTTAATACCTACGTTGCGCTCGAGGACGCAGAACACAGGTTTTATGCCCCTGAGGGCCAAGGTCCTAGTAATAAAGCCCCAATAAGAGGGGTCGCCAATTGAAATTATTGGGTATCTTTTAGCGCCGTACTGTGCGTCCTCGTTTGCAGCCTGAGTTTGATCATTGTTACTTGTATTTTGTATGTTTGGAGTCGGTTGAGGTACTTCCTCATCCGAGCTCGAACCGGGCGCGGGGAGAGGGGCTGGCTGATCTTCTTTAGTTTTCCTGGCCTTTGGGGCCGGAGATCTTAAATTAGCCGTTGTCTGGCGCGACCTCTTTTTACCGAGTACATCCTGCCATTCACCCTCTTCGTCGCCTCCAGTAACTGTAGTGGTGTCCATAAGTTCAGCTGCGTGGGCGAGTTCCAACTGTGTCAGTAGGCTACTCTGCTCCTCATCACCGGAATATTTTGAATTTTCCCTATCGCGACTGAGTGGAGAGCGAGAGTGGCCCGCTCCGCGGCCTCGGGCGCGACTGCGCCGAGGTGATCTCAGGCGCGGGCCCCTCTCGCCGGACGGAGAGCGAGAGCGGTTTAGTATATCGGACTGGCTATCGCATATTATTTTAGGGCGAGCACCACACGAGACATTATCAGCAAAAAAGTCGGTGAAAGTGTTTAGATCGGATGAAATTGGGTCCGAGCTGAGCCGATTAAGTTGGGTCGGGGCCGACCCACTTAAGTCAGCCGAGATTTTTCCCGATTTGGTCGGGTCGGATATGGCTGTAGCCGTCCGGTTCAGCCCGGACAGGTCAGACGAACGGGGTGCATCCAGATCTATTAGGTTGGCGGTCATGGAGGCGTCAGATTTGTCGAATGTTGAGTTTGAGACTTTATCTGCCATATGGGCCCTAAAAGACATTTCTGTGTTTAATCTATCGGTTACACGGACAGAGCGTGAAAATTTAGGTTTATTTAAATTGGCTGTGTTAGGTCTATTATTGGCCATAGGAGCCGGTGTGGGGATCGAATTTGAGAGAGATGCGATACCATTAGGTTTCATCGCGTTATTTCTATTTTTCCTTGCCTTACGGGCCTTAGTTTTAGATGTCGTGGTAATCGTGGAGGTGAAACTATCGCTTACATTCGCCGACCGCTCGACCGCGGGCTGCACGGCCGACAGCGCGGGGCTGTGGGCGGCCAGACCCGCAGCAGCACCCGCGGCGGTGGGCGCGGGCGGCGCAGTCGTGTGCGTCAGAATGTTTGGTTGACTATTGAATTCAGCATTGATTGCTTACGTAAAAATTGCTACCTATTTGCTAGTATTTGCTACCATTTACCAAATAATTGCTACCTCAGTATAATAAAAGATATCACATATTTATTTTGACCAGTCATTCTGACGTCAGGATGTTTGGACATAGTTCATATTTCGCGAAGGACGCACAATTTTCATGTTATTTACTAACCAAAATTTGCTACCTAATTGCTACCTACATTTAGCTTAAAATCAATTCTGTAGCGTTACAGATCAAAAAGTTTCGCGTATAATTATTTTTTGGACTACTTACAACATGAACGCCTGTGCGTATCAGCAGAGCAATCCAAATCTGTGGTGTATTGTATTTTTGTTTATGTCAGGCGCTCCTTTTTCTATAGAGTTTTGTGGATCCGTGTCGTAGTTAATTAATAAAAATATAAAACGGAATCAATATATTAATGATTTATAGAATGAAGTACGGGCTTTTATTAATATAGGTAAAATATGAGCTAGTCTCCAGTAGATATGAGCGCCGATGGTTAATTCCGCGGCGGCGGCGGCGTGATGGGCAAAATTGCGCAGCGGCGGCGGCGTCACAGCGGCGTGACCGTGAGTATCTTTTTTTCACGTTAACGTAGAAGTTTGATTTTTGCGCAGCTTCAAGGTACCGTAGACTTTAGTATATGGTTTAAATTTCATGCCTCTTTACCTATCCTAAAATAATATAAATAACAAATGTTTTTTTATTAATAATTTAAGTTAATAAGTCGGCAACGTATAATATTTAAGAAATAATAATTGCATTAATTGCACTTTGCCAGTTAAATTTATAAGCAGTTAGAAATCATTTGTTCGGTAAAATAATTATGAGTGGTGTTTCGTGGAAAGATTTTTCATTGGCATTATGTAAATGCCTTTTATTCAGCTTTTATTTTCGTTTTGTAAACATCAATAGCAATCGAACTTGACGCCATTATTTACAACGCGGGTCAAAAAAAATAACACAAGTTCACAACTTCACACGGCAAAATACTTGTGTGCGTGTGGATTGAGTGAGCACCCTTCAAAAATGAAAAAAAAAATGTGCTGATCATGGGTCTATATCTGTTGGTCTAAAATTTTTTGCCCGATATTTTTTTGGGCACATATTTTTTGGCCTTATAATCTTTGGTCGATTGTTTTCTATGTCGAAAATTGTTTGGTCGAAATTGTTATGTATATATTGTTTTGGCCGTAAATTGTTAAGTATAACATTTGTATGGAATAACATTGTTTGGTCGAATGTATTTTAGGCATAAAATTGGTATTCCGAATATTGGTGTCACTAATAATCCCTATGTTTGTCAGGAACGCAGTTCTAACCTAACCTACTGTTCTGGGAGCGCCTTATTTTTATTAGGGACGCAGTTCTAACCTAACCTAACCTACTGTTATGGATGAGCCTTATTTTTGTTGAGGACGCAGTTCTAACCTAACCTACTGTTCTGGGAGCGCCTTATTTTTGTTGGGGACGCAGTTCTAACCTAACCTAACCTCGCTTTAGCATATGGGTTTTAGGAGGTTTTATGTTAGGCTAAAGAATAATTATAGCTTACAATATTATACTTTTAGTCATAAAAAAAATATACTTAATAATTTTAGGTCAAACATGTTTTAGGACACAAAATATGTATGCAAAAAAATCTCACTGAAGTTTACTTGCTTAATAAATCAATTCGTTTTCTTCAAATTCATAATTGATTTCATTTTTAGTGGAATTAAACCCCTAGGTCAAACTCACACCGACTATGGTAGCACTATTATGGCTATAGCCACACATGTACCTAATACATTATGCTCCTTGCTAAGATTTTTAGGGTTCCGTACCCAAAGGGTAAAAACGGGACCCTATTACTGAGACTTCGCTGTCCGTCCGTCCGTCCGTCCGTCTGTCACCAGGCTGTATCTCAAGAACGGTGATAGCTAGACAGATGAAATATTCACAGATGATGTAATTCTGTTGCCGCTATAACAACAAATACTAAAAATAACATAAAATAAATATTGTATGGAGCGCTATACATACCAGGTGCAAACTTAACCACTTAAGGATGGAGTGTTTGTACGGAATCCTCGGTGCGCGAGTCCGACTCGCACTTGACCGGTTTTTTTGGTTGGTTATCTATTTAAGAGTTAGTAGTGATGTTGTATTGTTTGAATTATTTATTATTTTATACACCACAGATTTTGATTGCTCTGCTGATACGCACAGGCGTTCATGTTGTAAGTAGTCCAAAAAATAATTATACGCGAAACTTTTTGATCTGTAACGCTGCAGAGTTGATTTTAAGTAAAATGTAGGTAGCAATTAGGTAGCAAATTTTGGTTAGTAAATAACATGAAAATTGTGCGTCCTTCGCGAAATATGAACTTTGTCCAAACATCCTGACGTCAGAATGACTGGTAAAAAAAAAATGTGATATCTTTTATTATACTGAGGTAGCAATTATTTGGTAAATGGTAGCAAATACTAGCAAATAGGTAGCAATTTTTAGGTAAGCAATCAATGCTGAATTCAACAGTCAACCAAACATTCTGACGCACACGCGCAGTCAACGGCACCGGGCCGCGGACAGCCTCACCCGCGGCGGCACCCGGCATTACGTCCCTAGCATTTGCCTGAAGGGCAGGGGGGGCAGACGCTATCATGTTCGTCACAGATGTGTTAGCAGGGGATGTCGAAGTTGACGATGTGGTCATGGTCGTCATGGTCGTGGCCGCGGAGGCTACTCCGGAGGATTGCTCCCTGGCGAACACCCAAAAACCACCCAACATCTGCGGGTCCTTTACCGAAAGGTAACGCAGCAGCAGACCAAGGATTATCTCTGGGGTCAGCCATGCTGGGAGCCCATCACCCGGGCCGCCCTCTTGGCCGTCTACAACACTATCCATATCGTACATTTTGAACCCAGAAAACTAATCGTGTGGGAATCGAGTTTACGTTAATCGTGTAAGTGAGCCTTTTACGCGGCTCACCTTGTATACTCACAGTTTTAAACAAAACGCAGTAAACACACTGTCTTTACACATAAAATTTTAAAAATAGTGTCACTTGCACAAAAAGAGAATGTCTGTAAATTGGCGGCTCGGCGGGAGTCGGCGCGGCGCGGCGAGGCGGGAGTCGGCGCGGCGCGAAGAGGCGGGAGTCGGCGCGGCGCAAAGAGGCGGCCGGACTTCGCTTTCCGTCGAAACTTGCTGATTTGCCGGTTGTGCTTCCACAAAAACCCAATGTCTAAGAATTGGTCTTCTCGGCGGGAGTCGGCGCGGCGCAAAGGGGCGGCCAGACTCCGCTGCAGTACATCGAAACTTGCTGTTGTGCCAGATGTGTGTACACGAAGGCACGGTGTCTAAACTTAGTCTTCTCGGCGGCAGCCGGTGCGGCTCAAAGAGGCGGCCGGACTCCGGTGTGCATCGAAGCTTGCTGGTGCGTCGAAAATTGCTAGTGTGCTGGGCGTGCATGCGCGGGCGGGCATGCCCGCTGCACAGAAACACTATGTCGCTCGATACTGAATATCTATTCGCTGCGCGGGAAAGAATCGCTGCGCGAGTAAAGGACCGCTGGCCAGCTAATGCGCTCGGCGCGGCGGATCGGGACGAAGTGTCTTCACATCCTACCATACTACTTTATAGGAGTGAACGGGCAAGCGAGAGAGGGCGCTGTTATTTATAAATGTATGAAACATGTTAGGTCTCATTATTTTTTAATGTGGGTACACACCACAATTTTTATATTAAACTATTGACACATACGATTCCCGTTCTCTTCCGCCAGGTTACGCATTAAAAGTGTTCTTTATGCTTTGATCTTTGTATAAATGGTTTATTCCACACTGTTTTCAACATGAACATGACTTGAACAATTGAACATCATTGCGCTTTTAATCATGAAAAGTTGTATATGTTTTCTAGTAAAAGAACAACACAAATCCAAAGAATTACTTACGCAAAACATTTTTGGGCCCAACCGCGAATAAATCCTCTTATTTATATAATAATCTATGTACACAGAAAACTACCGTGAGTCTCAGACATATTCAAATACCTACAAAACAGGTTTACTCTAATTACTCGCGTCGCAGACGTCGAATAACGCTCAACATGTTTCGAATCGGTATGCGATTCATCATCATGAGAGCCGACCAGTTGCGGCGGCGGCCAACCGAGCACGATGAATATTCGCCTTCCACTTGAGTAAACCCGTTGTGTATTATTTTTGCAGCAACCGTCACAACCGTCAACCGACGACATTGAAGAGCTCCAGGAAATCGGCGAGCCGCGGGGCGAGATGGGCCCCAACCTCTACCTGGCGAGTCAGCTCGCTCAGCACAAGCCTGACGACGAGGTTCAGCCCGTCTACAGCGCATACCTTGGCCTGGCTATAGAACCGTTGAAGGAAGGGTTCACGTTGAAGAGCCTGTTTGAAGTTCAGACAAGTTCTTAGTCAAGTTAGACAAGTTAGTCTGATATTTCGGTTTTGAATACATCACCAAATAAATCTCTGCCTAGCGGGCCTATTCAAGCCAGATGATGAGACCGAGTTGGTGATCTTATATAATTTGATTTATAATGTTACGTTCACGACTGTGAATAGTTTTCGGCATTTTCTTTGGATAATTTTAAATATTTGTCTTTTAAATAAAGCACCACGAATGATGTTGACATTGTTGACAAACCATCATAAAATCATTGCCAGTATAAGAAATTAGTTCCTGTGAAATTCCGCAATATGGCGCATCCTCATACATCTTCTACCCCAATGTATGCCCTACATTGCCAGCGAACAGCATGCCTTTTTGCCTAAGAGGTCTGTGACCACCAACTTGGTTCAATTGGTGGACATTCTCTCGGGCGAGAGGCACAGCCGATGTCAGGTGGATGTTGTCTACCTTGACTTCCAGAAAGCATTCGACAGGGTAGATAATGATATCCTGTTGATTAAGCTTGCTCAAATGGGACTCACCCCTCGTTTACTAAAACTATTTGCCAGCTATCTCAGGGACAGGCAACAATTTGTTAAATATGGCCCATATCAATCTAAAGCTTATCACACGCGATCTGGTATAAGTCAGGGATCTAACTTAGGGCCATTCCTGTTCTTAACTCTAATAAATGACTTCCCTGAGATAATAGAATAATCCACAGTGCTGCTGTTTGCTGACGATGTAAAGTTGGTGATGCCGATCAAATCCACTCTTGATTGCGAAACTCTACAAAAGAACATCGACTCGGCCTACAAATGGAGCTTAGAGAACAGGTTAGTGTTCAATACCGACAAATGCGAAGTAATAACCTTTACTCGCCCACAGTCGCCACTTTATTATGGTTATCGCATGGGTGAGAAGGTGATGGTCCGTGTCGATGAAGTCCGTGATCTCGGAGTGGTTTTTGACCGGCATCTAACGTTTCGGCCGCACATACAAAATGTGACTCGCGACTCGTACCGGCGGCTTGGATTTGTGTTGCGCAACGCTACTCCCTTGACTGTTCCCGCGACGCGTGCGCTGTACGCAGCGCTTGTCAGGAGCATCCTAGAGACGAATACAGTGGTCTGGAGTCCACACGAGAAAAAATACATTCTCATGTTGGAACAAGTCCAAAAGAAATTTCTAAGAAATTTATATAGAAAAACATGCAGTTGTTATCCTTTTATGTATCCAACACGATTTCTACAGGGGCATTTGGGCTACGATTCGTTGGAGTTGCGTAGAAATTTAGGATTAGTAAATTTTGTCATTAACATCCTGAGGAACAAGGTGGACAGTATCGGTCTTTCGGAACGGTTCTTAAAGCTGTCCGTACCCGATGAGTACTGCAGCAGACGGCGCCGCCCGCCGCTGCTGGCCGTGGAGCACCCGCACACGCGTTTTAGTTAAGTATTTAAGCTTAAGAATCCATGTAACGCTTTGGTGTAAACTGTCATGTTACATTTTTATGTGATTCAATAAATAATATAATATAATAATATATTTCTGGTCAGGCTTTAATTAAATTAACATCACATTTTTAGTAGTAAATGAAACGCAACAACTGGCAACATTCGCATTTGTAACTGCCAACTTGACATTCTTGACAAGTTTCAAACTTGTCTTGTCTGACAAATTCCTGTTTGGTGAAGGGAATAATTTCGACTTGTTTTCTATTTATTTATTATTTAATTCAAAACGAACTTTGCACGAATAGGTTCGTGTGTATTTTACAATAAATTACGATATTTATCAATTTCATAATGTGTGTTCTTATTCTTAAAGAATACGATGACTGACTGCGAAGTGTAGTACATTTTGTTTACTTCAAAACTGAACATAGATTCAACAGGACCTTCCTTCTCATTATATTTTCTATGTTCTCGATTTGTGTACGACCTCATTTTAGTGTTTGAAATCAAATTAACTTCCACAATGAACAACAGAAGTGCAGCAGGATTGGTAAGTTATCAATTAGTTCATTATAATTCCACAGAAGATCTCACTTCTCTATTTTAGTGTATTGTATTTTGTTTATGCTTTTGCATGTTGCAGAAATAATTGCTGGATCAAGTGATCAACGCATGCATGTTCAGGTGCAAGGATAGAGCTAGCAATACAACATGAGTGTATGAAAAACTATTTAATTAATTTTGCGAGTAGGTTGCTTTAATTGTGTTTTATTTACTATTACTACATGAATGTCTACCCTTTATTGTATTATAAAGATTACAGTGAATTCGGTTGCTAATAAGGATGTAATAACTAGGCATTTGGACTTCTACTCAATTGTTTCGAATTTTGAGTTGGACTCTATTTATATAATAAAAGAAGAGCGATGACAGGTAGCCGTAGTTACCAAAAGCAATTGAGGGGTTAAAACAATGTAGATCTATGGAGCAGATATTAACATTAACCCCTCATAAGCAATGTCAAAATTTGTTAGCCAAATTGAAACCAGCTGATATTTTAATATAAAGTTGAAATGTCCCGCACGGATCCGTTATGATATGGAGGGTTAAAATACATTTCATGTTCATACTCAGTAGCGGCGTTAGGATAGGGCCCATGAGAAGTCTGATGCCTATTTATTTATAACCATTTTAATATATCTGTAGGAATGCTCAGCATCAATAGTAGCTGACAATTTTATTTATGTCATATTGCATATTAAAATTGCTCAGGATACTAGATCAGATATTTATTGAACTTTGACTATACACAGATAGTTTCAACCTATAAAATTGAATTGAGATTTTTTTCCTACTTTATGTTTTTTATTATTATTTCAGCGGCGTTCAGCAATAGTGGCGCGTATTCGTCTTAGAGAAGAATGGTCAGAGCTAAAAGGCCCTGAAGAACCCACAAAATCTCTCAAGAAAGTACCGGAAATAATAAGAAAAAACCAGAAACCGGTCTGCAGTGCCAGCAAGCTTGTGGCTCAAAAAGTGAAATTTACAAAGAATAAAACCAAGAAAAGTCCGCTGTCTGCATCAAATAAGCAAAATAGTCTAATGTCAAATGTTCCGATATCACAAAGAAACATGGACTTGGATGTGGAAGCGTTGAGAGGGGTGGTCGCACTAGTTGATGTTGGGACGGAAACCCGTGCCCTGGCACTAAGGGCTGCGTTGATGGCTTTAGGAGCTACAGTCGTGCCATCTTGGAGCCCGTTTGTAACGCATCTTGTATGGACACAAGGTATAAATTTCAATATTACTTTAAGTTATAGTTTAGCATAAACAATTAAGAACTATACTTGTATATTTTAAATATTAAACTTCTTGAAGGTTTGATTTCAAAACTGACAGCTAACTTCAAAATTTAGCTTTCAAATAGTAATGTGCAATATAGTATTTGAGTGTATTTTATTATTAAGAATCATTTTCATAAACAGTTCTGACCACAAAACCTAAATATTCACAGGAAATTGTCTTGAAAGTTTGGTCTTAAGAATATCAATATAATAATGGCATATGTACCTAAATCTTTTCTTAAAAACCTCAATCAATATAAATTTATTTAGATTATTGATTGCTTATGGCTCCTTATCTGTTCAAACATGCTGATTGTTTTAAACATTTTTCTCTATGATGAAACATGTTTATTAATATAAACATAATATTAATGTTACTACTTAGCGCCATTGCGATTAATTGGTATATTAAAAACCTAAAGTTTGAATTTTTCATTGATAATTTTTGTTTAAAAAACTACTCGAAATTGTCAAAATTCAGGCAGAAAACTGATTTTATCAACTTATTTTCGACTGCTCAATGAAAGCATGAAATAGCTATGTTACTGTTAGCTGTTCTACACAGGAACAAGTATTATTCACTTTAAAAAGTTAGTGAAACTATCAATATATTTGCTGCTTTTAGCCTCTTAACCCTTGGTATGTCGGAGCACCAATCTGTGCAAAGTATTTAAAGCCTATGTAATCATAATCATATCATTAAGCTTCAATTTAACTACCAAATTTTTAACATAACAGACAAAGGGTTAATCTTATGTTTGTGAATAAACTTGAATTTGTCAAATGTTCAAGGCGGTTGCCGCGATACTCGTGCCAAGGCCCGTGCGCTGGCTTGCCGGCTGGTGTCTCCCTTGTGGGTGGAGGCGTGTGCTTCGTGCGGCCGGCGGGTCTCGGAGGCTGCCTTCCCGGCTGCTGCGAGACCGAGTGACTTGCCCTCTCCTCGCGCACTGAGGATTATGCTGGTTAGTATATTCCAACCAAATTCCAACTTAGTTGCCATGACAAGTGTCATGTCAAAGTCAAAGTCAACGTCAAACATTTATTGCATATCACATTACATAATTTCGATTGAATAATTGAAAGGTATACATGTGACACCCTGCAAGGGCACTGCAACATAAGAGGACTAACACTATTTTCTTTTAATTTTTAAATAAGTATACAAAACAATTTAAATTTCAAATTATAAACATTTACATCTACACATCTTAAGTTACAAATTATATTTAGGGCAAGAGCTATCAAAGTATATGTAATTTATTTCTCGTTAAAAAATTCGTCCAGGCTGTAGAAACATTTGCCGATAAATAATTTTTCAAATGTTTATTAAATTGCTCTATCCGTGTGTTGTTTTTTATAGTGTTTGGGATATGATTATATATATTTTTATTAGCATATGATGTGGGCTGTTAGAAACAAATTTTAATTTGGAAAATGGTAGTTTTAGTTTATTTAAGTTCCGATCGTTTCTTTTTACTAGCGTTTTAGGCGAAAATAGGTCAATGTGTTTCTTGACAAATTTGCATGATTCAAGGATATACATAGATGTCACTGACATATTGCGAATTAGAAACGCACTCAACTATTTTCATGAGATGCCACTTCAATAAAAAATCACACTAATATTATAAAGGCAAAAGTTTATGAGTGTTTGTGTGTATGCTTGTTACTTCACACACAGACGGCTGGACCAATTTTGATAAATTCGGTGGTTTAATACATAAGCTACTATTTATCCCGAAAAATTTAGTGTTCCCGTGGGATGAGCGGGTAAAACCGCGCGGCCCAGCTAGTATATCATATATTTATAATTGATCGCATAGCGACTCACTATTAGGTTGGGACTTTTAGTGGCAACTGTTGTTCTAAAATCCACAGAGTTGCTAATTGTAAACAAAAATCAAAGTCTAAAAATATATGACAACTCGCTTAATCTGCTGGCTCGTGTCTCTGCCATGGGTAGATTGGGTAGAACCATATGCATGTTGCGGCCGTCGCGTTGGGTGACTGATGCCAAGCGATCTGCCTTCGTTTAGCGATAAGGATTACGCTTATATCGATACCTTAGTTCACACTCGTACAGTCGCCATCAGACATATCGCAGCATATAAGGCGTTCATAAATATGTGAACATGTACTGTAACGCCCAGTCAATAAAAGTTGTGTTCAGATATTTATGGATGCCTTATATGCTTCGATATATCTGATGGCGACTGTACTAATAACATTTTTTTAACCGACTTCAAAAAAAGGAGGGGGTTCTCAGTTCGGTTTTTTTTTTTTTAATGTTTGTTACCTCAGAACTCCGTCATTTATGAGTCGATTTGGAAAATTCTTTTTAGGTTCATGAATAGACGTCTCAAGGTTGGTCCCATAATATTTTGGTGAAGATTGGATGACGAGATCCATGAGGAGTCGAAGAAATTCCTGAAATTTTATAGGCACTCATCATATTTTTCATATATTTTCTAAAACAATTTAAGTATTTGCATATGGTAGTCATCATCTTCCAATGCTGAGCTGATGATGGAAGGAACAACTCCTTAACGGTTAAGAGTTAGGAGATAATTCAAACGAGATGCATGCCTTCAAGACCTCCCTGATCACCCCGCCATATTTTATATGAATCACTAAAAAGCAAAAAAAAAAATTATAACAAAAAAAATAAACACTTCAGTAAAACTAAAAAGCCAAAAATAACCCGTTCCAACCCCATAATATATAAATATAAGAATTGAGTGGTTTGGGATCGACTTCAAAGGGTGAGTCAAATGAATGTAATCTGTACTTGAACGGGTTATTTTTGGCTTTTTAGTTTTACTGAAGTTGGTTCTTTTTTTTGTTAATTTTTTTTTTGCCAGTGAAATTTAAACCACTTAGACTGAGCTGTGCGTAATTGCAACAACTTTTTCCAAAAAGTTAGTACGAGTGTGAACTAAGGTATCGATATTTCTAAATACACTGTCACACTGTGGCCGTCGAAAGAAGATTATCTTCTCTCGACACCGTGATAACTTCACCGTTCGATAAAGCAATGATTATTACAAATTATTTCTTCCACTATTTCAGAAACGCGCCGAAGCGGAAAACATACCTCTAGCGGACTTGCTCAACGGCAACAACAACAATCAAGACAACCCCAAGGAACAACGGCTACGGATATCGAGCGACACAGAGCAGGACACGTCGGCCGACACGTCGCACGACCAGTCTACTGACAAAGACACGTCGCACGACCGATCCGGAGATACCACAGGTAATAGGTACCACTTGCTTCGGTCTGACTTGCTCTACAACCCCAAGGAACAATGGCTAAAGATAAGACTGAGCAGGAAACGTCGACCGACACGTCGCACGATCAGTCTACGGACCAGGACACGTCGCACGACCGATCCGGAGATACCACAGGTAATTAGATTTCCTTCGGACTGACTTGCTCAACAACCCCAAGGAACGATGTCTAAGGATAAGACGGGGCCGGACACGTCGCACAATTAGTCTACGGATCAGGACACGTCGCACGACCGATCCCGAGATACCACAGGTAATTAGATTTCCTTCGGTCTGACTTGCTCAACAACCCCAAGGAACAATGTCTAAGGATAAGACGGGGCCGGACACGTCGCACAATTAGTCTACCGGATCAGAACACGTCGCACGACCGATCCGGAGATACCACAGGTATAGACTTCCTTCGGTCTGACTTGCTCAACAACCCCAAGGAACAATGTCTAAGGATAAGACGGGGCCGGACACGTCGCACAATTAGTCTACGGATCAGGACACGTCGCACGACCGATCCGGAGACACCACAGGTATAGACTTCCTTCGGACTGACTTGCTCAACAACCCCAAGGAACAATGTCTAAGGATAAGACGGGGCCGGACACGTCGCACAATTAGTCTACGGATCAGGACACGTCGCACGACCGATCCGGAGACACCACAGGTATAGACTTCCTTCGGACTGACTTGCTCAACAACCCCAAGGAACAATGTCTAAGGATAAGACGGGGCCGGACACGTCGCACAATTAGTCTACGGATCAGGACACGTCGCACGACCGATCCGGAGACACCACAGGTATAGACTTCCTTCGGACTGACTTGCTCAACAACCCCAAGGAACAATGTCTAAGGATAAGACGGAGCCGGACACGTCGGCCGACACGTCGCACAATAAGTCTACGGATCAGGACACGTCGCACGACCGATCCGGAAATACCACAGGTATTAATCGTCATTTTTACTGTATTAGATTTTTGTGATATTGTAATATTTCTATAAAAAATTGAGTCATCCACCAACAAAGTATATCGCATTAATCATCATACTCAATCAGTTTATTGCTTTTATAGGTGACATAAGATGGATGATAAAAAAAAATCTAATACATAATAGCTGTGTCACCAATAATTGCCTCTTCTGGTACTCAATATTTATAATTAACATTTCAGACCCGACGATCCGTGTAAATACCCTCCCTCGTGGAAACCGCGTACCGGCGCCCGCGCAGCACCCCAAGTCCAGACGCAAGCTGTTCACGCACAAGGAGGCGGCTGACCTTACCAACGGGGACGACGGTATGATACTAGCCTTTATTACTTTTATCTGTCCAGTTGTCGATCTGCAATCAAATCTTATACTTATCTTTAATTCTAATTGGGTTTTGAAGACATAGCCCATCAGAAATGAAATTACGTAACTACAATGATAATACAATAGTATAACACGATGCAGCTGGTCTGGTGGTCATAAAATAACGAAAACCTACCCAGTTTGGGCTTTCTAGATCGACTTGGCGAGTAGTTAATGAAGTTTTAAAGAAAATTACTCACAAAATTTGCCAGAAACTTGTTTAATTTAACTACTCATGTTGGACTCCAAGTTACTTCCGTTTTAATATTAAGTAATTTCTAAAGCAATGTGATGTACATTCCAGATACCCCAGCAGCGCCCAAGCGCACAGTCTCCAAGCTGACGCAGCGCGAGCGCAAAGACTTGGCGCGCGCAGAGAGAATGGCGCGACGCATGCTCGGAGCTTCCACTCCCGCCACAACACAGGGACACGTACTGTCGCACACCGACGCAGCACGAGTTGTGAGTCATTTGTACATGTTTATATGTTCCCAACGCTCTATAGGCCTCCACGCTAACAGCGCGAGCGCAAAGACTTGGAGCGCGCAGAGAGAATGGCGCGACGCATGCTCGGAGCTTCCACTCCCGCCACAACACAGGGACACGTACTGTCGCACACCGACGCACCACGAGTTGTGAGTCATTTGTACATGTTTATATGTTCCCAACACTATAGGCCTCCACGCTAACAGCGCGAGCGCAAAGACTTGGCGCGCGCAGAGAGAATGGCGCGACGCATGCTCGGAGCTTCCACTCCCGCCACAACACAGGGACACGTACTGTCGCACACCGACGCAGCACGAGTTGTGAGTCATTTGTACATGTTTATATGTTCCCAACACTATAGGCCTCCACGCTAACAGCGCGAGCGCAAAGACTTGGCGCGCGCAGAGAGAATGGCGCGACGCATGCTCGGAGCTTCCACTCCCGCCACAACACAGGGACACGTACTGTCGCACACCGACGCACCACGAGTTGTGAGTCATTTGTACATGTTTATATGTTCCCAACGCTCTATAGGCCTCCACGCTAACAGCGCGAGCGCAAAGACTTGGAGCGCGCAGAGAGAATGGCGCGACGCATGCTCGGAGCTTCCACTCCCGCCACAACACAGGGACACGTACTGTCGCACACCGACGCACCACGAGTTGTGAGTCATTTGTACATGTTTATATGTTCCCAACACTATAGGCCTCCACGCTAACAGCGCGAGCGCAAAGACTTGGCGCGCGCAGAGAGAATGGCGCGACGCATGCTCGGAGCTTCCACTCCCGCCACAACACAGGGACACGTACTGTCGCACACCGACGCAGCACGAGTTGTGAGTCATTTGTACATGTTTATATGTTCCCAACACTATAGGCCTCCACGCTAACAGCGCGAGCGCAAAGACTTGGCGCGCGCAGAGAGAATGGCGCGACGCATGCTCGGAGCTTCCACTCCCGCCACAACACAGGGACACGTACTGTCGCACACCGACGCACCACGAGTTGTGAGTCATTTGTACATGTTTATATGTTCCCAACACTCGATAGGCCTCCGAGCTAACAGCGCGAACGCAAAGACTTGGCGCGACGTATGCTCGGTGCTTCGACTCCAGCTAAAACGAATAGACCGAAGAGACAAGGATCATGAGCATTTTATAAATTGCTCAATGTTGTACGCCTTTTATTTTCCAGATTTCCAGTACGGAACTAAAAATAAAATTGACTTTAAAAGCATCCAAATATAAAGTGAAAAATAATGTCGTAGGACAAGCAAATCTGACAGGCAACCACACAGCACGGTAACGGTACATTCAGATGATAGCACTCCACGCACTTCTTGCTCGCGTTTACAACTAGGTACATACAAATAAAAAATTGGGCAAGTGCGAGTCCGACTCGCGCATGAAGGGTTCCGTACCATAAAACAAGTTTGTTGTATGGGAGCCCCCCTTAAGTATTTATTTTATTTTATTTTTAGTATTTGTTGTTATAGCGATAGAAATACATCATCTGTGAAAATTTCAACTGTCTATCACCGTTCTTGAGACAGACTGGTGACAGACGGACGGACGGACGGACAGCGAAGTTTCAGTAATAGCAAAGACTATATACCCCCTAGACATATGTTCTCATACAAAAAAACGTAACTCTGAAAAAGCTCAAAATTCGGTATAAAAACTAGATGGCGCTGCTTCGTAGCCTGGAAGTGACAAAAATGTTATTTTTCACCAATATTTTTAAGTGATTTTTGATTTTTGGAAATCAAACGCATTACTGCTTTATTTTAATACGATAATATAACTTAAATACACAATTTTTAAGGATTATATTTTTTACTCTTCAAAAACGTGGTTTGATCGTATTAAAATAGATGGCACTACCTCTGGATAGCTCAAGGTTGCTTGCGGGCTCGCCAATTTTTGCTACACAAAATAGCTAGATGGCGTTGGTGCACTGATGTAATGGACAAAATAAGTTACGCCCGAATTGTCATGCGACATTTCCCACTAACAAACAGTCAGTAACGTAATATTTGTTAGATAAGTTTTGTACAGTCAAGGAATTTCATTTCCTACCCATTTCGTTACAATGTCGTTAGACATTCGCAATGCATTAAGGTCGAAAATTATATTTCAATAATAGTATTGAAATGTCAATATTATTATTTGTCACTTCATTTTACAAAAAACCTCCTCGCGAAAGGTTATCATTTGCTTTTAATTTCTAATTAGGAACATATGTCAGTGTCAATCGAGAAAATCGTAAAATAATTTTCAGCAACGTTATTAATATGAAAAATAAAATGCTTGCCGCTAACCGTGAACTATTAAAAGATAATGATAATGACTGAAAACAATGAAGAGCTCAAAGAGTGGAGTTACACCAGGAAGGAATACGGATTTATGAGATCACGCGTCGGCTCAATGCTAGCAGGGACACAGTTTGACGTTGGGTACGGCGATATAATGTTGAAGGAAACCTTATTGATCTACTGCAAAGCAAAGTAACCATTGCATCGTCCGTTTGCCATGGCCCAAGACCAACGCCGACGACAAAACGGCTTTACGCCAAAGGGACGATTTGCGGAAATGTTTGACATTTACCCTAGAACAATTAGAAATTGCCTACATGCAGGCGGCCTGCGAAAATATATTCGTTCGTTTTGTTTTTGTTAAAAGTAATATAAAAAAAACGTTTATAAAATTGTGGTTTTATTGAATTATCACTGTCGTTAGTTCTGTTAGTTTTTGTATAGATAAATTTCGGGTGCCTGTCGTATCGCATAACGTTTTTTGTCCTAAAAATGTTTGGCCGAGAAAGTTTGGCATACTGTTGAATGGCATACTACTCGTTTGTCCTAATAATTTTTGCGCATACTCTCTTAAAGTCCTAAATCAAGTTTGTCCTAATATTGATAACTAAAATCTAATTACCTAAAGCATAATATTCCTAACATGAATTGCCCTAAGAATTATTTTGCCTATTATCAAATTGGCTAAAATTACAGCACCTAAACTAAACTATGGTAGGCGTGAAGTCAGAATCGTTACGTATTCTACCTTCAGGCAGGTAAGGTAAGGTACATAACTCGAAAGTTTCATCATAATACGTCCAGTAGTTTTTTGAGATTAAGTGAAACGTACATACATACATCCATCCAAACTTTCACGTTTATAATATTATTAGGATTAGGATGTAAGTAATTTTTATGTTTAAATAAAACATACACAAATAGTGAAATGAGACGAAAAGTGAAATGAGACGAAACGGAACGTAGTAAACAAACATCGCACCTAACGTCATCTATTCACTTTTTACTGTCACTTGGAAGTTGGAATGTCGTTGAACGCTTGACGACTGTGTTACTTCACGCTTGCGCGTACCGTACAGTAGAAATTGAAAAATGTCGACCCTTGAATGAATTGATACCCTTAGCGGCATCTAGCGATGTAGAACGATAGTAACAAACGGAGTACGGTGCGTAGTATGAAGAATATCGGTCTAGGGGGTATATAGTCTTTGGTAATAGGGTCCCGTTTTTACCATTTGGGTACGGAACCCTAAAAAGCGCGTAAGCATGTGTCCACATGCTTGAATAAAATACATGGAATTGTAAACGCGTCTTGTACGCTTGTCATGAACGTACCTCTACTTTTCTTCTTCGTTGTACTTATCCTCATGACTTAGGGATGTGACGACTGCGGGCGCTCCTTCAATGATGCTCTGTATGATTTTGGGCTTGGTGTTTACAAGTGTATAATGAAATAAAGTCAGGTGGTGTAAAAGAAACACTTGGGGGAAGTGGAACACTTAAATATTTTCTATTTAATAGCTTTAATAAACATAAAACGACCAGCGACATTTATTAATTTTTTACCCAAAACTGTTTGGCATAGTCAGATTCACCGACATATAGGTGATTTATTTTGAGTGTTTCTCTTACCCCCGTGTGTTTGCCTTGCCCCACCCAGCAATCCGTTGGCTATTAGATATTCTATTTTATTTTTATTACAGGTATTAACCGGTATGTCTCGCACCGAGCGTCAAAACGTCCAAGCCGCCGTCAAAACACTCAACGGAAAAGTCCAAAAGCAAGTCAACCACCGCACCACTCACGTAATACTCGGCTCGTGCGTGTCCAGCGAAAACCAGGATCCAGACAACACAGGCTTCCACCCGCTCAACCAAACTCACTGCTCCAAAATAAGTATAAATACCAGGTTAAAAACGCCCAGTACGAATAGGTGCGAGATACCGGGGTCAGTAATACCAAGTACGAATACTAGATGTGAGATACAGAGTCTAAATACTCAGTTGCCGAGGTGTGGCGATAAGGCACGTACATTGAACGCTTTGTTAGGAGCTGCGAGGGGCTGTAGGGTGTTGTACGCGCAATGGGTAGCGGACTCGTTGGAAGTTAAGAAATGGCTCCATCATCATGGGTACGAGGTGCCGCATTTGAAGAAAATTTCACAGGTAAAATCTTTTATGCAATTATTTATCATTTTATACACTACTAGCGACCCGCCCCTGCTTCGCACGGGAGCAATGATGATAAATTATGCATGTACTTATAAAACTTCCTCTTGAATCAATCTTATCTAATTAAAAAAACTACATCAATATCTGTTGCCTAGTTTTAAAAATCTAAGCATACATAGGGACAGACAGACAGCTGGAAGCGACTTTGTTTTATACTATGTAGTGATAAGCGCAAATAACACTTAATATCGTTTGAGATATACATATTTCTAAGAAAAATTTTAATCAGTAAAATTACCTACAAAAAGATTTAAAAATAAATTGGATATTAAACCTTTGCGCTATTTACTTTTACTACAACAACAATATTAATTAAATTAATAATTATTTCATTTACTTATATTTATATATATATTATATATGTATATAAGTATGTATATATATATGTATTATTAGTTTATATGTGTAATACTTCTTCATTAGTGTAGGTACCTACTTATTAGTTTTATTATTTTTAATACCTTTTTGTACACGGTGTTAGTTTGTCTATCTTCTTCTCGTACTCACTCAATTGCTCAAAGGTTAACTGGAAGAGATCCCTTATAGGGATAAGTTCGCCTTTGTACCTATATGTTATTTGTAATAGATGTATTTTTAACTGTTTTTGTGTACAATAAAGTGTTTACATACATACATACATATAATTACACAATACTTTAAAAATTCAAGATACATATGGAATTGCTTCAACAGCACGCCACCTAGTGGGAGTTATGTGTAAATATTTTTTTGTAAAGCATACCCACTAAATTAATACGGTGAATAGAGACTAAAGTACTATGTGTGACCTTACAAACGGTCTGGTAGTTTTGAATTTTTGATATGTTGTCTAGGATGGTTAGTCAGTGCTTAAAATGCAAAATGCACAATTACACAGTTTGTTTTTGAGTTGGAAATTGCAATTTCTTAAGTTTTGGAAATTGCAATTTCTTAAATGTGCATATCTCCGTAACTATCTGTCCTAGAAACCAAAATATAAAATGGAAAATGTAGTAATAATAATAATATTGTCGAAGCTTTCTTTTAGCTAAAATGCTCCTAAAGGAAGATATGAGCAAAAATATGAAGAGAGTCCCGGTTTTTTCAATATGGCGGCGGGCGCGGAGGTTGGGGAATTGTGCATTTTGCATTTTAAGCACTGACTAACCATCCCAGACAACATATCAAAAATTCAAAACTACCGGACCGTTTGTAAGGTCAAAATCCTTTATTCACTGAATTAAATGGGGCACTTATCAACATGATTAAATCCGAATATCGAACTTTCCAGAAAGCCCGCGTGGAACGCACAGCGCTCGGCCGAACTTGCCTCGACTACGCCTACGATGTCTTCAGAGGCATGCGTGTTCGGGTCTCGCCCCAAACGGACCAGAGAGACGCGGCCGTCCAACTTTTGAGGCTCTGTGGAGGCATCGCACAAGATGGCGGCGATTTCCAAGATGGCGGCGCCCGATCAGCTGACTTTGACGTTTGCGTAGGAAACGGTGAAGGAGAAGTGAACTCTAAATGGGTGTTCGACAGTGTAGCTGCTGGCAGAATGAGAACTACTAGAAGATATGTTAATTTAGGTGTTGAAAATGCAAGATGAATTAATTATTATGATTATGTGTGGATTTAAGTTAACTGTCACTTCGGATGAATGACAAGTAATGGGGAACAAGATGGAAGAAACAACAGCTGATACTTTGAGGGTACTCGAAGGGGGTTGGTAGTAAGGTAAGTAAAGTACATGACGGTGTAACTGTAAGTTAGACGAAGACGAATATATACGTATATTGAGAGAAAAGATACTCAAGTTTCTTCTTCTTCTTTTTGGAAAGATGCATAAGTAAAGAAACATTTGTTTTGTTATTTTAATTTGTTATACACTTATGATATACCAAAAACCCATGCATGACATACACTGCGTATTATTTAATGATTTGTATTTTTACTTTTGATTATAATAAGTGATACAGTGGTGTTTTAGGAGTTATTTTTCTGGTAGTTATTAATATTATGTCTACGTAACAAACTGCGATATAGGACATCCACGAATTCACTGCCCTAGGTATGAACAGTGTGTCAGCTGTCAGAATGCCATTCGCGTTTTATACCTGTCTCGCTCGCTCTTAGGCGATACAGATATGTTTTCACCTAAACGGCCTAAACCCGAATCGCAATATGACAGCTCACGGATTGTAGTGTACATTTACGATTAACCCTTAAATGCATAGCGTAGGATGCAATATTATTTTTTCATATTTGGTTCACCATAAACAATGAATAGGTAAAGTACACAAGAGACCATTAAACACCAAATATCCCGTTTTTAGTTAAAAAGATAAATCATGTATTTAAGGGTTAAGCACTGTGCAGTATACCCTTGCGCAACGCTTGCATTCTCTAACTTCAGGGAAGCTAAATATGTAGTAAAAAATATGATATATTTTGTTTATTTATAACAAAGGCTGATATTTTTATTTATTTGAAATATGAAATTTGAAATCTCCAAGGAATAATTACTGAGTATATTAAGTTAATTTATTAAAACTTACAGGACAACTATACATAGTTGTTTTATTTCTCGACCGCACAAACGAAGAGAAATACATACTTATTCACCATCGTAGGGCCATACATACAACTGACAACATTTCATTTTTTTCAGGCTTTTTTATCGATATTACAAAACAAAGGATAAAAAAGTATGGTGACATTTTTTAATTTTCGTAAATATCCCTATTTGTGATTGAAAAATTCATTTGAAAAATTACTCATTTTAAAAGTGCGTAGGCGGCCAGTAAGGTCACAGCGCAGAAAATCTTAGTCGGATTAATACTACTAGGCGGATTTAGTATGGAAATTGTATCATTGTTATTTTTGTGTTGTGACTGTCAATTCTTACTTTTGACGACGCGTTTGGCTCGGTTTGTAGACACCTGCCTACTGAGTCGGCGGTCCCGGGTTCGAATCCCGGCCGGGGCAAATATTTGTTCTAGGGTCATGGATGTTATCTATCTATGTATTTATATATATATTATGTATATCGTCGTCTAGTACAAGCTTTGCTTATTTTGGGACTAGGTCGATTTGTGTATGATTGTCCCTTAGTATTTATTTATTATTTACTCAATGTAGGTAAGTACAGTCTGACCAAAAAGAGTAGAAATTAAAAAGTGGCAATACTGTAGTGTCGTCTCTTTGTAATCAATTTAAGAAAACGGGAACGACACTACAGTATTGCCACTTTTTAATTTCTACTATTTTTGGTCAGACTGTAAAATAGACCAATCACATTTCTCAGATTGAAATGCTCTTTTTTCAATCTTTACAATGACGCAGCCTGATTGGTTAATTTCCTCCGCCCCGCTTCAGTGGACAGGCAGCCTTACAGTCCGATAAGGCACGTTGTCCTCAGGTAGGGCTACCACCTCTAAATTCGCCGAACCCGGACAGATTTTAAAAAAACCCGGACATTTGACGTAAATCGCATTTTTTCCCCGAAAATTATATTATTTAAAAAAAAAATTGGGCAAGTGCGAGCCCGACTCGTGCATGAAGGGTTCCGTACCTATACATATATATATATATAATCTATAACAAGTTTGTTGTATGGGAGCCCCTTTAAATATTTATTTTATTTTATTTTTAGTATTTGTTGTTATAGCGGCAATAGAAATACATCATCTGTGAAAATTTCAACTGTCTAGCTATCACCGTTGTTGAGATACAGCCTGGTGACAGACGGACGGACGGACGGACAGCGAAGTCTCAGTAATAGGGTCCCGTTTCTACCCTAACCCTAACAATCGCTTTATTATTCCTGCACATTAAATGTGTTGAAAACCCCCCCGGACGGTCTCCAAACTCCATCCAGGGAAACCCGGACGGCTGGCAGCCCCAAGGGCCCTAAGAATGGATGGAGACCGAGCGTTGCGTACATCAGTGCAAGTGCACAATTTTATAATATACACCCCTTTTACAACACCCTCATAAACTTGGCACCTACTCCAAAATAAAAAACAAAAATCGGTTTATAAATTGTATTACTTCTTATGCAACGCACCTGCGTCTCCCGTCTCTGTCTAGCGCTAAGGGGGGAAAGAGTGGGAATATTTAAGTGGCACGAGTGAATTTGCAGGTGGCATCAAGTTTTACGAATTAGCATCAGCATCAACGTAGGTAAGTATTAAGTAGGTATTACAATATAGAAAATAATGATATATATTCATTTTCTTTTAATTATTAGTCGTATTAGCAATAATTACCAAGCTTGGCGATCGCAGTAATTCTGACTTGAGATGGGCGCTCATGGGTAAATACCCGATAAATACTGGGTAAATATCCAATCTACTACTACTACTGCCCGGTAGATTGGGTATTTACCCGGTATTTATCGGGCATTTACCCATGAGCGCCCATCTCTAATTCTGACCCACAGACAAGCTGTATTTTGTGGTAGTCTTGGACGTAGTTTTTGGACACACCATGGTCTCGGGCCAATATATTTTCCTGTTTAATTAGCAATTATTTCAGTAATTTTATATCAGTGTTATGGCTGCGTTTGATAATGGAGGTTCTATTATGCTTATACTTTTTTAATTAGGTATACACTCACAATTACAAATCACAAAGAAAATTGGTAACAAAATAGGAAAAAAGGCAGCAACATTGTACTTATTCTTATGTTCAACAAATTGAACAAATTAGAGTGTGGCAATTCAGGACTTAATCGTTCCAGCTGTTTCTGCAAAATTAAAACGAACCGTATTAATACATGCAATCGTTACTTATTTTTAATAGCTTTTAATCCTTTAATTAACTTTCGTTATCAACTGAAAGACTGATCGAGCCACCTGACAGGAAGTAGCCATTTCTGGTTGCCTACCACAATGAATAAAATTGTAGGTACACCACTCTAATATTTTAAAGGCGATAGTTTGTGAGTGCGTACATTTTTGTTACTTCTTCGCGCTCTAATGGACAACCGACCAGCGACGCGGCGAATCACACGTACCGCGCACCGCTGCCGCTGTCGCGCAGTCGTAACAGCTGCACCAATTTTGATAAAATTTGGTAGGTACTTATGGAAGTTGCTGAAACCCTTTTTAACACACAGGCTACTTTTTTATCCTGAAAAATATGTTATGTTCCTTTAGGATGAGCGGGAGCAACTAGTACATAATAAGAGGCAATGTAATCTACACTCAAAACGGTTAAACCACGTTTGATGACGTGGTTGGCGCAGTTTGTAGACACCTGCCTACTGAGACGGCGGTCCTGGGTTCGAATCCCAGCCGGGACAAATATTTGTGTGATGAACTCGAATATTTGTTCCTGGGTCATGGATGTACCTATATCGTCATCTAGTACCCATAGTACAAGCTTTGCTTGATATTGCTTAGTTTGGGACTAGGTCGATTTGTGTATGATTGTCCTTTAATATTTACTTATTTGTACACAGTTGGTTGCTTCTTACTTACTCGACTAGAGACTACTGAAAATAAATATTCATATTCATTTATTGCAGTCATGAGTAGGTACATTAGGATGTTTACATATATGGCAGTCAATACATGACGCCCTGTCAGGGCATTGCAATTATCTTAGAAACTAAACTATATTAGGTTTTACATAGCAGTTTTAAATTAGGTAAATAATTAAGTACAAAAAATAAAAGATTAGTCATTGTATACAGGTCAAGCGAATTAAATAAAATTAGAATTAAATAATAAACATTCAAATAAAGATAAAAATAATCAGATGTCGGATACTTAAAACTAGATTGTAAGAATTTAAGTACAAAACTTTAAAGGTCCCTAACATATAACAATATATTTCATTTGTCAGGTTTTAAAATTATACATATATAAGTCCGTGTAAAATAAAATAAATCAAGTCATTATTTATAAAATAAATCAGTTCGAATACAATGTCAAAATAAATTATTTATGTATGTCGTAATAAACTTAAAATTTGTCATTTAAAAAGTCGTTTACAGTGTAATAGCACTTAGTTATTAGTAGATCTTTCAATTTTTTTATAAATGATTTATCTAATTTTTCAGTTCTAATTTCGTTAGGTAACTTATTATATATTTTTATAGCCATCACGTAGGTGCTCTTTGAGTGCATTTTTATTCGAGATGACGGCAGCATGAGCCGGTTTTTATGTCGCAGAGATTGAGTTGTACGAGGGTAAATCAAAAAGTTCTTAGAATAAGGGTGAAAAAAAAAAGAAAATAGTTTTTTTATTTTTTATTTTTCTACATTGTCTCCTTGTTATTCTATGCACTTTAAGTATTCTTTTAATTTTTTTTTATTCCATCATAAAAGAAGATTTTCCTTGGGACTCAAAAAAATCCTCTACAGCACCGACTATGGCATTATCATCTCGAAATTTAATTCCGCGGATATGTTCCTTTAATTTTGGGAATAGGTGAAAATCACTAGGAGCTTAGTCCGGAGAATATGGCGGGTGGTCGAGCAGCTTGAAGCCAGCTTGGCTGATCGCAGTGAGTGCCAATTGAGAGCGATGAGCTGGGGCGTTGCCGTGGTGAAACAGTACGCCTGTAGACCATTTTCCCAGGGTATTTTCTATAATCGCTTACCGCACTTTCGGGATGAATTCTTTATAATAGGAACCTGTAATAGTTTTTCCTTTCGGCAGGTTGTCAATAAACAGGATTCCTTCCGCATCCTAGAATATAGAGGCCCTAATTTTTCCCGCCGTCGGAAAAACTCGTTTTTTTTTAACATGTGGAGAAGATGGTCGTTTCCAGGACATGCTTTGGTTTTTTGCTTCGGGATCAAAATGGTGGACCCATGTTTTGTCCAGGGTTACAAATCGGCGAAAAAACGTATCCGGGTCACGTTTCTTGATTTCGAGATTCTGCTTCGAAACCTCCACACGCTGTTCTTTGTTTACCTCAGTTAACATTCGCGGAACCCATATTAGCGAAACTTTTTTAAACCCCAAAACGTCCGTCAATATTGGTTGCACGCTGTCAAAAGAAATGTGTAGGATCTCTGCTAACTGTTTGATGCTAATTCTTCTATCTTCCAATACCAACTTTTCGATTCTCGCCACGTTGTCATCAGTAACAGAGGTGGAAGGCCGGACGGGGCGAGGGTCACCTTCGCAGTTGGGCCTACCTCTCTTAAATTCGGCAACCCAGTAAGCAACCGTGGAATATGGTACAGCATTAGTTCCTATATTCTGCTGAATATCCAAATAAATTTCCTTAGAGGAATTTTTTTTCAAACACAGATACTTAATCACGGCACGTAGCTCATTTTTGTCCATTATGACAGATTTTGAGCGATTTGCTTCACAAAATAATTAATTATATGTAATTGGTACGCGTAATCAAATAAAATTTGTCGTCATATTATGTCATAAGGACAGCTTAAATAAAATAAAAATAAACTACATTTAAAAAGGTTTTACCACCATGCAGTTCTAAGAACTTTTTGATTCGCCCTCGTAGGTAGTTCTTCCCTCGTCTTAAATATTTTTGAGTTTTGTCGTACAAACTTACATATTTCTAAAATATAAATGCACGGTAGCGTGAGTATTTTCAGGTCCTTAAAATATTGTTTGCAAGAAGTAGTGTTATCTTTGTTTACTAAAATTCGGATAAGTTTTTTTTGTAAGGTAAAGAGCGATGGTGCATCGGTACTAATGGAAATAATGTCATGACTGTCTCCTTCGGACTGGTCCGGACGAAGTCGAGTCGTGGGCATCATTGAGTTTTACAAGATAATCTATGCCCAATGTTTAGGTAAAACAGCAATTTTGTTGCTTGACGAGTATTCTCCGAATTTATTGATTATTGTAATAATATTAGGTATGAATTCATACCGACGTAATTTGTGCTGAAGTAGGAAATTCCAGTTTAGAAAATTTAACATGTAAGTACCATAGTATAAGGCTTATATACACTTAATATTCTATTGTACCAATGTAATAGCTATGTATTCAATGACGATGAAAAAGTGGTTCCAGTGAATCCCAATTGATTAAATGATTCTTATCTTATCTTATCTTAATTATACTTAACGTAGCTGATCCTTTTAAACACACAGACTACTTTTTTATCCCGAAAATATATTATATAGGGATTAACTAGCCCAGTTTAAAGCGATTTTGCGAATGTAACACCAATTTCGCATTCCAAATAAATTCCAATTCTAACGATCTACTTAAGTATCAAAGCATTTATATACAGGAAGTGAAGTTTATAATGTAATGTTAAATGAAACTATGAAATCCATACTTCCATACTTATATTATAAATGCGAAAGTGTGTCTGTCTGTCTGTTACCTCTCCACGCTTAAACCGCTGAATCGATTTTGATGAAATTTGGCATGGAGATAGTTTAAAATCCGAGGAAGGACATAGGATAGTTTTCATCCTGGAAATTATCCCTAAAAAGATTGAAAAGTGAGTGAATGAAACATGATGAAATTGATGACCCTGTAGAAAGTGTAATTATTAGACCAAAAGAACAATTGCTCTTACATTTGCTTAGGCGCTTTTAATAATACCTTTCATCAATTTCCACGCGGACGTAGTCGCGGGCAAAAGCTAGTAAGTATGATATATTCATCTAGTAAGAATTCCTGCTCGATATTTAGGCAACTACTAATGCGTATGATAATTCGTGTTTAGTTGTACCTCATAGACCTCGGAACGTTAATACCTTGGAAGGAATAATTAGGTATGATAGATAATTAGGTATGATAGACCTCCCCCTGCTATGCTCTATGGCAGGCCCTTTAACCAACAGTGAACGTCTTTAAGATCATGTCATGATAAATGAAAAAAAATAATGTTCGGTATTGAGAATACGAATTTTCATTGACGGTTTCCTTATATTGTGATATTAATGTGAGAATATGTGTTTGCACATTCCATTCATTCTTCCCCACACGATACATTTGTTGCCTTTGCCCCAACCGCACCGCCCCGAAACGTGAAAAATTGCAAAATAACCGACAACAAACCCGAATGACATTGAATTTTGAATTACACGATGCATGGGGCAGCCATCTGCCGGGGGTAATTCAAGGCCGTTTGTAATTTAATAACGCCATTCGTCAATGACAGGGAATTCTAAACTGCCATTTTTAATGTATTGCAGTTTAAAATTCAAATGACTTGCAGTTAAAAATGCTAGTTATTTATTTCCGTAATAATTTTTCAGGGTTACCCTCATCTGGCAGAATAATATTGGTCAGAAATACACTTCGCATAACACGTTTCGCAGAAACACTTTCGGTCGAAAGGTAAGATGGCATAAAGGTATAGTTGGCATTACTACTGGGTCTCCTTCGCAATCCATAATATCGTATGTCCTAAAGTCAAATGCCATACCACATTTACTCTAAACACTTTTGACATATCAATCATTTGTCATAATGATTATTTGCCATAATGATCTTACATCCTAATGATCATAAACCATAATTTTACATTACCTAATGCTCTAAATACCTAATATGTTTTGTACTAATCTATTAACACATAAAACTTACGAGTCATAATATAAAAAACCATAAATCACATGTCCTAAAGTCAAATGCCATGATGATTACTTGCCATAATGATCATAAGCTGTAATAACATTACCTAATATTCTACTTTAACGCAGGTCAGACTTGGGTTAGGTTAGGTACGACGACGAGCGAAGCGAGGAGGAGTGTTAGGTTGAACTATGACCCTAACGAGCGAGCGAAGCGAGCGAGCCACGTAGGTCCGACTTGGCTTACGATTCCTTACATTACCTATTTCACCTTAAGGCAGGTCCGACTTGGACAAATATCGAATTGGCTAAACCCTGAAAACTGTAGGTTGGGTTATTGGCTGAACCCCGAAAACTGTAGGTTAGGTTAGGTTTGTATTGTGACCACGTGTAGCGGAGCGAGCGGAGCGTCAGACTTGCTGAACCCCGAAAACTATAGGTTAGGTTATTGGCTGAACTCCGAAAACTGTAGGTTAGGTTAGGTTTGTATTGTGACCACGTATAGCGGAGCGTCAAAAGACTTGCTGAACCCCGAAAACTGTAGGTTGGATTATTGGCTGAACCCCGAAAACTGTAGGTTAGGTTAGGTTTGTATTGTGACCACGTACAGCGGAGCGTCAGACTTGCTGAACCCCGAAAACTATAGGTTAGGTTATTGGCTGAACCCCGAAAACTGTAGGTTAGGTTAGGTTTGTATTGTGACCACGTATAGCGGTGCGAGCGAAGCGAGCGGAGCGTCAGACTTGCTGAACCCCGAAAACTATAGGTTAGGTTATAAAAATCGGTGATAATAATTATGATAAGTATCTATTAAGACATATGATGATTATGGCAACTAGTATTAGGATATGTAACTGATATGACACTTGATCATTAGTACTTAAGATAATAGTGCAAATAATCATTAGGATATTCAATATTAGGACGATCAATATTATGGTATTTACATTAGGATAAACGTTATTATGGCAAAAGATCATTATGACCACCGTTATTATGGAATTTACAAATAGGACAAAGGAAATTATGGATTCCAATATAGACCCATTACTACTACCTCGCATACGACACATTTTGCAGCACATTGTTTTGTAGAATATCTCTTTGGCCGACTTTGGTTTAGCATAATTTTACGTACTTACCATAATAATCCTATAGCATACGATTACAATCTCATAATTATTTTCTACTAGCAGAAACTTTACGTAGTAGAATGTAAGTACCGTTAGGTACGACGACGAGCGGTTCGAGGAGCAGTGCACTGCCACAAAATTTTTAATCACAACAATGGTAATGCATAAATTAGGTCCTGATTCCACCTTAGGGCAGGTCCGACTTGGATTAGGTTAGGTACAACGACGAGCGAAGCGAGGAGGAGTTTTAGGTTGAACTTAGACCCTAACGAGCGAGCGAGCCGCGCGGCATCGGCCGGCTACTATACCACTCCATGGACAAAATGTGTAATCACAACAATTTGTAATGCATAAATTAGATCCTGATTCCACCTTAGGGCAGGTCCGACTTGGATTAGGTTAGGTACGACGACGAGCGAAGCGAGGAGGAGTGTTAGGTTGAACTTAGACCCTAACGAGCGAGCGAGCCGCGCGGCATCGGCCGGCTACCATACCACTCCATGGACAAAATGTGTAATGCATAAATTAGGTACTGATTGCACCTTAGGGCTGGTCCAACTTGGATTAGGTTAGGTATTCCGCATATGTCCTGTACAACAAGATGAATGAAGTCTATCTTGGAATCAAATGGTATTCAGCTTGACAACTTTATGCCGCCTAAAATATTATGCAAAAAAATTATCTGCGAAAGTACTATTCGTTTAGAAGACTGTTATGTTCATCAACATTATGCCAATATAAGATTCGGTATTATAGAAATCTGCGAAATGATTTATGCCAAAGCATACGGTACTCCCCTACTTGACCTAATATCGCAAGTGCTAATATTATTACACCTATGAACGTTAGCTCTAATTTTCATTAGCCCTAATGTCATTTCACCTAATTTTTATACCCTAATTAGTTGTTAGACCTAATAATCCAATGCTCTAATAATGATTTGTACTAATTGTCAACAATACTAATATGAAATAATCTAATAATTACCACACCTAATGATTATTAGACCTAATCATTACTGACACTAAATGTCAAGAGTACTAAAGATTATTAAACCTATTTTTACGTTAAAACAGAAGATACGGATTTGGACAAATATCGAATTGGCTGAACCCCGAAAACTGTAGGTTAGGTTAGGTTTCTATTGTGACAATGTATAGCGGAGCGAGCGAAGCGAGCGGAGCGTCAAAAGATTCCCATGTACATCCTGAGTCTGGGTACCCCTTATCTTGCACAATCTCTATTGTCCGAAATACACTTCGCATAATCGTTTTCGCACAATCATTTTTAGCCGAATGATACTATCGCATAATTATATACTCACCACAATTGTTATGTCGCATAATATTCATTTGGCACAAATTTGTATAGCAGAATACTAATATCGCCAACTTTTATTTCGCAGAATTTTATGTAGCACAATATAAGTCCCGCCGAATTTATTGCGGCATAATTGTACCATAGCATACCCACAGAACTGAATCGCTGCCAGAAAACAAAGTTAGGTTAGGTTGAAACTGTGTCCCTCACAGAAACGAAGGCAAGGCAGGTAAGTAAGGCAGGTCTGACTTGGCTTAGGTTAGGTACGACGACGAGCGAAGCGAGGAGGAGTGTTAGGTTGAACTGTGACCCTAACGAGCGAGCGAAGCGAGCGAGCCGCGCAGGTCCGACTTGGCTTACGATTCCTAACATTACCAATTTCACCTTAAGGCAGATCCGACTTGGCTTAGGTTAGGTACGACGACGAGCGAAGCGAGGAGGAGTGTTAGGTTGAACTGCGACCCTAACGAGCGAGCGAAGCGAGCGAGCCACGCAGGTCCGACTTGGCTTACGATTCCTAACATTACCAATTTCACCTTAAGGCAGATCCGACTTGGCTTAGGTTAGGTACGACGACGAGCGAAGCGAGGAGGAGTGTTAGGTTGAACTGCGACCCTAACGAGCGAGCGAAGCGAGCGAGCCACGCAGGTCCGACTTGGCTTACGATTCCTAACATTACCAATTTCACCTTAAGGCAGATCCGACTTGGCTTAGGTTAGGTACGACGACGAGCGAAGCGAGGAGGAGTGTTAGGTTGAACTGCGACCCTAACGAGCGAGCGAAGCGAGCGAGCCGCGCAGGTCCGACTTGGCTTACGATTCCTAACATTACCAAGTTCACTTTAAGGCAGATCCAACTTGGCTTAGGTTAGGTACGACGACGAGCGAAGCGAGGAGGAGTGTTAGGTTGAACTACGACCCTAACGAGCGAGCGAAGCGAGCGAGCTGCGCAGGTCCGACTTTGCTTAGATTAGGTAGGTATTTTGTTGTTTCGTATTAATATTGAGTCAGACTTTTCATTTTTCGGTGTATTCAAATAATCATGCGAACGGAATATTATGCCATATAAATTTCGGCGACACAATTATTCGACCATAGGAAAGGGTATTGTTCTAATCAACATTATGCCAATGTACTATTCTGCCAAAGAAACGTGTGCGTAATGATAGTAGGTATGCCAAGAAATTTAGGCAAAAAGCAATGGTGCGAAATGATGATTGTGCCAATGGTTGCTATGCGAAACGAAAATATGCCAATAAATTTTGTGCAACACATTAGTAACCCCCTGAGTCTATGGCAATTCTGACTCCACGTAGTCTTGCCTGTCCTTCTTCTACCCTAGTGTTATTCCAAAACCGGAGGCGTGGAGGTGGAGGTAGAGCAGCCCTCGCCTTAGGTTTATAGATAAATAGGTTTAATAAAATTTAGGTTTTAGCATTATTAGGTATTATAATATTAGTAGTCTAAAAAAATCGGCTAAGTGCAAATTAGGGCTAGTGAGAATTCGGTATGAAATAATTAGGTATTATGAAAATTCGGAATCCTGAAATTAGGTCTATTCATTAATTAGGATGAATGAAAATTCGGGTTAGTGATTTTAGGGTTACCAAAATTAGGGCCAATGAAATTAGGATGAAAGTTTTTCGGGCTAACGGAGGGGAACCAAAGCATACTCTACGTAAGATGTTTCTGCCAAACGTTCCTTCTGCCAAGTATCATTATGGAAAACAAATATATGTCAAAAAAGTTTCTACAAGATAATAGTGAACCAATTTTGCCCAACTGTTCATTTCGCAACTATTGAATCTCCGAACTTAAAACGAGTTACCTTACAAGTAATAATTCCCCTCTTTACGGTGGAATACAAACAACTTCTCTTTAACCAAAAACCATAAATCAACTCCAAGAAATCAAACTCCTAAGCTGCATTTGTTGACACTTGCAAGGGAATCAACACCTATAGGGTAGTTTCCGTTGACCTAGGATCTTGAAGCTAAGTTTTGTAAGGTCCTGGCAGAATACCGGCGAAGTGGCTGGCTGCTTCATTATGCTGATTCAGCGCCTTTTCTCTGCCACGACAAATGGTCTATTCTATTAATCGGTGACATGGTTTCTTAAATGTGCTGTAATTGTTTTACACTTATACTAGATTAAAGTGCCTTACCTAGCATGTTTTGACTGTATTTTAATGTTTATGTGACTAACCATGGAAGTTGTGGATATGAATAACTAGTGTTTATCTATTTATTTATTTATTTAAACTTTATTGCACAGATCAAGCTAGTACAAATGGCGGACTTAATGCCACAAGGCATTCTCTACCAGTCAACCATAGGGCTAAACAGAAACATTGAGTTGGTGCAGGGTCTACGAGTATAACGTTCGGAGACTATAAAAAAAACACAAATTTAAATAAAATATAATATATACATACTTAAACTTACACAAATACATAATTATAATATACTACATACCATACATGTACCATACATATAGATTCATGTACCCAGTGATAACATCAGACCAATAATAATTCATCTTGAAACAATTGTTTTAGACAGATATATCAGAAAGATGCTTGCGTAGCATGCGCTTAAAAATAGGTTTGCTTTGTGCTTGCCTGATTGGGAGTGGAAGATCATTCCAGAGTCGTATTGCCTGGACGGTAAAACAATTTGATAAAAACCCGGTGCGATGCTATCTATCTATGAAATTCGACAAGAAGCAAAGCACAAGTAAAGTAATCAAAAAAGTCCGAAAACCGTGAACTTGTCGTTACATTACAATATTTATTTATTTTATGATTACAAAAGTTATTAGCGGGGTATAAACTAATTATGGGGACAACGGGTTTGTAACGGCAAAATTTCTTAGTTCACTATCTTTTTACTTAAACCTCGGTGCGCGATTTCATATTTTTAAGACTACAATTTGAATACTTTACTGTATTCCGCTTAGATAGAGGACGTAATCACTGTTTCTAATTAATTTATTATTTATTTATGAAAATTTACTCATTGTAAAATGTTACTAGCTACTCCAACTTAGCTACTCCAAAACTATGACACAATAGTAAGGTTACTTTAGTTTGGAGCTAATAAAAAAAAAAGAATGACATTGAACTTGACATTATTGACGGCTTATTTTTCCCGCGGTTAGGTCGAAGACTAAAAGTTAAAACTCTATACAGGCATAGTTGTCGTAGATTTCGGTTATTTTATATGTACATATTTTATTATATTTATATATTTACATACCGAAAAATACATTCAATATTTTTAGGGTGTAGACGACGCAAAAGTATATATTAATTTCCACCTGTTAGAAATAAGAATTGGTCAATTGGTGGGTGTTTACGTGTATCCTTCGAATTGTATAGTGTTTGTGTGTCCTTCGATCCCCTCGTCACGGGGGTTAAAAACAAAAACAAACTCTAGTCTAGTTCCTTTGGGCCTGTCTGCCAATTGCCGCCACGGTCTGGCGGTTCTGTGTCAAGGTCCGCGTCCCCTTCCCTGACGTGGCGGCCGTGAAGCCCTTCCATGCCGTTATTTCTACACGTTGCACCCGTGTTTACATGCCTGTATTTGTTTTTATTACAAATTAATTAACAATTATTAATAAATAAAAATAACTAACTGTAGTTAAATTATTTTGATGCATGTACGCCTAAATTCCTGAAATAAAAATTATAGCATGTTGTGACGCCTAGAGACTTTATACATCTCTGGGGAAGGGATGCTTGCTTGAACAGGCTTTTTTTTCGTGTTTTTTTTTTCTTTGATGCTGATTCGAACAAAATGGGGCACAGTTTCCTGGCATTCAAACAGAGATGGCGCCACCTCGTCCGAAGCTGCGACGATTCGTGACTGACCAAAGCTTCCATCTTGCTTCGGATCCTTGCAAATTCAGCTTTATCTTACCAACATAAAAATAGTTGTTCCATGTACAAATTCCTGTATTTGAGACCTTTGGTTGTTCAGAACACGACTTGCTCATTAACCACGTGCAAGACAGTCACGGTGCTATCGGTACTGCCCTAGTATTAAAAAGACTTACATCCAATAAAACTGGCAGGAAGTTAAGGCATTTTAGCATGCGCCACTGAGAACGTAGATACAAACATATGGAAAACAATTTTGTTTCATCACAGCCATGGGTGATCCGTCATTTCGGGTTCGGAGGTCAGTCGGCCATGTTTGGCTAGATGTTAGTGAAACTTGCAGCTCGGAATTCTCCATCACGAACACCTATAAAATGTCCAAGATGTCACTTATTTAAATACGTACGAAACGGATTTACTCACGTTGTAGAAGTCGAAAATGGCTCGAGATGTTTCGAATCGGTACGTGATTCATCATCAGGAGAGCCGTTCAGTCGCATTGTGACGCCGCTGTTACCGCCGCCGAGGTGAGTAAATCCGTTTTGTATTTATTTTAATATGTCTGAGGCTCACACGGGAGTTTTATATATAAAATGACACTTATTACTGCTATATTAAGTGATATTAAAAAAAGTAGCTTTTTTTGTAGAAATTTTCATGTATTTTCTGGTGTCCCATCGGAATTTTACTCTGATGAAACTTCTATTATGGAAGAGGAATTCAGAGAATCTATTATGATCCATATCCCGATCAATCGAGTAGGGACATAGTAATCGAAATCAACGTTTAGGTTCTCTTTCTTTATTTGCTTATATCAGATACATAATCCTTTGTTTTGCATGGACTCCGACCGACCCTGAATGCCAGGAACTCAAATTCTGCGCAGTAGGTCCAAGGTCGCAGGAAGCCGATGCGTCGGTATACAATACATGCAACCCTTCGCTTTGGAATGGCTTCGCGTGCGTATGCGGGTTGAAAATTACGAAAATGTAAAATTAAAATAAATAAAATACATCTTTTGATCTTATATATATGTATGTGTAGGGAAGGGAACGAAACGCAAGGACGTCGAGGGGGTGGGTGAATAAACAGCTTTTTTAAACCGTTTCTTTTTTCGTCATTCCCTTTTCTGCAAATATTGTTAAAATAGATAATTGTTGAAAGTCGATTTTTTATGTACCCCGAAGCCACTACAGAGTGCGATCCTAGTTAGATCATAATTAAAACCACTGGCTCTTCCCTTGTGGTAATAGGGCAAATTTTTATTTTGTTGTCGATTTCTTTTTTTTCTCAGATTTCAATAAAATTTGGTAAGTTGGTAAAATTGCTTCTTCTGACCATGGCAAGCCCAATCTCACGATATGTCCTACAAATCTTTCTCCATTGGGTTCCGCAAAATGTTTGACAGAAATTGACTTATGGGACCATTTTTATTTTGTGGTCGAATTATTTATTTTGTATTTCGAGCTCCTCATTTTCAACTAAATTTTAGTACTTACATTTTTTGTAACAATGGAAAATTTTGTAGGACATATCGTGAACTTGGGCCTACCTTGTTCAGCATAAGAAACTTTACCAACTTTTATGAGAAAAAAAAACAAAATCGACAACAAAATAAAAATCTGCCCAATAATCGTGAAAAAGTAAACGCGAACCGCGAGCTTAGAACGCGAGAGGAGATTATACGTCAATGTTCAGCCCCGGTACAGAAAAGACTGACGAAAATGCATCTCGAACTCTTAATTTGACTACTAAACTCAACACACATTTTTATAGATTATGAGTAACATAAAAGTTAAACGATTCTTAGAATTTCTTCATGTCATAAAAACATCAGGTAGGCGCTTTGAAGTTCACTCTCTTGACCTCTATCGTGATATTTATAAGATGCATTATGCACATATATGTATAATGTAAGTCTATGGACTTATTAGCATTCTAGCTCAGCTAGTTTACAAGCTCAGTATCACACACTTGCAGCATTGTTTTCTGCGTGCAATCTGTTACGTTATCTTCACCAATAATCCGCATTTTCTTACATGCTTAATGTATTTTTTCGATCAAACAAATGAGCGCGTCGCGCGGTTTAGTATGGACAATCACTTTTCACAAAAAATTAAAGACTTTAAGGAGAAGAAATTGTATTTCCCATGAATTATCCCCTAATGTTGGGAATTAGGTAGTTGTACCTTCCATCCAGATGATGATTGACGACTACCAGCACTACACAGACTACGCAAATACCTACCTGAATACCTTTACCAACCTAACATTGCTTTGGAGAATCTCCTTTACGTGTATATATTTAATTATAATTTGTAATAACATAAGTAAATGTAAAATAATTGATTGTTTTAAGTGTTATTTACGAAAAAAATACTTACCGTCGAGTTTCTTTCGGCTCTCTTCTCAACAGCGGACTCCTCTTGGGGAACGCCGGTAGATTTACAATCTAACTTGTAAAGTCCATTCTGGCCTACTTACTAGCGGATTTAGTATGGAAATTGTACCACTGTTCTGTTTGTGTGCTGTGACTGTAAAATTTTCCACGAGTGACGTCATGTAAAGGACCGCTTATTAGACAACGCTGCTTTAATTTTTTTTATATATTCTCAAAACTAGTCGGTGTAATCAAATTTTAAAGATTTGGATTCTGCCAATAAATTAATAAAATTATTTTAGACTGACTAACTAACTATTTATAACTAACTACTCAGTGACCCAAACAGGATCTTAGCCTCCGAAACGAGAGTACGCCACTTGTCCCAATCCTGCGCAGTTTCTTGCCAGTTTTCGGCTTGAAGCTTACGCAGATCCACCTCCACCACGTCTCCCCAGCGGTACCTGGGACGACCAACCGGTCGTCGACCGGTTGGTTGCCCCAAGTATGCTCTTTTTGCCGGGCGATCCTCGTCCATTCTTTGTAGGTGACCGAGCCAACGAAGTCTATGGGACTTTGTCTCTCCGATAATGTTCGGCTCGGCCAGCTCCTCAATCTCGGCGTTAGTTCGGATCCGCCTCGTACCATCATTCCGCCCCCAGCCCCAGGATCTTCCGAAGCACTTTGCGTTCTGCTACCAGGAGCTGACTTTCCTCTTTAAGGGCCAGTGTCCAAGCTTCACAGCCATACATGAGGATGGGTCTTATGACAGTCTTATAAATCCGTATTTTTGTATTCTTGCTGAGAGGCTTGGACACTAAGACCTTATATGGAGGGCTGCACTGCACCATAGACAATTTTGGATGCGCATTAGACTTAACACTATTTGAAAATTTGCAACAATGTCAATTATGGTGCCCTCCTTATTAAAATCATAAATGTGAAATTTGTGAAAGTGTTGTTTGTCCTTTCACGTCAGACTCATACTTACCATAATGTCGGTTATTCTCATAACGCCCGACCTCGCAGTTTTCGCACACGCTACCCTCTGAGAATTCACATGTCAAAACATAGGGACCCTGGCAGCCACACAACCGCCTGCTCTTAAATTAAATGCCGTATGCCATTGCGAAAAGCGAGTCGCTTATGACCTTTTCTGTAACGGCAGTAACCGCCACCACGGACTAGCAAAACCCGTTAGACCAGTTTGGATTACGGGACAAGGTTAAGGGGCGATTCGGAAGCCAACAATGGCCTCTAAGAAAGTCATAAGTGACTAGAACTCGACTAAAATAAGTTTACATCTCATTTGTATGCAGTAGAAAGACTCCAGGTGCAAGCATAACTGAATCAGGTGTTATGAAGCCCAGTCGCATATGACATTGTTGTTCTGAAGTGTACTCGTTTTTTACTCTGATTGAAAGATCTATAACGCTTATATTTTGCGTCATAATCAATAAGGTTTTTGTGAGTTATGCTCTGGATTTACAACAGGAATTGTGTCGCATCAAAACGAAACAGGATTGTGACAAAGAAGGAAATAATACATTTGTAAAAAACAGGAAGGAAGGAAGTACTTTGAAATTGTATTCATTGATTCTAGAAGATGGTAAAAATGGGTTCTTGTACTTTTCATTCCACCCTAAAATACCTAGGTAGGTATTTTAGGGTGGAATGAAAAGTACACACACAGAATGCCATTAAAATATGACAAGTTTCGCTGTTTGTGCCTATCATCTGCTTGTGTCTTACTGTGTCAGAACATTTGAATTATTATGAGCTGTCCGTGTCCGTGTTGCAGTTTCCCAAAATCACTAAATTCAGTGGTTTCTGACGTGTTTTTGAACAACGTCCGCTAATATAAAGATACCACTCCTCCCTGATTAAAAAGATAATCATAACCCCGGGTCACTCCTGTCACGGAGATGCCACGGTTTAGCGCGACCAGCGACGCGGCGAGCGGTTGAGCGAGAGATCCGAGCGCGGCGACCATAACGAGTGAGCGAGACACACGTACCGCTCACCGCTGTCGCGTAAAGTCGTGGCATGTCCGTCAAGTCCTTTAGAATTAGAATGGTGTTCATTTCAATTCGCCATCGTCAGCCTGCTTGTCGTCAAATCTCCTCTGATCTTCCATCAGTATTTCAAGTCTACTCTCCTGAAGACGTTTCTGGAAATTTTTATTAGTATTAGCAGGCGGGGCGCACTCCGCGATTAACGTTTCCCGCTACAAGTACATGCCGGTGGCCTCATGCATGGTGCCTATTCAGTGGCTGCCACGCACTGTCTCGGAACGCACGTACACGAAATTCGCGCGCACGCTCTTCCGATTTATGTACGTCGCAAGTGAACGTTCCTCATTCATCTGTTGATACCAGTGTTATATTATAATATAAAGTAATTAAATGAGTAAAAAGACAGCGAAAAGATATTGTATCGCAGCGGGTTGTAGGAACAATGATCGAAATTGGAATCACGCGTTTTTCGTTCTCCCAACACGTCCGAAGGATGCCGATAGGTAAGAAAATTAACATAATATATAATAAGTAGTTACTGAATAATAATAAAAACATATTGCAGGTGTATCTACTTCCATATTTAACACTGGTTACTCAGATCAATTTTAATTGTTAAGTAGGTACTTATGTAACTTTGAATTGATTATTTGCTGATATTTGTCAATTTAAATTCTAGTAAAATAAGTATGTCTACTACTAAATCAACAATCATAGAGGTTTTTATAATAATATTTGATATCAAGTTTGTAAAATTACTTGTAAGTAATGAATAAACGATTGAGTGATAGTTTGATAGGTAAGTATATAAAATATATAAATAAAGAGTTAAAAGAAATGTATTGGAAGAGATCCCTAATAGGGATAAGTTCGCTTTTATACATGTTTTATTTGTAACTAGCGACCCGTCCCGGCTTCGCACGGTGCGTCCGTGCGTATTTTTAAAGATCTAAGCATACCTACATAGGGGCAGACAGACAGACAGCAGGAAACGACTTTGTTTTATACTAGGTGTATAGTGATGAATATATATGAACAAATAAATAAATATCGGACAACTAAGCAAAAACAAAATGAAGCTCAAGAATTTAATTGCATGTTAAGGTAACGCATTCGTTGCATTATTTTATTATATTATATACGTATTAAAATGTTTAAAAATAAAGCTAAAATGTTTTGCGGCCTGGTGGTGGATTCAATTCGTCCAAATTCTGTGATTGATTATTTTATAGTTAAATAATGAAATAATAAATATGTATAATGTATGAAGAATATAAACATATTACTCTCTATATTGAATGCAAGAAATAAATGGGAAATACATTTTTATTTTTAGTCGTTGACAGCCCTCGCTCTCGGCGACGCGGCAAGCGAGCCAATTCATTTTTACCGTTGGCACGCAGCTTTAACGTTCCGTTTGGCTTGCGCTGGGGACGACGACTTTAGAAGGGCCATAAATCATATTTTTTCGGCTAAAAAAAGCGGCTTTTGTAAAGATCAAAGTAGTGTGCCTTCTGTACTTGTACTATTATCTATTCTGTGGTATTAGAAAAATCAAAATTACACACACAAAGTACCCACCCCGTGGCGTGAAACCAAACTCAGGGCTAGCCGAGGTAGATTTCGCTTAGTTTTTCTGAATTCTGATAAATCGTCCTGAGTCGGGCAAGCCACTGCAAAGTGCACAATATTTAATTCTATTCTAAATAAAAAAAAAAACAAAATACACTAAATTTTCATTACGTACATCACATCATCAGCTGAAAAAATTACCAAGTAAATAAGATAACTATATTTCAACCGTTCGATTCCTCCTGGCAGCCGTGGCGACATACCCACCCTTGGGACAAACATGTTTTCACAATACGCTGTTTGTATGACGTAAAACAAATTTATCTATTTATTTATTTTTCGCACAACTTATTAGCATAGCTGTTCAGTGAGGAAATGCTGCCAGCATTTTCGGTACCATGCCGAAGGAAAATATTTTTTTTAATTTGTTTTAGTTTATTTTAATTTTAGCTTTTTTGTACCTTACATTACTTTTTTGTTAGTAGTGTTTAAGTTGTTTATTTACTGTTACTTTGTTTTTCCTTTTTTTTGTCTTGAAATAAATAATTCTGTATGTAAAAACAAATTTTAAACGACAATGTGACGTAGATATTTACAGTGCACGGCGTAGATACCACTACAACGCAGTTTTACGTCACAACGACGTAAATAGGAATTTTATTTTATCCTAATTCCCTGTGTATACAATATACTTACCATACGGTATAAATAGGTATGGCATTTTCTGTCATTTCGGTGGCTATCGATCGGTTGGCCACCCCTTTTTATTGAATTTCATTAATAACCAAAAATGGCCATGCATTTTACGGCCAGGGGAAGCGAAGGTTTAAAACGAAAATCGTTATCGAATTTAATAAATCACAGTAGTACCTAATACAAAAAATATTAGATTTTTTATCATACACCCTGTTTATTTTAACACAGTATATTACAACACCATAAGCTGAAATTAACGGTCTACCAACTGATCGCGAGTATCAGAGAATCTGATAGAATCTCGGGAGGCTGACGGATGCATAATTCAAAGAATGGGAATGCACCGCACTTGAGTCAAAAAAATTCGTAGAAAGACTAATTTATTTTTGAGGAAACAGGTTTCCCTTCAACTGCAATTGTGCAACGCTGGAAATGAATCATCAATGGCTTTGTCAGAGAGAATAAAGATGATTTCTCGGGATTTATAGCGCGGGAATCATTTGACAATTGAAAACGAATAGATTTGTAGAACGCACGACAAATAAAGCGTGGCTTTTTGCACGGCAAATTTCGATTTTCTATAACTTTAATGCTTATTTGAAAATAATTGATAATCACACGAACGTTTTAGTTTCAAATAATATACCAACGTTAATATGAAAAACAATACAAATGAATGTATGAATACAATACAAATATTCGTATGTAAGAGGCTCTAAACCGGGAACAATGGAAGAAAAGTGGGGAGACATTGGCCCAGCAGTGGGACATCATGGGTTCACAATAATAATAATGACAAGCTCTAAAGGAAACTTTTTGCTTTCATTCTGCGGTACCCCTTTACCATATGGTATGTAACAGTTTCCCAACACATACGATTATCATCTGGCATTGTTAGATCACCAGGTCACGCACCAATAGTCTTTACGGCTTCAAAGCGGCGCCGGCGCAGGCCTGCGATTGTTTTCGTTATTAGTGGGTAGAGTACCTACGTACCGGCTTGGAGTGTAACGCTCCCATAGCCCTGACTTCCTGATTGATCAGTCACGTAATTTCAATCTTTAGTGTTTTCAGAGAGAATATTTATACTGTAATATAACTATTCTCCTCCTAAATAATCCGCGAGTCAATCAAAACGAAATCAGATTAATTGATCTTTAGAAGCAAATAAAACAGGTAATTAGTGAAATTCGATTTTATGCACAACTGAAACAGATTTTCATTCGTTATGATCTGTCTGTTACCACTTCACGCTTAAACCGCTGAATCGATTTTGATGAAATTTGGCATAGAGATAGTTTAAGATCCGAGGAAGGACAGGATAGTTATCATCCTGGAAATTATACCTAAAAAGATTGAAAAGTGAGTGAACATTTCTGTTGGGGTTCGGTGACCCTGTAGGAAATGTAATTATTTGACCAAAAGCACAATTGCTCTTACATTTGCTTAGGCGCTTTTAATAATCCCCTTTTATCAAGTTCCACGCGTACGTAGTCGCGGGCAAAAGCTAGTATTCCATAAACTCCGAAACACTTTTACCTCATCATTTTCTTTTAAGTTAGTTTAGTACTTCCTGTCCCTAGTATCTATATTTACTAACAAGTCCCAAGTTCCCAACCTTGAGACTATATTTGTGTTATCTAAGATATAAATAAGATTATTTTATTTTTAGCTGAATGAGAGTTTCGACAATAGTAGTTTATGCAACTATTAATAATAATGAGTCTTAAAACACGAGTGTGGTTTTATGAAACGGGCCGAAGGAAGTTTTATAGCAGGATCACAAGAGTGTTGTAAGACCTTAATTATATGGAATTGGGCGGCTGTGTGCTGGGAATGTTTAAGATTTTGCGAAGTGATGGATGTTAGGCAATCGAGTGTTTTAGTTAATTTAGTTTCATAGCGCATTGGTTTAACTGTAATGCTATGTAAATATTATTTGAATAAATAAATAAATAAATATACACACATATTCATCATTCTCATAGGTTTTCTTGAATGTAGACATGAAGTACCTATACCTACTACAAGACCCGCGGGGCGGAGATCAAGAGGTCTTATTTATTCTATATAAATTTAATTTTTTTCATAATTATGACAAATATATTGATAATTTCAACCAATTTTTTATAACTGTTCCCTGAGTTCTAGAAAGTAACATAGATATTTCATGCTTTCATTGCGTGCAGCCGAAAATGAGTTGAAAAACAGTTTTCTGCGTGAATTTCGTCAATACCGAGTTGTTTTTAAAACAAAAATGATCATTGAATATTTCAAACTGTATGCTTCAAATATATACCAATAAATCTCAATGCCCCTGTTCTAAGTAGTTAACGCCGTGAGAATATCTTAAGAAACATGTTTTATCCTAGAGAACAATGTCTAAAACAACATTTTTGAACGGATATATTCGAAAGAAAGAAAGAAAGAAAACACATTTATTGCAGTGAAGAAGACGCACCACCATTACAAAGAACTTAAAAACTAAATCACTTAACATACAATATCATAAACTTAATTTAAACAGAAAATTATATAAATGTAGGTAGAGGTTAATGGTGCTGCCATGTCCACCGCAAAAGGACACCACTCAGCATAATGCTGCGACATCGACGGAATGTCGCAGCGCTGGTCTTCCGTGGGGCCTGAGGTAGGTAGGCGAGAACAGCGACAACAAGTCGGAACAGTAATGTCTACACGCATCTTATGAATGTTTGTAGCAAAAAAGAGTAAAAAACTGATAAATCACGGGTGTATAATATGAGGTAGATTCCACGTTTTAATCCTATAGGTACCTAGTGTGTATATCTGTTGTGTTTGTATGTGTTGTGTGTGTATGTCTGCCTTTACAAAGCGTGACACGGTATATAAGAAAAGACGGAGGTATGCATAAAAATACAGCAGATAAAAAACAATACGATAAGTATAAGTAGGGTCTTAAATATACAGTTTATATAATACTTAAATTAGGCTCAGAACTTATGAGCTGGAAAGTTGGATATTTAAAAGATATTTCCGAAGTTTTATTTTAAATGTGTTTAAAGTTTTAGAATTTCTAATAGGAGGTGGAATATTGTTCCAACATTTCGTGGCAGAGTAGCGAAAGCTACCACGAAATGCCGCTGTTTTTCCGGGACGCGAGCAGATGAGGCGGACAGCTTCTCTCGTGGGGCGCATCGAGAATCTCAACTTCTCAAATAGGTATTTAGGTTGCTGAGTATGGAGCACACCAAAAAGCAAAGAAGCGAAATGTAACGACCGTCGCGCCTCCATCTTCAGCAATCTATTATCATTTAGAAAGGGGGTGACATGATTTCTAGGTGGGATCGGGAAGCAAAAACGAGCACATGCGTTTTGGACGCGTTGAATAAGAGCCCTTGAGCGAGCCAACAAACAACCGTTAATCACAGTGTCAACATAGTTGAGCTTAGACAAAATCAAGGTATCACAAAGCTTTATCCTAATATCAACGCTAAGATACCTTCGAATCTGATACAGCACTCTTAACCGGTAAAAGCAGTTCTTAACGGTGTCAAGCACATGCTGCTCGAAATGCAACGTGTCATCCATAAGAAGACCAAGATTACGGGCCACGTTAACACGCTCAAGTCGTTCCTCTCCCAGCTTCACCTGCGGACCCCAATTCATAGTTTTGTCAATCTGACCTTTGGTGCCAAGAATTAGAAGCTTAGACTTAGTAGGGTTAAGGACTAGACCATTACGCACAGACCAATCGGAAATTTGATCCAAATCTTCATTTATCAATTTTACAGCAGTTAATGTTTCACGAGGATGAAAAGATGTGTAAATTTGTAGGTCATCTGCGTATAAATGGAAATTGCAGTTTTTAATTTTGTTAATAATGTCCGATATATACAAAATGAACAATACTGGACCAAGTATAGATCCTTGCGGAACACCGCAGTTCACAGAAATGTTTTGAGAATAGTCGGTTAACCCAGATTGATCACGTAATCCAACACATTGAGATCGGCCACACAAATAAGTTGAGAACCAATTAATAGTTTTAATGTCAAAACCATAATACGCAAGCTTAGAGAGAAGCAATGAAACATTGATTGTGTCAAACGCACGGGAAAAATCTAATAAAACCAGTAATGATGCTTCTCCCCTATCTTGAGCGGACAGGATATCGTCAACAACGTCAAGCAGAGCAGTCGCTGTGCTGCGTCGTCTGCGAAATCCAGACTGTTTACTTGGCAGTATGTCATTTTTTTCTAAATACTCAGTTAATTGCAGGCACACCACTTTCTCCAAGATTTTGGACATAAAACAAAGAATGCTTATCGGTCTGAGGTCCCGTTCATCTGATGGGTTAGATTTTTTTGGTATCGGTTTAACGATAGCAGATTTCCAAGTGTCTGGAAAGCAACTGGTATGAATCCTGATGACCAACTAGCTACGAGTAAAGTCATGGGCAAAAGCACTATCGCAGTCGGTCACCTGAGCAAACATCTACTATCTACAACGCGCAACGGTATTCCGTCCGTCCGTTAGGTGTTTCGTAATTTAATTGTCGCAGGAAGTCGATAAGTTTATGGCGATTTGATGTTTTAACGGCAAGGACCGGATCGGAGCCGGCCATTAGGCTCTCCATTAGTGCTAATGGAGTACTGGCGTCGGAGTTTTAGTTATGGGATGGTAAGACTTGCTTTTTGCAGACCTCACGTTGTGGCGTCTAAGAAAGCTCAATCCGCTTCCATATTATTTTATTTGTTCGGGTACCTACGTAATGCTCGTATTCGTAGATGTAATATAAATAGTGTTAGGTTAGGTTCTGTGTGCGATTCAGACACCATTCAGTTCACAAAAAAGGTCGCCCCTTTCTCAAAATTGCGTCAAAGCCGAAGAAGCAACGGGTAACGCAATTTTTTTGTAGGGATCGCTGATTGTACTAGACATTTTTATTTTTCTCTTGTGTACTTAGAACATTGCTATTATATTAGGCTATTGCGATTATTGGTAGGTATTATATATTTGAAACCTACAGTTTGAATTTATCATTGATAATTTTTGTTTCAAAAACTACTCGAAATTGACAAAATTCACGCGTCACTGTTTTTTCAACTTATTTTCGGCTGCACGCAAGGAAAGCATGACATAGCTATGTTACTTTCTAGGACTCAGGGAAAAGTATTATTCACTATAAAAAGCTGGTTGTAATTATCGATATATTTGTCATAATATAAGAAATGGGGCAAGTGCGAGTCCGACTCGCGCATGAAGGGTTTCGTACCATAAAACAAGTTTTTTGTATGGGATAGTATTTGTTGTTATAGCGGCAATAGAAATACATCATCTGTGAAAATTTCAACTGTCTAGCTATCACCGTTCTTGAGATACGGCCTGGTGACAGACGGACGGACGGACGGACAGCGAAGTCTCAGTAATAGGCTCCCGTTTTTACCCTTTGGGTACGGAACCCTAAAAATGGCCTCTGAAGTAAACGGAAAATATTAATTTGTAATAATATGATATTTATCGTACATTTTTATAGATATAAAGCAAACACATCGCGGATACGAAACCTGTTACAGGAGCGGTCAGCCCGTTACGTATTTCGTAACTTAATCGTCACAGCGGAAGCAACTTTATAGGTTTTTGATGGGACCAAGTGGCAGAGGCGCCATTAATTCTTGATAAGCAAATGAGTGCTAATTGTTTCGGTTTTACGGTTTTCGACAGATATAAATAAATATCGGACAACCTAATACAAATCAATCTTATCCCAAATTAAGCTCCAGAAGGCTTGTGTTATGTTTATGGGTACAAGACGACAATAAACGTACTTATATATACAAATATATACTTAAATACATAAAACAACCATGACCCCAGCACAAACATTCGAGTTCATCGCACAAATTGCCCTGGCCGGGATTCGAACCTGGGACCGAATAGGCAGATGCGCTGCAGACTACCGAAGGAAATGCGTGTCCAACTAAACAAAGCCGCCGCCAAGGTTTGGGTAAGTATCCATCCGAATTGCCAGAGTATGATCGAACGTAGAACGTGCATTACACTCTGACATATTGACACGATTTTCAGATATAATTATAACAAAACTGGAATTCATTGCGTTTTAAAAGGTGTTTATTTAAATACCTCGACGTTTCGGACGTGATATTGCGTCCATCGAAACGGTTCTCGTCTCGTTCAGTTCCTAAAAAGATAGCATGGAAAATTGACCCATGATATGTCCTCTTTGAGCCGTTAAGAGTCTGCGTACGATGACCCATACCCTTACCATGACTATACAGTGACCGTACTCGCCAACGACTGCTTAAAAGATTTGTATGGAGAATTGTAGTTCTACAAAGTAACCGCCAGGGGGCGCTCTACTATTCTCCATACATATCGTTTACGCTGTCGCGAGCGATTACGTTAAGAGGCCTTATTCCTTTTAAAATGCTGACTGTTTAGACATTTTTCTCTATGATGAAACATGTTTCTTAACATATTAATTATGTTACTACCTAGAACAGGGCTATTGGTATATATTTGAAACCTACAGTTTGAAATTTTCATTTATAATTTTTGTTTCAAAAATTACTCGAAATTGACAAACTCTCGCGGAAAATTAGTTATTTTAACTTATTTTCGACTGCACGCAATGAAAGCATGAAATAGCTATATACCTAGCTCATTAAACGTTTTTTAGGATAAACTCCACTACCCAAAGGTTGTCTGGAAGAGATCGCTCTTTAGCGATAAGACCGCCTGTTGTCCGTTTTTTAATTTGTTTACTTGTAATTTCTTGTGTAAATGTTTTTTGGTGTGCAATAAAGCGTACTTGTATTGTATTGTATTGTACCTATAACTCGGGGAAAAGTATTAACCACTTAAAAAAGTTATAATGTGAAAAAAACATTTTTTTAAAGGAATAAGGGCTCTTAACTCGTGGCAAGGGTACCGTTTTATAAAGCAGCGTTGGTAATGAAGACGCGAGTTTTCGCAGCTTAGCTGAGAATCGTAAAACCTCTTCCTTTTGCATGGAAATATCATAAATAGCAGTCTCTCACGTGTCCATTGCATACACGTGAATACAACTTTTCTTTATCATTCTAATGCATCCGGTGGAAATCAAATTTCAAGCAAATCATAGCTTATATCCCATTTAGAAATGCATTGTTACACAAATGCACAACTGCACACATTATCCCGCATAAAGACTATTAAAGACGCAAGTTTTGAACTTTTATGAAGACATTAAAAATTCTAAAAAGGACGCGCACATTGTCCCTATACGTTTTTTCGATGATACACGATATTCTGCAATCTGCCCGTATTTAAAAATATGTGAATCTTCTTTGTGTTAAGGTTTGACTATCAAAAAGTTACGTGATGTAATCATGTCTGAAAAGATTTCAATCAGTTATTTTTTGAGATTTCGTTTCTGAACTTCTGATGCATCTGTCCTTCTGGTAATTTCTGTCAACTCAACTACTAGTCAACTAATAAGTAATAAATCGCGGGGCGCTGTCCCAATTTCGGAAAATTGCTAGTCATCGTTACGACACTGATTTAAATGCTCACTGAACCAAGAACTTAAGCAGGAGTTTCTAACACGGGGTTATGCTCTCTGGGTAGGGCTGCCACCCGTCGGGGTTTCCCCGGATTTGGCAGTGGCGTGCACCTTATAAAGACAAAAAGACACTGCCTACCCTAGTTGATTACAGGAACGAAATATATTATTTATTGTTACAAACATTACCTTTTTATAAAATTATATAAAACAAATGTACAAAAATAATCAATTTGCGATCCGCGCCATCTATCGAGTCGGTGCGCCAAAATTACGTACGTATTGGTCGATTCCGTGGAGATTGACTTGAACCATTCCGCGGCACTAGCGCCGCTGCGCGCCGAAAGCGGTAAAGACAGGCGATTTTCTGTCTAAATTTATATTTGTGTGCCTCATGGTAAGGGCCTGGCCACATGTCCACGACACGGCGTCGTAAACGTAAAACGACACGGTGTCGCGTCGGAGCGCGACACATTATCCACCGTGCGAATATCCGTTGCCGCGTCGTGAAAACACACGACACGACGTCGTAAACGTAAAACGACGCTGTGTCGCGTCGGAGCGCGACACAATTATCCACCGTGCGAATATACGTTGCCGCGTCGTGAAAACACATGCTGCACCGGGCACCGCAGCTCAGGTCGCGCCGCGCGCCGGGCAGATTAACTTTGCTGTGTTGAGTAGATGCACGGTGCGGTGCCACGTTCGATTACGACGCCGCAGCTTCTCGTACATGTTCAAAATATTTTGCGATCAGTTTTCAATTCGACATGGATCCTATCACACGTATTCTGCTCTTGTTGCTTTTAAGAAGAAGCATGAAGAAAAAGCAGAAGAAACGAAAATGTTGGATAAATCCATATCTTTCTATTATGAACCATGATGGCAGTCATTTCAAAAGGAAGTACGAGGCTTTAAAAATAAGTGATCACAAGTTTTATGATTATTTTAGAATGTCTGTGTCAAGTTTTGAAGAACTATTATGGAAAATATCGCCTCGTTTAAAAAGGCAAAATGTATTTAGGAAACCAGTTCGACCTCTGGAGATGTTGGGATTAACAATAAGGTAAGAATTAAAACTATATATATTTATGTTATTGTTTATTGTCATTGTCAATCAAACAAGAATGTTTTATAATTAATTAGTCAAGCTTGTAACTATTTGGAAATAATTAGGTAACACTATTAACAAATTTTATACACGGTGTCACATGAAGACACCGAAACAACGTATATTCGCACGGTGGATAATTGTGTCGCGCTCCGACGCGACACAGCGTCGTGTGTTTTCACGACGCGGCAACGTATATTCGCACGGTGGATAATTGTGTCGCGCTCCGACGCGACACAGCGTCGTTTTACGTTTACGACGCCGTGTCGTGTGTTTTCACGACGCGGCAACGGATATTCGCACGGTGGATAATGTGTCGCGCTCCGACGCGACACCGTGTCGTTTTACGTTTACGACGCCGTGTCGTGCACATGTGGCCAGGCCCTAACACGGACCGCGTGTGTGTGCGTTCTTATAAAAATATTGCACACAATAACAAAACTCACGCACACAAATACAGAAGTAAGACACTGTCTCATGTCTTTTACTTCCTTACGGAAGTAAGATGTTTCCGACCCGCGACTCGATCGGCGAACAACATTCGGTGCGAGCGAGGCGCGAATACCGCGACGCCCGATGTTAAGCGAACAATTCCGAACGGGTAGCCTGTCTCGCTCTCTCGTTAGCTATTATTTGTAGATTCGATTTTCCGATGTTGAGTATGTAACGAATTTAAAAAGGCGCTTTTTTGTAACTTTAATTAGTGCAAAAACAGTACTATTTAAGTTTGTCGTATTTTTGTTGGTTTTGCATACTTGGATTGGACGCCATTATTGTTTGTTTTGATTATTACGTGTGTGATAGTGGTGACTAGTAAATAAGCGAATAAAAGTTTTAGTGTATTCTTAAAAGTTGTCTGAAATTGGATAATTTTAATTGTGATAATTGTGGTGGTGTTTATTGTTTGCGGTCGTCAGTTAATAGAGGAAATTACTTAGAGATTTGCTTGATATTTGAGAAGACGAAGAAAAAAAACTGTCCCGCAGTATTTCTGTAAGTTATTAGGTTCTCAAAATTTTGTGTCTACCCTGTCGTAAAACTCTGTGCACGCCACTGGGATTTGGCCTAGTTTGGAGGCCGTACGGGGTTTTCAATAAGTGTGCTTTTTATGTGAATGAAAAATTAAGCCATTGTTTTTTAATTATATTATTTTCGGACACGTCCGGGGAAAGAATGCGATTTAGGGCCTGGCCACATGTGCACGACACGGCGTCGTAAACGTAAAACGACACGGTGTCGCGTCGGAGCGCGACACATTATCCACCGTGCGAATATCCGTTGCCGCGTCGTGAAAACACACGACACGGCGTCGTAAACGTAAAACGACGCTGTGTCGCGTCGGAGCGCGACACAATTATCCACCGTGCGAATATACGTTGCCGCGTCGTGAAAACACACGACGCTGTGTCGCGTCGGAGCGCGACACAATTATCCACCGTCGAATATACGTTGTTTCGGTGTCTTCATGTGACACCGTGTATAAAATTTGTTAATAGTGTTACCTAATTATAAAACATTCTTGTTTGATTGACAATGACAATAAACAATAACATAAATATATATAGTTTTAATTCTTACCTTATTGTTAATCCCAACATCTCCAGAGGTCGAACTGGTTTCCTAAATACATTTTGCCTTTTTAAACGAGGCGATATTTTCCATAATAGTTCTTCAAAACTTGACACAGACATTCTAAAATAATCATAAAACTTGTGATCACTTATTTTTAAAGCCTCGTACTTCCTTTTGAAATGACTGCCATCATGGTTCATAATAGAAAGATATGGATTTATCCAACATTTTCGTTTCTTCTGCTTTTTCTTCATGCTTCTTCTTAAAAGCAACAAGAGCAGAATACGTGTGATAGGATCCATGTCGAATTGAAAACTGATCGCAAAATATTTTGAACATGTACGAGAAGCTGCGGCGTCGTAATCGAACGTGGCACCGCACCGTGCATCTACTCAACACAGCAAAGTTAATCTGCCCGGCGCGCGGCGCGACCTGAGCTGCGGTGCCCGGTGCAGCATGTGTTTTCACGACGCGGCAACGTATATTCGCACGGTGGATAATTGTGTCGCGCTCCGACGCGACACAGCGTCGTTTTACGTTTACGACGTCGTGTCGTGTGTTTTCACGACGCGGCAACGGATATTCGCACGGTGGATAATGTGTCGCGCTCCGACGCGACACCGTGTCGTTTTACGTTTACGACGCCGTGTCGTGGACATGTGGCCAGGCCCTACGCCAATTGTCCGGGTTTTTTTTAATTCCTTGTTCGGGTTCGGCGAATTTAGATGTGGCCATATCTCTGGGGGATATCCCGCATAAACTTTATTATCACGGAAAGCGGTAAAAAAGCGTGAATAAAACATTTGATGAAACCCATCACATAGAGCATGTGCTGAAAGAGAAGAGTCGTGGCAGAAACTAATATAATGAATTTTACATCGAAATCGAACCTTATAGTCTGTACTTTTAGGTATTTAAAAGAATGTAAACAAACCATTAAAAGGGTTGTTTATAAGACAACGTTTGGTTCCTGTTAATTTTTTATATTATAAAATAATTGACCTCACTACTGCAGTCCGTTCCATTTAAATAACATGTGTTATCGCTTAATTTTACCGAATATATACAAATTCACGAATACAAACATATTTTTATCACATTAAATTATTTAGTTTTTCTCAGTAAATCGACAGTAAAAAGTACCCAAATTTGCAAAGGTATAAAACGCAAGGCTGCATTATACTGGAAGTAAAAAGACTAATTTTAAAGTCACAGGTTTAAAGTAGCAACAGCAACACCTACCTTACGTGATTCTTAACATTCGCCATTGCTTGCTGTCAATTTGACAGCTCCGGTTTGTTTATATTATTTTAAATACCTAAAAGAACAGACTAGACACCTGTCTTATAAAAACTCAACAAACTTCTGTCGTTTAAATATGTTATTTCATTGCGTATTTTGATATAAAGTTTATGTATAAAATAATGCGAAACGGGATAAATCCGCACATAATTCCACAAGGGAAATTATATACATAGATATGTACATGTGTAATATTTGATGAGCTCTATAAAAAGGTCGTAAACGCCCTAGAAACTGTAATCACTTTTTACCTTCTGGAAGTCAACTTACGACCTTTTAAAGAAAAAATATGAAATTTGGCGATAACTCAAAAACGGCTCGATCGATTTTATTCAATATAGTTTTCATTGAAAGTATGTACTTATAAGGCCTCATTATCATGAATTTTCCCGATTTTTTTTGACTCGTGGTTGAAAAGTTAGAGGGGGGGGGACACTATTTTTTTTGTTTTTGGAGCGAAAATTTACAAAACTGCTGACTTTATCAAAAAATAATGTTAGAAGACCCCTATTATTTTTACAAAACTTATTAAACGGCACCCCACACATCAGTGTTGAAAAGAAAAAAAAAAATTTTTTTTAATTTTATTTTACCGTTCTGTCGGCGTTATACATACACATACTCATACCAAATTTCAGCTTTCTAGTACTGATGATCACGGAGCTAAGCCGCGGACGGACGGACGGACGGACAGACGGACATGGCGAAACTATAAGGGTTCCTAGTTGACTACGGAACCCTAAAAACCATAAAATAGCACTGGCAGGCCTTCCAATCCTACGACATCTTTCCGCACACTCATCTAAAAACGTAAGGGGAAGGGAGGAGGCCATGAAAATATTTTGGAATCAAGGGGGCTCATGATAAAATGGTTTGGAAACCCTTCCCTAAAGTGTCCCGGTTTCAGTGTTCGCGTATGACCTGCCCCTAGTAAGTAAAGTAAGTAAGTAAGTAAACACTTTATTGTACACAAAAACAGTAAAAAATACATCTATTACAAATAACATATAGGTACAAAGGCGAACTTAGTGTTGTAATAAGAAACGTTCCTCGACAGCTGGCCCGCAATTTAAATCATAACGGTTGTAGTTCACAGTGAATCATCTTTCCGCTTGATTCACCTCCTTTGTGCGTACGGCTGAGCTACAGCACAAGAGGAAAGCAACAACCGCCTTCAAAAAACACGTGTTCTTAATCCTTTTTCATACTACGCGTGTACGCTCAGTACGGTGATGTAGTACAAAGGAAAGGTGTTGTAAGTGCAGTACCCGTGTTTGAAAGTTCATGGTTCTTAATGCTTTTTTATTTTGAGGCGATAAGGACTTTTATTTGCATTTTAGAATTCAGACGCATTATGCCTAGTACGGCGTAGAGTCCCGATCGTTTACACGGGGGTAAGAAAGATCTAAGAGTATATGGTTTTATAATCAGGAGATAGATTTTTTGATAAATGAATGAATGAAACTTTTTATTTTGGACATAAAAAATCGATATCATATTAGTAGGGTCTTAATATAAGGTTATTACCTAGGTTAAGGTTAGTAAGGTATGTAAATGGATGGGCAACTGTATCACAAATTACGAACAGATTTAGTGTACAGTTGGCCCTGCAGACGCATCCCTTAAAGATCGACACAGATTGGTCCTGTCACTGTCTTGTCAGGCTTTTTTAGGGTTCCGTACTCAAAGGGTAAAAACGGGATCCTTTTACTAAGACCACTGGCCGTCCGTTCGTCCGTCTGTCTGTCACCAAGCTGTATTTCCTGAACCGTGATAGCTAGACAGTTGAAAATTTCACAGATGTATTTCTGTTACCACTATAAAAACAAATACGAAAAACAGAATAAAATAAATATTAAGTGGTTGTACAGAACCCTCAGTGCGCAAGTCCGACTTGCACTTGGCCGGGTTTTTTACTACCCTAAACTACGACGGTAGACTTTGTATATTTTTCCGCCGCTAGCAGTCACTTATTTCGCCATTTTACAATAAGTATCTCAATGAAACCCCGGAAAAACCTTAAAAAAAATTATACCGCAAGGATATATCCGGGAAAATCCGGGCGCGTCGCAAAGGCTGCGTCTTCATTTACATGCCGGCGCCGCCTACTTCCGCCGAGGTGCGCCCGCGCACGACGCGGCCTATGTGTAATGTGTAACAGACAGATATCAGGCAGAACAGATATCAATAAACCGGTGATTATTCGGAGCGTTTTAACCGCCTCATTACCGTAACCGCAATATTGGCCAACCAACGTCATTTTGATAAGAATTTAAAAATCTGCGTCATCTACAAGACAACAAAATGGCGCCATTGATCATACGGGGTTCTTCAAAATATTGTGTCCACGGTAATGAATGAGGCGGTTAAAACGCTCGAATAATCACCCAAACCACCATAGAAATCGTAAAAAATTGGGAATAATATTGACACGACTTATTTCACAAGGTACTCGGCAAAAAAAAGGTGAAATGTGTACTGAATGATATTCCTTTGCTATTTCGCAACAGGGCGGCTTGGCCAATATTGGTAAATTGTAATCAATCATTAATTATTATGTCATTGGCAGCATCGGCAGACGATTTTTTACGTAATAGCGTAACATGGTCAATTGTTCACGTAAAAGAAGGAATTTGTCATTAACATAGGCATTGGCGTATTAAGGGGGGTGGCCGGGTGGGCCGTGCCTAGGGTTGCCGACTAATTAGGTATTAATTATTATCCAATGTATACATTCATTTACCGCATGTTAAAATTAATTTGCCAGTTAGCATGTAAAGTATAGTTGTTAGTGCTAACATTAATGGTATTAAAAAAATAAATAAAATAAATTATTATGTAAACTTTTTTGACAAGAAATAAAGTAAATTTAGGTCTGAAAAGCAAGCTACTTGTTACTAACAATCTTTGGATACTTATTCCGAAATAAAGATATTATTATATTATAAAAGGAAAATAAATAGTATTTTAGAAAAATTAACAGTATTGTTTTTTTTTTGTTTTAAATAAGTACATATTTTTAGGGCTTCTGGCACAATTTATCAATTTAGCGAGATTTTTAAAAATTTCGTAAGCCTCAACACAATCTTGTTTCTCTCGGGATGTAACAGACAAAAGGGGTATAGATTTTTTGCCTTAATATTTTAAAAATAATCCATTATTTACGTATATGGAATGGATACTTGTGCCTTATGATGCTAAAAACAGGATTTTTTGTACTTTATTTTTGTTAAACAGTAAACAGCTCGACTCATGTAGTGAAAAACAGTATAATACTGTTTTAACAGTATGGTTGGCAACCCTAGCCGTGCCCACCCTAGGATTTTGGCTTACCCTTAGAAATTCATGACTTCAACTCATTGGCCATGGCCAGGCCCCACCCAGGCCCTACCTGAAAAATAATCTTAGATACGCTAATGGACATAGGTAAAGTAATGCCCAAATTAGTCATAAGGGCATTTTATTTTATAAACCGGAATTAATTCGCGTGTTTAAATCTTTTTAATGCAATGGTTCCCAACAATTCCAAACAGCACCTTTAGAATCAATGTGCCACGCGACTCTTTACCTATCCCTTTCTGTGCAGTACTGTAAGAGAGTGACGGGTGACGCTAAGTCGCGCGACAAGAGACGTGATGCATAATTGCATAGTTGTGCTAGACGAACGGGCAGGGGTGCCGGAGACAAAATGTGGTCCGCGGACGATTCAAATTCGCGGTCTAGACGTGGGTAGAGTACGTCCGAGGAAAGGATTTTGTTTTTATTTGGTCCACACGAACAACGAAATAAGTGATCCATGTTTAATGAATGAAAGTATTCTGTATCCTGGGGGTGCCTAAAAATAGTTACAAACCTGCATTGAATGTCAAGTTATATGTTTTCGATTGTATTGTATACCATAATTTCGTACGCAGACAAGGGACTAACGGCAGCAAACAACAGTGGCAGGACCGGGCATGTGCCTATTTAGAAGACAATTGACAACATTTCATATTTTTAAGACTATCATTTTATTACTTTTCTGAATTCTGCTTACAAAGATGAAGTAATCTCTGTTTTTATTTATTTTCTGAGATGATTATTTATTTTATTATTAATTTATAGAAACATACTCATTTTAAAATGTGGCAACACCAAAACCAGAACTTAATGGAACGGTTACTTTAGTCGGTTTTCTTATTAAAAAAAAACTTAATATAACTCGGTATCTCGGTATGCATCTGTCATCTGTCAACGTCAAATAAAAAAAAATTCTATGTTTTCGCTCTTTGGTTTAGACAACAACCCTATTCAGCCCGTATTGTCTTAGATTGCAGTTATTTGATGTATTTTCTTATATTTCTTTAAATACAGAAGAATAAATTCCAAGATTTTTTTTTAAGGTACACGACATAAAGCCCTGTCGATCTCTATATTAATTTCCACCTGTTATAAATATGAAATGTTGTCAATTGAAAGGAGTCTTTACTTTCATTGCCAACGTCAAGCAATGAAGGTGAATCAAAAATATCGCAATAGACCCGGTTCTATAGGTTAATTATGTGTACAAACCGCGAGAGTTTAAAGTTTGTTGGCCAGGTCATGCAAAATAAATATGTTATTCTGACCTCCTTTTAATGTCAAAAAATAACGCATAGGTTCTGAGCAAGCTTGTTATTTTATTAACACGTTTTATTTATATAATTAACTTCGGAAGAAAATTTTACCTACTTCTACAAATTGTCGTATCACAATGAAACTTTGTATGTACAGGTAATTCAGGTGACAAACGACAAAACAATAATGTGTTAAGTATCTTGGAGGTGATCTGATAATGGTGGCGAAAGGTGGTCATAGGACATCCAAAACATCACATGGCAAGGGCTCATGTGACATATTTCGATGTCAATGCAAGGAAGTAAGAACAGTCTGCTATAAAAAAGTGTTTTGATTAAAATATCCCTACTTTGCAGGTATAACAAAAACAAAACACTGTTCCATAACATAACAAAAAAAAAACAACCATGAAAATATAATCTATGGAAATCTACTTTTAGAACTATTAATTAAAAACGCAGGGTCAAGTAAATGAAGTAAGTACCTAGTTGCAAAGAAGGGAGGAAAGGTGACATTCCAAATGTGCAGCTGTGGCGGTCGCACAAAGCGCCGCGCACCCCTCTCCTTGCAAATTATTGTTTATGGTCGAAACATAGATAAATTATTCGAGTTTTCAAAACGCAACCATAAACACAAATTTTAAATTTTAGCACTAATTAATAAGATGCTAAAACATTTTACAAATAAAATGTAATAAAGAAAATGAAGGAGGTAAAGCAACTAAATTTAGACATGTGAGAGAAATATCGTGATAAAACATTTCTTCGCGTTTGCGGTCAGAGAACGGTCGCTGATCAATCTTAAATGAAGGTCAACGACATCTATCTTACTAACAGACCCGGTCAAAATGACTCCGACCTGGTTGTTGTTGACACATCCGGATCGGAAGGCACATCACACGTGGTGACCCTTGCCGCGAAGTTTCTAAAAAACTTTGATAAAAAAACGTGCGCCAGCACGTAAAGTTACTATTGTGGTTTTAATTGAAACGAAAGAGACGACAGATTGTTCACTACGAAATGAATGGAACAGCTGTAAGCGTAACGACAATAGCTACATTAAATTATGTTATTCGGAGGTTTCCGCGGTAATGCAGCGGTCAACTCGCTATATATATACGTCGAGTGTAGGTATGTTACGATTTACCACAGAAACCGGTTCGTCTGCACAACTCGTGTCTACCTACTTCATCAATTCAGTCACCCGTACTTTCTTACAAAGCCACACGTATCCACGAGATATCCATTTCAAACACATTTGTATGAACCACAGATCAAATATTGTTTTAACGATAAGATGCGTTTATCGATTAGGAACAGGAATGCACTGTAGCGGTTAACTTTTGAAATTTGAACAAAGCGAACAACGGCAAGTCCGAGCTGGTTCGAGTTACTTTTACCTGGTTTCCCGCCACGTCGGTGACCACATGCAGGCCGGGATTGGTGCAATTTGATAGGAGACACAACGTTTACACCGAATCACGGTCTAAGCGTGGCCACCGCTGTGAACGACCGCCGGACGGGTAACGGGACCGCGCGCCGCGGATGCTGCGTAGCGGTCTTCGACGGCCGGGCCCGCTTGGATAGGCCGGGACTGGTGCAATATCGCACAGAAACCGAATATAGCGCCAGTCACCGCCCAGCCACACGGGCCTCCCGCACAAAGGATGCCGCCTCGTCGCTCCCATTCGCGAAGAGGCACCTCCGCTCGGTCTTCCTTCTTCGTACGAAGATTTTGTAACCCGGGGATTGATCGTCAGTGAAAGTCACACACTTTGGTTGAACGGTATCGGAAACGCGCGTATTTTGGAGAACAGCGCGCGTGCGACGCGCGCGGCGGCCGGCGACAGAGTGTCGCTGTCGGGCCGGGGAGGGGAGCGACGCCGGCGCAGCTGTCGCGCCGCGCCGCCCGCGCCCCGCGTCCCGCCGGCCCTTTATCGTTCTGGGAAGTGGTTCCTGAACTTCCCGATTGTATTACCCTACTCGTCCGATTTACCCGATTATCGGGTAAAATTTGTCATCTTTGAAAGTTGTGATCCTTGACCGGGCGATGACGTCGACACGGCGAGCTTTGCGTGATCACTCGTGTAGCATTGATACAGATATCAAGGTGATTGAAATTACAATATGTTTTATCGGAACTGGTATCCTGTGAACGCATATCAAGTAGTATACCGCACACTTTCATTTTAAATTTAAATGGAGACCCAGTTTGTGGAACCGGTCGATTGATCGATTAAAATAAGAGATTTTAATGAGATCTGTCGAATGACGAATGTGGGCGTCTAGGATGTTGAGATATGTTGAAGTTATTGAACAAACTTAATCAAATAACACAATACTAAACGAAAGCCAATGTAAAAAATATCCCTTACTAAATATAACCAGTAGTTAATAGAACGTTCCAAAACCGTAACTTTTTACGCTGTGGATATTTTGGCTTTATTACTTGAAATTCTCGAAATATTTAGTCCTGTTTTGTTTCCTATTTGATTACATCGGTGACGTTCATCGATTGTCAACGAGTTACCAGAAAATTTGTCGTTGCCAGTAAAATAAATTAGTACTTACCACTAAAATATATATGGAAAAATATATAAGGAAAACAGTAACATGCATGGATTGTAAAATCCATGCATGTTACTGTGTTCCTTCCAAACCTGATGCAGGCTAATCGTTTTGACATTTGATAAGGTCGGCCAATTGGAGCGCGTTTTACATGTAATTTTCTGATGAGATATCTATTTAAATGTAGTCTAAATTATAAAATTCACGATTGCACTTAAATTTCGACCTAAGTGATCACTTCAAGTATTTATTTCACCTTTGATTTTTGATCAGTTGATCGAAAGACAGACCTATAGTGAAATATTCTGGGACATCATGTGTTACAACTAACACTACCTGTAGTAAAAGCCACATTATTTTAATATAGCAACTGAGTAAATTATTCTCTTTCCCATTTTTGGTACTATTTTGCCAGACAATATAAAATTCAGGAATGATTCCATAAACCAAAATTCAGTCAAACTTAATCCGTGTTTTGCTTCAATCCTCAAATCAATCCACATATCATGGCATTATTTGTGTGCGAACGACTATGAAATGAAACTAGTTCTACAGTCGTGTGTGACTGCAAATATAACATTCGTACGTAACATTATAATTACGTCACTAACCTGTCAACTGAAATAGACAGTTTACTGGGTGAATCAACTTTTTTAGAGGCACTTACTTTTTACATGGGCATAGGCACTGTGCAAGATATGGTCCACGATAACTTGATTTTAGTAAAACTTTGGGTAGGTTGTGTAAACAGAAACAAATAATCGATATCGTAATTTTTAGCATTAAAATTTAGGGTTGGGGCACTTCTTGTTGGACGACAAATACAATACAAATACGCTTTATTTTTATTGCAGACCAAAATACAGTTACACAAAAAATAAAATAAAAACAAAATTAAAAATCGGTTGTCAGAAGGCGATCTTATCGCCAAAGAACGATCTCGTCCAGATGCCCTTTGAAACACTTATCGGTTCCAGTTTTTTTTTTTCATAATTTTTGTCTTTTACCTTAATTGCGTCCGATTTCTAAGAAACGAAATTAGGTAGCCTTAAAACAAATATAGAAATTATCGATTAAATATGAATGGGTCGAAGAGAGAAATCCAAGCTATTATAAAAACATGTGTGTGATGATATAGTTAGTTTTCATTACCGCTGCATATAATTTTGCAATACATGGTGACTGTATATTATTTTGCAGTTCCTAGAAATCCACCGTCTGTTCTGTATTTGCCGGTGGAATCAAGTCTTGATACGAGAGCTATATACTTTAAATAACAGTAGGAGATAACAATGAACCTTTCACATACGACACGAATTCAATCTTGACCAAATTGTTATGCTAAAATACGACATGTTCTAGGCCTCTCACCCGTGAATGAACATTTGCTTCGCTTGATTAATTAATTATTTTAAAATGGATACTGCGCTCATGACCTAGTAACATATTACATTATCCTATATATCTGTCGTTATATACTTAAAAAAAAGAACATTCGTAATCAACAAAATCGTATCCACAAAAGTTAGAAGTTTAGTAATTTAAAACACATATTTAGCTGTCCTGAAAAACCGTTAACCGGGAGAAATCGTTCCATACCTGGCAACCCCGCGATATTCGACATTCAAACCGATCCCGCGCCCTACCTGCGCTCGCACTGCCACAGATTATCGAACGGCGGGATAAAATAAAAAATATCTACAGACCAAATAATAATATCAACGCACGAGCCACGTGGTCATAAATGTTATTTATCACAATTGGAACTAAATGACGTCACGGTTTTTGTACTCATTGACATATGGGTCGGTTTTTTTTTATTTCGCCGTGGAATTTCCCGGGCGCAGTGGCAAGAGTAAGATCGATCGAAGGGGCAGATGTTTGAACGATTTCAAAAGTTGTTTGTTCCCTGTACTTAGGTACAATTTACCTTTATCTTTATTTATAACGAGATCCAGATATTATAATCTTTAAAAAACTTAGTTCAGATAGTAGGTTATGAATTGAATAATATTTGTCAATATTATTTAAATGCTGATTGCTTTAGACATTTTTCTCTATGATCAAACATGTTTCTTAACATATTATTAATGTTACTACCTAGAGCTATTGGGATTTATTGTTATTGGTATATACCAACCTACAGTTTGAATTTTTCATTGATAATTTTTGTTTCAAAAACTACTCGAAATCGACAAAATTCACCCGGAAAAATGGTTTTTTTAACTTATTTTCGACTGCACGCAATAAAAGCATGAAATAGCAATGTTACTACTTAGAACTCGGGGAAAAGTATTATTCACTTCAAAAAGTTGGTTGAAATTATCAATATATTTGTACAATATGAAAAAAAATAATTTTTAAGGGAATAAGGCCTCTTAACCCTTAAATGCATGGTGTAAGATGCAGCGTACATAAACAAAAATGAATTACTGGTTGTAAACTAGAAACATTTATTTGAAATAACATAATATTTTATAATGTTGTGTTTTTTTAATTCATGCATTTAAGGGTTAAGAAGTCCTCTTAAGTCCGTTAATAGGTAAAAGTACCTATCTCACATGTAAGTAGTAAGTGTCTACAGACCAACAATTTATTACCTTCAAAATCAAAATGGTAACAACCGTCGGAAATGGCTCCTTCACTTTTATGAGTGCCTGGTATCATCATGAAGATCACCGCGTGCAATACGAGTACTTTGTGTAGTAAACATGGTAATTTTTATAGTGGGCTGCGCGCAATTTTCCCACGTTTCATCGCAACAACAGCATTATCGACGGTGACCACTCACCGCTTACCATCATACCATCAACTACCAGCGCCGTTACGTTTCTTTACGCGGGCATTACGTTGGTACCTACCTATATACGAGTATGTCTATAGTGTCAGTTGTTCCCAATGCGAGCCGAGGCGACCGGTAAGGTCGTAGAATAGAAGAGGAGTTTCCAGTTCGCTCGTTTTCGAAGTTAATTTTAGGTTTAGGTTACATTGTGCCCTATCTGGGCCATTTTTTTGTTGTACACGCCACTTTTTTTTATTTAGGATTAAGTACTAAGGTATTTTCTACTTTTGAGAATTTATTAGGTACTATGGTGGCTTATTCTTGGGGGAAACCTATATTCGCGAGGCTTGAATAGTTGGAATATTACATCAGACATCACAGCACAACTTGGCGCTAATTATTCGGAGTGAATTACGGTGTCTTTAATTGAGGAATATTTCGGCTACAAAGCGACAACGCGGCATTATATCGGAAATGTATCAAGTTTTATTCCAAGCTTTCAAACAGTTCCCGGTATCCGATAGAGCTGAACTTTGGCACACTTAAGTAAGTTCGGTAACGATACCATCAAAAAATCAAAACGTTCATTCTGCACGTAGGAAACAGGGCACTGTCACATGTCTGAATCTGAATCTACCGATATTTCACAAGAGGAGACCGCTATTGAAGAAAGCCGAAAGAAATTCAACAGTAAGTAATTATACTTAAAACTATTACAATTATATTATAACTAGGCAATTGATACAATTAGAGATGTAATAATGCGTACTATATTATTATTTATGATACTGTCGAGAACTAATGATCTGATCATTCAGCCGGATGGTAGTACATATATAATATGTACCTATATATAATAAATAACCCATACCTAAAATAAGCAAAACTTGAATAGGACTTCTAATTCTTGATTTTTATCAACACTTTAAAGTTACTTGAGTACCTATACATTTTGAACCACTTATATGGAGAGGGCCAAGCCGCCGATAACAATCCTTCGCTCTCCAGATTTCCAATCGTTACCCAATTACGTCGATTACAAATTCTAGGCTGGGTACTTGAAGTTATCAATCATCGTCAAGAGAAACTTATCTGTAGGTAATAAGTTTTTAGTAGTTTGACTAGAAAGGAATCCGATTAACACGTGTAAGTATGGACACAGGACTATTTAGAAAGTTGCATGCTGGGGCACAGGCAATGTGGTGTTCTCCACAAAGACTTTGGAATTAAACACAGATATGTATTTGAGTATACACTGCAGGTAGAGGTGCAACGTCCGTCCAGCGTCACCTGGTCACTATGCTGGAGGGGCGCCCCACTGGATACACGTTTATTTATACATATACAAATCCATACATCCAAGATACCAAAGGCAAAACTCGTACAAAAATATTCTGGCTAAAGACGGCACAAAGGCTATGCCTTCTGTTCGGCTGTAGACTGTAGTAACAGTTCTACAAAGATAAAAGTAGGTGCGGTATCAGGAGGGTCCTAATTTATTATACCTCACAAGTCACTAGCCGTAAAAGTGTTAGACAAGAAATGTTTAAGTGTGCTTTTAAAGATAAAAATGATATGTCGCTTTCAAATTATAATCACAGCATAATGACTGTCCTGTCCACTGAATCAGAGCGTAGAACGTGGACCAATCAGGCTGTGTATTTGTGAAGCCTAAAAGAAATGCATGAGGAATATGATTGGTTCATTTTACATATCTCCGTTCCGCTTCTGTGGGAAGGCAGCCTAAGTTCAGTACTTTTTTTTAAAGCCAAGTTGAGACGCAACGTAAGATTCTTCTTTTAGTTGAAATAAAAGTATATTTTTTCAGTTAGGTGCATGCCTAAATCGTTCAAATGTTTAGCAGACACAAATATTAATATCAATAGTAGGTGAGTAACCTTGAATACAGCTTCATTCATAAACGGAGGACCTTTGAGGACAAAACGCTAAAAATCTATTTACTATTTAACGATATTCTTTCTTCCATATCAGTATTAACTAGTTAAGCTTAAGCTATAGAAATCTTGCTGCGCAGCTGATAAGACTTTTTCTATTGTATCTACTTTCAAATTTCCATAACAATGACTGCATACCTGGAAAACCAGGTACCCATTGTCCACCATTTTAATACCACGTTTCTTAAACAATACCGAAATAGCCAAAATGTAGCCTAAAACAAAATCACCATACTGAGCCGAAGGACCATTTTTTTGCCAATATCTTTGCGAATATTTCAAACAAAAGGATGCTTCCTTTAAAACACCGTAAGTTAAATCTTTTAAACAATATACTGCCCGAGTTCTTACAGAATAAAGTTTAAATTTAACAGTAAGACCGTTTGGCCTCTGCGAGGGGTTTTACTGTGTTCTGAATCTTGATGCTTCTCTATAATGTTGTGTTTTGGTTGTTGGGTGTAAAATATGGTGTGACCATGGTACGCTTCTTGGAAAATATAAAAGTGTGTTGGTCGAGATTTTTGTACATCTCGTCCCGTTGGGCATCAATGGCGAATTGTGTTATACAATAATGGCTAACTTGTTCACTTCTTTTGTTCAAATAGGTTTTAAAATTGGGCTATTTTGTATCAATAGTCAAGTCAAGGTTATAAAATAGTACATTATATAAACCACGTATAGGAAAGCGCGGCGTAGGTCGAGGTCGGCCTCCGACTAGATGGAAGGTTGACTTCGTCAGGATAGCGGGGAATGAATGGATGCGGTCTGCACGGGATCGCACTTTGTGGCGAGTCATGGGGGAGGCCTATGTTCAGCAGTGGACGTCTGTGGCTAATAGATAGGATGTATAAACGTTTTATTGTAACCTCTTATTTAACCGTCTCCATTACAGCTTGATGGCCAAAAATTATTTAGTATGTCAAGATGTTTGGATGGTCGGATGTCCAGATGCTTTCTGTTCTCGCCTAGAGCATTTCTCGACCATTTCTCATGAAATTTTGCGAGTAGGTTCAATAAGTATATATTAGAAATTCAGTTTTTCGAAATGTAAGTATCAAAATGGCGGAGATAGGGGGTTGAATTGAAAACGGTTTTTTTTTCAAAATATCGAAAGAAACTCGTGAGGTCTGGAGCTCACAGAGCAACTAGTTATTCTAATTATTTAGGTACAACTTAGAAATCACACTAATATTATATGTTTTTTTTAATAAATAAATAAATATAAAGGGACAATCTTACACAAATCGACCTAGTTCCAAACTATGCAAAGCTTGTACCTAGACGACGATATACATAATATATAAATACAAATATAGATAACATCCATGACCCAAGCACAAATATTCGAGTTCATCACACAAATATTTGCCCTGGCCCGGATACGAACCCAGGACCGCCGGATCAGTAGGGAAGTGCTTACAAACTACTTATATCGTCTAGTACCCATAGTACAAGCTTTGCTTAGTTTGAGACTATAGGTCCATTTGAGTAAGATTGTCCCTTAATAATTATTATTTATTTATTTTGTTCATCCCGTGATTGATGGTTGCGTTTATCCCGTGATAAATAAGTGACATAGCATCGTCCCTCACACTCGCATTTTGTCAAAACGTGACGGATGCTTTGTCACTTATTTATCGCGTGATATAAGCAACCGCGCAGTAGGTACATACAAGTCAAGAAATATAAAATCAGTTTCTGACCAAATATTTACTTATTTAATGTGTTTTTTTTTATGAACACTGCGAATTTAGAGATGGCAGCCCTAGCCCCACATCATCTGCGCACTCAGTCGTTTCACTATGTGCTCTCCACGCAGCGTCAGCAACTTCGGAGACTAAACATCCTGTGACATTGACCAACGCATGCGCGACGCGTTGTAGGCAGGGATCGGACAAATGGGCGTCATTCTCATTGTACACGGTGTCCTGTATAATGGACAATCTTCTAATCGATAATTTTTGGATACACTAACAATTAGAAAAAAAAGGTGGCCGATTTGATTCCATTATTTATTTACATCTTCACCACAGTGTGATTAAACTTGTTAATTTTTTTTTCAGATAAAAACGGATTTCATTAATTATAACACCTGTTTAAAAAAATGTTCAGGGTACCATAAAGTTCTAACTTACGCAATAATAGCATCACTATTAAAGAAAAAAAAAACAACAGAATTCCTGAAACAACAACGAAACAAAAACAGAAATAGAATAGTATGTAAGGTATGTATTTATGTTATAATATACATGTATTTACTAGTATCTTAGACGGTCTCCGAACGATTAATTTTCTACTCTGCACTGCACCCACTTGAAACATGCATGTCTGTTTGGCCTTATAGTTGACTGGTAGAGAAAGCCATTTTGCGTTAAGTTCGCCATTTGCACTGACTTTTGTTTTGTGCAATAAAGTTAAAATTAATAACTAAACCCCACGTCAATTCCAGTTATTAAATAAATACTCCGATTATCTTAAAAACCAAGTAACGCTAATAAATAGGCCTATTTACAGGACTATTCTATAAGGTGCTCTTTTAGAACGTTGTCAATTAAATACGGGACACCTTGTAAATGACGCCCATCCGTCCGATCTGTTATAGGAAATGTGTACGTCGACGGTGCTGTCAATAGGACTCTTACCAGTGAATGTACAGTCGCCATCAGATATATCGAAGCATATACGGCGTCCATAAATATCGGAACATGACTCTTATTGACTGGGCGTTACAGTATATGTTCACATATTTATGAACGCCTTAAATGTCTGATGGCGACTGCAATCGATAGCGACTGCGTAATCGATTTGTATGGAGAATAGTACTGTCCCTTACCATGAGTTTACAGTGACTGCAGTCGGTAGCGACTGCGTAATCGATTTGTATGGAGAATAGTACTGTCCCTTACCATGAGTTTACAGTGACTGCAGTCGGTAGCGACTGCGTAATCGATTTGTATGGAGAATAGTACTGTCCCTTACCATGAGTTTACAGTGACTGCAGTCGGTAGCGACTGCGTAATCGATTTGTATGGAGAATAGTACTGTCCCTTACCATGAGTTTACAGTGACTGCAGTCGGTAGCGACTGCGTAATCGATTTGTATGGAGAATAGTACTGTCCCTTACCATGAGTTTACAGTGACTGCAGTCGGTAGCGACTGCGTAATCTATTTGTATGGAGAATAGTACTGTCCCTTACCATGAGTTTACAGTGACTGCAGTCGGTAGCGACTGCGTAATCTATTTGTATGGAGAATAGTACTGTCCCTTACCATGAGTTTACAGTGACTGCAATCGGTAGCGACTGCGTAATCGATTTGTATGGAGAATAGTACTGTCCCTTACCATGAGTTTACAGTGACTGCAGTCGGTAGCGACTGCGTAATCTATTTGTATGGAGAATAGTACTGTCCCTTACCATGAGTTTACAGTGACTGCAGTCGGTAGCGACTGCGTAATCGATTTGTATGGAGGATAGGTCTGTCCCTTACCATGAGTTTACAGTGACTGCAGTCGGTAGCGACTGCGTAATCGATTTGTATGGAGAATAGTACTGTCCCTTACCATGAGTTTACAGTGACTGCAGTCGGTAGCGACTGCGTAATCTATTTGTATGGAGAATAGTACTGTCCCTTACCATGAGTTTACAGTGACTGCAATCGGTAGCGACTGCGTAATCGATTTGTATGGAGAATAGTACTGTCCCTTACCATGAGTTTACAGTGACTGCAGTCGGTAGCGACTGCGTAATCTATTTGTATGGAGAATAGTACTGTCCCTTACCATGAGTTTACAGTGACTGCAATCGGTAGCGACTGCGTAATCGATTTGTATGGAGAATAGTACTGTCCCTTACCATGAGTTTACAGTGACTGCAATCGGTAGCGACTGCGTAATCGATTTGTATGGAGAATAGTACTGTCCCTTACCATGAGTTTACAGTGACTGCAATCGGTAGCGACTGCGTAATCGATTTGTATGGAGAATAGTACTGTCCCTTATCATGAGTTTACAGTGACTGCAATCGGTAGCGACTGCGTAATCGATTTGTATGGAGAATAGTACTGTCCCTTACCATGAGTTTACAGTGACTGCAATCGGTAGCGACTGCGTAATCGATTTGTATGGAGAATAGTACTGTCCCTTACCATGAGTTTACAGTGACTCCAATCGGTAGCGACTGCGTAATCGATTTGTATGGAGAATAGTACCGTCCCTTACCATGAGTTTACAGTGACTGCAATCGGTAGCGACTGCGTAATCGATTTGTATGGAGAATAGTACTGTCCCTTACCATGAGTTTACAGTGACTGCAATCGGTAGCGACTGCGTAATCGATTTGTATGGAGAATAGTACTGTCCCTTACCATGAGTTTACAGTGACTGCAATCGGTAGCGACTGCGTAATCGATTTGTATGGAGAATAGTACTGTCCCTTACCATGAGTTTACAGTGACTGCAATCGGTAGCGACTGCGTAATCGATTTGTATGGAGAATAGTACTGTCCCTTACCATGAGTTTACAGTGACTGCAATCGGTAGCGACTGCGTAAACGATTTGTATGGAGAATAGTACTGTCCCTTACCATGAGTTTACAGTGACTGCAATCGGTAGCGACTGCGTAATCGATTTGTATGGAGAATAGTACTGTCCCTTACCATGAGTTTACAGTGACTCCAATCGGTAGCGACTGCGTAATCGATTTGTATGGAGAATAGTACTGTCCCTTACCATGAGTTTACAGTGACTGCAATCGGTAGCGACTGCGTAATCGATTTGTATGGAGAATAGTACTGTCCCTTACCATGAGTTTACAGTGACTGCAATCGGTAGCGACTGCGTAATCGATTTGTATGGAGAATAGTACCGTCCCTTACCATGAGTTTACAGTGACTGCAATCGGTAGCGACTGCGTAATCGATTTGTATGGAGAATAGTACTGTCCCTTACCATGAGTTTACAGTGACTGCAATCGGTAGCGACTGCGTAATCGATTTGTATGGAGAATAGTACTGTCCCTTACCATGAGTTTACAGTGACTGCAATCGGTAGCGACTGCGTAATCGATTTGTATGGAGAATAGTACTGTCCCTTACCATGAGTTTACAGTGACTGCAATCGGTAGCGACTGCGTAATCGATTTGTATGGAGAATAGTACTGTCCCTTACCATGAGTTTACAGTGACTGCAATCGGTAGCGACTGCGTAATCGATTTGTATGGAGAATAGTACTGTCCCTTACCATGAGTTTACAGTGACTGCAATCGGTAGCGACTGCGTAATCGATTTGTATGGAGAATAGTACTGCCCCTTACCATGAGTTTACAGTGACTGCAATCGGTAGCGACTGCGTAATCTATTTGTATGGAGAATAGTACTGTCCCTTACCATGAGTTTACAGTGACTGCAATCGGTAGCGACTGCGTAATCGATTTGTATGGAGAATAGTACTGTCCCTTACCATGAGTTTACAGTGACTGCAATCGGTAGCGACTGCGTAATCGATTTGTAAGGAGGATTGTAGTTCTACAAAGTAACCGCAAAGGCCGCTAAACCGAAATGATCGGGAATTTAAAAAACTATGTGCACTATATACATAAATTATATTTTATTGTTTTTCGAAGTATTCTCCGTTACATTCAATGCACTTTTGCATTCTTTTAAACCAGTCATTAAAACAATAATTCCAGTTTGAAGTAGGCATTGCCAAAATGGCCGATTTATAGGCTTCCACAGCGGCTTCTGGGTTCTCAAACCGCTGACCACGCAATAAATCTTTAATTCTAGGGAACGTAAAAAAATCATTTGGACTCAGGTCAGGGCTGTATGGAGGATGGGACATCAACTCAACGTTTTCGTCGTTCAAAAATTTAGTTGTTTTGTGGGCGGTGTGGGAGCTCGCATTGTCGTGGTGTAAGATGACGCGGCGTCTCGGGTTCCCTTGGCGAAGTTCGGCCAGCACCTCCGGCAAACAAACTGTGATATACCAATCAGCGGTAACGGTTCTTTGTTCTTCTAGAGGAATTGTGGCAACATGCCCCTTTTTTGAGACGAACGAAGCCACCATCTTCTTCGACACGCTTCGAGAACGCACAACTTTCGTTGGTTTGACCTCGTCATCGAAGACCCATACTGCCGACTGGTGCTTTCTTTCAGGCTCATAAGAATAAATCCAGGATTCGTCACCCGAGACCATATTATAAACGGCTTTTGACTTTCCTCCATTGTAGCATTTCAGAATAGATCGGCACCAATCAACACGAGCCGCCTTTTGCTCTTCAGACAAATTATGGGGTACCCATCGGGAAATCAATTTTCTGACACCCAATTCACCATGCAAAATAGTGTGAATTGCAGTCATTCCAATGCCTATGGTTGCCCGAATCTGCTCGTATGTCACATGTCTATCTTCTTTTAGTAGTTTTTCCACAGCCGCGATGTTTTCAGGCGAAACCGCCGTTTTCGGCCGACCTGATGAAGGTACGGTGCCAAGAGAGGCACGACCCCGTCGAAACTCAGCATACCACCGATATATTGTCGTCTGACTAGGTGCTTCAATGTCGTATATAGTAACAAGCTCATTGCGACATTCATCTGGAGATAAGCCACGACGAAAGTTATGGTAAATAATTGCACGAAAATTTTCACGCGTCAGCTCCATTTTGTTCATCGAGTTGTCAATTTAAAAATGGAATTAAAAAAATATATCGTTCTTTTTTTAAATTGTAAAAACGGCATCGTGATTGTAAGTCGCCAGTATGCATGTGACAAAAAAGGATTTAATGTAACTCAGTTTAAAGTACTCTATTCCCGATCATTTCGGTGTGCCCCTCGTATAATTATCATTATATTATTATACTATTCTCCATACATATTGTTTACGCTGTCGCTAGAGTACGGTCACGGTAACTCATGGTAAGGGTAGGTAGATAGATAGATTTTTTTTTATTTTTAATAATCATACATTGTCAATATAAGCTAGAACACAATCATAGCCATTAGTATTATTACATATTTTATTATATTTTTTTCAACACAGACAGATTGAATGATAGGCCACGTTCCAAATCTGTTAAATGAGAGTCGTATTCTAAGTTTAATCGTACAAACTGGGTTTTAGGGGGTCGCGAAGGAATTCTGATGGTCATTAAGGGCCGTGACACCAAAAAGTTTGAAAAACACTGACATACATAAAGAAATTCGGTATTCTTATTTTACATTTGGTGTAGGTACGGAACCAATAAATCAAGTGGTACAAATAATTTAATTTATATTAATAATTGAGATTAAGTAGTTAATAATATTGAATAAGATGTCAAAATGATGGTAAGATTTTAAAAATAGGTACTGGTACTATTCCGAATTTCTTAGGTCGGTACGTTATGAATATCAATACTCGGCCCGACCCTGTAATGTATAGTGCTGCCACCAATACTAACTACATACGGCACTGAAACTTGGTCGCTCACAATGGGCCTCATCCCATAAAAAGGTGTTTTGAACCTACCTAGTATGTGCTAGTATTTAAGATCTCTTTTATGTACAACATGAATCGCAATAAACTTAATTTGAATTTGAATTTGAAGGCTCAAAGTTACTCGTAGGCCAATGGAGCGAGCTATGCTCGGAGTTTTCTTGCGGGATCGAATCTGAAATGATTAGATACGCAAGAGAACAACATTTGTAGATATAGCTCAGACAGTCGCCAAACTTAAGTGATAAGTGGGTGCGGCACATTGCTCGTAGAACCGATGGCCGTTGGGGCAGAAAGGTGGCGACCCGCGGCCCGACGACCGGATGAGGATCGCGGACAGAAATTGGATGACGGCGGCGCAAGACCGATCGTTGTGGAGAACTTTGGGGGAGACCTTCGTCCAGCAGTGGACGTCTGATATGATAATGATGATGATGATGACCAATAACTTCCTGCACGCGCCCTGTGCCCAACCACCGACCGAAACTTTACGTTATCGTGATATAAATTGACATTTATAGTGCTGCCACCATATTTGGGTTGGTCTGGGTGGGACTGTCTAGAACACAATTTGACTGCACTTGATTTTTGCCTAGAGCTTAAACTGACTACTTCATAATTGGTCGAACACTCAAATCTACTAAAACACAAATTGACTAGTGCACATTTTTCCTACATAGCATAGTGACATGAGCCTAAAATTGTCCTGACATCCAGGTAGAAAATGTATTTCCCACCTTTTAATGTTGACTTGTCTGTTTAAGTTAAGTACTACTTATAACATATGTTATATGATAGGTGATGTGATGAGGTAATAAAGATAAACAATATCACTTCACAGATAAGTACAGTACAATAGTTCATTATAGTAGTTCATAATAGGGTTGACGACGACGCGGTTGGCGATGGCGCAGTGGTAAAGAAGCTGCCTACTGAGCCAAAGGTTCTGGGTTCTAATCCCGGCAAGGGCAAATATTTTCTGTGATGAACTCGAATATTTGTGCCTGGGTCATGGATCTTATTTGTATACTATGTATTTATCTATATTAGTATGTTTATCGTCGTCTAGTGTCCATAACACAAGCCTACTAGAGCTTACTGTGGCACTAGATTGATTTGTGTGAGGTTGTCCGATATTTACCGTACTGGCCACTTAAAATATAAGTACAGAAATTAATGTTAATTTTGACGTAAATAAAAAGAGTAATGTTGTGTTCACGGGAGGAAAATAAAATAAACATAGTCTTTTTAATCGAAGGTACCTACTGCCGAGAGTTAACAAAATGAATAAAAAAAAGAAATTGCACTAATAGATTTTTAACACACAAAGAGGATTATCAAGAGTTTTGCTATAATGGACTATTGTACTTATCTGTGAAGTGATATTGTTTATCTTTATTAGCTCATCACATCACCTCCATCATATAATATAATGTTATATTATTAGTAGTAATTAACTTAAACAGACAGGACAAACATTAGAAGATGGGAAATACATTTTCTACTGGATGTCCAAACAATTTGGGTTCATGTCACTCTGCTATGTAGGAAAAACAGGCTCTAGTTAATTTGTGTTTTAGTATTATAGATTTGAGTGTTCGACCCATAAATGCAGTACTCATTTAAGCTCTAAGCAAAAACAAATGTACCTAGTCAAATACCTAGTGTTCTAGACAGTCCCAGACCAACCCACAAAATGTGACCAGCTGACCACTATAGAGCCACCGATGATACAAAACCAAAAATATTACACTAATTAACTACCTAATATTATAAAAACGAAAGTTTGCAAGTGAGTATGTTTGTTACTTCATCACGCTCAAATCGCTTGACCAATTTTGATAAAATTTGGTATGGATTTAGCCGATTCCCTGGACTAACACAGTCAACTATTTATCCCGAATAAATTTAGTATTCTCGTGGGATAGTTTTCCATATATAAACCCAACAGTATGCCTGGCCGCTGCGATAGTACAGCCTCAGTATTTGTCAAAATCTGAAGATTTTCTCAAATTATTTCTTTAATTTCGGAAGGTGAATTGTTATAAATAATGTGCATGCAATTATTTTTCTGTTACACACATTTCTCATTTTAAGTAATATCTAATTCATTATGAGAAGAAAATGTCAAACAACAAATTGGGATGGGATTGGTATGACGTACGAAGCTATCTCTGGCTGGCATTTGATTATCAGATCAAACAATGCAACGGAGCCACGCTACGTCGCCTAAATCAAACTAGATCTAAGTTTTTTTACTGTAATGCTGTGTTTTAACTGTAATTTGAATGAATAAATGGGTGAACACCAAAAAATTTGCTACCTTAACTCATTTAATTAAAATTTGTATCAATTTTTCCTTTGTACCACGACAAATTAACCATCGAATAATGTACCTTAAGGTACTGTTTTGAGGTTCATTATTGTGTCGTTAATTTTTGTCGCACTGCGGAACTTTTTCCGATCGCTTTTTATCTAAGGCTAACTACTTACGCCTAAATTACGTCCAACTTTTTGGTCCTTACCCAAATAAATTTGCAGACTTTAGCATCCACAAGCCAACATTGGGCCTGAGCGCGATACAGCCTCAATATCGATGCATCGTGCGCCCGCGCCGGCACGTGGGTGAAGTAACGGTCGCGACCGGTCGCTCGCTACCAGCCGACCGCCGACCGCCGAGTTCAAGCATTCCTAAACGCCTGAGTAAGGGTAACATCTGAGTTGCCATTACGATGGAGCTCTAAATACGAATGTAATTCAACATGTATATCTCTAGATTGTTTTAGATATGTTTTATCTCTAGATTCATTTATAAATCTAAACAATAATCGTAAGTTATAAACGCCCACGCCAATGAAAATAACCACGTGTACTTACCTAAAGATATTAATTAGTCCATAATGTCCTCATCCTCATGTAAACGGAGAAATATAATTATCTATGTTTTTACGGGATCCTATCGGCTGGCATAATACTGATTGGCATAACGTATTATTTGGCATAAAATCTTGAAATTTTGAAGTTATCAACTTTACAAGAGTTTTGAGAGTAACACCTTTACCTTCGGTTAGGTTTGTTTTATACATATTAAATAAATAAATATTAAGGGACAATCATACACATATGCTGCTGACATTTATTTTATTTTATTTATTTTGTAATATTTTTCTTAGACATACGTCGTCATTTTACTAATATAGATTACTATTAAGTTAAAATGTTTACTAACACTTTGTATGGATCTCGTTATCTGAAATAAATGCCTTATTATTATTATACACAAATCGACCTGGTCCCAAACTAAGCAAAGCTTGTACTATGGGTACTAGACGACGATATACATAATATATAAATACATATATAGATAACATCCATGACCCAAGAACAAATATTTGCACAAATATTTGCCCCGGCCGGGATTCGAACCCGGGACCGCCGACTCAGTAGGCAGGTGTCTACCAACCGAGCCAAACGCGTCGTCATATTATTTGTTGCTTAAAGTTATCTGTTTCATAAATATAAATCTTAAAATTAAATGCTTTTATCAGTTTTATGCTAGGCGATATGGAACCACATTTTTACCTAATGTTGCCAGCTGGTAAGAAACCTTAAGTAATTGGTCAAAAAGAATGCCACTTACGTACCCGTATTTGACCTGATAAGGTCACAAACCTAACAAATGTGACAATCGAAACAAAAGAATTTGAGTAAAAAGGTATTGATATTATGTAGATTTTATCATGTAACAAAAGAGTTCACTTGACCGAAACATAAAAACAACCCAAGTGCATATACTCGTATACCACACGAGAGCAAAGAACGAGCCGAGTCAAATCTTAAAGCGTCGACATATTGACGAAGTATCCACTTCAACTTGATATAATCTATATAACCGTTCAATGTTCAGTTTACACTGAACTGATGACTGAGCAGGCTAGAGTTGATAAATTTATGGCCCAACAACTTGGTTCTTTAACGGTCTTAAAAAGTTGGTATTAGAGTTGTATTGCTTGTAAAACCGTTGGGGCAGAAAGGTTCCCGAGTGGCGCCGCGTACCGGAAAACGGGGAAGGCCCCCAACAAGGTGGACCAACGACTTGGTTAGGATCGCGGGAAGCAAATAGGATAAGGGGCTTATCATTGTGGAGAACTTTGGGGGAGGCTAGTATGATGAAGATGATGATGATTATTATTAACGAGTTGATTGAATTCTTTTCTTGGGTTTATAATTGCGTAGTTACGAGTACTAAGAATAGATAAGAGTTGAGCACACTTTTTTTATGTTGGCTCGACATCGTGGCTCTACTCCGCCTGATAGTAAGCAAATAGGGGAACCCGAGTCGCATGGCAACCGACAAGAGACCAACTTTTACCGAGAGACGATAGATTCCGGGTTCATTCGATTACATTTAACTTAACCTGCAGTTTTCACAGACATAAAGTCTTTAAGTGCATTTCTCTCGCACGTCTTAACTACAATAAACTATGCTTAAGTAATGAGATGGTGAAGACGACAAATTTGACTTGCACTGGGCGCAAATCGACGGAGCTTTATGAGTTATGACATCTATCCTATTTATTATAAAATTCTAGATATGTATTGAAAATCTGTTTTCTATGGGGCCATGATTTCAGGGAAAATCTTAATAGCACGATGCAGGATCGTCATTTGTTTTGTATGGGCGCGCGGCGCCGTGCCAGCCTGGCGCCATCTGTTTTCATAATTCCTTTGTCCTCTCATCACGCCGAAACGGCTGGACAAATTGTAACCAGTTTCGGTACAGGGATAGCGGGACCTCCAAAGATGGTTATAGGATACTTATTACCCGACTTGAAGGATTTTAATTTGAATGGCAACTCCGATGTTCCAAATTTATTCGATCGACGTATACGTATAGTGCCATGCCACTCAGTCAAATATAGTTTGACAGGGGATCGAGAGAGCAATAAACGACGATCGAATTTTGAACATCGGAGTAACCCTTCTGTACTTGTATTATTATGAAAGATTTCCATGGGCCGGCCGACGACGCCTTCGATTATCTACGACCGCGCGCCAAATTACCTAAACAAAAGTAGGAGGCGGGGCTCCCGGCCGGCTGTGCTGTGCACCATGGCTGTGTTACCGCGGCTCGCGGCGTGTACGAGTATATAGTGATACCCTTTTGGTACGGGCTTGCTTTGACCCCGACATTGTAGCACTTAATGAACAGGTGAGGCGATGAACTTCATTAGTTCATTATTTCATTTAAGGCTCCATATCTGTTCAAAAATGCTGCTTGTTTTAGACATTTTTCTCTATGATCAAACATGTTTCTTAATATATTCTTAATGTTACTGCTTAGAACAGGGCCATTGCGATTTATTGGTAGGTATATATTTGAAACCTACTGTTGGAAATTTTTATTGATAATTTTTGTTTCTAAAACTACTCGAAATTGACAAAATTCATGCTGAAAAGAGTTTTTTCAACTTATTTTTTACTGTACACAATGAAAGCATTAATAGCTACGAGTATGTTACTTTCTAGAACTCAGGGTAAAGTTTTATTCACTTCAAAAAGTTGGTTAAAATTATCAATACATTTGTCATATTTTTTTTCTTTAAAAGGAGTAAGGCCACTTAAAAATAAGTTTTTAGTGCCTCAGTATTAAACTCCAACCAAGCGGTATAAAACTAAGTTATACTTTTAATAGATGTGTTCGTTTCCAATAAAATCATGAGCTCGGGTAATTTGGTCGAGCATATGCACGACAGGTCGACAGCTGGGCAGCCGTTCCTGCGCCCGCGCTGGCCGAGAACAGCGTAGGTGCGCAAGCGCATCACAGGTTATTACGGCTTTTTAGGGTTCCGTATCCGTAACCAACGGGTGCTAAAAGGCAGTTACGGAACTTAGGGAAAATAGGCAAATTTAAGGCTACATAATCAGTCCTGTGATTACTAGACCTGTAAACCACGCATTCGCGAGGTAAAGAGAAAATAATTTCATATCACCCATGCGATGGAATTCATGGAATCGAAATGACCAGGTATATTGTAAGCAATCACATTAATGTAACCAGAATTGCTGCTAGCCGGTGAATATTAAATTAGCATATGAATTCTATGAAAAATTACGGTGTTCATATTTTTACTTCGCCCCTTTGGCCCGTCCTCATTTTCGAAAGTAAGTACATATATAAAAGTGCCGTTCTCGAGAACCTTTCCCAAACTAATCGGGAAACCAAATTATTACAATGAAGCGAAATATTGAAAAATTTAAGAAAGATTCAATGGCTCTGGCATCTGTTTCGGTGGTCCAGTTGGTAGAACGCCCGTGTTGGCCCGGAAAGCCGTTGGAAACGCAGGTTCGAATCCAGTCTGAACCATTAAATTTTTCAATTTTTCGCTTCATTGTAAACATTTGGTTTACGTTAGCAGAGTTACTGCTTTAATAAAAATAATTAAATCTCTACGTAAGTACAAGACTGATCGTGTCGATGGTGGTAAACCATAACGTGTCATGTTCCGTACAGAACCCTCAGACAGAGCGTCCAACTCGCGCTTGCTCTTGACTTGTCCTTAACAGCTGCTCTATCTTCTAATGAAAGAAGGCCCTACGTGCATATGCGAGCCTTAGATCAATACTACCTTCTGCCTTAGGCGACAGCTGGTCATCTATCTGCCAGAATAAATAGGTCATATGTACATATGTAAGCTCTATGTCAATACTACCTTTTGACTTAGTCGACGGCTGGGCGCGTGCCAGCTGCCATACTTATCGCTTATCTGCCGGGTGAAATTGTAAATAACGTTTTGATTCATACCTGACAGGATTAATGTCTGAGTTAGTTATATATTCTGTTTTTATACGTCTAGAGTGATGCCATAAGGCCAAAACACAATTACAAGATACGACATCGCATCGTGGCACGATGTGTGTGTCATTTGTTTCCAGCATTTGTCTATAAGAATAGTAGAATGCGTCTTTATCTTACACGCCAATAATTTTTGCTTTTACCATTCTAATCAAAAACCAAAAAATAGCGTGCTGATGTTGGCTTCGTATAATATTACCCCATTTTCTCTGGTTTTAAGGGAAAATAGATTAAATATTTATTTTGATAAGTTTAAATAGACTTTAGCATAATATTATTTTTATACGCTCGCTTGAGTAGATATTGTAAATGTCGTACCTAATAATACCTTTCTATAAACCCTTCTCAAAATCAAAGCCGTGATATCGAATTACGATCAAATCTACCGCATCTATAATCAATTAATCATGAGTATAGATTTAATTTCACGCCCGATAAGGTCACCGGGTCGACCAATTCTTGTGCATCATCATTACGCATCAAGAAATCGACAATCTTGATCTTTGCGGAACCCCATTTCTATTCACATGGGAAACGGAATCACGATTTTCTAGTGGTTCTGTAAGGTGTATGCTTTTTTGAAATTATTCAAATTTGATTTATTTACATTTTCCACCCCCATATCTCCGGAATTTTGGAAAAAGAAACGAAAAACTAAACGGTGAAACCCAAGTAGCACACTATGTTGAAAACCAGCTTATACAGCTCATACAAAGAATCGATTATACTCGTACTTATCGAGCGACTCACAAAATTTCATCAGAATCATAGAAAAGCGACCTAAAGTCGAGAACAAAACACCAGCCTAAAGCCACTGGACATCCAAACATCCGGATACGAGTAGATGTGTGTTTGTATGAGAAAATGTGAAAAAAAAAGAACGGCTCATCTCTAGTGGGACTCTCCTCCTTACCTTTGTTATTCCCACACATGATTTCTGAATCATCCGGTATAGCACAATACACATATTTATTATCGTTCTAGAAGTGAGGGTACTACGTCCAACTGACCTATTGTACACACCATCCGTAGTAGGTAAAGAAAAGTGTAATTCTATTGAAGAAATACCTTATGACTTAGTGGTATTTAGACATGGTTTCAATTTGAATGTCTATAATGTTTCACATGGGCCAATACCATCGCCCATTCGAGTATGCGATTTTGAGTCTAAATAGTTTGACGTAAGGTTGTTATCGACTAGGAATCTTTGAGATATCTAATGGATAATATATTGTCTAGATAATCGGCTGGTGCTCGTAACATTGTTGTTTGGAATATTTTTCGAGAAAGTTCGCAGTTTGGTTAAGATTAATTAGTGTTTTTTCAATAAACAACAAGACTGACTTTTCATTTTACGAATCATAATTTCATCGTTTTAGAATAAGTAAATTTAAATATATACAGGGTGTTGCCTGTGATAGGAGCAATAAATTAAAACAGATTCTACTCTTCAAATTGAACAACATTTGTTCAGCAACTAAAAAAAAAGTCAGTTTACAGAATTCCATTATTTCAAACAAATTAAATAGTATTTTCAGTGTGCAAAGTGCTTCCAAATCACGAAAAGTGGGACATTGCCTATTTCACTCTAAAGAAAATAACATTCGATAGGGTATTTGATTAAAAAAAAATGTTCTTTGCAATTTTGGACAAAAACTTGTATAAGCGGTAAAAAAAAGGGATGGAATAAGAACTTTACCATTTTATTTCTCAAAAATAAAAAATAACACATTTAACATATGAAACCAAAAAAATAAAGCTATCCAGGCATATTAAACAAGCTGCGTCAGCAGAAATGCCGAGCAATTAAATTTTGATTATTATAATAGTATGAGTTGTTTGATTAATGTAAGTATCTTGTGGCATACAACGAACATATATCCCTCAAATTGGACAGATATCCTAACGTTTTATCTTTAAAACCAAATACCGCCCCCTCCCCTCCCCACCCCTCTCCACCCCGTAGCCTTACCTTAGGTAGTAATATAAATATGACCAATATGTAAACAACGAACTATATCCCTCAAATCGGCCATCTTTCTTCATCTCACTCTCCATTCTGGAGTGTGGGGATGCCTTTGCTATGCTAAGCATATTGAGGCTGTGGCAGTTTCGCAGCCCGTGACGACGGGCTGGGCTATCTGTACCTATCTAAGTAGGTATGGGGTAGGTGGCGGTGCACGTGCCTTCTTGGCGTCGGTGCGTCAAGTAGGCAGTTGCTCTTCTTCTTCATTCTCTTATGTAGTAGGTGGCAAGAGGTCCCTGGGCAGTGGTCGTCGCCGGACATCTGGGGGTCTCGTGTGTAGGGGAGCTATCCCCTGAAGCAGCACATGATGGGATCCGTCGGCTCGGGCGAACATCCTGTTCGCCAGTCTTCCCACGAAGGCGTCCAAATCTTCCCACTCCAGTGCCCTCTGGATGTGGTCGTTCCGCACGTATCTGGGGGATCTAGTGATAGTCCGCAGTGCCAGGGTTTCTTGGGCGCGGATCTTCTTGCGGTTTGAGGCGGCCGCGAGGGCGTACCACGCAGGCGCCGCGTACGTGAGCCTGGTTCTCACGTACGCCTTGTAGATCCCCAGTTTCGTGCGGAGCGGTAGGCTGCTGCTCAGGACTGGACGGAGCTTCGTTCTGGCCACTCTGGCCCGGGCGACTACTTCCGTCACGTGCTGCTTCATGGTCAAGTTCCTGTCTATTGTGACCTCCAGGTACTTGACCGTATGTGTCCAGTGGATTTGCTGTCCCTCCATTATGAGAGGCGGTGGCGGCCTTTGTTTCCCCGTCACAATGGCCTGGGTTTTGCCAGCATTGGCTGACAGCCTCCAATTGCCAAGCCATTCTGGCAGGGCATCCAATTGCCTTTGTAGCTTCTTCGCAGCGTGGGCCTGGCTCATAGACGCCGTGAAGAATGCTGCGTCGTCAGCAAACAGTCCGAGTTTGACACCCCCGACTGCACTGGGATGTCGTTGGTGTAGAGAGCGTAGCACGCTGGTGACAGGCAGCTCCCCTGCGGCACTCCTGCCAGTATGGGGCGCTCTGTCGACACGGCGCTCTCTACTGCGACCTGGAACCGGCGCTCCTCCAGGAACGACCGGATGACGGCCACTATGCGGCGTGGAGTAGAGGTCTCCGACAGTTTATACAGCAGCCCCTAATGCCATACCCTGTCGAAGGCCTTCTCCATATCGAGTAGTGCAGCGGCGGCGTACTCCTTTCGGTTCATGGCCTCTGCCATGAAGTGCAAGACTGGTCAGCTGGAGCGTGTTGGAATGCTCCGAGCGGAACCCGAACTGCTCCGGCCGCGGTTCCACATGGGGTAGGAGTCTTCCCAGTAGAAGCCGCTCGAACACTTTGGAGAGAGTGCTCAGGAGCGTGATGGGCCTGTAGCTCTCCGGTCTTCTCCTGTCGTTGCCAGGTTTGGGCAGCATGATCACCCGGCCAAGTTTCCAGGTTTTCGGAAAGTGTCCCTCAAATCGGACAGATATCCTAACGTTTTATCTTTAAAACCAAATACCGCCCCCTCTCCTCCCCACCCCTCTCCTCCCCGTAGCCTTACCTTAGGTAGTAATATAAATATGACCAATATGTAAAATTAGGTCATTCGTTATCGAATTCTTGGAGAAGCAACATACCCTAGAAGAAGAAATGGCGCAGTTCAGAACAGTCTTGGATTTATACATGTTTCTGCGAAACGAGAAGAACTTGAAGGACTACAAACGACTTCACAGAGCTATCTTGGATAGTGTCACTGTTGAGGTTTCACCAGCAGATGCGAAGAGCATTCTGGAGTACTTGAAGCTTTTCTCTTTGCGCTTGAATACCGCCTGGGCCAACTGTTCCAGAAACCAGAAGACCTTCATACGCCGGAATGAACAATGGTTGGGGCGGCCAGTTCAGTGGCCTAGCTCCCTTTCAGTTGATCTGCAAGAAGCGTTAAGACGTCCCGGAGAAGATTTCAAAGGCGAGGACCAGCTTTTGACGGAACCTTTGTTGTCTGCACCGACGAGTGCTGAACCTGGATGTGCGAGGAGCCCTTTTGCTGACCTGAGAAATAAGCAAAAGCGGAAGCGAACGCAGTCGTTAAGTGAATTGGATGAAGAAGAAAATGGAAGAAGAACATGGCATACGTAATTGACCATCTTGCCAAAAACCCCGGGAAGGTGCCTAGTGTCAATTCATATTTGTTCGACAAGGAGCTGAAGAAGACTTTGCCGGAAGATGCGACGCCCAACATTGATATTCCCTGAACATTGACATAGCTGTCACTAATATCGCACATTTCGCAATACATTGCTTTTTGTCTAAGAATTATTCTACAAATTATCATTGAATACACGTTATTTTCAGAAGTTTCTTAACAAATGTTTTTCAGTTTGAAGGGTAGAGTCTGTTTAATTTATTGCTCCTATTACAGGCACCCGGTACCTATGTGTATTGTATCGCCATCGTTACCTATGTGTTATTTATTGACACATTATAAACTTAGAAAAATACACCTCGTATGCTACACTACACAAACTATCAATTTACAAAACATAATTATGAATAGAGTATGTACAATTTTGAGATGTGTAGCGAGTGAGTGAGTGGCTATATCATTTCGTTTAGCTCACTAGCTCTTTCGCTCACTGAAGGTTCAAGTAGCTCAGTATCTCATCTATCATCTCAGTATTACTCGCTCGCTCTTGCGTTTTTCTCGTCGTTTTGTCTTTAAAATCTAGATTGTCTATAGTTCTCTACTCACTCGTGAACGATATACCTAGTCTAAAGATCTACTGAGCTAAATTTGCTTAATGAGTGATACATATCTCGGTGACCTAAAGACACATATCACTCTTTTCACTTTAGTGACACATTCTGCGCATCTCTAGTACAATTCTACAACAATCTATCCATAGTCCAGGTAGCAAATAAGACCTCATACAGCCTAGCTAAATGTATAAGTCGTAGCGTGAACAATTTAACGAAGGAACTGGATATCGAAATATTTAACTGTAAAATTCCTTCCGTGAGACAAAGTTTGGTGACAAGGTGCTTTAACTAGGTGTGTTACATAGTCGTTCTCGCGCCTGGGTTTAAAGTATACTTTGCAATTTTTAGAGCTCGTGTAGTGTAGTGTATTGTTTACCATTCTCTTCTTTTTTATACTTTTTCTACACAAGATGATGTGAAGTGATGAGTGTGGCACTTTAATTTAAGATTAGTTAAATTGTTTCTATCCGTGAGATCCTGTAATTGGCTTCCCTGCTTTCTATTATATTTAAGTTAACTAAAAATTAAATTATAACTCCATGTACTTATGTAGTCTGTGGGCTACTTGGGAGTACAGTCCGTTGTGAGGGTTTGAGTGAAAACTGAGAGGTTCTTATCTGGATCGCGTAAGATCGAGCGAGGCAGGTATAAAACGCGAATCGCATTCTGATAGCTCACGCACTGTACCTACATCTAAACAAATCCTAAAGTAATATTTACAAAGTTTTACGAAAAAATCTCTCACGTTAGAGACATACATACGAGTTAAAAAACAACTTGATATTGAAGAGAAACATTTCTGACTTCGCTAATCTGATATTTTAACTAACGGAGCTTAATAAAGATCAGGCTTAATTGGCACAACGAAGTTATTTTAAGACTGATTGAACAGCGGATTAAGAAGTGTTGAACTTTCGACAACACAGGCTTAGAACGGTAATCATCACAAACAACTCATTAGCGCCTTAGTAAACATACTTAATATATAAGAGGTATGTTGTGCTAGTATACTTAGATACAATACAAATAAGTAAGTAAGTAAACACTTATTGTACCTACACAAAAACATACATCTATCTATTACAAATCAACAACTTAAAAAGATACATCTATTACAAATAACATATAGGTACAAAGGCGAAGGGATCTCTTCCAGTTAACCTAATAAGCGCTAAGCTAATAAGTGGCGTAGCGCATTCGTATAGTACCCGATTCCGACCGGCTTGCACACTTCAGCACAATCAAAAGTAAGGGCTTTCTCACACTTGCGATTTGCGAGCGGGTTTTCTATACAAATAAGCGTCGCGACGCGACGAACTCGCTGTGTGATCGCCTTCTTACAAAATTAGCTCGCAAATCGCAAGTGTGATAAGCCTTTTGAGCGAAATTTACCTCGGCTTGTCCTGTGTTTCTGCTTATCGCCACGCTACTGATACATGTAGTTAGCATTAGCACATAAGGGAATCACATCGATATACATAATCTACATATAATATATATTCAAATAAGGTTACTATAGAAACTACTGGGGACCGCAGAGCTAGCACAACGCATTACCATTGCGATTCAGCGACGAAATGCTGCCAGCGTCTTTGGGAGTGGGACCAGGCCGCGGGGTTTTTGACATCTGTTTTGGGTTCCGTACCCAAAGGGTAAAAACGGGACCCTATTACTGAGACATCGCTGTCTGTCCGTCCGTCTGTCACCAGGCTGTATCTCAAGATCGGTGATAGATAAGTTGAAATTTTCACAGATGATGTATTTCATTGCCGCTATACCTAACAACAAATATACTAAAAATAAAATAAAATAAATATTTAAGGGGAGCTCCCATACAACAAACTTGTTATAGATTATGGTACGGAACCCTTCATGCGCGAGTCGGACTCGCACTTGCCCAATTTTTTAATTTATTTTAGGTACTCATTTGTCAGATTTTCGGGCGCATAACCTGGAATATGACGGGAATCTGATACGGCACTTTTTATCCTGAAATAATATGCGAAAACCTTTGATTCTTTTGCCAGTTATTTTAGATGCAATCGTTATTGCATGTTACAAAATAGCCACAAATGAAATATCTCTCGTTCAGCCATACATATTTTCTGGTGACTAAAATAATAAAGAATAAAGTAAAGCTCTTTTGTAATGTTTGCCATCCCCGGCGATGCGTTGGCGCTGGTCGCGGGCAGGGCGCAGGCGCACCGGACCGGACGCCCGCCGCTCGGTCCAGATTTCCATCTGTCCCGTCAGATGGCCGCACACCTGCTCGGCCTTGGCTACTGTCCTATACCCCAGTGATGGGCAACATGTAATCGATTGACGATTAAGATTAACATACTTATGTAATCGCAATTAACGATAAATAATGACGATTAATTAATCATTTTTAATTTTTTAAATTTTTAATCGATTTATTCGCTTGATAAATTTTCTCGCGATATTATTAGGAACACTAAAATAAGATATTTTTCTGTAAGTCTAAGTCGCCCTTACCTAGGAGACCCTAGACTAGAGTAGAGTGTACTATATATAAACCACCTTGTATTACTGGAACTAGTTAATTTCTCACAGCAAACTAGAATGATTTTTCAAGTGTGTGTGCACATTGACAAGACAAATTGCATTTTTGTAACGTGCACAAATTAATGAGCGTGTTCCAACTTATAATCGAGAATTACTTAATCGTGAAATTTAATATACAGTCTGTATCAGAACGAAAAGCAAAGCTGAAAGCTGGTTGATGGTTAAGTGGAGTATGTTGTAATAGCATACTCATAGTATTAAATTTCAGTAGTTTTTGTGAATTTGCTCAATCTCAACAAGACTTTAGGTCCTCTTATTTGCAGTCGGTTAAAGATTCTCATAACATCCTGTAGAAACTAAGACGTCAGTTTATTAACGTAAACAAATCATCATATCAGATTACTGCAATTTCAACTATGACCGCACTACCACCTATGCCTTGTAATAAACACTAACCACTTACTGTAATCATCATTTAGAACATAAATTATTTAGGTATTACAGGGAATTCGCATAACATTGTAACATTCACTTCAGTTCACTTTGACATTTTAGATTTGTCACCTTGTAATTATTATCTTGAAAGAGTTTAGGTTAAATCAATTTTTTTGACTTTTTCTTTAAATTTAAACTTCAAGTCGAGGTTTGACGTTGGTGTGTCAGATAAAATCTAGGTAGAAATTTAACTGAAAAATACTAATAATGCCTTTAAACTTTTCTGTGGAGGAATTTGTAGATATGATCCTTGTTTACGAAGAAAGTAGGAGTATCGGGAATGCCGCTCTTCGTCTGTGCGCGGAGAGGTTTCCTGCACGAAGGCAACCCAACAACGCCCGTGTGATCGTCAATGCGATTATCTGTTTACGAAATAACAACGCGCCGGTACCAATTACTTAATCGAGAAGGGCGTCAACGACTTCACGTGAGAGAGGAAGAGCAGGTATTGGATATTGGTTATTGGTATTATCAGCTGGCATTTATGGCACTTATGTCATTTTATTAGTTGTGATTGATAAGATTGTAAATAATTAATACAGGATGTTATAAAATAATGGTTTATTTTTCACTCCTGCAGTACTACTGCTGTAAAAAGATGCTAATTTTCCATAAGCCAGGCACCATAGTCATATTTATGGTCTAAACATTGGTCGGGTCTCTTTCTTTGCCTTTCTGTTACATACTGTATTCATATGACGATGAATCTATCGTTAATCGAATAGTTTGTCGATTCATAGAATCGGGATTAAATTAATCTCGATTAATTAATTAGTTAAAAAAGTTCAATTGATGCCCATCTCTGCTATTCCCCATGTCTTTAACCAGGCTATACTCATACCATTTATGATATACAATACACCAGGGGCTGAATTCCACGTTACTTAATGACTTTTGTCCAAGAAACCATCAGTGTTGCATAATATCATACATATATAATGGTACGATGACCATTTATAATACGTTTAAAGGCTCAATACACACTCAAACAAAAAAGTACAATTGTATAATAGTCATGGTTAAGTTCGACGATGAGCGAAGCGAGGAGGAATGTTAGGTTATCCTGCGAGTATAAGCGTTATATCAATCTTTTATACCCATTGAAATTATACCCAATGAAATTATGCTTATTGTTGTTACCTATATCGAATGAAACGTTGTATTAAATGTTGTTATAATCTATTAAGATAAATTATTTGAAACGTTTTTATATTCATGATTAATTAATTATACAAACACCTCTACATAGGATACTAAGTAAACGGTGATGACTATCTATATATATATTACGCGAGGCCGATTTTTGTACATCCCATCAGATCTACAGTTATGGTCCGATTTTGATAAATGATATGTCATTAGATTCGTCCCATGCTGGAGATGTGCATAAAACTCTTGGATTTTTAATTTTTTCCCGAAAAAGTACTGAAAAATGGATTTGAAAAAACTACTGTGCGCTAACCACGTGACATTGACCACGTGACCTGTGATCCCTATTTTGACTTAAGATGACCAAATAATAATAAGCATGATTTGCTCACAAACCTGTAGTAAGTTGTTCAGTATGATGAAATATTATTTTTGAGTCGGCAACATAATATCCGCAACACTTAAAACATGTACGAATATGCAAAAATAATTTTACAGTTTGTTGACAATGAATGACAGTAATCATATTCTGACAACTTTTAATGTATTTTTTATTGGGGGCTATAATGTCAATGATCTAAATTGCCAGGTTGTTTTTCTTTTTAAAATGTTGATATGGAAACTTTTTTCGCATGTTAAAAATGTGGAGGAAAAAGCCGGTTAAGTGCGAGTTGGACTGGTGCTCGCAAGACCAGAAAAACTGACCGTCATTCAAGAATAGATTATTTTTATAAGCGAGTTTTACAATAAATCAAAGCAGAAAAAATGTAGTAAGTACAACTAAACGTCATTCAAATAAGTAAATTTATGATAGATTATTTTAAATATGATTATATAAGTCCATCAAAAAAGAAACCAAAGCAAATAGCATGAGTTATGGTAAATTAAATAGTATTTTACTAGAAAAAACTAAGTCCTTCCGCTTGAATGTCGACGGGATGGGAAATGTGGTCGAGTTGAGAATATGGACGAGTTGACAATGTAGCTAAGTTGGGAATTTATCTACATTGGTAATATGGATGAGTTGGTAAAATGGACGAGTTGGAAATGAGGTCGAGTTGAGAATATGGACGACTTGACAAAGTAGCTTAGTTGGGAATGTATCTACATTGGCAATATGGATGAGTTGGTAAAATGGACGAGTTGGAAATGTGGTCGAGTTGAGAATATGGACGAGTTGGCAATGAAGACGACTTGGTAATACGGACAAGTTGGTGATATGGAAGATTTGGCAATAAAGACGAGCTGATAATAAGGACAAGTTGGTATTGTAGACGAGTTGGGTGTATCGTCGAGTTGGGAATATGGACGAGTTGGAAATGTGGATGAGTTGGCAATGTGGATGAGTTGGTAAAATTGACAAGTTGGGAACATGGAAAAGTGGGCAGTTTTTTTTTATGTCATAGGGTGAAAACGAGCAAACGAATCGCCTGATGGAAACCGATTACCGTCGCCCATAGACACCTGCACACCTGTGGACGAGTTCGCATTATGGACGAGTTGGCAATGAAGACGAGTTGGTAATACGGACAAGTTGGTAATATGGACGAGTTGTCAATGTGAATGAGTTGGGAATATGGAAGAGTTGGGAATGTGGATGAGTTGGCAAAATGAACAAGTTGGGAACACGGACAAGTGGGCAATGAAGACGACTTGGTAATACGGACGAGTTGAGAATATGGACGAGTTGGGAATGTGGATGAGTTGGCAAAATGAACAAGTTGGGAATATGGACGAGTTGGCAATAAAGACGGGCTGATAATAAGGACGAGTTTCTATAGACGAGTTGGGTGTATCGTCGAGTTGGGAATATGGACGAGTTGGAAATGTGGACGACTTGGAATTGTGGACGAGTTGGGCCTATGGACAAGTTGGAAATGTGGACCAGTTGTATTTGTGGACGAGTTAGCAATATGGACGAGTTGGCATTGTTGATGAGTTGGAAATGAATGCGAGTTGGCAATGTAGATGAGTTGGGTGTATGGACGAGTTGGTAATGTGGACGACTTGGCATTGTGGACGAGGTGGGAATACGGATGAGTTGGAAATGTGGACGAGTTGGCATTGTGGACGAGCTATTATAAATGAATACATAAACAGTTACGCACTACATGATTTCCTTTTTAAAACCTGCGTAGTGAGTGCCCAAATCTGTCGTTTCGATTCATGTGCTTTTTCTGGAAATTGATAGAAATCGATCAAATCGATAAATTCTTCTTTCCTGAAGAAAGAACAACAAATTAAAATTCTACCAATCTTCGGTCCTATGAAAATATGTCAATATTTTTTTCAAGATATGGGATTATTTTTATGAATTAAATTTTCCATAAAAAATAATATACATTTTATTTGTGGAACAGATCAGCAGATCACATGTCATTAATGCACAAGTTATTTTTACAAAAGAGTTGAAAAAGTTGTCACGATGAAACTGGCAGTTGGCTATCAGGCCTAGCTCTAGCCTGGCATGTTTCAACGTTTTTAAAACATTATTTTAACGTGTTTTTTTACAGTATTTATTCTTCGTTCGCCAAAAACTTCTTTTCGATAAAGTAGTTATTTTCTGTAACACTACCGGATTTCCATATTCTAGCGGCGGTTCGACGCCGCAACGGGCCTCTAGTTATTTTATAATGATGGTTTAGTGTGAGGTTGGAGTCATTGTTCCAGTAAGTAAACAAATCTTCACCAGGATTGACACTACTGACAGCTCGTCTGTTTGCGGGTGTCATCAATCGCAGAGATGCAAAGGTGGCGCGTGCGCGGGCCAGCTGCGCGGCGCAGCTGCCGCCAGACTGCCGTTTATTTGTCGATATCGATGCATCGAGGCTTAGGCTTTGTATTCACTGTGTTCTAATTGTGTTTAGCGGGCCTGTGACGATCGCGTTTATCGCGTGATAGATGAATTAATTCGTGGTACTAGCTCTCAATATTACAGGGTCCGGTGTATTTCTTAAATCACTTTCACTTTTAACGGATTCAAATTTGAAAATTGATATAATTATGTCAATTGGTTATCCAAAGAAAATGGAGAACCCGTGCGTGGAGCGGAGAGTTTGAATCCCGTTCAATGCATTCAGTTCAGGTTTTTTATTTGCTTCGCTATTAGATAGACATAGTATATTTTATCCCGGGGTATGAATTAATTACGATCACACAACTTTGTCGCAAAGGGACTCGATACCGATAGCCAATCTACGTTTTTTTTTTATAACAGACAACTTCACACAAATCGATCTAGTCCCAAATTAAGCTCAAGAAGGCTTGTGTTATGGGTACTAGACGACGACGATATACAAACACAAATACAAATATTCGAGTTCATCACACAAATATTTGCCCTGGTCGGGATTCGAACCCGGGACCGACGGCTCAGTAGACAGTGGATTGATTTGCTGGAAACTTTTCCATCAAGTCAGCCAGACCACCGTTGCACCACTTTGTTTTCGAGTCTAGATAACGAACTAAACAAATACGCGCGTGGGTGTGCCCGTTATGCGCGCGCAGGTTGAGGTTCAAACCGCAGGTCAAGCGCATACTGTGTTGCCCGCTCTAAAATTATATGCTTATATTATTATTTTGCGTAGTGGTTCCAACAATTCCTATGTGTTAACTTCTATGGAAACTGAATAGACATTTTTATTTTTCATTTTCAGTAATCTATAAAGACATAAATATCATACCACCTCACACAATCTAGTCCCACAGTAAGCTCTAGTAGGCTTGTGTTATGGACACTAGACGACGATGAACATAATTATATAGATGAATACATACTTAAATACAAATTACATCTATTACCCAGGCACACATATTCGAGTTCATCACACAAATATTTGCCCTCGCCGGTATTCGAATCCAAGACCGTCGGCTCAGAATATGAAGTACATCACTACGTTCATTAAGGCACATCAAGGCTTAGTAGATCTGAGCGCACCTAGGGAATTAAGCAGCCAAATAAAAAAAAGACCAAAATTTGATACCTATACTAATACGTGTTTTTAAACGGTTTTATTTAGCTTGCCCTGTTTGTTTATTTATTTGGGTCAAATCTAGTAACTGAAATTTGACCCCCTTCCTGTTGACGTATTGATCTGAAATTTGGTACGCATATTTAGTTTTGATGACAATATATGTTAATACATTCGGTATCACTGTAAATACAAGATGGCCGCCGCTACAAAATGGCGGATTACATATTTTATCACTACTTACTCAATATGGGTATCAAATGAAAGGGCTTGATTAGTAGAATAGAGTTCTTTATGAAAATAAAATGAAAATCCAATATGGCCGCCAATAAAAGGGCAGGTTAATTTTTCTTTACATATAACCCCTTCAATATAGGTAGGTATCAAATAGAAGGTCTTGACTAGTAGGAAAGATGCCCTATAAAAATAAATGAAAATCCAATATGGCCGCCAACAAGAAGGCGGGTGTTTTTTTTTTTCATTACTCCTTCAATATGGGTATCAAATGGAAGGGCTTGAGTAATAGAATACTGTTATATGCTTCGACAAATTTAAAATCTAAGATGGCCGCCGAAAATACCAGATTTCAATATGGGTATCAAATAAAAGGTCTCGACTAGTAGAATAGATTACACTATGAAAAATAAATGAAAATCCAATATGGCCGCCAACAAGATGGCGGGTGTTTTTTTTTTTCATTACACTTTCAATATGGGTATCAAATGGAAGGGCTTGAGTAATAGAATACTGTTATATGCTTCGACAAATTTAAAATCTAAGATGGCCGCCGAAAATACCAGATTTCAATATGGGTATCAAATAAAAGGTCTCGACTAGTAGAATAGATTATACTATGAAAAATAAATGAAAATCCAATATGCCCGCCAACAAGAAGGCAGGTGATTTTTTCCACTACCCCTTCAATATGGGTATCAAATGGAAGGGCTTGAGTAATGGAATACTGCAACTTACCTCCTGTACTGCTTTGACAAAAATCATCATATATACATCTAAGATGGCCGCCGGAAATGTCAAATTTAATCATTGTTTCAATATGAGTGATGGATATCAAATGAAAGGGCAAGTCGAAAGCTGCGTAGTGGTTCACAGAGTAGAGCAGTCAATACTTAACAGTAATATGAATGATGAAATTTAGGCAACTCATCAATACAAAGAACTTCGTCAACTTAGAATCGGAGTTCAAGCATGGATCTTGGTTCCACCCAAGTCAAGATTGTGTATCGTGACGAGAACTGTGTGGCCTTACGGGGGCTAAAAATGAAACGTCGTTAGCGGTACACCACCCAAGTTAAGGTTAAACGTGCCAAGAACTGTGTGGCATTTGAGTGAATATAAATTATATGTCGTAAGCATTTTCTCCTCAAGACTTGGGCACATCTTGCTGTATAACAGCCTTTCCCTTCTATTGGACCTCTGGGGGGTTGACCGTTTTATTGTCCATTACTCGTGGAACAAAATGTTTAATAACAATAAAACAAAAACAAACAAAAGTAAAACAGAAACAGCAACATAACGAAAAAGAGGCTTAATAAATATACATACATACATAGACTGCTAAACTTATAACCCTTCCCTTTGGCTTTGCCGTAGTCGGGTAAAAAAGCGAAAGAAAAGTATAGAGCAAAACGTGCAAAAGAGAGTGAAATTAAACCTCACAGTCGACTACACAAAGGGGAGTAGGTAAACGGTTAGCGTCAGAGACACCTGAGTAACATGAGGCCAGGTTGTTAGGCCAACGTGAGAGACAAAGGGATCTGGTAGCGCCCGAAACACCAGAGCAATACGAGGCCAGGATAACAGGGCAGCGTGAGAGAGAAAAAGAGCTCGTAGCATCAGAAACACCTGAGCAACGCAAAGTACGGTTAAATAACCAACGTGAGCGTACCCTGCAATGCAGAACTGGAAATCATCTGCAAACATTTTATGTAACAAAATTAAAAAAAACTAAAAACTTGAAAATTAAAATTGAGTAAAAAACTTTTTTAACTTAAACGGTTTTATTGAAAATTAACTAAAAGGTAATAAATAATTCGGTAGGTCCTAGGTACCAGACATCACACCACTCTCCTAATCCATCTAGGGCATTGATCAGACAAAAAATAAAATCGTTGGGCGTGTGAAATTTCAATCAAGTCAACCGTATTTACGCAGACTTCGCGCGCCCAACGATTTTATTTTTTGTCTGATCAATGCCCTAGATGGATTAGGAGAGTGGTGTGATGTCTGGTACCTAGGACCTACCGAATTATTTATTACCTTTTAGTTAATTTTCAATAAAACCGTTTAAGTTAAAAAAGTTTTTTACTCAATGTTTTCAATTTAATGATACCTACTTAAAAGCATTTAAAAAAAAGTCACAGAAAATGTGCTTAATTTATCCCAAGAGATTGGCAATACTGCGTTCGCAGTTGTAAATTGAAATAATCCATTCGCAATTCGAGTCCAGTTTGGGATTAAGTGATCACATGAGCAACGGCAGCGATCTATGGAAGATTTCACGTCGGCTTAGTTCGGCCGATTAGTTAGGACAATGAGAATTACTTGATTACAAGCGTTTAATCGATTTAACGGTTACAAAAAGGAAAGGAACTCTTAAACTCAATTGTTGAAAAATAAATTAACCGTAGGTAAATACAATAGCGTTGATAATTTGGATGATGACCATTTTTTTTAAGATAATAATGGATCTTGGATTTTATGTAATCAAATGAAATCATCTGAAATTACCGTTAAAGTTCGACATTATTGAGGAGCGCTAAAAACGCTTGTCACTCGTACCTACAAATGGCTGCCTAATTATGAAGTCTTCGTCAAATAAAGTACTAAGTATGTGTATGGAAAAACAAAGAATTCGCCGGGTTAAAACACTTATTAAAATGGGCTGTACTTGTATATTTATACCTAATCAGATCAATAAGCATAATCAAAGCGTCAACTGCGCCAAATTTCTTAATTATCCCGCACCTCCACCAAATGTGATGGGGTGCGGCTCAGTGGAAGTGCATAACAACAGATAGGACTTGGAAATAGTTTTATTTTTAGACTTCAGCTATGATACAAGGCTATGTTTTAGGGCCAACACGACCTCGTAGCTAAAAGTACAACGGTTTAATAGAAATACTCGTGTGGTACTCGCTCACACACCCTCGCGGGCATGTGGGGAAGCCATACCAGGGCTGATTGCCCTCTGTGGCGGAATCTAGCTCCGTCCGTCACTACGGACGGGTAATCGTTTGGGTCCACGGCGGTTCACTCGTCGTGGTTTTCAGGTTGTTTCGTCATGCGGCATGACGTTTGGGCCTGATTCAGTTGTGGCCTCTTCGTAGCAGCTGCGGAGGAGCACGGTGGCCTCTCTGCGGCTTTGAGGATAGATGGCCTTTCAGCGGCGTTGTGGTGTCCTGTACTTGACAGGGGACTCAGTTTGGGGGCACGAGCTCTCTCGGTAGAGCCCGGCCCCTGGCGTCCGGTGGACGGGTGTGAAGCGGCGCGATTCCCACCAGGCTCGGGATTCCTGAGTGGTCAGCACGGTCGAACATGGCTCTTGCCAGTTGCCCGATGAAGGCATCCAGCCCTTGCCATTCGAGGTCTCTGTAAATTGTCTCGTTGCGCATGTAGCGCGGCGCTGAGACAATGGTGCGCGGGGTTTGAGACTCCAGCGCACGCAGCCTTCTCTTGCTGGTTTCTGAAGCAAGACCATACCATGCGGGGGCCGCATAGGTCAAGCGGGACCGCAGGTAGGTCTTGTATATCCCAAGCTTGGTTTTCAAGGGAAGGCTGCTGGCAAGGACTGGTCGCAGTCGGGTAAACGCTGCTCTCGTTCGCCGTACTGTTTCGTCCACGTGCTTGGTCATCGTAAGTCCCCTGTCTATGGTCACACCCAGGTACTTGGCGGTGTATGACTAAGGGATTTCCTGTCCGGACATGCGAAGACTTTGCGGCTGCTGTTTCCTGCCCGTCACCATGGCCTGTGTCTTGCCCACGTTCGCTGACAGGCGCCAACGTGATAGCCAGTCGGGTAAGACGTCAAGGGTGCGTTGCAGTTTTTGCGCTGCGTGTGTGGCGTTGAGCGACGTTGCGAAGAACGCCGCACCATCCGCATAGAGTCCCAGCTTGACGTCACCCTCCACTGGGATATCGTCAGTGTAGCGGGCGTACGAGTAACAGGCCGGGGACAGGCAGCTTCCTTGAGGGACGCCCGCGAGGGTCGGGCGCTCCGTCGAGGTGGCGTCTTCTACCGCCACCTGAAATCTTCTGCCGGACAGGAAGGACGCCATAACGCGTACTATTCGCCGAGGAGCTGGAGACGTCGACAGCTTGTACAGCAGGCCCTCGTGCCATACTCTGTCGAACGCCTTTTCCATGTCGAGGAATGCTGCAACTGTGACCTCTTTCTTGTTCATGGCCGTGGCCATGTGGTGCAGCACCCCCGATAATTGCAGAGTCGTGGAATGCCCTGCACGGAACCCGAACTGTTCAGGACGAGGCTGGATGTGGGGCTGGAGATGGTCCAGCAGGAGTCGCTCAAACACCTTGGAGATGGTGCTGAGGAGAGTGATCGGGCGGTAACTCTCCGGCTTGTGAACATTTTTCCCCGGTTTTGGAAGCATAATCACCCGGCCAAGTTTCCACGGTTGTGGGAAGTGTCCCGAGCGCAGGATCCCATTGAACAAGCGCCCTACCGCCGCGATTGCGCGCGGGGGTAGGTGGTGGAGCGCCTTGTTCGGGATCGCATCGGCGCCCGGTGCCTTTCTTGGTTTGGTCCGCAATAGTGCTCGCTTCACCTGGCCGGGTGCGAAGAAAACAGGGTCTTCTTCCGCCGCGATCGGTTCTGCGAAGTAATCTCCAAGGTGCCTCTCGACTGCTGTGACGTGCTCCACTTTAATAGAAATACACTTTACCTTACCTTAAATACATAACCCTCCTTTATTTACGCAGTCAGGTAAAATTACTACAAGGTGACAACCCTTACCCTTTGTTTAGGCTGGGCAATGTTAGCATTCATAAGTTAGCAAGTTACTGGATAACATTGCCCACCATCATAACTCGCATAACGGTTTTAATAAGTATTTTAGTACAAACTACAGTAAAAATGATCTATAGTTCTTATTTTATAACAAGTAATAAGATACATTATCTCATTATATAAATACATTTGAAATACCTAAATAACATTACAATAAAAAATGTCAGTCATTTACATCCTACCGGTACATCGGGAACAAACTGATTTATCAAAAATTAATTTAGCTTGTAGGTAAGTACATATTATACTCGTTACTAATAATTACATATATAAATAAAATACGTAGGTAAGCAAGAAAACAAAACAGTCCACTCGTCAATCCAATCGTCAAACTAGCCTAGCAGCGCTGTGTCATTGCTTCGATGTGTGCGTGAGGCGATTTGTATGTGTTGTGCGCGATGCCGGGGTTGTGAGCGCTCGAGCGACAGCATGCGTTTTCGTAAATACCTATTTCGTTAGGATCGCGAAGCTATACTGTAGTCTTAAGCACGAATGCCCGGCTCCCTTGGTGTGTGACGGAGACGGGCATAATTCTAAATATTTAAATATATTTGATATAACATCTAGTCGCTAGTTCTGCTGTCAACAAGCAAAGAGATCCTTACATTCCTTACAGTACCTACTTTGATAATGTGATGGTCAGGGGTAAAATGCGGTTTTCGGTGCTGCTCCAAGCGGAGTAGCATGTCTGGCACCAGCATCAATCAGCAGTGCAAAGGGTCCACAGGACCCGCAAGCTCACTTTGGGAAAAAAAAGGGTAAAATGCGAGCAAAATCGATTGCATATGACTTATGACAACCAACTTTAATGAAATTTGCTCGCATTTTACGAACCTTGGTGATGATGTATTCCCTCATTTCTAATCGCGTGAAAAAAGGCGATTTGCGGGATTCGATTCATGAGACTCATTACAAATGTCGAATTTAGTTTTTGGTTTTACTAAATCATATCAGCGTAAAACGTACTTTCCAATTATTCATTACCTACTATAAATTCGTAGGTGAGCCATGCTGTTTCTCGAAATTCGTCATAGATTTTTCCTTAAAGGCAACAAAAATAAATACCACGCAATATTATCTCCTTAGCTAGTTTACAAAGTATTTACAAGCCCATCCCTCAAACCGCGTATAAATCATAAGCCCCGAACAAACGCCGTCTACCTGCGCGAGAGTTCTTGGAACGTAATTCCGTTCTTTGTAAGTACCTCCTTGTTTCCGGGGAGAGTGCTGTTACATTTTTTTAGGGTTCTGAAGTCGTGGTTCAAATAGATTTGAAAAAACTCCAAAAGAGGCGTATAATGGCTTGGTCGTTTCTGGAAACATTACAAGAATTTAATAAATGTTTCCAGTTTAGGAAATAACCTACCTAAAAAAATGTATATTTTAAATTTCAAAATTCTGTTAACCATTACATTACACCATAACCCTAGCTCTACACTACTCGCGAGGTTGGGCGAATAGGCGAGACACTTCGCTGCAGAAATTCATACTTCGGTCAACTTCGCGATAATGTGGAACCGTGGAAAACCAATATTTTGCAATATCGGTAACTTCGTCGGCACATCAGTAGAGTTAGGTTTGTTTTTATTTTACTAACCCACAAATGCCTGTAATGGCTGTTATCAATTGTTCTTTCTGAGTTGCTCTTCTGTCATGGAATATTTTTCTAATATTATTGTTATTAAACGGCCGTACCTTTTCCAATTCTACAACAAAAATATATACCTAGGTATTTTAAAATAATCCACGATATGACATAGCTGACGTAATAATAATAAAGCTAAAATAAAACATACTTCGACAGACATCATTTGCTTTTAAAAATGTAAGCGTAGTTAAAAGCGGAACCCTCCTTTTCTCAGGGCATGTGTGTTTAGCCCGAACAAGCTGGAGCAAATCTCCCTTTACAACCTTTTATCAATTCGCGCCAGAAAGGATCGCTGTCGGCTCAATGAGAGCTGCCTGACGCAGGTAAAAACATTACCTTTTGTGCCCACGTCGAGTAACTAACCTTCTATTATTTGAGGAAAACCCAGTCAAGGAATTAACACCATTCTAGAAACCTTTTGTTTAATCTTACCCCGGCCGGACTTCATAAGTCCTCTCCGACACTCGAAGTCGCAGTTTTCCAGGTAACTTGAGAGAAACATAAGAATACGTCTTTGATAAAGTAGAGTAGGTAATCCATTCTATGTATTATGCTCGATAAACCTTTTCTATTCTCGATTAAAGACGGGAGATTTTCGAAATAAAAAAAACATTACTATCTATGTCTTTTTAGCGATAATTTTTTTTACCTGTTATTGTAATGTCTTGCATTGTAAATAATAAATAAATTTTCGATTAAGGAAGCGATACAAGACGTTAACTATGTCATTCTCTAGAGATAAGACCGCCTTTTGTTTACCTTTAATTGTAATTTCTTGCATTGTATCTCTCCTGTTTGTTTTATGAGGTGTGCAATAAAGAGTACCTACTAAGTATGCGTACCTACCTAACTTAGCTCCTACCATTTTCCTACTACGATGACTTTGCCCTACAAAGAACTGTGTAAGTGCATTAACAGCTTTTCCACAATTCCGTACGGAGAAATTAGAATTCGTCACGCAGACACCATAAACAGAAACCTTTACAACCGCTTTTCTATAATTAATTTGTTTACCATGTCCATTAGACCGTTAACCCACATAGTTGAAGGTTCAGATTTCCGTACAAGACATTTACGAGTACATTTTGTTTGCCACGCAAATATACCGCCAGTTTATAGAATATTGCATCCTAAAATAGCATGTACTGTTTCGTGAACTTACAGCTTGGTTGAAGTTGGGGTCGGATTGGGTCAAATGTCTAAGGTGCCGAAAACAATGGGATGTTTATCAGGGGGTTCGGTTACAAGAGTCTAGTTGACTCGTAAATAACACCTGATTAAGTACTAACACTCAACGTCGTCGGAGAGTTCACAAGAGCAGTAAGTGTGCGCGCACACATATACCTTCTTAACTATTCTACTCATAGGTAATGTGTGAAATTGGTTCTTCATAAAGAGTCAAACTCTAGTCGATGTAGTTAAAATATATTTTCTGCTTAGCTAATCTTATATTTAAAGATTGTGTGCTACGGAAATTAAATTATTAATAATGGCTTACAGGACCACAACACAACACCTTCGGGACGCAGACTTGTATTAGGTTTTATGTATAATGTATGTCTATGTAGTTTTACCCTTAGTTGTATTGGTTATGGGTATAATATAAACATTTTAAAAAGATACTATCTATGTTGATTTAGCAAACTTTCGTACGATATGCTTTGTGCCTGTCATTAGAAATGGCCGGCTGTCGGCGGCCCCTACCACCAAGCCCCCCGCGTTTCCAAACATGTTGACAATAGCTTTACAGTTGTAAAGATTTATTAGATATAGGTACAGATATATATAGAGATAGAAGTGGTCAACGGTACCGGGACGCGATTTACAGTCTGACCAAAAATATCTTTTTGGTCAGACTGTAGATTTACCTATCGGCGTGAACCTGTTTCATTCAACTTCCTTGTTGATATCTGATCTTATTCATTATATTAGCTTTGTTATGCATAGTTTTTTGCGTTGTTAATTTAGGTTATTAAGTTTAGAACATCATTTTTTCTTGTTCTCTTTTAACTAGTTATAACTTCAATGTTTTCGCTGTCACTATTATTATCGACTGAGGAACTATGACGTCACCGTCCTGTACGGTAAAGTCTACACCTTTTAATTGGTACTTTTTAGGGTTCCGTAGCCAAAGGGTAAAAAACGAGACCTTTATTACTAAGACTCCGCTGTCCGTCCGTTTATCTGTCTGTCTGTCTATCTGTCACCAGGCTGTATCTCATGAACCGCGATAGTTAGACAGTTGAAATTATATTTCTGTTGCTGCTATAACAACAAATACTAAAAACCGGCCAAGTGCGAGTCGGACTCGCGCACCGAGGGTTCCGTACAAACACTCCATCCCTAAGTGGTTAAGTTAAGTTTGCACCTGGTATGTATAGCGCCCCATATAAATTAGGTGCAAAGTTAGGTATTAAAATATTAAAAAAAAAAACTACTTACTAGATCTCGTTCAAAACAATTTTCGTTGGTAGTTTTTATAGTAATGTACATCATATGCTTTTTTTAGATTTTTCATTTTCTTATTTTAGAAGTTAGAGGGGGGGGGACCAACTTTTTTCCACTTTGGAAGCGTCTGTCACGCAAACTATTCGGTTTAGAAAAAAAATCTTTTAGAAACCTCGATATCATTTTTGAAGACCTATCCATAGATACCCCACACGTAGGTATGTGTTTGATGAAAAAAAAAATGTTGAGTTTCAGTTCTAAGTATGGGGAGCCCCCAATATTTATTATTATTTTTTTATTTTTGCATCAAAATCTTAATGCGGTTCACAGAATACATCTACCTACCAAGTTTCAACACTATAGCTTTTATAGTTTCGGAAAAAAATGGCTGTGACATACGGACGGACAGACGGACAGACGGACAGACGGACAGACAGACATGACGAATCTATAAGGGTTCCGTTTTTTGCCATTTGGCTACGGAACCCTAAAAACAGAATAAAATAAATATTTAAGTGGGGCTCCCATTCAGCAAATGTGATCGGTTGCGTTAAGTTTGCAGCTCATTTATATCTGGCGCTATACATACATACCAGGATTACCAGGTAACTTAACCCGGCCAGTTAAGATAATAAAAATAAATATAAATAAGCCGGTTTTTGGTAAGTAGGTAATTTTAATACATTTAAGTAGGAGAAAATTATCGTCGATCAATTAGGATTATCTTCAGCAAACTAGCGTAGTCGCATAAGGATGAATGGTATTTTTTTCTGAACCCGCGAGTAAAACGGATGGGTTGTTTCCTGCGCGAACTGTACACCTGGTCATTTGACTCTCATGTGGCCGTAAGCTGAAACGCCAGGGCCACGGTGTCACAATGCCAGGCCGTATACTATAGCGTGGTGTAATAGGTTCAGTCGAGTTCATAAATTCATGAGCAAAAATTTGATCCAAATTCGGTAGTTTTACTGTGACTGTTGTCAAAGTTTCAAAGGACCTTTGACAACGGTACCTGTAAAGCTACCGAAACGTCAGGGAGAACTACGATTATTAAAGCGTTCCGCTAAACACAATGGAAAAACACTACGCTAAGCGAAACATAATATTCAACGGTGTACAAACTTATTAATGCCAGTGGCAATTTATGGAGCTACAAGTTACCATCTTTTAAAGTTCGAGTGACTTCCTGAACTTGCGACAGCAGCGCCACTTCGACCGAAAAGGTAACTTTGTAATTCAAAGAAAGCTTGTTTTACTATATATGAATGAATCCATTGACTAAATCCCAGATATTTAGGGTCATTCGTATTTAAATTAAAACGTAGCGTATTTAATAAGCCTATAATTTGTATGCAAATTGTGTTTATTAATGGTGTCTTGTTATCGCCATTTTATTGAATCACCTTTAGTTTATTGGCTTAGAATTGCATATTTAATTAAATTAGCAATCTTTTGAGTAAACATGAATTTTGAAAATATACCTACACAGCAGCCTATTAAATATAATTCTCAAAAAATGCAATAAAATAAATTCATATTGAAACAAAAGAAGGTTGCTTTGCTGCCCAGGGACGGCAATGTAGTTAGTAAATTCCATTATTGTCCTTCTGAAACAGGCGACTTCGAAGATAACTACAATATTTCATTGCATGTTTGTGAAAATATAATATTACTAATATTAATAATATTATTATAATATTACAGTCAAGGAAATTGATAACTTTTGCCTTTTTCGCTCTTGTCCCAATGACGTTAAGGGTCAATTTTCAGAATGACAGCATCGTTCAAAAATGAAAGCAATAACCCCCCGATCTATATTTTTATAAGAAACGATTCAAAACTAGGAAATAGATTTTGACCATATAGAAATTTTCATACAAAAAAATGTGAAGACAAAAACGGCACAGGGCATTTGTCTTTAAATAAAAACTACGAGAATAGTTCGGCTGTAGACGGGTGACAGTTTCGCGAAGATAAAAGTCGCCGTCCACAGTGATGCCGGGTCCTAATTTACGCCTTTCGACGTACTGTTACTGTCCGTTAAAAATGTTAAGATCGAGTAATTACGCCTAAAACGAGTCTTCATACAATAGATTTGCGATAGGTGAAGCCGCTTGGTTTTATGTGTGCGTCTACGAACCAATCATAGAGACGTGTTGCTTGTGAGCTTCACGTTGTGATTGTGACAGATGCGCAAGAACGAAACTTAGCCCGTGGCTAACCAAAACTGGCTTCACTTTCAAGCGCTGAGTAGATTTCTAGGCGTATTCATTGTAAGGTTAAAATTAAAACTGAACTGATTATGCTTGCCGCAGATTTCTAGTGACAGCTAGACTTCGCAAATTGCACAATAGTCACCGGTGTTTGATCATGTGAATGAAGCCTGTTATCTGCCTGGAATCTGCCGCCGCAGCGTCCAGAGAGCAGCCACCAGCCAAGCATCGCCGGTAACGGGCGGGGTCGGGTTACCTTACCTAGTAGAGGTGGGCGAATAATGTCACAGTGAAAATATCACGGTGATCCGTTGTCTAAAAGTATCACTGCTACTAATTGTCACCAAGAAACGACGTAACAAAAACACGTATAGCCTTCTTCTGTTCCTAGTGATGTCCTTTCAGCCAGGTACGGAACGATAACACTTATATTTTCAACCGACTTCGAACAATTAGGAGGTTTTCAATTTGACTATATAATATATTTGGTTTTTTTTGCATGTATGTTACGCGAGTATTCCGCCTAATTTCAAACTTCATAGGTGGTCTCATATAAATTTTATCGAAATTGATGATGTCGCACTTTTGAGAAAAAAAAACTTAAAATACTTATACCCATTTCGCCCATTGCAGTGTGTTCATATTATGCGAAAAAGTGATTATAATGGAAGAAAATTAATATTACTCCGTTGGGATGCATGATGCAGAGGTAAGTAATAAATGGCACAAAATTACGCGAACATTAAAGGGATCTAATCTTGTACATAAACATAACATAATGTGAGTAATAAGCGAGACAAAATCTCAGTGATATTTCACAGTGTTTTTTTAGAACGGAACAGTGATTTAAATGTAACGGTTTTCCACGTGTCATACTCTCAACGCCTACACCTACGGCCAACGCAATAGCTTATCGCAATTACTTGCAACTTGCATAGTTTGCACATGGGCGTCTTTGCTAAACATCCGTTTCGCGTCTTAATAATTGATTTACTTAATAGCAGCCATTCTCAAAAAGCCAGGAACTCTAAAGTTCGTATGAACATGGAACACCTTCACTTTTGTGACCAAGGAACTTTTCTGAAATCTATAAAGTTTGGAACCGTTATCATGTATACAGCAACGTGAATCTTGCTAATAAGTAGAGGTACTTAATAGATTTTAATTTAGAATTACCGACTACTACAATTTACGAATACAGAAAGAAGAAGCTAAGCTAAGCTACAGTAAATGATAAACATCCCAAAGAATTGAGAACATCCTCCTTTTTTTGAAAAATATACCCATCGCTGAGATTCATCGTGTGAAATATGTTTAACCTACATCCTACATGGTACGGCCTAACGAGAGTGACAGCCCAAGTCATAAGAAAATATTTTGGCCATAAACAAGAACGAAGAAACAAGCGAAAGGCTTTCTCCGCAGGATGTCCGCAGGTTATTAGAACACGAATGCCAATTTAGGCAAGGCAAGTGATTTACGATATATAACTTTTTGGACACGTTTTATTTATTTAATTTGCCTATTGTCTCACCTACTCTCTGAATCAGTATTATTCACGTAAGAAATGTTTTAAAAAATAAACTTGATGGAATGTAATTTTTCCTCTTGACACAATATGTATAAGATTGTATGAGACAGAAGTTTATATTTTTTTGAAGGAACGTTAGTATCAAAAGCTTTATAGGTATTTCAATTAAATTTATTCCTCCTCGGGTGTATAAAAACTGTGTTCACGCAGCAATTACAAAATCAAGCCCCCAGCTACTTTATTGTATCTAAATTATAACCAACATAGACTCTATTCAAATCAAAAGTATTCGAAAATATTCTCCGAGAACCAAAGACACATCCCGACTTTTTTTGCGCGGGCCAGGTATCACTAACACCGAGCCGAGTCTTTATTCTTTATCCCTCTTTGTATTTCTGTACTGATTGTCGTATTCAACAAGGATAATAAGAGTAGGTACGTACATCTGTGTGCGTGAAATTCAATAACGCAGGTGTGCACTTCTGTATTCAAAAAAATCTTCGAAAGCCATTCAGTAGGTACCGATTTCCTATGCCTCGCAGCTGTCAAGACTTTTAAAAAACGCGTGGTTGCGCGGGAAACTAGGTATGGGTTGTACTTGTAATGACATAACCTAAAAATCGATTTAATTTAGGGACGGTTATTTTGGTTACACTACACGCGTTGTTTAAATGTTTTATTTGGTCGCGGGCACCTGATGTGACCTTGATTGGAGTTTGGCCTTGGGTCGCGAGGGGTTCGCACAAAAGCCGGGACAGCGTCGACAGCCGTTGAGCGAGTCTGAATGGTCCGGAAACGGCCCCTTGGTAATTTTATTGGAGTGATTATGCATATGAATACTCGCCTATGCGAAATGGTAATCTCGGCAGTTTAACGATTTTCCTATTTGCGCTGGGACAGGGGAGCTTGAAGAGCTACCTAGGTACCTATAGTATACTACTAAGGCACCCTAACTACAGTCCCACAGTTTGTTACAAGGGGTCTATCCAAATCCATGTTAGGGAAGTCTATTATTATAGAATTTAGAAAGGGACCGTTGTAGTAGCAAGGACTTCGGGAATAACATTGATTTTATAAAATTGGGCAAGTGCGAGTCCGACTCGCGCATGTAGGGTTCCGTACCTATATATATTTATAATCTATAACAATTTTGTTGTATGGAAGCCCCCCTTAAATATTTAATTTATTTTATTTTTAGTATTTGTTGTTATAGCGGCAATAGAAATTATACATCATCTGTGAAAATTTCAACTGTCTAGCTATCACCGTTCTTGAGATACAGCCTGGTGACAGACGGACGGACGGACGGACACACGGACGGACGGACGGACGGACAGCGAAGTCTCAGTAATAGGGTCCCGTTTTTACCCTTTGGGTACGGAACCCTAAAAAAGGTCCGATATTCGTGTATATCTCTATTTGCGATGTCAGCCATGTGGCCCATGTGTTTTATTAGGGTTCCGTAGTCAACTAGGAACCCTTATAGTTTCGCCATGTCCGTCTGTCCGTCCTTCCGCGGCTTAGCTCCGTTATCATTAGTACTAGAAAGCTGAAATTTGGTATGAGTATGTATCACGCCGACAAAACGGTAAAATAAAAAGTAAAGAAAATTTTTTTTGGGTCTCGTTTTTTTTTTCGTTTCAACACTAAGTGTGTGGGGTGTCGATGAATAGGTCTTTTAAAAATAATAGGGGTTTTCAAACATTATATGTTGATAAAGTCAGCAGTTTTGTAAATATTCGCTCCGAAAATTAAAAAAAATAACGTCCCCCCTTCTAACTTTTCAACCACGGGTCAAAAAATTATAGAAAAATTCATGAACATTTTTTTTTTTTATGTGATAGGGGGCAAACGAGCAAACGTATCGCCTGATGGAAAGCGATTACCGTCGCCCATAAACACCTGCAACACCAGAGGAGTCACAAGTGCTTGCCTACCCGGAGGACGAAGATAGAATGCCTCTATGCTAGTAATTTCACCGGCTAACATGCGGCCTTATAAGTACTTTCAATGAAAACTATATTGAACAAAATCGGTTGAGCCGTTTTTGAATTATCGCAAATTTTCATATTTTTCTTTAAAAGGACGTAAGTTGACTTCCAGAAGGTAATAAGTTATTACAGTTACTTTGACGTTTACGACCTTTTTATAGAGCTTGAAATCTTTCTCGTAATTTAAACCTAGGGCTTAAAACAACGGTCTATTGTGAAGGATGAGCAACTACGGAACCCTACACTGAGCGTGGCCCGACATGCTCTTGGCCGGTTTTTTAAGTTTATTGCACATAATATTTAAGTATACTTATGTACAAATTGCGTAAGTTCTCTACCATTATTGGTGCGGGATTGGTGTATAAGGACACGTGTCTTGTATGCAAACGATGCAAAAATAACGTTTTTTATGCACTTAACTAGGGATGGGTCGACTATGGATTTGGACGAGTTATTTGCTGACTAGGTCGAATAGGCAGACCAAAAAAAGTTAATGTCAAAGGGCAACCTCCGTTTATCTCTGCAGATTAAGCTGGTCGTCGATACGTGTTCTTATACCTATGTAGTAATATGCAATTAAATCATTTAGAGTGCACACGCCATGACACACACATCGTGGATCGTCGGCGCATCATTCCACGTCACGACAATGCAAGATGAAATTGTATTTGGCCTTATAGCATTATTGAGCGACATTCTCTATCAAACATACACTAGATGAATCACCGACGACAGTACTGCTTTATCAGCATTTAGAAATAGTATATTATCCCATCGGATTATTGATTCATCTCAGTTTAACATTCGGACGGTATAAACTTGTACCTACCTAAAACATCGCTAAGATGCAAATTACATAAATATTTAAATAATAATTAGTTTCAAAAGAATACAATATCTTCAAAGGGAATAATCTAATTTTAAAATTCTGAAATAAATCCACGTGGGATACACCGTACCGTACACGTCGTCGTTATCTGTATTTAAATACAGCCATAAAAATAGTTATTATTGTTTTATTACTTATTGTTTTATTTTATTTTCTTACAATTTCTGTCACACCTTTTATGTAATTATGTTTTGTGTCTCGTCACGAATAAATGTATTTCTTTCTTTTTTATTAATTACTGCGCCATCTTTCGACAATCTACACCAATATTATTAACCGGAAGAGGCTGCATAAAGTTAATTGGCTTTGTTATGTGCGAAGTGTATTCGTAAATGATCACAACGCACGCTGTGATAAAAAAAAATGGAGGAATGAGAAGCGGTTTTACTTTTATAACATCAAGAAGTCTTTAGTTCATTATTTAACACTAGGCGACTTTGGCTCTAGTTCGGACGCTAGGCAGCGTCGGCAGCGTTGCAGTCGTGTATTGACTGTCTAATAGTAGAATTTCTGTAAAAAAAGCCGGCTAAGTGCGACTCCGACTCGCGCACCGAGGGTTCCGTACAAACACTTCCCATCTTAACTGGAAATGAGGTGCAAAGTTAACGCAACCGATCACCTTTCTTGAACGGGAGGCCGGGAGCCCCACTTAAATATTAATTTTATTCTGTTTTTAGTATTTGTTATTATAGCGGCAACAGAAATACATATATACGTATATGCAGCGGGACCCCATGTAATTATGGTTTAGGTCCTAAATAATCGAGTTGGTATATATTTCTACCTGTCGATTTATGTACTTTAAAATTTCTACCTTTGCAAATTAATGAAAAAAAATTGTTCTGTGCCAGCGGGGCCCTTTGTTAATTGTAAGTTTACAGACTAAATGAATTACATTCATGGAGCCTCTTATTTCTACCTTCCAAATAACTTTTCACTACACCCTAGATATAAATAGTTTTGGAGAAATACGCGTTCGAAGTTTTTGTCCTTCTAGCAGGGCCCTTTGGTATTTAGTGACTTACATGACCCCAGGTAATTTAAAAAATAACAGTCGGTTATTTCTACTTACTGAATCAATTATTACCAACTTGCTAGTGACGTCTCATTGCAGCCCAAATGAGGCTTGAACGCACGATTATTTTAATCTCACATACGAAGGGTTAAATGGATTCCGTCGATAATTTTGATATGCGTCGACACATATGAAGAGAGTGAAGGATATTTCGTAAGCGCCTTAAATAAAACAAAAACAGAGTGTTGCCACCATTTATTGGAATTTTCCTAAAAAAATTGAATAAAAAATATTGTATTTCAACATGTTACTTTAGAAATGAATATACAGTGTAGAAAACATTGTCCCCTACTGTCGCCCACGGTGTTCAACAATTAGTTTAATTATTATATCGTTATTATTCATAGTACGCTTATTATCTGTGGTCCGGGCGCCGGCGGTGGCGCGCCCGGTGTCAGTCTCAGCGAGCTAGTCCTCTTCCTCGCCGCTCTCAGACTCTGCAAATATAAAAATTGTTTATCTTAGAAGGTTTTACAGGGGAATTGTATGATATTAATTAGGATGCGGACCTGCGTAAGCTTCAAACTGACAATTAACAGGAAGAGATCGGGACAAGGTGCTTCGTAGGCCATTGTTGATATTGAGCCAATAATTATTGGTGCATTAGAGCCTTATCACACTTGCGATTTGCGAGCGAATTGAAAGCGAAGCGAGCGTGCAGCGATTTCGCCGCGAGCGTGCAGCGAGTTCGCCGCGTCTTGAGTTGGGACGCCATACTGTACATGAGTGTGAGCGGCAAAGCCTTTTCACTTTCATACAATGAATTGGCTTCAAGTGTTTACGGGTAACTATATTTTTGTTGCTCGATGAAAAAAGATACTTGTGATTTTTATTCTGGCAATGTGGGCTGTCAGATGCTTGTCTGATTGCTGTAAGCCATAAAATAAAAATAAAAAATCTGATGCGCGATTTTTTTGGGATTATTTTTGATTCGTTTGCGAAACAGCACATATTAGTCGCTCTCTTGCAGTCGATTAATTAAGAATGGATCCTCCCAAACTCGTCTTTTCTGCTTTTGTATTCGTTTCTTACGTCTCCGAAGCAATAAAGCTAATAGAAGTGTCTTTTCGTCGGAATCCATTATGTAACGGACTGTCCAAGACGCAAATCACTCGCCACGATTTCACGCGAGTACGCAGCGAATTCGTTGCGCACTCGCGGCGAACTCGCTCGCAAATCGCAAGTGTAATAAGGCTCTTACTAATTTAAGTCTAAGCAGCGGTAACAGGACATTAAAATAACCCACGCAGTGCATCTATTGTCAGAAAATAATGAAGCAAACAACAACATTCTACCCAAAATTCACCAACTGTTCTAAAAATGTTGACACGGTTGCGACCACTCACCCTCCTCGGCGCTCTGCAGCCACTCGACGAACTTCTTCATCTGGTCGAGGAACATGAGCTTGCCCTTGCTGGAGTTGGGGTCGCGGTACCACTTGAGGATGGCCTCCTCGGAGAGCACGTTGCTCTTGTACAGCATCAGCACCAGCTTGCTGAACGCGCGCATGAAGCTCATGTTCTCGTAGCAGTATTCTTGCACCTGGGATGATACAAAATATTATCATCAAATATTCGTACAATAAATAAGAATAGAAACCTACTCAGCGCTTGAAAGTGAAGCCAATTTTGGTTAGCCGCGGGCTAAGTTTCGTTCGTGTGCGCATCTGTCACTAAGTCAAACTCACAAGCAACACGTCTCTAGCAAACGAAACCAAAATTTCGCTAATCTGTTGTATGAAGACTCGGCGTATTTATTTGAAATATTTAAAATGTCATGCATTCTCTGCACGCATCTTCCAAAATTTCCGTTTTAGCGCCAGGTGTTCTGCTAAGGCCTTTACTATCGAACGAAACCGATATCGAGAGTCGACCGGGATGATAGTATCGGAAGCAGTCATTTGCCATGCGATAAACATGTGACTCGAGATTTCTTAGAAGGTCAAGCAGCACACATGGTCTCTTTGTAATTACATTTACCTCTTGCCACAAGATAATGCGAATAATTAAGAGGTCTACATAAAATGTACCTTGGTGAGAAGCGCAATCTCCGCCTTAGCCGACTGCGCGAAGGCGGCCAGCAGCGGCGTGTAGTGACGCAGATGCTTCGCCGCCTGCTCCGCCAGCAGCTCTTCCTTCTTGTTCCACTCGCCGCGCGACATCACGCACTGCCAAATCTACCAAACAAGATTTCTTTGTAATACTCAGTACACAGTAGTAGGGTATGATAGGGGGTTAGTGTCAGGTCAGATTGCCATGTCGACAAGGTGGCAGAACAGTGACGCCGTGAGCGTCGAGGCGCTCGAAAGACTCGATCGCAACGGGCTCGCGGCGTCTTGTAATGCCACTCCGACTCGTCATCGAGTTTCATCATGTGAAGATTTTATAGTAAGGTTAAATTTTGTGAAAAACTACACCAATATATTTTGGTACTTTTGTTTTTCAATGCAATATTTTAAGATTCATAAAAACAGGTTTATTGTTAGATATTAGCGTCAATCACATTTTTCTTAAAATGAAACACAAGTTATAAGATGCACACTATTTTTTTTAAGTCGAAACGTAATTAATGTTGTTAATGGAGATTAAAATTTGTTTGCGCTCTTTAGGCCAGGACGCGAAGTTAGCTTTCAATAATTTCAGTAACAATTCAGTTTCGATGTGGGTTTACCTTCAAAAATATTCTATGTTCGCCGCCCGGCAAACTTGAGAATCTGTAATTTAGAAAACTTGTATACATTTCAGATTCGCACGTTTGCCAAGGGCGCGATTTACTGTTACTCTAGAGACATGGTAACTGTTGCTTGGAGGATATTCGTTGATATTATTACGGTTCGAGCACGACCACGACCGCGCGATAACCGGAGCGCCGGCCATGAGCGGAAGATCCGACCGCGGTGTTTCGTTCACTCGTATCCAGTTAGCACACAGGCTGTACATTATACAGCCATTATAACGCTAATTTAAGCTGGACAAGTGCTTATGCCACCACTTAGATAGTTGGCAGTCCATAACTGTGCGTTTTTCTAGAAATTTACTGCCTTGCACGACTGCATTGTGGATTGAACTATCGCTTGCGGCATTCCCGGCCCGATACGACCTTCAAGAAAAGATCGTACTTCCACATGAAAGGCCGGCAACGCACTTGTGACTCCTCTGGTGTAGCAGGTGTCTATGGGCGACGGTAATCGCTTTCCATCAGGCGATCCGTTTGGTCGTTTGCCCCCTATGACATAAAAAAAAAAAAATACTCACGATGGCGACGACCTCGTGGTCGGGGATGGCGTGCTTGACGGCCATGTCGCGCAGCTCCTGGATGAGGTCGCGCACCGGCTTGTCGTCCGCCAGCTCGTCCAGCAGCGCCTGCGTCAGCTCCCGCCGCGCCTCCTGCGCACAGACACAAACACGACACGTTCATACTGTGCTTACTAAAGTTGCTTCATTGTGCTACAATTGTCGAAATAAGGATATTTTTAAAAGGTAAGGATGGACAGACAATACGGTATTTGATGATAGCTCAAATCAGCTACTTTTTATGAACAGTCAAAAACGATCTATTAGTATAAGTTTTTATGAAGATACTGGCTCGTGACGTCATAAAAATGAGTACTCAAAACACATCTTTCTAGTTTTTTCCCAGTTCAAAATAGTATAATCATCACAAGCTAGTGGTTATTATTTTGTTCCGTGTATTTTTGAACATGTGTTTAGGTTTCAATGATATATTTTTTTTTTAACTAATGTCAAATATCGTATTCTGTTACGGTGTACTACGGTGAGTGCTTCTCTTTTTCTGGTATAAACGGAAGCTGAAATCTTTAAGTCACCGACTAGCTAGTTAATGGATATTTAAGGTCTACCGTATATGGACTCTGCTCGGTATGCTGCAGTCTCGATATAGGACAAAGAAGGGAAAGGTAGGGATGATCAGATTGCCATGTCGACATAGCAGCGAGGCGACTGCACCGCGAGCGTTGCGTTTCTTGAAAGACTCAATCGACGCACGCGCGCAGCGACACACCCCGCCGCTCTGACTCGTCATCGAGTTTCATCATTTCAGGGTACTCAGGGAGAAGATACGGTAAGACAAACATTGGTCCTATTTTCAGTTCCATCGATAGTGCAATAAATAATACAAACGTAGTATTTATAAATAATACATACGTAGTATTTTTTTTTTGCATGTCTGTATATATGTCATTGTGCGTTCATTACGCTTAAACGACTAGACCAATTTCAACAATTTTTGGTCGACTACGGAGAGCAAAAAGAAGGGGTTATGCTACTTTCGCGGGCATTTTCTAATATTATAAAGATGCTTAAAATAAAAACTAGCCGCGTAGATTTTGTGTGATTGGAACGTACATTCTTACAAACTTACATATTTATAATAAACTAGCTTTTGCCCGCGACTACGTCCGCGTGGAACTTGGAAGTATGGAAGCAACCTCGTACAACACGATAGATATCCACCTAATCACCTTAATTAATAAAAGAGCGCCTAAGCAAATGTAAGAGCAATTGTGCTTTTGGTCTAATCATTACATTTTCTACAGGCTCATCAATGTCATCATGAATTACTTACTCACTTTTCAATCTTTATAGGGATAATTTCCAGGATGAAACTATCCTATGTCCTTCCTCGGATCTTAAACTATCTCCATGCCAAATTTCATTAAAATCGGTTCAGCGGCTGAAGCGTGAAGAGGTAACAGACAGACAGACAGACACACTTTCGCATTTATAATATTAGTATGGACTAGTTGGGCCCCATTGTGTTAATCCAGGTTGTCAGCTACCTCCATACCAATACTTGTCAAAATTGGTCCAGCCATTTAAACGTAAAGTAACAAACATACAAACACACTCCCAAACTTTCGCCTTTACAATTTCAGTGTGATATATAAATATAACGGTGGCATTACCTGCGAGGCCTGTGCGCGGTGCAGCCGCAGCAGCTCGGCGAGGCCGCGCGACGCGAAGGCGGCCGCCAGCGTCTCCTCGCCGCGCCGGTTCAGCGGCAGGAACTCCAGCAGCCTGCCCGCCACACAACACAAACATCAACGACATGTATCATTCAAACACTAGCGACCCGCCCCGGCTTCGCACGGTATACATATAAACCTTCCTCTTGAATCACTCTATCTATTAAAAGAAACCGCATCAAAATCCGTTGCGTAGTTTTAAAGATTTAAGCATACAAAGGGACAGAGAAAGCGACTTTGTTTTATACTATGTAGTGAAGTTACACAGCATCACAGTTATAAAACCGCGGCATTGTGAACTACTAATTACATATAAACAAGACTTAAAACTAGTCAAATTTAGGCGACACAACGGCGTGGCTCCGTTGCGTCGTCTGATCTGGTGTAGGATTCGGCAGATAGCAAATCATGTATTGGTACGTAGTTGTAGATACGAAGCTGAGGGTCCCAGATTTAAATAACGGCATGAAATGAGGTACTCGTGTGATGAATACGAATATTTGTTTGTAGGCTGTAGATTTTTACATAAAAACCCGCTCAGATACTAAGAAAATTTATAAATTTTAGTAAAATGTTGCGCCATTTATGATCTTGCCGCAACGATGCGGAGAACCAGTACATGTCGCTGTGATCTCCCATGGCTTCATACAAACTTTACCTCAGTGTAAAGTCTGGTTTCATACCATGGGATTACAATGTGATTTTATTTTATTATTCGGTTAGTTCTGAATGGAGTGAAAAAGATACGTCGGTTGAGCATTCAGGTTCAAAATTGGGGAAGTAAACATAGGAAGAAATTGATCATGCACTATGAGTTAAAGGTGTTATTTCGGTACTGTCCACAGACACAACTGTAATTATCATTACTGTTAAATTACATAAATCTGAATAAAAATCATCTCATAGCAAAGTGCCTGCAGTATAGTAAGAATTATTTTTGAAGTCCGAATCTACTTACCTAATTGTTAACTGAGAAACAATAGCATTAATTTCTAGCAGTTTGTGCCACACTGCATAATGGATTAAAGGCAATTTATGTCACTAACAAAGGTAAGTAGACTCGGCCAAACAAAATCAATTCTACTATAGCGTTGGCACGGCACGGTCGTTTTTCCGGAATGACTCCACAAAAGCCGGTGTTAGTTAAAGGTCTTCGCACATTATAACAACTCAACCGCGACTCGATTCTATGCCAAATATTGACGTTTAAGCCCTATGTCGTTATTTTCTAGGTTTAATTTCGATAATGATATTAGTAGTGGACGACGAGTGAACGACGCGTCGTACACTACTAATATCATGTTTTGAAATTAAACCTAGAAAATATGACATAGGGCTTAAATGTCATTGGCATAGAATCGAGTCGCCGTTGAGTTGTTTTAATGTGCGAAGACCTTATAGCGGGAAGAGCGTTCAGCCCGGCTGTGCTGTACCTCCCTCCCGTTAAACATGAGGTGACGTGACGTGTAGTGTACTGGTACTGGTACCGACCTGCCCTCGAGCTGCCCCTTCTTGAGCGCGGTGACGAGCGAGGCGGTGCCGCGCTCCTGCTTGATGCAGGTGAACATGAGGTGACGTGACGTGACGTGTACTGGTGCTGGTACCGACCTGCCCTCGAGCTGCCCCTTCTTGAGCGCGGTGACGAGCGAGGCGGTGCCGCGCTCCTGCTTGATGCAGGTGAACATGAGGTGACGTGACGTGACGTGTACTGGTGCTGGTACCGACCTGCCCTCGAGCTGCCCCTTCTTGAGCGCGGTGACGAGCGAGGCGGTGCCGCGCTCCTGCTTGATGCAGGTGAACATGAGGTGACGTGACGTGACGTGTACTGGTGCTGGTACCGACCTGCCCTCGAGCTGCCCCTTCTTGAGCGCGGTGACGAGCGAGGCGGTGCCGCGCTCCTGCTTGATGCAGGTGAACATGAGGTGACGTGACGTGACGTGTACTGGTGCTGGTACCGACCTGCCCTCGAGCTGCCCCTTCTTGAGCGCGGTGACGAGCGAGGCGGTGCCGCGCTCCTGCTTGATGCAGGTGAACATGAGGTGACGTGACGTGACGTGTACTGGTGCTGGTACCGACCTGCCCTCGAGCTGCCCCTTCTTGAGCGCGGTGACGAGCGAGGCGGTGCCGCGCTCCTGCTTGATGCAGGTGAACATGAGGTGACGTGACGTGACGTGTACTGGTGCTGGTACCGACCTGCCCTCGAGCTGCCCCTTCTTGAGCGCGGTGACGAGCGAGGCGGTGCCGCGCTCCTGCTTGATGCAGGTGAACATGAGGTGACGTGACGTGACGTGTACTGGTGCTGGTACCGACCTGCCCTCGAGCTGCCCCTTCTTGAGCGCGGTGACGAGCGAGGCGGTGCCGCGCTCCTGCTTGATGCAGGTGAACATGAGGTGACGTGACGTGACGTGTACTGGTGCTGGTACCGACCTGCCCTCGAGCTGCCCCTTCTTGAGCGCGGTGACGAGCGAGGCGGTGCCGCGCTCCTGCTTGATGCAGGTGAACATGAGGTGACGTGACGTGACGTGTACTGGTGCTGGTACCGACCTGCCCTCGAGCTGCCCCTTCTTGAGCGCGGTGACGAGCGAGGCGGTGCCGCGCTCCTGCTTGATGCAGGTGAACATGAGGTGACGTGACGTGACGTGTACTGGTGCTGGTACCGACCTGCCCTCGAGCTGCCCCTTCTTGAGCGCGGTGACGAGCGAGGCGGTGCCGCGCTCCTGCTTGATGCAGGTGAACATGAGGTGACGTGACGTGACGTGTACTGGTGCTGGTACCGACCTGCCCTCGAGCTGCCCCTTCTTGAGCGCGGTGACGAGCGAGGCGGTGCCGCGCTCCTGCTTGATGCAGGTGAACATGAGGTGACGTGACGTGACGTGTACTGGTGCTGGTACCGACCTGCCCTCGAGCTGCCCCTTCTTGAGCGCGGTGACGAGCGAGGCGGTGCCGCGCTCCTGCTTGATGCAGGTGAACATGAGGTGACGTGACGTGACGTGTACTGGTGCTGGTACCGACCTGCCCTCGAGCTGCCCCTTCTTGAGCGCGGTGACGAGCGAGGCGGTGCCGCGCTCCTGCTTGATGCAGGTGAACATGAGGTGACGTGACGTGACGTGTACTGGTACTGGTACCGACCTGCCCTCGAGCTGCCCCTTCTTGAGCGCGGTGACGAGCGAGGCGGTGCCGCGCTCCTGCTTGATGCAGGTGAACATGAGGTGACGTGACGTGACGTGTACTGGTGCTGGTACCGACCTGCCCTCGAGCTGCCCCTTCTTGAGCGCGGTGACGAGCGAGGCGGTGCCGCGCTCCTGCTTGATGCAGGTGAACATGAGGTGACGTGACGTGACGTGTACTGGTGCTGGTACCGACCTGCCCTCGAGCTGCCCCTTCTTGAGCGCGGTGACGAGCGAGGCGGTGCCGCGCTCCTGCTTGATGCAGGTGAACATGAGGTGACGTGACGTGACGTGTACTGGTGCTGGTACCGACCTGCCCTCGAGCTGCCCCTTCTTGAGCGCGGTGACGAGCGAGGCGGTGCCGCGCTCCTGCTTGATGCAGGTGAACATGAGGTGACGTGACGTGACGTGTACTGGTGCTGGTACCGACCTGCCCTCGAGCTGCCCCTTCTTGAGCGCGGTGACGAGCGAGGCGGTGCCGCGCTCCTGCTTGATGCAGGTGAACATGAGGTGACGTGACGTGACGTGTACTGGTGCTGGTACCGACCTGCCCTCGAGCTGCCCCTTCTTGAGCGCGGTGACGAGCGAGGCGGTGCCGCGCTCCTGCTTGATGCAGGTGAACATGAGGTGACGTGACGTGACGTGTACTGGTGCTGGTACCGACCTGCCCTCGAGCTGCCCCTTCTTGAGCGCGGTGACGAGCGAGGCGGTGCCGCGCTCCTGCTTGATGCAGGTGAACACCTCCAGCACAAAGTCCAGCGCCAGGTTGTCCTTCACGATGTGCTCGTTCAGCATCACGAGCAGCACCGACGGAGGCACGCACCCGTTGCCTGACAAACCGACATACAACTATTATGGCTAGGGATAACGATATCAATTATACCTTACAACGGATTTGAAAAAGTGACTATTCACATAAGCTATTATTACTTCTCAGCTGCTTTACATACTCGCGTGAGCCTCAGACATATCAAAATAGATACGAAACTGGTTTGCTTAAGTAGCCGTTTCGTATGTATTTTAATATATCATTAGCTGCTTGAGCACTTTACCGACACTGCTTTTAAGAATGAGTCATAGGATCAGTATCACGACTTGAGCATAATTTTTACCGGCATTTCTGATGAATGTGTTCTTTAGACATCAATATCATGAGAGAGCTAAGCGACTGTCGGGCGTGGCTATAAGTGGAGCCCCATAGATGGGAAACCACGCCTATATCCATGCGCGTTACTCTGGCACATTCCGACACCGAGAAGCGTAATACGCGCTCCCCGGCTCTAATTAGTGCCGTTAACTAAATAGCGACCAAAACGCCCAAAGTAGTAATAAAATTGGACTACAGTCGGCGCGCTGGCTCCGAGGAAGGAATGTTGACGCAATGAGCTAGAATTGTGATTGAGTCGGCGCACGCCCGTTCCTCAGCCCCTGATGCCTTTGGAGCTCGCGCGCGGACTGTATGTATGATTATGATCACATTTAAAAAGGGTAGTAGTGCATTACATACCCAGGGCGGTGAATAAGTGAATGTCCCTGATCACAGGTATTGTGCGATCTGGGGCTTTACGAATTACCGCCCGTGATTTATCTCAGTTTTACGTCTTGCCTTGGCCATGAAGTGGGATTTTCTTCCGAAATGGGCAGGATATTCCACTTACGGCCGAAGGTAACGTAAAAGAAATAATGTAGGAGTATCAACATTTAAATGGATACACACCGATCCAAAGTGCCGTCATGCGCGCCAGCTTGATGCGCTGGAGCGGGTCGAACCCCTTCAGGTACACCAGCACCTGGAAAAAACATGATACAGCTTCTGACTGAATGACGCGAACATTTTGCTTTGTGAAATTGGCTGTACTTTGTATATGGATGGATAAACTTTTTTCTTGTTGTTATTCTGTCGCTATTTCTGACAATATTTATTGAACTTATTAGAAAACTGTCTTCATAAAAATGGACTTATATAACTGTTACAATTACAAAGTTTTTTGGTAAATATAACCGCCAAAATCGTAATTATAATCGAAAATTAAAGAGGACATCACCATAGTAACAAGCATCAGAAAAAAGTGAATGGACAGTCCAGTGGCATAATACATAGCCGTTTTTATCAGCAGTATTTTTTTTCCATTGTTTGTAAATAGAATTTAGTTATAGATATAGTAATTTGAAATTAGCACACTTAAATATAAAAATGTGTAATAATAATAGAAATACCGAAATTGAATACGGGTATTTTGTATGGAGCCGAATACCGGAATCGGTATGTTTTAGGTAGGTTAATCATTCAATATTCAAAATGAAGCCTTCTTAATACTATGGTTGTGTAGCAGTCGAGCGGAAAGTCCAAGGCTTCGCGATTACTGAACTCGGTTAGGCGATTATGACACATTATCGCGAAGTCCAACACGTTGCCTTTATGTAGTGTTTTATAGGCATTCAGAAATTCTACTTTATCCTTATGATGAGCGCCAAACACGGCAAATCACGTCCACCTCATTAAAACAAGTTAATAATAAATATCAGACAACCTCACACAAAACGATCTAGACCCAAATTAAGCTTAAGAAGGCTTGTGTTATGGGTACTAAACGACGATATACGTACTTATATAGATATAAATATATAAAGTCGCCGTCAATAGAACTTGCTAACTATGTAAACAAAGGACGTAACTTTGTTTTTTCACTGTTTCTCCTTGAATTTTCATACCACCTCATCAAAAATCATTGAAACCATACACTATTGAAACGGTCATTGACGTAAAATACAAAACCTTAAAATATATAACTGTATCTTGGATATTTCATTAAAAGTTTAAAATGGTTTTATAAGTTAGGTTATTAGGACCTGAGGGAATGACGTTTTTGTTTCTTTTAAATTCTACAATTGGCTATGGTGGGCAGTGTTGTGACTAAAATTGGCGATATATTAAAGCCAGTACACACTATCCAACTCACTCTCTGTAACGGCCAATGCGGTGTATATACACTACGCGGTAATTTGACAATTTACGTAAACAATTAATATAATATATTTTTTAATTCCCTTATTATCATATAAACTTTTCCATTCTTTCGCACCATTTTTTTTTATTATGTAAACTTCGGAACATTTAATATGGTCGTTTTGGACTGTTTTAAGGAATAAAAGTCACCCTACATTTTAATAAAAACAAATTTGCTAAACTTAGCAACATTTGTTAATTTTACATTGACAGCTATAAGGAGGAAAGAATACATCAATTTTATTTTGATTTTGATTTCGGTATTTTATTATTCGATATAGTTTGACATAAGTAAAGGAGTAAGTAAGAGTCTTGCTCATCACTAGTAAATTCCTCATTCAGAGACAATTTCAATATGGCGGTTTGTTTACATAGTTAGCAAGTTCTATTGACGGCGACTTTACACTTAAATACAAAGAACCATGACCCAAGCACAAATATTTGAGTTCATCAAACAAATATTTGCCCTGGCCGGGATTCGAACCCGGGACCGGTCGGCTGAAAAACTGCGCCAACCGCGTCGTCATTTGCCGCTATACAGTGTCATACTATCTGCAGTCTGCTTGGCATGAGGGACACAGTTTTGCGTCGCCGAGCCGGGCTGTTAAAGGGTTAAATGTAAGACTAGATTTCATAAAATCGGTATGTTCATACTTCATAGAATTAGCACGTAACAGAATAACATACAATTTGAAATTTACCTTTTTCATCTCCTCCTCGAACATTTTCTCCAGGTATTTGTATCGGCGCATCAGCTTCACGAATACCTTGAAAGTTTAACAACAAATTAGAGAAAAGTAACTCCAACAACGTTAAGCAACTGCTGTCGAGTCAACTTCAGAAGTAATTGAACGAGAAAGGGTTTCTCAACACTCGTGTTCAGGACTCTAGCCATGTTTTTCATCATTTTGAAACTTCTAAGGGCCTTATAGTTATCACAATTGCGAGTTGCGAGCGTGTCTTCTATACAATCAGTCGCGGAGAACGCGTTAGGTGATCGCCTTCATACAAAATGTATGGTCTTGAATATCCAGCTAATCCTGTACCAATAATTGTCGCTGTCATTTTAGCCGATGGAAAACTATCTCTACTGTGGCGTCATATGTATTCCTAGGCAAGCCAGAGCATATTCAACTTAGTTTCCTTCAAGACCAATAAGTACAAAAGTATTAAAAAAACCTTGTAATGGGCAAGCCGGTGGGAATCGAGTTCTATGGACGCCACGCTGCTGCTATCTATGCTCTATTGCAAGTTGCAAGGGTGTATTGGGATCAACCTATATAATAATGATAATAGCAAAGAAATACTATATGGTAATCTAATTACTATTTAAACATTATTGCACAAAAAAGTGTACAAATGACGGACGTACTGCCGAAAGGTATTCTCTACCAGGCAACCATCGGGCTAAGCAAACATTTTAATGGTCCAGGGCAGGCCCTGGTCAACTATTAATTATTGCTAAAACATTATATTTAGTTAAACTATGAATATAATTTACCTGTTCGAAATTGCGCATGGAATCCATGTCCTCGCTGGCGTTGAAGATGCAAGTGTTCGTCTTGGGACTCTCGCCGTCCATGGACACGCCGCCGCCGGGCACTGCGGCATACACCACGTTATACAAGCGTACGGGGTATAGGGGAGAAGGCTGATGCTAGGGGACGTCAGATATAACGAACGAGATGTGTTTATCGACACAGGTGTTCAGATCTCTAGCCAGTTGTTTCATCATTTGAAAGTCTTTGATTATAATGCACATTATTTCGTCTGTTGCCAACCAAAACTCACTAAGTAACAAATACCTACTTAAAACAAAGCTCGTGCCTCGGTGTCAATCTACTAGATATGAGGTTTTTAAGAGCAGTGATAAACATTTTCGTGAGTTCTGGTTTTCACCAGGCGATTTGTACAACTCCGGGCTCATAATACAATTTTATTAACCAATCACATTTTTTTATTAACTTAATTGTAACTAACTTTACTACTAATACTTTTAACGACTAACACCCACCCATATTCAGATAATTTCGTCCAGTCAGACGACGACGGAGCCGTCTCGACGAGACGTAGATGGATTATAGGTCATTAGTTTTGCACGCACAAAGATAAAGGCACATTGGCACGCTTCATAAGGTTTCATAATCTAACAGTCAGCTTATTAACTGTCAATATTGATAAAAAAAATATTGATTCTCCAAAACTTAAGCAATCTTCGTGAAATTTTAGAAACAAAATGGAAAGGTAATGTTCTGTGTCGAACAGTTTCGGTTTTTGCGCTGTCCGTCCAGGAGGTTGTTGTTAGGGCGCAAGCTGTCCAAAGCAGCTAATTTCGATTAAATTGGAACTAGGTCAATAGTAGAAGAGAGAATACTCACGCAGCAGCCCGCCGGCGATGAGCACGTCGAAGATGACCTCTCCATAGCGGCGGTAGTCGAGCTTGGAGCCGGCCGCGTCTAGGAACTTGTACGCGGCGTCGAGGTCGGGGCCTGCGCGCTCCAGCCCCTGCACAAGCGCGTCGCGGAACCCGTTGGGGTCGTACTTCTCTTTCTCATCTGGGGACAATGGGGGACAAAACATCAGTTACATCTTCTTTACAAGACTCAAGAAGTTCGGTCGTGCGTTGAGTACTGCTCGCATCTTTGGGATGGTTCCGCCTAATATCTACTCGATGCTCTTGATAGATTGCAGCGGCGGGCGGTCCGCATCATGTGACGAGAAAAGTACCAGGTTCCTCGAACCCATTCAATTACGTAGGGACATTGGGTCGCTAAGCGTTTTCTACCGCCTATACCATGGCGGGTGCTCTGAAGAGCTATTTTCTCTTATCCCACCCTCCTCTTTCCGTCATAGAACCACACGTGCCGGTTTGCGATATCATCGCTACACTGTGGAAAATATCCCCACACGTATCATATTCGGCAATTCCTTATTCCCCTATTTAGCTAACGCAGCTAAAATCGCCATCTGTACCTACGTTCCAAATGGGTTACCTTACCCTACATAATGACACGCTGTTCGTTATGATTATAAAGATTGGGTTCCGTTTCAATTTATTTTCTAAGAAATCAGCTTTGTATGACCCAAATGCTAATTCCCTTCATTGTGCACTTGCAGGTAAACTGGGTTCTCGTCATTCCTAGGTGAACAACAATAGAAAGATAAGGACTGCTAACACATTCAAAGCGAAACATTAACTCAGGTAACAGCAAACAATGAGATTTTTGTTATCAATGCGTGCTGCGAACCCCGTGTCAATGCCATTTTGTGTGCGCAAACAGATAAAGAATTCAGAAATCGTAGGTAACTTAGGAAAATACCCAGTTCGTAGTTCGGTGCAAAAGTGAACAGCCAATGATAGTACTTGAGAAGCGTGCAAATAAAATCGGTACGAGCGAAATGTGCTCATGTAACGTTCATCAAAATGTTACTTAAACAAATTTGTTATTACATTTTGACGATAAATATATGTTTATAGATAGCAATTAATTTTCAAAAATTCTGTGACATGTGGCTAGTGTAAACATTAAGCCACTTTGGAATACTATACTGGTTGAAGTGTTTAAATCGTAAGTACGATAACAAGCATTCAATCATTCAGCTAACAAACAACTTGAATATTTATCTAAAACAGGAAATCATCGGCCAAGTAGTTGCCAACTGGTTGTCCATAGGCGCCATATGGCAATGCCATGGCTGCGGGCGGACCACATGTGTGGTCGCTATGGTGTGTTAGGTTAGTCATCGTGTTGGAAGTTTCTAGATCATTGCTTTCGCGAAACGAGTTTAGAGGCTGCGGTAGGTTTTTTTCCGTTTCTTATTTTATTTGATACCAATATTTGGTTAGAAATCAGTGGCGAGAGTAAAGAACCGTATTTCTTTCTAGGTACTTAACCATCGAGGCCGAGGTATCCTTTTTAAAGGTTTTATTTGTTTCTTTTGATACATTCGCTGATATAATATATGTGTAGGACTGATAACAATTTGAAAATCAAAATTCAAGTGTTATAAACAAGACACAGAACATATCTATTTATTTTACTGTTCGCAGGGGACAATACAACTTCAATTGACAGTAGTTTCTAACCATTCCTCAATAATTGCTCTCGATATCGTCAATTGAAGTTATTACGATGACCCTAGCATCGCACAAGGAAATGTTTCTATTATTAGTTCCTTTGAGGAAAATCCTTCATTGTATTGTATTGCATACAGGCGTCAAATCAGACCAAACGAGGGATTGCGGAACAAATTGACTTTAATGGATGGTATTTTTTCTATATGCTACAAGAACTGCCGCCCGAGGGATTTGCTTGGTGGTCAAAAGTAGCTAATTTTTTAATGCTGACTGTACTACGGTAATGGTGTTAGCTATTCAAGGAGAATTTCGAATTTGAGCGTCAGTTTCGTAACCGAAACTAACACGAACACGAACCAACCCCTCGCATCTGAGAAACTCTCGTGTAACTTCTACTTCGGTTAACCTCATGAATAATTAATCAAATCCCCGTCAGCCGTGCTGATTGTAACATGGCCTTTATACAGCTGCATTTATCATAATATTTTATTTCCCCTCGATCGAGGAAACAGAGTAGATCGCTAATGGCGAATGCAATGCAAACGGACTGATATCATTCATGTGATTTTAATAAAGTACGACTGGAAATACGGTAATGCAATTACAGTGCCTATTTCATAGATTATAAAGCCTGACCAGAAATATATGAGGATGCACCATATTGCGGAATTTCACTGGAATTCATTTCTTACACTGGCAATGATTTTATGATGGGTTGTCAACACTGTCAATGTAATTCGTGGTGCTTTCTTTAAAAGACAAATATTTAAAAAAATACAAAGAAAATGCCTAAAACCCATTCACAATCGTGAACGTAACATTATAAATAAAGTGTACATGTGTTTACTACACGAAAAACAGCTAAGAAAAAAGTACATACCATTAAATGATATTACGAGGTTACCATAGTAACTCACAGGTATTTAAACTAATGTCATTAGAGTGCGGTTGCGATTGGTTGCAAAATTGTTGCCATATAAATCTTATACCTAAATAGCACCTTCTTGACAATCCTCATATGTTTCCAGTCAGGCTTTAATTAGAATAATTTGTATTATTATACATCTGCTACAGTCAAGTAACACGTCAATACAAATTAATTTTATGGAGGGCTGTTTGGATATCAGCAAAACAGGAAACTACGGCTTGGCTTTAGGACTCCATTGTTTTACTACTAGTACTTTTTCTTAATAGGAAAGTGCCTAAACTTCTGTTGCAGAGGACTCAAAGGAGGAGGTCGAAAGGATCTCCCGACCGATAGAAGGCATTATGGTAGCAATAGCAACGATTTAATCATGAAATTGTCAGGAACTCTCCGACGTGTTTATCTTCATTAGGGACTGCTACCCGTACACCGGCGCGGTAACTTTGTCACATGTCGGTCGGGCCGTTCCTGACACGTGAGTAAACAGCTTCATACAATAATTAAATATGTCTCACGAAAGCACTGATTTGATTCAAATCATGCATCGTGCAGTTTTTCTCACAATCATGACCCCGGTAAGTCAACTAGATTTTGCAATTTCATAATAGTATAAAACTAGAGCAATACAGTCTAGTATTCCGTCGTCGATATCCGTGTCAATTACATGCCGGGCACGCGCGTAAGGAGAGTGACACACATTCGCTATCGAATCGAGACTTATCGCGGTATCTTCAACGCAATGCAACTATTTGTTGACTTTCCAACTGTCTCGGAGCTAAGTTTATCTAAACACTTAAAGCTTAATATTTGACTGTCTCCAAAAAAGGAGGAGATTCAAGTATGTTTGATTTTTTTGGTACAATTTATACCTTTACAGCATTTTATTGTTTTTTTTTAATATTTAGATATATAGGATAGCTGTCGCTGTTTAAATATATGAATATCAGACGGTTTAAAGATACAGGAAATAAATAGATAAAAACATAGTATTCTTGGCAGTGACTTATCATGAAGGTGATAAACTTATCTATGTTACTGAGAAGTAAAATACTAGTACTTTTTTTGTCCACAAAAAACGAACAGGAATTTTCTCGACCACTAAACGATGCTTATTTGTTATTACGTTGCTGTAACTTTGTCAAGTCTAGATCAACACTGCAATAAACAGTTCATACGAGTTTTGGTTCATAATATCGATCACGGATTAGAGAAGTTAGTTTCTGATCTCAATTCTGACAACAAGACGCTAAGATATTAAAATAATGCAGCGTTCAAAAGCTCGAGTGTCGTACAAACGAGGTGACATCAGCGGTTAACGGTAAATAGCGGTGAGCTGACCCCCTTTGCCAAACTTACTGTAATTCGCCGTTTTCATGTGCCGGCTAACGCTTGAGCATATCTGTTCTTTATTCTGTAAGGAATGAGGCAGTTTTTTCGAGACACGTGGAAGACATGAGAGTGGATATTAATGAGGCAATCTCACGGAGATCGACTGCATTCCTTATGTCGAATACCACATCGGCAAAAAGCAATTTAATAATCCAAACTGTAGGAGCCAGTTAGCCCTTACATTTGCTTGTGGTGTTGGAGCGAGTGGACAGAACGACAAAGTTAAAGTTAGACTACTTTAATATGAATAGATATAAAAAATTAATAGTTATACACTCATCGGTCAGATGTTGTTTTTCATTCAAATAATCACGCGACCTCAAGTAGGTTGCAACGTAAGCTAAAACATGTACAGTCTACACACACAGAGCATTAAAGTGGTTGCTCCCACAAACAAAAGGTTATTACTGAATAGAGAATTATGAGGCAGCTTTCGAGTGTTGCGGAAATTCTTGTGTTGCCCACTTGGACCTACGATGTTCGCCTTTATAACGCGAAAGATAAATGAAAAAGCACTCGCCATTTCCCAACATTAGAATAGTGATGTGCCGTTTCCGCAATTTTCCGGAAAATTTCCTCATTTTGCATGGGAAATGAGGAACGTTTCTATACGCGAGTCCGTGAGTGACGGATGCTTCAATCCAGGGCTCTGAACTTCGAACCAATGAGTGAAATTATGGTTGTGGACTTGTGGAGCGGGTCGTGGTGAGACGACGACATCGTCGCGCCACGGAGACGACCCGCACAGTCTATGTAGCACATTCCGACACCGAGCGGCGCAGCACACGCAGCCCGGCTCTAATTAGTGCAATATTGGTGTTATAAATAAACAAATAAATATTAAGGGACAATCTTACACAAATCGACCTAGTCCCAAACTAAGCAAAGCTTTACGGGTACTAGAATATAAATACATATATAGATAATATCCGTGATACAGGAACAAATATTCGAGTTCATCACACAAATATTTGCCGTGCCTGGGATTTGAGCCCAGGACTGCCGGCTCAGTAGGCAGGTACAATACAAACTATGCCAACCGCGTCGCCAAAGCAGGAGATGGAGTGATCCATGGTAGAAATTTAGCGGCTATATTCCCAGAGGAGCAGATTCCCGTCGGCTTGTTTATTATAAGACATTTGGGCACCTTCCGACCGTCCGTCTTGTCCTCGAAGGACAAATTGCAGAAAGTTTCCGGAAAGTTAGGAGCGTTTACGTAAATTGCTATATCTTACACAGGAATTTAACTCGTTATAATTTTAAGAAATACTCTATAGGATATCTCTAGAGGAACATAATCGCGATTTTGGAAACTTTCCATCTGCAGATCAGTATCATGAGACCACAAGATGTTTTTATAAACAATAAACATCGAAACTGTAATGAAAATGAACATGTTACGATAATATACCTATTAAGCAATCGTTATAAATTTATCATCAATACAAGTACCTACACATGACGTCAATGTATTTACATTTAGTATGACGTGTTGGTTTGTTGTGGGCGTGCCGGTAAGACAATTTCGGTCGTTAATAAGTAATTCGTAGGTGGGACCTACTTATAATTTAGTTAAGGACTTTATTTCTTGTGTAGTGTAAACCTCGAGACATTGTTTTGAAATGGTAGAAATTTGTATACCTAATTGAAAGTTAAAAGTTTTCAAATCTCCACACAAAAAATTAAAAAAAATATCGAATAACTGACTCGACAATAAAGACTATAAACTCCGAACCTACTAACAAAATACCATGAGATCAGCCGGAAATTCGAACATACTAAAGAAATTTTGGCGAAGCTGAAATAGACTCTTTACGAAGTAATTGTGTAATAATAATAAAGCAGCGAGATGTCATGGCCTAATTTTCTGAACATACGCCACAATACACGTCATTGCCGTCCTTAATGTACGCGAGTGTACATCGTGGCCAGAGAAAAATGTTCACCTTGGCGACGGCAAACATGGACATCGCTGACTGATGTTGTGATAAGTGCCCCATCAAACTGAATTGTCGCCGATAAGGATTTTGATACTGGAAGTTGATTGTAGTATTCTTTTTCCGGATGTAGATTATACCTACCAACGAAGACTATTTATTTTAGGCAAATTATAGGTATGTTAAGATACAGAACTACAAGGAAAAATCAAGTTGATAGAAGAGCTATTCAATAACGCAGTTAGTTACCTATTCTTATGTAGCTTTTATGTTTTTAAAGAACTATTTCAATGTTTTATTCACGTTATTCGGAACACTACCATTTAATCAGACCCTACAGTCCCTACACCTCTTTAATCCATCGATAATTAAACTTCGAAATGCGAAAACATTTTAGTTATTAATCTGCCACATTAGATATTCATAAAGTCAAATTCATAGTCTCCAGCTGTGACTAAAGATAAATTTGCATAAAACGTTACTCATATTGAGGAAAATTCCATATGATTAAAGACCAGGTTATATAGCAATAACTAAAGACATACTATCCGCCTTTTAACCCGTTAGTTGCGGTACGTGGTCTCTAGAACCCCGTGGTACGGGTTAACTTAACTGCCGCAGCGAACGTGTTAAATTAATCTTAAGTACATTTTTTCAATTAAAATACTGAGGTGATTATGCATACATAGATTGTATCTTGTGAAAGTAGGAATAAACAATTTATTGATAACAAACCAACAACATCAATTACCTAATAATTAATCTAGGTATAATTACTTTTCATTAATAGGAAATTATGGGTAAAATAAAATTCCATTAAAATAGGGAATAGATAATTGTGCTTAAATAAATTCTAAATAGTCTCAACCGCTAAACAAGTTGTCGCTAAACAGCCAAATTGACAGTACACGTAGCCTTGAGGGATAGTTCCTAGTTAGCGTGAAGTGCCAGGGAAATACAATGTCACGGTCTGTCAACAAGTGTTATGTAATGTTGTGAAGCTTGTTGGTAGCATGATGTTTACGTTTGTTTTTAATAGAGATTTTATAGATAGCCTAAATTTAAAACACCCCCGACACTAGTAGCTGTTCATCATGAGACCCTCGTTCAATGAGTATATAGAAAATGCCACTCAATGACGCTAAATTTAAATAGTATTTAAAAAGTAAATTAACCGAACACGCACTGCACAACATAAAGGAATATTATGACATTGAATTTAAATTAAATGAAAACTGAATATGGAATGACTCATCTATAAAGTATATAACAATATAATTTAATAATTTGTTTCGTGTAATATTAGAATAATCATATATCATGTTTTAAGACTTATTCTAGTGCATAATTTATGTCAATGGAATAAATAGTTTTGAGTTTGACTTTACTAAAACTGAATATTACTACAAAAATTTACAATGAAGCAAAAAATTTACAATGAAGCAAGATTCTGACTGGGCATTATGACCTCAAGGACTTTTGCGAAATATTTGTACGCAACAACAATACCCGACTGAGAGGTCATCACCTAAAGCTAGTTGCCTGCAGGTCGCACAACAACCCTCATAAACACTTTCTGAGCAATAGAGTTGTGAGTGCTTGGAACAAACTCCCCGAGGATGTAATTTCAGCACCTAACGTCAATAATTTTAAGAATAAATTAGACAAGCATACCACTGAGCAACGATCTCAAGACACAGATAGCTGGATATAGGCACTATCAGTTGTTAAACTGCCTGCCTCATTATAAATAATAATAATAATTGAACAATTTAACGTTTCAGGCAGAATTCGAACCTGCGTCTCCAACGGATGCCACCCTAAGGCATGTTGAAGCAAATGGTTGTAAGATTCAACGGCTCTGCCATCAGGTTCGGTGGTCCAGTTGGTAGGACGCCCGTGTTGACCCGGCAAGCCGTTGGAGACGCAGGGCCGAATCCTACCTACTGTTAATATTTTTTTTCAATTTTTCGCTTCACTGGAAACGTTTGGTTTACGTTAGCAGACGTCACTTCTTTAATAAAAATAATTACTACAAGATTTTGAATTCTTAGCTTCAATATTGGCTGAAATTTGTCACTTGTTCCAATATAGCTAAGAATCACGTTGATGGAAAAGTCTTTTGATTTAAAAAATATGCACAGTAGGTCTAATACATCCATCCGTTTAGGAGCTATGATGCCAAAGACAGACCTACAGATATACATATTAATACTTACCCTCTTGTCATCAGGGGTTAAAAAGATCAGTGGCGTTAGTTAACAGCTATGAATAACGGAATTTAAATTCCATTCAATGTGTTCACAAAGATATTCTCATCACAAATGATCTTGTGATACAAATAACACAAATAAGAATACAAGCAGAAAAATAGTAAATGTAACAAAACAGCAGTATCGTTAAGTTCGACTTTTCTGAACTCCCTATATACATTGACTATATGTTACCGGGTCATGGATGTATGTATTTATATATTACTAGCTGTGCCCCGCAGTGTTACCAGCTCATCTCAAATTTATTCGAGATGAAAAGTATCCCATGTCCGTCCTCGGGATTCAAACTATCTCCATACCAAATTTCATCTAAATCGGTTCAGTAGTTTAAGCTTGAAGAGGTAACAGACAGCTTTTAGTAATATTGGTATAGAAGTATGCATTTTATAATATTGGTATTGGTAGGGATGTATGGTGTATATTTGTCATCTAGTATCCCTCTAATGTTCCAGGAGGTATATCATACATGTTTGTACAACCATGCAAGAATAATATTTGGTTCAATGTTGGATTATCAAATTCAGATTATGAAGGGTATTCTTAAACTTTTGAAAGCCAAAGATGGCTGTGACCAACAAATAGAATATCTCCAATATGGGAGGGGAGGATTAATGAAATGTTATGACAGCTGTATGTTGTCCAATAGATGTTATTGTTGTCGTCCATTTTGTATAAATAATAATGATCTAATTTACCTTCCTATGTTAGTAGAGTTTGGCAATTGAATTACCACTTATTACCACATATTAACAAAAAGGTGAATACAATTCCGAAACAACAAATGTCCTGCTATAGGGGATCACATTATATTTTTCTTTCATAATTTACCTGTGTCAATATTTAAAAAGCTATTTATAAATTGTTCACCTGGTTTGGATATTGTATGGTGAAATACAAATTGAGTCATGTTATTGTGAACAAAGCAGTATATGAATCAGTTTTAGCAACCATTGCATCACTTAATTCCTGTTAAAGAAGTATTTCATGAAAGCATGTTTTAATATTATCACAAGATAACCTTATTTATTGGCGATTTCATTGCATTGTATTATAATAATTATATACCACAAAAAATTATTCACAATGCACATGAACTAGAATACAGCAGTTGAATACAATATATGTATAACTTGATACATGGTGAGGACCTCTACGAAGTATCAAACGCCATCAACATCATTATTCAATCAATAACTGCCATTTTTGGATAAAACGAAATAACAATTAAAAACTCACCTCTTTTTCTGGTCTTGATCCGTTGACCCGATAATACTGGTTTTTCTACCTTCTGACTCATACAATTTATTGCTGAAACAGAAACACACGTGGCAATTAGTGGTGCGAGGGAAAGGCAGCGGGCTCGTCGGGGTCATCGGCCGCGCCAGCGCCACACCATTCAGAAATCTCTCGCATATTACACCCCCGACACCCTTGCGCTCATGGCGGAGCCCCTCACGCTCTACTTACTACTGTGAACACGGAAACTGCCAAGAAATCACTCCTCGACGCCTTTGACCCCAGTTACGCGACCCGACAACAGTCGATCCTTATGACTCAGCGAAAGTCTCGTGAAACACCCCAATGGAACAAAGCACTGAGTAGCTAGTTATGTGTGCACTGATACTTACGTAGTGACAGGTTATGTAGGAGCCTTCTACTCCTTTTGCGAGTTGTCTCGGACTGCGCCTGTTCAGAAAAGAAAGAAACGCTGCGACGGGGTCTATTCCCTAGAGCGCTAGAGACAACGTGTATGGAGGCTCCGGATATCCGGTAATAGTCTGCTGTGATCGATTCAAATCTGCGCGAGCAAAAGATTTTTCAAACGATCTTTTAAACAATGTTCTGTTCGTACAGTTTGTATGCGTCAAGATTTAGACAGAAGAAATAATTCCTTAAGTGATAAGCAGAAAAGCAAAATGGTATGGGTGGATTAAAGGTGACTGAAACTTCGCGTATAATAATTTAAAATAAAGCTTAAGTCACGATAAACTAGTTTAATATAAAACTAATATCAATTAATGATTTTTTCAATAACACACAATAAATTTCACTGATTTTGTAGCACAGAATTACAAAGACATGTATGAACAGAAAATATTTGACTAAAAATGGCAGAAACAACTAAATACCATAAACAAGTTATAGAGGCACAGTTTGTTTTTAAGCCGTGATTACACGCTTTTTTTTCTTTTGTGTGTCAACGCAGCATAATGAATTTTGCGTTTTGTTTCTTCTTCAAGAGATGTGTAAACATCATTGAATAACTAAATGCTTAATGACAGTTCTTAGCAAAGCAGCTGATTTTTAGGTTATAAAATAAAATTTAATTGTAAATTGTTTAGTTTTATTCGTAGAAGAAGTAGTTTATTCATGAGAAAACATTAAATTTAGTGCAATGGCGCAATGCGTATTGTCCAGGGTATGCATAAATACTTATCTTAAGAAATTTGTTTATTATTCTTGTTAAGAGCAAAAACCTAAGCCAATATTCCAAAATATTACAGTTGGGCAGCTTACGGTTAGTTCCTGCAGCGGTGCTGACCCAATCATCGCGGACGACAACGACCAAGCACTATGACCCCAAGTTCAAGAAGCTGCGTAAGGAGAAGTATCTGAAGGTGGAACTGCCGGACTACAATGAGGATACGAACGCACTGCCCAGAGAGAAGCTTCGGCAGAAGATGAAGGAGCGCGGGATGCTGCCGCCGCGCCCTTGGATGGAGCGCCCGTTTTACATCTCGGCGACAGGTATGTATCTTTATATAGTATTACAGATTGAGTATTTTTATTTTTTTGTGTTCTATATACAGAAACTGAACAAGAAGTGGGCAATCATAACGTGACGGCCAATTCCAGTCTGCTAAGGTATAAAATTTTCATGACTACCCCAAAATGATGTAAAATATAGGCCAATTTAAAATTTCCCAATTAGATGCGTTTATTGTTTTTCTCCACTTCAAAGTTATCATGTATTTTGTGGTGACATTGCTACCAAACATGACTTACTGCAAAACCAATTGCAGTGATACAGTGGTTCATGTTCTGTTTTCCTTTTTGTGTTAATGTAAAAAAATATAAGTGACATTTCCACATAAAAAAAGCCAAATTAATAAAAAGATTCAAGAATATATTAATATTTAAGTCCCATTATTCAGGAGGTGTGTTCGAGCCCTATGTGCCTCCAGAAGGCGATGGCAAGGCCTCCCTTGCCTCCATGACGCGCGTTAAGCAGGCCGGCGAACTGCTAGAGAAGAAATCCAAGTCCATGATGGCCATACGTAAAATAAAGTCCTTTGATGAAGACTTTGATTCCAAAAGCTTCGTTCAACAAGCACAGGACATATATATCAAGGCCCATGAGAGTTTAGCGAACAATGACAAGCGGGCTTTACAAGTTTATGTTACGGAGAAGGCTTATGTGGAGTTCAGGCACAACTCGCACCTGAAGACGATCAGGTGGAAGTTTCTGCAGTCGCTGGAGCCACCCAGGGTGTGCCATGCGAGGTGTACTGATGTTGTCAGCAAAGAGAATATATTTGGACAGGTAATAAGCATTTCTTATTTATAGCATGGATCAGTAAATGTCAAGATGAGTCAATGCCTATACATAGTCACGTTTCTTAAACTTGTTTTAGACCATATTAAAATACATACGAAACAGCTTTACATACATTATTATTACAATACGGCTTTGAATAGGGAGAGCACAGACCATAAGAATACTATAGACTGGGTATTGGGCGGGGCACGCGTAACCGAGCTTAGGCCCAAATACCCAAAGATATGTCAACGTGATGTCAACAGTCACTTAGTTACCGTACGAACGTGCTTGAGTAATTATGTGCTAAAAAATTAGAAATATGCCGAATTGTGGCATTATAATCGTCACAGGCGAGATCTGCATACTCAAAAAGATACTTTTTTATTATTATTAGCCTTTATTTAACAATCTTATAAAATATGGTTTGTGTAATTTACATTTATATGTATGTATGTATTATATTACATGTTATTGACATTCCTTATATATTTAATATTTATGAGCCAGTTTGACGATTGTCTTGCGATTTCGCAAAGGCCTCCCCTAAAGCCCTCCACAGTCCTCTATCCTGTGTCTTTCTCATCCAGGTAGCACCAGCCACGTTTTTAATTTCGTCTTCCCATCTTAGACGTTGCCTCCCTTTCCTTCTTTTATTTTGTCTTGGACACCATTGGGTAACGTCCTTCACCCATTTGTCTTTATTGTTTCTCATAATATGACCTGCCCACCTCCATTTTAGTTTTCTTACGGTGTACTTTACATCAGTGATTTTTGTTTGGTTTCGTAATGTTTTTAGTCTTACTCGGTCTTTTAGTTTCACATTGAGCATACTTCGCTCCATGCTGTGTTGACACGTCTCGACTTTGGTCATATTTAGTTTTGTTAGGCTCCATGTTTGACATCCGTAAGTCATTACGGGCAGAATACATGAATCAAATATCTTTTTCTTTGCTTTGGGTGGTACTTGAGGATTTTTGACAACGTCTTTGAGAGACCAATATCTTTTCCATGCTAGCTGTATTCTGTTGTTTATTTCTTTTGTTGTGAGGTCCATTGGTGCTATTGTTTGTCCAAGGTATGTGTATTCTTCAACATATTCTATTTCGGCGCCGTTTACTATGATGGGTGATTTGGTATGATTCGTCATTACTTTGGTTTTTGTTGCGTTCATTGAGAGTCCAACTTTATCACTTTCTAGTACTAGATGTTTGAGCATTTCTTCTAGGTTTCTTGGGTCTGTGGAAATCAGAATTAAGTCATCTGCGAATCTCAAGTGGTTCAGACGAACTCCGTTAATGTTTAGTCCATAGTTGTCCCATTCAAGATTTCTGAATATGTGTTCCAACACTGCCGAAAAGAGTTTCGGTGACAGCGTGTCCCCTTGTCTGACTCCTCTCTTGATAGGGAAGTGTTCGCCGACTCTTTCTGTTCTTATCCTCGCCGTCATTGTTTTGTATATGTTGTTGATCACTCTTATGTATTTATTTTCGACACCTTGAGCTGCAAGTGCTTCCCAAATTTTTGTGTGCCTTAAAGAATCGAATGCTTTGTTGTAGTCAACAAAGGCTAGGTAATAGGTTAAGCCATATTCGTTGCATTTCTGAATTACTTGCTTTATTGTGTGGATGTGGTCAATCGTTGCAAAATCACTGCGGAAGCCAGCTTGTTCTCTTGGTTGGTTTTCATCGAGAGTCTTCGTTAAGCGGTTTAGTATTACTTTAGAGAACACTTTATAGACATTAGACATCAGACTGATAGGTCTGTAATTGGCAATATTGTCCCTATTTCCTTTTTTGTGGAGCAATATAATGGTTGATGTGGTCCATTGTTTAGGTATGTATTCTGTGTCTAAGATATCGTTAAATAGGTCTGTCATAGTGTCTAATGCAACATCTGATATTCCTATTAGAAGTTCATTTGATATACAGTCTTCTCCCGTTGATTTCCCTTTTTTTTTGCGATTTTATTGCCTTTTCTACTTCTTGTTTTAGTATGTTTGGGACTTCTTCCCTCGTATTTAAACGTTTTTCAGTTGGTCGTGTTTCGTCTAGTATCCTATTGTCGTTATAAAGTTCACGGTAATATTCTGTGGCTACTTCCAGTATTTCGATTCTCTTGGTCTTGGTTTTCTTATTTCTATGGTGTCTCATATTGTCTATCCAATTTGTAGTTTCTCGTAGAAAGTTCCATGCCTTCTTAATTCCTCCAGATTTTTCTATGTAGTAATTGATTATGCTATCCCGCTTTTTCTGTCTGTACCTTCTGATTTGTAAATTTATTTCCTTACTTAAATTTGTTATGATTTGTTTGTTGTTTTTCCTGTCCTTGTAAAAGGTTTTCCTCTGTTTCATCAGATCTCTTGCCTCTGGGCCTATTTTATCTTGAATCTTGTTATTTATTTTCATTTCGTTTTCTATTTTTTTCAGCTGTTTTTCAAACGTATTATAACTTTCTTGGACATCTTTGTGGTTCTTTTTCATTTTAAATGTGTTTTCTAAAGATTCCAGGATATTCCTTGGTATTGGTAAAGGTATGGGTTTTCTACTACTTTGGATATTTTTCCTAGATTTTTTTGGTTCTGATGATTGCACCTGTCCTCGAAGCATTCTGTGGTCTGTGTTAAAGTTAAGTTGGTTTACAATATCAACACTCAGAAATATTCTAGGTTTGTTTGTGAGAATATAATCAATTTAATTTTTTGTTTTGCCATCAGGTGACATCCATGTCCATTTTCTGCTATATTTCCTTTTGTAGTAGCTATTCATTATGTGCAGGTTATGTTCTACAGCGAAATTCACCAATCTTTGTCCATTGTCGTTTCGTTTTCCAGTAGGATATGGTCCGAGTATGTTATCTTCATTTTTGTTTCTCTTTCCAATTTGGCTGTTAAAGTCTCCCATTATAATAACTGTTTTGTACAAATCTGACATAGTTTGGTTAAGTTTTTTGTAGAATTCTTCTTTAACATTGGTATCGCTTACTTCTGTTGGAGCATATATTTGAACGATTGAAGTTGGTTGTTTATAGCCAGGAAGTTTTATGTTCAAAATAGCAATCCTGTCCGATATTCCTCTAAATTCTATTATTTCTTTTTTCAAGTATTTTTTTACCATGAACGATGAAACGGAACAATATGAGAACTACATACTATATCACTTTAACGAAAAAGCCGGGATTTACGGAAAAAGATACTTGATACCGTTTAATTTCACTGGAAAGTAATAAAATTCGGTATTTTGTAATATTTCGTAATATATTGCAGTGCATTATGACAATTATACATTACTAGCTTGACATGGCAACTATTCACGCAACATCTTTAGGAGCACGCAATGTATACGTCCGTCTGACAATTTAGTGCGGGGGAACAAGTCTAAACCATAAATTGTCGATATTCTGTATGGAGGTTTTAATGTGAGCCGCTCGTGTTTCATACTAACTTGTCCATTTTAATTATATAATTTACACTTTATCACCTTGTTTTTTAGGGTTCCATACCTCTATCGGAAAAAACGGAAATCTTATGGGATCACTTTGTTTTCCGTCCGTCCGTCTGTCTGTCTGTCTGTCAAGACCCTTTATCTCGAGAACGCGTGGAGGTATCGAGTTGAAATTAACACTATATGTATATATACTCAGGTCTAGGGTCCCTTAAAGCTGTGAAAAGAAAATCAAGCTTCTATATTAACGTGAAAAAAAGGTACAGCCGTCCTCTTTGCAGAGCTTGCATGGAGGCCGAAGAGACAGCCGCCCACGTCATTCTCGAATGTCCTGGTGTGGCCAAATACCGGGCACAACACCTCGGGTCTCCGAGGTCACTCCCAGAAGTCGTCGGCAACATCAAGGGACTGCTAGGCTTTCTGGTAGAGTTGGGTTGGCAAGAGTAGTGCCAGCAACCCTTCACGCAAAATAGGCGCATTGTAAGACGTCGAGTTGCGGAAAACTAGCCCGCTATAACCTATAACCTATAACCTAAGGTACAGCCGTTTATGTCGCCAAAAACGCACATTTCGTCACTCAAGGGAATCAAAGTGATAGAGTACTTCCCGATGACCTAGAACTATGAAATTTGGCAAGTACTACAAATACTTATAAAAATCTGAAATCGCCACATACTTACTACAAATACTAATAAAAATCTTAAAAAATATAGTCCTTTTCAAACATCAAGTCCACCTTTTGTACGATACGTTTTCTTTTGTGCAATAAAGATTAATTAAATAAATAAATAGGTAAATCATATTTGGAGAACTTGGTTGCGTTAAGTTTGATTCAAATTCAAATTCGTTTATTGCAAGAAATTAGGTGATACAGGTATATACAGTGTTGCTTATGTTCTAACAAATAGGCATGCAAACAAAATAAAACAATATTCAAATACTTAATTGTTACATATTTCAATTTGTTACTTATGTCAAAAATAATTACTAAAACTCAGAATTTGCAGATTAAATTACATTAATTATTACATTATTTTTATAAGTATTTGCACCTCGTTTGTATGCGGCGCCATACATTTCAGATACAAACTTAACTCAACCAGGCCAATTAAGATGGGATAAGTGAAAGTTTGTACGGAACCCTCGGTGCCTACTGAGCCGGCGGTCCTGGGTTCGAATCTCGGCAAGGGCAAATATTTGTGTGATGAACTCGAATATTTTGTTCCTGGGTCATGGATGTTATCTATATATATTGTTTATATCGTCGTGTACTATTGGTTAGTATTTTAATGTATTTGTGCATTATGAATAAATGAGTATGAGTATGAGTAAGGCCAGGTCGAGTTGTGTACGATTGTCCCTTAATTATTTTGTTTACATTTTATATGATGAAATAAATAAATCTACTCCGTTTATAATTTACCTACTACCTGTTCCAAATGTTGTAAGGTGATATTTTTATTATTCATATATCACTACATGTAAAGTAAACATTCTGAACGATAGGAATATTGAGATGGACGCTTCCATTTGATTTCGTCGCCAGAAATTAAAAGGTCTGATAATTTAATTTACGACGTTTACGACCATACAAAATAAATATTTTCAAAATGCATTATACATATTATAAGCCTATACATATTATTATTTTATCGATATCGACTATTTTGATTTGATCACGCCCTTAACCTTTAGAATCATTAGATGCATACCGCTGGCAGAGCTTACATTACATTTTCTGGGTCGTTAAAATTAGACCCCGTGTTACAAGGATAGGGTTCAATTTTAAATGTTTTAAAATTGTAACATAAAACCTTGCGATATTTAGCCAGCGTTAATATCAAAAGTGACACTACTGAATTGACGGAAGTAGAAATCAATTTCTTGTCAATTCGAGGCTTTGTCGTACTGTATCATAAAGTCTCATTTGCCTTTTATTTTATTTCTATTTAAGTTATAATAAAAATAAAGACATTGTCTGATATGCATATAAGGACTAAAGTTCTCGATACATTGATCGTAGTAGTGTATGACCACGTAATACGCACACATTAGCTCAGCCAATGTCAACTCACTTCTGTTTGTTGTAAAACCTTATTTTTATAGGAATATAATTGTGTGCGTGTAAAAGTCGGCTACAGCGGTGCTAGAACAAACTGCGCTGAATGCCATCTCCATATACTCCGTGAGGGAGAGGCATTAGGAATATTCTTTAAGTGTTGCTCCCATCCATTGGCCAATTTACACTTCGCCGATCTTCTCCCCTACAGATTAAAATATTCAACAAGCTATCTAACTACTTAGCCGTTAGTACTGCTTTAGGAATTACGAGCTTCTATTCTATCATCATCCTCCTAGCCTTTGTCCCATTTTTTGAGAATGAATTCTCAATCGGGGTCGGCTACCTAAATCCCAAGATGTGGCGTAGGCACTAGTTTTTACGCAAGCGACTGCCATCTGACCTTCCAACCCAGAGGGGAAACTAGGCCTTATTGGGCTTAGGTGGTTTCCTCACGATGTTTTCCTTCACCGAAAAGCGAGTGGTAAATATCAAATGACATTCCGTACATAAGTTCCGAAAAACTCATTGGTACGGGCCGGGTTCGAACCCGCGACCTCCGGATTGAAAGTCGCATGCCCTAACCACTAGGCTACCACCGCTTCCCGAGCTTCTATTCTATACTAATAAAAATTCTATTTGTATTGAGAGTTCGTTTTCTATGGAAAGGAGTCATGATTTAAGGAAAACATTTAATAGCATGATTGCCTTTTGTTATGTACGGGCGCGCGCCGCCATGCCAGCACGGCGCCATATGTTCGCCAGAATATCTTTGTCCCCTCGTAACGCCCAGACGACTGAACGGATTTGAACCAATATTGATACGGGGATAGCTAGACATGCATTAGTACATTACATACAGTCTGACCAAAGAGTAGAAATTAAAAAGTGGCAATACTGTAGTGTCGTCCCTTTCTCATCTATCTAAGAAAACGGGGACAGCACTACAGTATTGCCACTTTTTCATTTCTACTCTTTTTGGTCAGACTGCACCTAAGGGCGGTAAATTTGCGAATGTCCCAGATCGCAAGTGTTTGTGCCATCAATATCAAATCAGCCATCTAGGGCTATACGAATTACCGCCCGTGGTTCGTCTAAAGTTTTACGTCTTGCCTTGACCAGGAAGGCCTAGGGTGACGTAAATATTATATAGGATACTTTTTACTCGGCTACGGTAGACAGTTTTACACGGACGAGGTCGCGGGAACCTACTAGTAATTTATAAAAGTCTTATAGTCAAACCACGCTAACTGACACACTTCGTATGGGTAGACAGTTCATTTGCTTGGAAGAGTCAGCGTGGTTTAACTATGCGTTTTCTATTGTAAATCTTTACATATTTTCTTGTAATACTGATTGATGCTATGTGCCCCGCCCACTGCCACTTCAGCTTGCAAATCCGTCGGGCTATATCAGCGACTTTTGTTCGTTCACGGATCTCCTCATTTCTGATTTGATCTCGCAAAGAAACACCGAGCATAGCCTAGAACGTAGAACTGACGGCCGATGGGGCAGTAAGGTACTCGAATGGAGGCCACGCACCGGCACGCGCAGCGTAGGACGTCCACCCACAAGGTGGACAGACGACCTGGTAAAGGTTGCAGGAAGCGCTGGTCGCTTCCAACCGGCCGATCTGGAAATCACTGGGGGAGGCCTATGTTCAGCAGTGGACGTCCTGTGGCTGAAATGATGATGATGACTGATTGATGTAAATCTTCCAGGTGACGGTCCGCTTCCACAGCCAGCAGCAGCTCGCCGTGTACGACCGCTTCGGCCGGCTGCTGCACGGCAGCCCGATCCTCGCCAAGGACGTCATCGAGTACATCGTGTTCGAGAAGCACCTCTCCAACATGTACGGCACGTGGCGGATCCACGACAAGATCATACCGGATTGGGTGCCGCCGAAGGACCCTTCCAAATTGACCAGGATACTAGAAGAGGCGAAGGAGGTGGTTGAGAGCGCGCCCGTGCCTATAGAAGCTAAAGACACGGCGGCCATAGCTGATAAGTGATTTATATTGAATAAATAGTTGTTAGATTTATTTGTTTTTATTTTTCTTAACTGCATAAATTATTTTAACAATGGTAACTACTGAAAAGGTTGTCTGTCGGCGTGGCGGGCGGCGCCTTTCAAATAAACAATGCAAAGATCGACACACAAAGCATAAGGAAAAATTCGACAGGTTACTTGGAGTTAGGGTAGCGAAGTGGTTAACGCGCTGGACCGGCTATCCAGAGGTACAGGGTTCGATTCCCTTTTTCAATTTTTCTTTAAGCTTTCATCTTTGTATCAATGGTTTAAATGAAAATTGTGTTGTGTACCCACATTAAAAAAAAATGAGACTACATGTTTCATAAATTTATAACATTTCAAATGTTCAAATTGTGTTCAGTTTAAACTAATTTCATTAATTTAATATCACAGAACACGGAACCGACTAATGCAGCGTCATCTAAGCCTCGGCTCTCTACATGACGTCACTCTGTTGAAAATTAACCAGTTATAAGTTACAACACACAAAAAGACCTGTGGTACAATTTCCATATTAAAACCGCCTTAATAATAGTCCTTTTGTATGTTATTCTGAGCTGTGACCTATAACTGGTCGCCTATTAGGTACGCTCCTTTAGAATGAAGAGCTTTTCAAATGAATTTCTCAATCACAAATTGGGACATTTTCGAAAATGTACAAATGCGGCAATATTTAATTTTAATTTATTTCTTTATTTCATGGCATCGATGAAAAGCGTGGTTTAAATAATCAAATGTTGTAATTTGAAACCAAATTATAGTGTTTTTCATCTTGTGACTAGCGGGCAAAAGGTCAGCACTAGCAAACATTATCCAAATAAAACAACAAAATTTGTAACGCTATTTTATTGCATAGGTATATGCTGCGCTCTCTGAGCATAAATCAATCACTTTACTATCAATAAAATCTTTAACAATAAATTATTTATTGACTAACTTAACACAAAACTCGTCGACAAATTAAATGCTAAGAATATTTAGCTACTCATAGAGGTGCGTCAAATATTGTATATGTCATGATTGATGTGAAAATACAACCTTTTTTACTTTTCACCACATCTGTGGCAAGTAAGCAAGCGGCCCACATGGTGCCTTGTACTTCAAGACTTCTCGAGCAAGGTCATAAATCTATACAGCATTTGGGCAGTTTCATTGAAAGAAATCCGTTGAATTGATGAAATTAATAAACCCTTAACTTGGCACATTGACCATTTTTTTTTTTTATCTCAAACCAGAGTTATTTGCTTCGTCCAACCTTAGTAAGGTTTGAATTTGAACCATCAACCTTTCTTTTTTCTGTCAATTTAAGGGTTAAAGATTCCTCGTAAAATTGCTCAAATAATTATGTATGTACTCGGTTAGTCTTGACTCTTGAACTATCATTTTGTCATATTCGAATACAAAAACATGTGAAAACTTTTATCTTAGAATTTGTTACCAGATCTTAAGATTAGCTCGATATAATATTAGGTCCGCTCCACAACTAATTATAATTAATGTTAGTGCAGTCTTATGCTATGGAAGGCACCAAATATTAGTAACACTATTAAGTAGGTATTTACAGCTATAATACTTTTGTACAATGCAATAGACTTTTTTGTAAAACTAGCCTGCCCATAGCAGGGTGCAGATTTCCTCTAGTACAGAGGAATAATTATTGACAACCAAAACTCACTAAGTGACAGTAATTTTCTAAACCACTTCCCTCGGGACTGACTGAATAGGCTAGTTGCTTAATAAATTGAAATTGAAAATACGTTTTTTAATCTGTATTTTGAAATGCTTAAAATGCATTTTCACACTTGATAGTGACGTCACAAATCCAGTAAAAAAAACTTCAAACTAAAAACGTCATTCGCATGATAGATATGATTGTATTACTTGTCTTTATTTACGGGATTACCTACGTCACGCGCAGATATGCTAAAGACAAAAATGGCGAACTGCGTTTTTGTCTGATCATGAAATTAATATAGTCAATTATTAATCCCTATTTAACGTTGCTTTATTTCTTTGTATTAATCTTTTTCATGTGGTGCACAATAAAGGATATTATTATTATTATTATTATTAAAATTTAGCTTTTCAAAAATGGGTCAAGAAGCCTATTGGTACTGAGATACAAGCTTTGATGTAAGTAGGTATTTGTAATGTAGTGAGTTTTGGTGGTCAACAGGTGATAAAGTCAAGTAAGGCAAGAGGGACAACGGGCGAAAAGGTTTCAGTGTAAATACCAGTCCCCACATTCATGACTATTTTAAGGCAATTTAATTCATCTAGTCTGGAAGAATAAATATGCCAAAGGAGTCCTGCAATTAACTATAATTTTTTGCATCGTTTTCCCTCAATGACCTTCCTTATTTTAATCATATTTTAGAATCATTCAATACAAACGGAATGAATTCATGGCATGCTTTTGTACACTCGTGCGTATTAGGAATAATGCTTAAATTGTACAATAACGTCATTCCATCCAATCAGACCAGAATCTTTGCCACCAAGGCAGTAACATTAACAGTAGTTTTAGACTACTGACAAATAGGAAGCTATCATTTAGATATCTACAGGTTGAAATCAGAAGCGAGATTAAACATCATTTCTGTGACACTGTAAATGATGGTTATGACGCAATAGTTAAACATAAATAACACGGTATTTGACTATAGTGGATATAAATTGTATAATTGCCACTAAACACTCATTCAAAAATACACGGAAACAAATAAGCTACTACTAACTTTGGACATTTTCAATCGGACAAAAAGAAAGAAGATGTGTTTTGATTACTGATTTTATGACGTCACACGCCAGTATCATCACAGAAACTTCATACTAACAAATGGTTTTTGACATTTCATAAAATAAAGAGTAGCTAATTTGAGCTGTCGATCATCAAACACCGTATTAGACATGAAAACGTAATAAGTAAATCACATTTATCCTGTCTTTAGACATTTCATCACGTTTTGTATCTGATGACTATAATGTCATATGTATACCAAAATATCTGAAGCCAGATCTGAAAATCATTTGACCTCATTACAAAATTATACATATTTGAAAACTATCGACAGTATCTTGTACAACAATACTTTGCTAAGTTATTGACATTAATATTTTGATGTTGGATGGTAAGCGTAAAATGCTTAGTTTAAGCTCACTCACGTTTTAAGCGTTTTTTGCCTACAGTACTATACACTTCAAGATCATTTCACTTATAACGAACCAAAGAACCAGTCTCTTCGCGCCGCGGGCGGGGGCCGTCGGCTGATGACGTCATGTCTTCACGTTGAAGAGCGCGCCATTTTTACATTGGACTCGGAAAATTTCTGTGCCTGTAATAGAAGAAAAGTTGGTTTTAGTTTGGGCGTAAATTAGCACCATAGTTTTGAATAGTTTTATCAATTTTTTTGGATAGATGTGGAAAGATTTTTTTTTTAATAAAGCTAAAGACGTTTGAATTATTTTTACAAGGATAGGATGATAACTATGGGGTGGATTTTACGGCTAAGGTATGTACCTATACCTATAGTGCTTTTCTCAAACATATGCAATGAAAAAAATACACCACTCATTAAAATATAAATCAGCCGTAGCCTGTCCAACAACACACACGCCTTCTTAAAAAAAAAATGAAATTAACAGTTCTCTCTGGTCGTTCCGCCCTAAATGAGATACTTCGAAGCCTGTTATACCGCAGGTTACGACGACATTGCATGTTTGAGAAAAATAAATTACTACGCGACGTCAATACATAGACAATAGTGTGTTACTCGTCCACAGACGTTGTTCACTTGAAAGTGTTGTAGCAGTACCTCAGAGCGCATGCGGCGCCTCCCAGTCCACTTCACACGAGCGTGGGCGCCGCTCTCTGACTGGGCTTGGGCGGCAGCGGCGGCGGCGAGCGCGCGCCCGCCGCGCCCCCGCCCCCGCCCCCCGCGCCCCCGCCCCCGCCGCCAGCGGAGCCCTGCAGCCGCGCGCGCTGCGCCGAGTGCAGGCTCTCCAGGAAATCTGCGATTGACAACCAATATAATCAATATACATATCAAACACATTTTCTAAAAAAAAAACAAGTTTAACCATATATTAACAAAACATATTCATGTAAGTTTATTATATAATATGGTGTAGCGGTGTGCTATGTATATTGTATATTGTATACATACATAATATTGTTTATCTTTTATATAACCCATAATCCTGCACCGACTACATATTTCTGTTCAACCCAGTGGTTGACTGGTAGAGAATGCCTATTTTTTTGTATTGTGCAATAAAGTTAAAATAATAAACTTTATTCCGTAAGTAGGAAACGAGGGCACTTTTACATGTCAAAGTCTACCAGCATTTCACAAAAGGAGCTCACTGTTGAAAAGAAAAGGCGAAAGAAACTCAACAGTGAGTCATCTATACTATTATATCTTCTATACTATTATAAAATCCTAATCCTAATCCTAAATCCTAATCCTAATCCTAAATATTCTATATTCTATACTATTATAAAATCCTAAATATGTATATTGAAAATAAATTTTCTATGGAGGGAGGTCATGATTTCAGGAAAAATCTCGATAGCGTGATGCAGCCTGATAGTTGTTTTGTATGGACACGCGTCGCCGTGCCAACCTGGCGCCATCTGTTTTAAAAAAAACCATTGTCCTCGCATCACGCCGAAACGGCTGGATAAAAAGCTACTAATTTTGGTACAGGAATAGCTGAACATCCAAAGATGGTTATAGGATACTTTTTATTATGATTAATATTTATCTTTTAAAACATAAATTCCATGAAATATTTTCCTTACAATGTGTAAACCTTATAATGACAGCGTTTGTGATTTTGAATTTAGAACGACGCGACCCCCGCGTGGCTCTTACGTGTACAAAAACTAAAAAGTATGAATTCGACATAATACCTCCGCGCGGCCCACCGGTATTAACAATAAGGTTAAGGTTGTTTGAGGCGTTGAGTTACGGAAACCGTCTTAGTTAGATAGAAAAGATGGCGCCAATTATCGACCAACACAGACGAAAATATGAGTGCAATGTTCGTTATAAATTGGCTCATGCTCAAAAAAAAACATACATTTCTTTAAATATTTACAAATGAAGCGAAAACTGAAAAAAAAATAAGCATTTCTTTAAAAACACAATTTGCGACCATAGGAACTAATTAATGCTCTTTTATTGAATATGCAATTATATTCTTCTGTAGTTTGTAAGTATTGACCATAAAAAAGACCGGAGACGCAATAATAAATGTTAATGAATAAAAAAGATTTTTTAATGCCATTTTATCGAGTGTAATTGAAATAGAAGTATTTCGAATGAATTTAAGTTAATTAAATACATTTTTAAATATGTTTTACCAACCAACATTTAGAACATTAGGCGCAAATTTTTGTATTGTTTGTGTTTGGCCTAACTTACTTCAGGAAAAATATTGATAGCGTGATGCAGCTTGATTGTTGTTTTGTATGGACACGCGTCGCCGTGCCAACCTGGCGCCATCTGTTTTCATAAAATCCTTTGTCCTCCAATCACGCCGAAATGGCTGGACGGATTTTAACCATTTTTGGTACAGGGATAGCTGGACATCCGAAGATGGTTATAGGATACTTTTTTTCCGTCTACGGTAAAGAAAAAATACGCGAATGAAGTCGTGTGCATCTCATAGCGTCATCCATTAGCGTCGTGAATTTGAATTTAGCACCACGCGTAGCGTACCCCGCGGGGGGCCGGCCTGCGCTACCCGCCGGGGACAATAGCTCTGAGGTTGGACGAGTCGCCGAGTTACGGACACTGGGGCAGTAGATGGCGTTAGTGGTACACGAAATGATAATTTTATGAAACAAAACTGAACACAATTTTGTTATTATTAATTTCTCGATGCAACAATGGGAACTACCACGCTATTATTGCATATAAAAATCATGTATTTACTCAGTAGTTTATAAATATTGACCCTCTTTTCATAAACGTACTGAGACGCGGAGAAAATTTGAAATGAATAAATAAGTTGTTTTTTACTTTCTTGAGAGACAATAATCAAAATAAAATTATTTAAAATCAATTTTATCCTTTGACGTATAAATATTTACGGAAAGTTAATGAAATATGATACGCGCATAAGTGCTACCAGTAGCGCCATCTGTGAGCTTTAAACAGTAGTTTTCCCTGAGGTGCCGTCCGCAGCAGAGTTTTCGCAATGGCGAAGTGAGTGGATTGGTCTGTAATTTGTGTATTGTTTTACTAGCTTTTACCCACTGCGCTCGCGTTAAAACATACGTTCACTATATGACTACGTCTACTACGACCTCTTACACAAATTTGAAGTTAATGAGTGATACATTTAAATGTTATTACTATGTACAATTAATTTCTTTAATTTTAATACAGCTGATGCAAAGTTTAAGTTGACAGCTCGAGGGCCGTTCAGCGTCAGTATGTGTTTAGACAAAATATAAACAATCTCAAACAACGTTTGATTAAACTTTTAAGTATTTTTAAAGAGATGGTGACTAACAGAGACGGGAGGCAATAAGAAAAAAAACAATCGTACAACGGAAAAAAGAAAGCAAGGCTGATGAAACTTAAGCAATACGAAGAGATGGTATCGAAAAAAACGGGGGGCTCGGGGGGCGGAGCCCCCCGCTCTAACAAAATACTACATGCTAAAACTGAAAAATTCAAGTAGCTTTGATGAAAGGCTAAGTTACCTGTAGATATATGGTGATCAAGAAAAAACAAAACCCTAAAAGGCTAAAAAGAAAGCAAGTCTCATAAAACTTTTAAGTATCCTGAAAAGATAGTGAACTAAAATGGCATAGTGCTCGCATTAAGAAAACACAAAAACTTAAAACGGAATCGAGAACGCAAGTCTGATCAAACTTTAAAAGATTCTAAAGAGATGGCGACCCAACCAGACGGGAAGCACGAAGAAAAAACAATATCGCACAACGGAAAGAAGAAAGCACGCCTGATGAAACTTTTAAATAACACGAAAAGATGTTATTGAAAAAAAAATGTATAACATGCTAAAACAGAAAAATAAAGTCAATCTGATGATAGGCTAAGAAGTTACGTGTAGATATGGTGATCAAGAAAACACAAAACCTTCACTAACGAGTAAGCAAGTCTGCACAACCTTTTGAGTAACCCGAAAAGATAGTGAACGATAGTGGCATAGTACTCGCATTAATGAAACGGAAACAAGAAAGCAGGTTTGACCAAACTTTTAGGTATTCTAAAGAGATGGTGACTAACAGAGACGGAAGGCACTAAGTTAATTATACCGCAACACGGAAAGAAAAAACCGGCCAAGTGCGAGTCGGACTCGCGCACCGAGGGTTCCGTACAAACACTTTCCATCCCTAAGTGGTTAAGTTAAGTTTGCACCTGGTATGTATAGCGCCCCATATAAATTAGGTGCAAAGTTAGGTATTAAAAAAAAAAAATATGGTTTTCGTAATTATTCCTTTATCTATGCTATAAGACGTTGCTTCGTACCAAATTTCAAGATTCTGAGTTCACGGGAAGCACCCTGTAGGTTTTGATTCCCTTGCAAGTGTCGAAAATTTGCGGCATAAACGGCTGTATCTTTTGATTGCGTTGGCTTAGAAGTTTGATTTTTTTACAGCTTCAAGGGACAGTAGACCTGAGTAATTGATATAAATTTCAGCTTCATACCTCCACGCGTTCCTGAGAAAAAGGGTCTTGACAGACGGACGGACGGACGGACAGACGGACAACAAAGTGATCCTATAAGGGTTCCGTTTTTTCCTTTTGAGGTACGGAACCCTAAAAAGCAAGACTGATAAAACTTTTTAAGCAGCACGAACAGATGGTATTTAAAAATACAGGAGGCTCGGGGGGCAGAGCACTCAGAAAATGTCATTTGCTAAAACTGAAAAATTCAATTAAATCTGATAAAAGGCTAAGTGACCTGTAGATATGGTGATGAAGAAAACGTAAAACCTTAAAACGCTGACAAGAAAACAAGTCTGATCAAACATAAAAGCAACCTGAAAATATATTGAACTAAAATGGCTTAGTGCTCGCATTATAATACACAAATCCTTAAAAACGGAATCAACAAAGCAAGGCTGATCAAACTTTAAAGAATTCGAAGAAGAAGAAGATGTGGTGACCAAACCAGACGGGAGGCACGAAGAAAAAGCAATATTGCACAACGAAAAGAAAAAAGCAAAGCACGACTGATGAAACTTTTAAGTAACACGAAGAGATGGTATTGAAAAAGACGGGGGGCTCGGGGGGCGGAGCCCCCCGCACTTAAAAAATGCAATATACCAAGACTGAAAATTATAAGTAAATCTGATGAAAGGCTAAATCACCTGTAGATATGGTGATCAAGAAAGAAAAGAAAGAAAAGACAAAACCTTAAAATGCTAACTAGAAAACAAGTCTGATCAAACTTTTAAGTAACCTGAAAAGATAGTGAACTAAAATTGCATAGTGCTCGCATTAAGAAAACACAAATCCTTAAAACGGATTCAAGAAAGCAAGTCTGATCAAACTTTAAAGGATTCTAAATGGGGATGGTGACCAAACCAGACGGGAGGCGCGAAGAAAAAACAATATAACAAACGGAAAGAAAAAAGCAAGACTGGTGTAACTTTCAAGTTATCTGACGAGATAGATAACAAAAATGCAGTAGTGCTCACATTGAGAATACATAAACCTAAAAACGGTAACAGAAAAGCAATTCTGAACAAACGATTAAGTATTCTAAGGAGATGATGACCAAAAAAAGCGGGGCAGTAAGCAAAACAATATACCACAACGGAAAGAAGAGAACATGACTTTATTTAAGTAACCAATTGAGACAGTGCACAAAAATGTCGGAGGCCTCGCATTGAGAAAACAAAACAAGAAAGTAGAAATTGAATCTAAAATGAACAAGGAATCATGTCCGTGAAAGCATTCAAATATTCCAAAGATACAGTAAACAAAAAATATGGGGGGCTTGAGTTATGCCAAGCCAATGCCAAATGCCAAGTTATGCCAAGTGAACGTATTTTTTTTAACGCGTGCGAAGCCGCGGGCAAAAGCTAGTAAATAATAAATAAGTATATCGTACGTACCGGGCGGGTGGTGGTGCAGCGGCGGGCCGGGGCGGAGCGCGGCGCGCACGCGGCCCGTGCTACTCGTGCCGCTCTGTAATAACATTATTATTATATTACTATTGTTATTAAAAGCTATAGTGAGTTGAATTAACTTAGAAAGATTCTAAATTCAACCCCATAAGATAGAAACAGAGACTATGCTCCCGAAGCGTCTAGAACCGTGTTTTCTTCTTCAGCATGATTTTAACTGTGAAGCTCTTCATTTACTCACGCCATAGCAGATAATCACTATTTCACAAAAATAATCAATGAAGTCTCATTGAACGAAATGAATGTATTATATTATGTAAAAAAACAATCTCATCCTTACGTCTTAGAAATCGATTCGAAACATGTCGGGCAATATTCAAGTAAACCCGTTTATGTACTTTAATATGTCTGAGACTCACTTTAGTTTTCTATGTAAAATCTCATCCTAATTTTAAGTAGGTTGAAAAATAAATACACGCTCCTAAACCAACAGGAAATGAAAAACACTAGTAGCGGTTTGAATTGCATGGTTTTTGATGAAATTTCGACGTCATTAAGCGACGTTGGCTATCAGTGGTGCAATTTTTTTTTTTTTATAACGGCACAACATAGTGGCTCCACTTCGCCTGATGGTAAGCAAAAAGGGGAGCCCAAGTCGCAATGGCAACTGCCGAGAAACCAACGGTGCCAAGTCAGTTGACACTGCCATGCTGGCCCGAGAGATGCTTCTTCACGCTTCGTTTGAACGGTCCCAAGTTATAAGAAGGAGGAAACACATGAGCCGGCAAGGAGTTCCATATTTTAATAGTTCGGCAACCAACTTTGAAAGATTCTAGTTTCCACCCCATAAGATGGAAACAGAAAAACTTCCGGGGGACGATTAAGAAGAGAAGAAGACAACGTTGGCGTCAGCGGCGCAGTTTTCCGATTTCTTAATATGACGACTGAGAAAATGTGAACCTGAGCATCGGCATCCCGGTCGTCGTGCAGCCGCAGCGCCAGCTCGCTGAGCGCGTCCGGCTCGTCCGCGGCGTCCAGCTCGCACTCCGCCTCCGCCTCCTCCTCGCCCCCCGGCACCTCCAGGATGATGAGCCGCGCGCCGTCCAACTCCTGGAATACAACAAGAAATGTGTAAACATCGTCGCATTTTGGATAGCTTAATGTATATTTGACGACGCGTTTGGCTCGGTTTGTAGACTGCCTACTGAGTCGGCGGTCCCGGGTTCGAATCCCGGCCGGGGCAAATATTTGTTCTTGGGTCATGGATGTTATCTATATATGTATTTATATATTATGTATATCGTCGTCTAGTACCCATAGTACAAGCTTTCCTTAGTTTGGGACTAGGTCGATTTGTGTATGATTGTCCCTTAATATTTATTTATTTATTTTATTTGGTAGCGTCTGTACCGTATATGTACACTACTCACACTAAAGGAGCGTCTAAACGGGCCATGTTTTGCTGCAAATTGTGGCCGGCCATTATTTGCATCTTGCTCTAGCGTAGGGTGTAAGAGGGACCGCCATAGTTGCCGGCCACAAATTGCCGTAAAATATGGCCCGTTTAGAAGCCCCATTGTACATCACCTGGTGACAACCAAAATTCACTACTCTTCAAAACCTCGTATCTAGTAAGTAGAGTGACTCTGAGATACGAGCTGTGTTTTAAGTAGGTATTTGTTACTTAGGGAGTTTTGGTTGTCAACAGATTACATACTTATTCCCTAACACGGTTAAGATGATGAATCGATGGTAGGGCCAGGGTCGACAAGCAGTACGTCAGTACTAGGTACTATTTTTCACGAATGATTCCAATGTCATGGGTAGCATGTCCTAGGTTTCCGACTAGCAACACTAACCTGTACAGGCGTGTCCAGGGGGAGAGGCTGCGCGTCTCTCAGCAGCCTGCAGCGCGCGGCTCCAGGCAAGTACCGCCTGAGGACGGGGCGCAGCACGTGCGCGGCGCGGCGCTGCGGCCGACAGCGCACGGCCACCACGCGGCCCGCCACCTCCACGCGCACCACGCAGCGCCGCTCCACCGTCGCCTCGCGCCCGCTCAGCACCGTCGACGGGGACACAGGGTCGATGGTTGTGCATTCCCCCTGTTCAACAATGAAAAAAACTTATAAACCTTGATTATCAAAATGTGCTTTAGAAAGACGTCTTGAAACGCTATATTACTGGATGCAACAAACTATGTGGTTCGTGAGAGGAGCTTGGAACACATATATAGGCCGGGATGGTGGAATTCTGTGAGAAAATGCGTGGAAGGCTATAAATGCCTCCGGAGGCCTTCCTACAACTACACATACAACGCTGACTGCCCACCACCGACGACGCGCCGTCCGGCAGCACGACGCGGCACAGCGAGCACTGCCCGACATGTTGCATGTACCTGGTCGTCCCTCACGATGACGTCATAGTTGGGGCACGGCAGGTTGAGCCGCTGCAGCAGCCGCTCCACCAGCCGGCGCACCGTCAGCGCGGCGTCCACGCCCACCACCGACGACGCGCCGTCCGGCAGCACGACGCGGCACAGCGAGCACTGCCCGACATGTTGCATGTACCTGGTCGTCCCTCACGATGACGTCATAGTTGGGGCACGGCAGGTTGAGCCGCTGCAGCAGCCGCTCCACCAGCCGGCGCACCGTCAGCGCGGCGTCCACGCCCACCACCGACGACGCGCCGTCCGGCAGCACGACGCGGCACAGCGAGCACTGGCCCGACATGTTGGACTTCACGAGCTGGAAACAAACATTAATGTTCAAAGAAACAAATACTTTTATGATCAACGTCCTAATAATATTGGGCCGTCTTGATTTCAGTAGTTGATTATCGGTCCGTTACCTCTATTTGTTAAAGTTAACGTGGAAGGTGTCTATTGGGACAGCAGTGCCGTGCAATGGGATGGGAGATTTACCTCTAAATCGGTTTCGAATTTCAAACTTATTAGTTTATAAAAAGGCATTACTTAAGTAATTTTTCTGTTTGAAGTTTTGCGAGAGGATGGATGTCTGTCTGTCCTCAGTTAAATTCAGTGTAATTAAGTTACATAAATAACGTTATCATTTTTACAGTAAGTACTCAAATAAAAAGAAGGCGTGATGATCAATGAGTGTCATGTCTGTTCGCATAGAGTTCTTTCATCTCAAAGTTTATACTAGGTGATTAATCTAAAACTTCAGAAGTAGCTCAGAACCAAATCTTTTAAATAGTAACTGACTCAACTAGACAGAATACATATATTATATATTAGCTTTAACAAAGACGCAAAAAATTTACATAATCGAATATGATATAAGTGTTGTTACCGAACTAGACAATTGCGCTTTAATTCTGGAAAACTACCTTAGTTCTAAAAATAGTATGCACGCGAATAACAAACAATACCCCATTAAAAACCAGAATAGGTGCTAACGAATAAAATGTCCAATAAAACTCCTAATGTTAACAGATTCTATAAATAAAGCAATACTAAAAACAAACAAGAATGACTCGTAAATCACAGACAATGGTTGTTTTTAGCTCTTGTCACGAGGATTCAGGTTCGCATTGAGTTATGACAGCACGGAGATGTGATAAGACACAGATGATGTAAGGTCCACGCCCCGTGACGCTGATTATCATTATTAGGTATAGGCCTTTTAAGGCCGTGGGAAACCCCCTTCAGAACTGCCAGTGATATGATAATTAATACTGATGAAATGATAAGTTGGAATACACGAAACTATGACATTTAGCAATTTAATGCTGCTGAAAATTTCCATTCAATCAGTGTTTCATTGTTTTTGAACAACCTATTAGCGAATCACACAATATTTTTTTACCCAATATTTTTACGTTCCATTTCATTTCATTACCATTTCCATACAACCTACTATAGCGGTAACGGAATGGATTAACAAAAAGTAAATAAACATGTTTTTTTCTAATTAGATCGTATGAGTTCGTGACTCTGTGTGGAAAATACCTAAAATATCCGAAATCTAAAAATGGTGTAAAACAAAATATAGCCGGTCTGAAAAGTCGAGTGTTTTATATTTACTTCTTTAAAGCGGTAAAAAACCTACACGAGGAGCATTCATTCAGTTTTTTAGCACGTCTCAACAAGCCCATTGAAATATACGCTAAACAGAGAGCGTAATCCATACATTGTTGTCGAGTTTGTAGCATCAATTTCCTCCCGTTCGCCGGTCGACTATATTTAGTTATGCCTACGGAAACGTGGCTCAACAAATATTTGCGTTAGTTATCGTGATTTTCCACCGATGTACATTAGGTTTACAATATGTATAAATAACACCCGTGTTCGTTGTTCATTGGTTTTGCAATATAGATACAATTAGACAATAAACGATAGTGAGATCACCGCTACGTTTGCATTCTGTGTGGAAACGTAAAGTTGTGAAATTAATGGAGATGCATGGCTGTTCTGTAATACCGCTATAACTCAATAACAAACTCAAACTCATTCATTGATGTGTACCTAAATGTAAATTTTCCGTGGAGTATGATATCTCATTGAATGGCCTTTCGAATCAGTTTCCTCATATTGTAACTAATAGGTGGCGGTATATTAAGAACCATTTTTAGAGTCCTTATCTATATATTTTTGTAGCCTATGAACAATGCAATTACCTCTATTCTTTCACGTCTGCCTTCCTAGTGATAAATCCACTAACTATGGTTTAACAGTGAAATAAATTTGCAATTTTGCAACTCATTTCAATGCATTAAGCATTTAACTTCTTAATTACCTACAGTAACCGCTAATATTGCACTTGGCGAGGGCAAACTTACAACTTCAGTGCTGTTTTTTTTATATACAAAATGTCTTAAATACTCTGTATTATAACCTATTATAGGTTATAAAATGTATTCAGATGAAAAATTAACCAGTAACGACTGGAAGCGACGACGCGGTTGGCGCAGCGCCCTACTGAGTCGGCGGACCTGGGTTCGAATATTAGTGTGAGGAACTAGAATACTACAGTAGAACTGCAATAATAATAAATATCGATCTAGTCCCAAATTAAGATAAAGAGGCCGTGTGTTATGGGTACTAGACGACGATATATGACGAGATAAATACATGTATGCTTAAATACATATAACAACCATGACCCGAGCACAAATATTCGAGTTCATCACACAAATATTTGCCCTGGCCGGGATTCGAACCCGGGACCGCCGGCTCAGTAGGTAGGTCTCTACAAACTGAGCCAACCGCGTCGTCAAAACCTTATACGTTATAACTTATTATAGGTTATAATTTATACAAATGTTATACGTTATAACCTATTAATTATAGGTTATAACCTATTATCCATACTAATATTATAAATGCGAAAGTGTGTCTGTCTGTCTGTCTGTTACCTCTTCACGCTTAAACCGCTGAACCGACTTAGATGAAATTTGGTATGGAGATAGTTTGAGACCCGGGAAAGGACATAGGATACTTTTCATCCCGAATAAATTTAGTGTTCCCGTGGGATGAGCGGGTAACACTGCGGGGCACAGCTAGTAGGCTATAAAATGTACTGAGATGAAAAATTAACCGCGCAGTCGCTTCCAAAAACTGCCTACTGAGCCGGTGGTCCTGGGTTCGAATATTAGTGTGATGAACTAGAACAGTACAGTAGAACTACAATATAAGTGCGGCACTCACGTCGGGCCATGTGGCGAACCCTGGGGGAGGCTTACGTCCAGCAGTGGACTGCAATAGGCTGAAATGATGACGATGATGACTCACGTCGGTGACGGGCGGCTGGTCGGGCGCGCGGTCGCGCGAGCCGGCGCGCAGCCGCCACGGCAGCAGCGAGCCGCCGCTCCGGCGCCGCTCCGACGCGTTGCTGGCAGACTTCTTCAGCTGTTCAACGTCAAAACACTGTCAAACACGGACTAGGTTAGGGGCGGGGCGGCTGGGTGACGGATGGGTGGCAGATGGGTAGAGGCACGTAGAGGTGTGCCGCTTTCGATAATTTCCGGAAACTTTCCTCATTTTGTATAGTGAATGAGGAAAGTTTCCGGACACGGCATGTCTACAGATGGGTGATGGGCGACGGATGGGTGACGGATGGATGATGCGGGTGCCGTGAGGTGCGCGGGCTTAAGTTTAGCGTGGGTGTCACGAGGTGGTCTATATAAATAGTTGGTGTTTAAAGGGTACTTAATTTAATTCCCCCATTTATTCCATACGACGGTAGCGTCATAGAACTATTGTTTTTTTGTCTTTTGTTGAGAAATCTATCAAATTGGAAGTACCCCTTGGAATGTTAAACACTGAGTAGGTACCTATTACATTTTTGTTCGTCATAAATGTTTGTAAATGTCAGAAAATGGTAGCATAGGTACTTAGATCTAGAATTAAATTTGAATCGTGCTATCATTACCAAACAATATTAAAAATTAGTAAAATAATGCCACAATTCTCAACTGCAAATTCGGCAGTAACTAGTGCATAGAGATACACTCTTGCGACCCTTTTATGGCCACACTCGTGTTTTTAGACATCTCATTATGTAACAGTTGCGTAAACTACTATTATTAATATTATGCACTAGATATTTATCTATTGACTTTATAGGTACTTATATAACTAAACGTAAACAAAGAAGACGTCTAAAACTAGAACAGTTGAGTCACGAGTAATAAATAAACAAATAAAGTGTAGTGTAGGATGAACTATAACACACCTTGGTGGGCACGGGCGGGTCGGGCGCGGCGCGCGGCGCGTAGGGCGCCGGCAGCCCGCGCAGGTAGCGCGGGTACGAGTGGCACTATAACACACCTTGGTGGGCACGGGCGGGTCGGGCGCGGCGCGCGGCGCGTAGGGCGCCGGCAGCCCGCGCAGGTAGCGCGGGTACGAGTGGCACTATAACACACCTTGGTGGGCACGGGCGGGTCGGGCGCGGCGCGCGGCGCGTAGGGCGCCGGCAGCCCGCGCAGGTAGCGCGGGTACGAGTGGCACTATAACACACCTTGGTGGGCACGGGCGGGTCGGGCGCGGCGCGCGGCGCGTAGGGCGCCGGCAGCCCGCGCAGGTAGCGCGGGTACGAGTGGCACTATAACACACCTTGGTGGGCACGGGCGGGTCGGGCGCGGCGCGCGGCGCGTAGGGCGCCGGCAGCCCGCGCAGGTAGCGCGGGTACGAGTGGCACTATAACACACCTTGGTGGGCACGGGCGGGTCGGGCGCGGCGCGCGGCGCGTAGGGCGCCGGCAGCCCGCGCAGGTAGCGCGGGTACGAGTGGCACTATAACACACCTTGGTGGGCACGGGCGGGTCGGGCGCGGCGCGCGGCGCGTAGGGCGCCGGCAGCCCGCGCAGGTAGCGCGGGTACGAGTGGCACTATAACACACCTTGGTGGGCACGGGCGGGTCGGGCGCGGCGCGCGGCGCGTAGGGCGCCGGCAGCCCGCGCAGGTAGCGCGGGTACGAGTGGCACTATAACACACCTTGGTGGGCACGGGCGGGTCGGGCGCGGCGCGCGGCGCGTAGGGCGCCGGCAGCCCGCGCAGGTAGCGCGGGTACGAGTGGCACTATAACACACCTTGGTGGGCACGGGCGGGTCGGGCGCGGCGCGCGGCGCGTAGGGCGCCGGCAGCCCGCGCAGGTAGCGCGGGTACGAGTGGCACTATAACACACCTTGGTGGGCACGGGCGGGTCGGGCGCGGCGCGCGGCGCGTAGGGCGCCGGCAGCCCGCGCAGGTAGCGCGGGTACGAGTGGCACTATAACACACCTTGGTGGGCACGGGCGGGTCGGGCGCGGCGCGCGGCGCGTAGGGCGCCGGCAGCCCGCGCAGGTAGCGCGGGTACGAGTGGCACTATAACACACCTTGGTGGGCACGGGCGGGTCGGGCGCGGCGCGCGGCGCGTAGGGCGCCGGCAGCCCGCGCAGGTCGGCGCGCGCGCACTCCGCGTGCACCGGCGAGCGCAGGAAGCGCGGGTACGAGTCGAACTTCATCACGTTGAAGATCTGCTTCTGCGCCTGGGGGAGTGGGGAAACTATTACCACTTTGGAAAAATTACAAGACAAAATCTAACATCTTTACATTCGAGGTTCGCTTTTACACACGATAAGACGAAAAAAATTGTTAGAGATTAGAACTATGTGCACTAAATATTCCCCTCAGATTGGTCAAGTTGGTTCAAAGGTAAGAAAAACACTAGCGCGAGAAAATTAATTTTTGAATAAGAAGTCCGCATTCAAATCGACGACGCCTTTAAGGGATGCGATGCTTTAGATAAAGATTGGCAACTTATAAAAATCTCCATTTTCGGAAGGAAGCAAAAGTGAGCCGAAGGGGGCTCGTGCCAAAAGAGAGTAGTAACACCTGTTGGAACAGAGGCAGCACGTGGAAGAGAGCAGTACCTGTTGGAACAGAGGCAGCACGTGGAAGAGAACAGTACCTGTTGGAAGAGGTCGGGTGGCGCGGGGTCGGTGCGCAGGCGCAGCGCGGTGGCGCGGCGCGCGGCCGCGTCCACGTTGACCGGCTCCGGCGCGCCCTCCGCCAGGTGCCGCGACCAGATCTCCGCAGCCAGGCCCGCGCGGGCCGACTCCGCCGCCGACGAGTACTGCTCGCACGACCACCAGAATCTGAGGAAAAAGTTGATTAGAAACCTGCCCGTTGAGCACAATTATGTTTCGAGACTTGTCGCGTGACCCGTCACCCTTAAACATTACTGCACAGAAAGAGACATGTAATTATAATTATCTCGCGCGAGAAATAGTCGCGTATGACGGTTGTGCTCGAGGTTCTGTTTGAGTAATCCGATATAATTTCCCTAGTTAGTGATCAGATCAAAATATTGTTCTGACCACTACCTATCACTTGGAAAACGCTTGATTTTCTAATTGCAATTTAAGAAAGAAAGAAATACATTTATTCGTGACGTGACCATAAAACATAATTACCTACATAAAGGGTGTGACAGAAATGATAAATAAAATAAAATAAAACACTAGGCAACTATAATATTATTATGGCTATGCCACGAAAACGTCCCACCTCAGCATGAAGCTAGCTCAAGAGCCAGCGCTCATCTTCCGGTGGGACCATAGTAGGTACTTGTATATGGGAGGATTTGTGTTACCTAAATCTCTAAAAAAGTTACATCTGTCTCTGGAAACACTTTGGTAAATCTTGCCTTGTTTTCTCGATCATATTTCGATGGGAGAGGAAATACGCGTAGCAAGGCATTAATTCCCACTCCAGCATCTTAAACCCCACGAAGTCTGAGGTCCAGGAAATTTCGGGTGGTGTCCATGCGAGGGGACTCACCGGATGTTCTCAGCCGCGAACTCCTTGGACAGGAAGTGCGCGAAGGCGGCGGCGCCGGCCGGGTCGGCCAGTAGCTGCTCCAGCCCCAGCGACCAGCGCGCCACGCCGCCCGAGCCCGCGACACCCGGCGCGGAACCCTCGCTCATCTGCTGCAAACAACCATTAAGAGACATGTTAATAATTTGCCTCCTTATTGCACGTTCATAGGTTTTAACCCTAGCTCTAAACTACTCACGATCGAAGTTGGCCGAAGCATGGGTTTCCGCAGCGAAATGCCTCTCCCACACTATCATATTCGCCCAACTTCGGTCAAATTTGCGAGGAGTGTGCTAGGGTAAGACTTTTGCAAACAATCAAGAGACTATGATCAAAACTTTTGCTTTAGAAAGAGCGTTTAGCGAGGATATTAACATTGAGCGAGAAATTATGCTGCCGTGTTAATCTAAAAGGCGGCCTTTTTGTTGGAGCTCCATACCTGACACTTCGAACACGCGTAACACGTCGCTGTTGAAAAATGTGACCTAGTTTAGTTACTTATATTTTTTATTATTTTGTATTTGATATGTATGTTAGTTTTAAGGTATGTATCTATGGGCCACAGTTACCTGAAATAAATGTTTTCATTCATTCATAGCAAAAGGTCGCCTTTTACTTTAGCACGGCAGTATGTCCCGGCCTCGGTTGCATCTTGAACATAGCAATGCCCTGTTCCATTGTGGGTTGGTTGAGTACAAGTAGTTAGGTGAAATACCTTATTGTACATGGCCCTAGGGTCGTGGTGGTGGCGGTACGAGCTGCCGGCGCCGCTGCCCGTCGTCCAGCGCCGGAACGGCGACGACTGCTCGCTCTGTTGACAATAGATAAAACACTTAAATAACTTGATGCCCAAGCAATCCAACACAGGTCTTCTAAGTATCGAGAGTTGGGGGGAGCAGGTACAGTCGGCCAAGAATGACCACTTTTGGACCGTAATTGGTTAGTTTGCTTACAATACATTAGCGTTTCGTATACTATCCAGTCACACCACCCAAATATGACTGAAACCTGGCGCTGCATAAAGTGTATTCGTGTCACGCTTTCTTCATACAACTGACTGCGTTTATGTTAGCATATTTTGAACAATGGTGTGGCCGGTGCCAGTGTGGTTGCTACTGCACAACCTAACGTTTGTAGTTTTCGTGCGTACCTACAAATGTGACGTATGTAGGCATTTTCCTGTGTAGAAATGTCCCGTGTAGGAAATTTTAATGAACAAGCAAACGCCGCCAACCGGCTATAAAACTTTAAAACCCAATTGTTTTACTAGGGTTAATATTGTTATTATTTAGTAAATAGATATATGTAATATTTTAGGTACGCACACCATACTATACAAATCAGCCATGATGCATGTATGGTTTTATAAGAGTGGTTTTACCAAATCTGATGATCGTAACAATAAAGCTAATTAGCCAAAGTATTGTTCTTTATCGCTACAATGCGATATTCGTAGTGTGTTCACGGTAAAGAAAGGGAAATCCAACGTTATGAGTCAACTCAAATACGTCCCGTACGGGTATTAGACCGTGGGAGCTACCGTGCTTTGATACATATTTAATTTATGTATATTGCGTTTTCGTTTTCGTTACGATGTCTCACCCACAGCGCGTTATGAGAAAATGCAGAACAATCACTAGTTTGTAGAAATGCATGAGCGTCGAGTAGGTAACTTAAATAAACAACGAATGTTTGACAACTTCTATATGTAGTTAAAAATCTAAGAAAGGCACACCTGGCTGCTATAAGTTTAAAAAAGCGGAGACTGGACTTACAACAACCATAATACGTATTATTTTAACCATTTCTTAGACTGGAGTTTGATTTTTTTTAATTGTTCACACACAAATTATTCACACTATGTTTTGGAGTCTAAAATAATTGAAACTGACCTGTTTTTAATTTAAAACAGATTCCTCTATTTTGCACTATTATACGGTCAAACATGGAAAATAAAACCGCAACTACTTAGTTGCATACTTATGCGACCTTATTCGAAGAGGTAAAGAAATATTATACACTACTATCATATTTACAAGCAGTAGGTTCGCGCAGGAAAATCCAGGTTAGTTTTAAACCTTTACCGCATACGAAGCCATATATGGCAGATATGAACTTGGACCTTATTAGAATAGGTCAAGGTTCAAATTCAAACAACTATTTTTTTTCTATATGCGGTAAAGGGTTAATTTCGGACTTTTCCTTTTTTGAATGGGTTGGGTTGCCATCGGCAAAATGAGTCGCAAAAATTATGCGTACCAACATCGGACATTCTTCAATTTGCTACATGTGGTCGTACAGTTACAGTTGTATATTATTGACTAGAATTGTCAGGTATACCTGCTGAGCAAAGAATATAATACTCATGAGTCTGATGACTATAGAGTGTTCTTTTTATTAAGGTAAGGTGCATGTGTACCCCATGACTATCGAGTGGGGGAAAACTGGGGCAGTCCAATAACTATAAACTGACTGTTAGTCTTATCCCATTAGACAATAAACTATGTTAACCTTACCACACCTAAGCTTATTCGTTTGCAAATACGGTGATAGATCATAGAGTCATCAAGGTATTCGGTATTTTGAAAATGACTGTTATTAAAGTGAAATTGAGAATCAAACGTTTTTTCCTCATGAAAATGTGAGTTATGGTTGTTGAAACTGAATGAATCATCGGCGTCCTGCTGGAGCTTACCGCACTCTTTATTATTCGTCTCACTTGTAAATTGAATCGCGATAACTCGAGAGGAAGGAAATGGCGTTGCCGATATTAATATCAATGGACGGCTTTATAATGAGCTATTTAATTTTGGAAAGGGTATATTTTTTAGGTATTAAAAAGGCATGTAAAAGTAGAAACCAAGCTTTGTAATAATAATAATAAAAGTTTTCTTTTTCATAATATTGTTACAAAAAATTCGTAGAATTTCACAAATCAAAATAAAGGATTTTTGGTATACTTATTTTAGTTTTAGCCTATTTAAATGTTATTTTAGAGAAACTAATATAATACATACTATTATTGTCTCAAGACCCGTTATAAATTATTAATTATAAATCAACGATTAAAACCTAATTAGTAGGTACCTCGTCGAACGAGTCCTCGGTGTCGTACCACACAACCATTTTCACTATGCACAACCAACAACGATTCAAATGGTCCATAAGAAAACTATATTATAAAAAAGTATATATTTTATCACTTTCCCAACACTATTCTTTCTTGAACATGTAACCTTCAACTTCACAGATAAAAAACAGACCATAAACTATAACTTTTTTATTTTATTTGATCTGCAACACGCGGCAATCAGACGACCACTCTCATAAGAAGGAAAAATAATGTGATTTTTAATTATGTGCTTCGCGTTCGATGCTTCAATCCATACTGAGCGTTTGGACGTCAGTTATTATAGTCATCGTCGAGGGACAATAGTAAATTATAATAACAATACGCACTGCAAACGAAACAGTAGAGTTTCCGGCGGGAGGCGGTTGATGAGGTGTAAGTGAAGAGATATAAAAAAAGTTTTATCACTGTAGGAACCTTTTCTTTATAGGGGGCAAACGAGCAAACGGATCACCTTGTGGAAAGCGATTACCGTCGCACATAGACACCTGCAACACCAGAGGAGTCACAAGCTGCCTTTAACGATAACCTGTATTAACTCTTTAATTTTTAATATTAAGTCGGCCATAGTATTAACCTTTTTAAGCCATATGACGCATAAGCCATACATCGCCTAGGGATAGCTTGCATTTAAACTTATTCAAACGTGCTGTCCATAATCTGGTACCTACAAACATATTAAGTCGATATCATTTCCAGGCTATTTGTTTGGTAATTAAGTCCATAACGTGAACGTACATATTTGATATCTCAGATCTAACCAGTTCGTTCCAGTTCAATTATCGTAGTTTAATAATGCAAGATAAAACAATAAACACGACAAATGAGTCCATCAGTGACACTGACACGCCCTCATATAGGTACACGAGTAAAGTACAGATTAGTATCTGCAGCATTAGTATAGCGGCATTAATCAATCAGCATAACAACTAAATTGAAATATTGAATTGCTGTACATATTATTTTATTCCCACCTTAAAGTCCACAGATAAGATATTAAACGATAAACTAATTCAATCTATGATCGAGTTTTTTTTAATTAGTCTGTGATAATCATATCCAATGAAAAGTGAATGCCCAGACTAAATCTTACGGCAAGCAAATGTACAACTAAAGTAATAAAATCGCTACCGCTTATGGCACGGACGCTATCGAAGCGGTGGCCAACGGAGTATCGCGGTTGGCTATCGTCCAGTCGGCCATTGGGGTCATGTAACTGGGAAACGGGAGACTGGGTCGATCAACAGGTAACACTAGCGTTTGTCAGATGCAATAACATGTAATTAGAGGAATTTTAATTATCATCAGCCTTTCAGTCTTTTACAGACTATACAAAACAGTGTCATGTAGAAAAATAACGCTTTTCATGGCTATGCAAGCCAATACGAGAACGGCACACGTGTTGTTGAACTGTTTTCAGTAAACATACAAAATGATTTCATTCAGCTTATAACATAAATAACTAAAGATGTGTGTCAATAGACAAAGTTAAAAGATAATGTTAACAAAAAGTTATATCTAAATCACACAATATTAGACAATGTTTGTAACAAATTAATTTATAGTATTTGTTCTATAAACATAATATACAAATGAGTCATTCGTCGAAATGAACACAAATTGAATAATGACAGCAGATAAGGGGTAAAACATGACATTAATAGCATTAAAAGGATAATTTGCCAATCACTGGCTGATAGAGACTGATTGAATGATTTATGAATTCTCATTCACCGATAACTTCACTAGTGCTGTGTTGAATGTTCATAAAACTATTACTATATTATATGATTACGAATAGATAGGTACATGTACATGAGACATAGCTATTGCCTGACGCGCGTTCCCAAAATATAACATTCCCGGCAATCCCGACATTCTCTGAATTCGCGACTGATCCGATTCTTAATAAACACACCACGTAATAAACGCCAGATTAAAATAAAACCCAAGTTGATCCAATTTCGGGGTATAACGAGAATTTGTTGTTTGGGGAATTCTGTATAAAATACAGTGGCTCTATGTGCTATACACCTCACGAGTTTGTTTCTAAATTTTTAATATTCCACGTTTCCAATCCCCGTATGTCCGCCATTTTGAAAAATATCGAAAAACTGACTCGACAAAAACTTCTATATAATTGTTGATCCTGGTCACAAATGTCACTAGAATCGATTGTGAAATGCGACCTCTGCACGGCTAGCATAACTTTGACACGCGACTCTTTCCCGCGCGGGATATACTACCTGTCTCTATCTGTACAGTACTATGAAATAGTGACGGGTGATGCTATCTCGCGCGACATGAGTCGCGTGTCAAAGTTACGCTAGACGTGCTGGAAGAACAGCTGGAGGTCGTCTGGACACCCGACATACGAAAGAATTTTAGGCTGAAACGGACACGTTTCGTTCGCTCGGACAATTAGGTTACATATTGTAATTTGTTGGAATAAGAACGCGACGGGACACATCCGCACAACAAAGGACAATTCAACAAATCTAACAAAGTCAAACCCCTTTATCTAAACTGAGAATGCTGTTCAGTCTGAAATGAGTATGCATTGTCTTTCTAAATTATGCCATAAGTCACCGGACCGTACTTAGCAACAAATTACAAAAGGTAAGTATTCATCTCTTTATCCAGCAACTTTCGCATAAACTAACATACAAACATAGTACGTATATACATGTAGATTTTTTTTTCGTATTTGTGTACTTAAAACAGTTTATTTTAATTAGCTAAACAATAAATAAATAATTGGTAAACAAAGGGCTTCCGTAAAAACTGGCGATAAGTGTTTTTGTTAGCGAGCAAAAATGGTTTCACATCCCAAAATTACATTTGCTGGGTACCAGGTAGTTGCGAAGTTTCGTAAGTATAGTGATGACTTATGATACCAGGTATCCGTATACCGGTTACATACAGGTACCTGATACCTAAAGACACAAAGAACAAACTAAAGAAAATAAACATTCTGAATATTTGTAATTACCCGATATTTTTGATCTGATAATTACCTAAATTTTATATACTTTCTTATAAAAAAAAATGTAATATGTGGATTGTAGAAATAAGTTGCTTGGTTGTTTAATAAAATATACTGAAAAAAGTTTTCGGAGTTCCATTTATATTTTTTCTGCAGTTAGCCATACACTGTATGTGATTGTGTTTGTTTGGTTTAATATTACGTCAACGACCGGCACATTTCAGTCACTATTAGCGCAAGCAAAGTCATTTAAAGGAAACCACTCACTGTGGAATAAAACTATAATTAAACTTTCTTAGGTATAGAGAACCAAGTAGTGCATTAGTTCTAAGAAGTGTTTGATTAAAATAATTATCGATAATATAGTTGTTGTACGGAATTCCTTGCATGTATTATGAAATGAACAAAATTAAAATTATCAATATTTTTTTTTTTAATATTACACTTAAATCAAATTAGAGTAATAACTTACTATGATAGGCAACGAAAGCTTCGCCATAAACTTTTCAAACTTCACTGACGGCATTTTTAACTGTCACTCAAATTGTCTCATTACAAATTATATCACAAATCCGAAAACTTTTAAAAAGTTCCTCTTACGCCACTCAAAATGTCTATGGTACAGTAAACGTTTTGATTAGAAAATAAAAAAACTTTTTCAGAGGTGCAACCGTGCGCTCTCATCCGAAGTCGCGATGAGACTGAAGGTTGGGCATATAGCGCGGTGGTTGGCTATAGGTATACGTCTTAATTACATTGGTTATCAGTATCAGTCGTATCTTTTATCAGCCACGAGCGAGAGACGTGGCTTTTGTTTTGTTGTTCAATATGTTATTTGGTTTACGTTAGACTTTGATCTTAGTTTGTGCTTTAGGACTTTTAGGGAGAGAAAATTGTGAGCGATTCTACCGCTAAGATGGCCAAGTCCTAAAAAATCTATTTTATAAGTGGCCAGGTTTTAGATGAATGATGTTGTGTTTTAGGCCTGCTGGAGCTGGCATGTTCATAAAAATTAACAAAGCTCCTTAATTAGTAGATAAAACAAAAATAGAAAGTGGCCAGGTAACCTACGGCTAATTCCCCAAACGACCACTGTGTGAATTGTCAGTCACTTCGACCATTACTTTGTTCATGTATTTTCCTAATTCGGCCATGTCAGGTTGCACTTGCAGATGGGCAATCTTACTTACGGATTCTACCGTCGCTGGCCGTAACGTAAAGGTAGTGAAGTCATTGGCATTTGAAAGATAAAAAGGCAAAACGATTACTGTATGTTTTTTAATATATCTATAGAAAAATTAAGCTGCAATATAACTTGATGTCATTCACATTAAAAGTTGTTCTATTTATTTCAATTGATTTATTATGTTATGATTTTATACCGTAGGTACTGGAACCTCTGGAGAACACTATATGTATATGTAACAGTTCTGTGCACAACTAGTACTGTAATAATAACTTAAAGTTCATTAATACACCAAAGGCGTATATATACACTTCGTGTATATCATAATTCATACATATATACTCATACTCATTTATTCATAATGCACAAATACATTATATGTCAACAAATTATATGTTATATAGTATGTGTATGTAATAAAGAAGATCATTATATACCTACGTCACAGCATTAGTAAATAGTACTAATTTGAAAATCCGCAGTTTGTTTACAAACAATGGCTAATGTGTAAACGGAAGCTAACTTCGCAAACAATTAAATTAAAGACATGATATTAAGATGCAATTATTTAATCTCTACGATTAATTGTCTGGTTGGATACATCCGGCTAGCATTTAATTTGCTTTTTTTTTATTATCTGTTTTAACGCTGCAGATACAATAACAACAATAAATACATTTATAAAAATTAAAGCTTAATTTTTCACAGTTTAGAGGTGAGTACAAAAAAATTGTTTTTGTTTCAAAAACAATTCTGCTGCCTAGAGAAATCACCTCCGTGACAAGTAATTTAATAATAAAGTACTTCTACAGATTGTCGTAATTAGAAAAGTAGAAATTAATGCTCAAAGTTTTACGTTCCAAAATCGTATTATATTGACACAAGTGCAATCCAACAAATGGCAAAATACGCACGTTCGTTACTGAGCAAGTTTTTCAACCTGTTCAAATTCAAAGCTATTATGTAAAGCCGTTTTCATATGGGGACAGCGGCTTTTAGGTACGTGGTAGGTATTCCAGTTATCTGACAGTGCCACCTGTTTATCTGTAGGTACACTGAGAAAACTGTTCATCAAAAACATAGGTGAATTCAGTTAAAATTATGATGATTTCACGTAAAGTAGGGAGCATACTGATATCACCAAAAGGTACGATGATACTACTGCCGCTGTTGCTCACTATATTATATGATGAACTGTCACCACGCTTTAGGAGGAAGCAGACACATATTTCGTGGTTTGTAACAAGCGTTTATGGTGAAAGTCATCATAAGTTGTGGGAAGACCCCATATGACAATATTACCGTCATCATACATTAGTATGCTTTCCTCATAATTTTAAGTGATTTCCTCTTACTTCCGATATTTCCTTTTATTTCTTCCTATTGTCTTTAAATGCCGTCATCGTATTATTGTATGATTTCTTACTTCTATATACGCTCTTTCATCTAATTTCAGTAATATCATATTATTTACTCCTACTACTTATCTAGGCTTTCCTGATATTTTTGTTGTTTTCCTATTAGCTCTTCCTACCTTTTTATCTACGCTTTCCTTATATTGTTGTGTTCTGTCTCGTCATGTCTAAACTACTCTAACTCACTATTTATATATCCTTTCCTATTATTTTAAGAGGACACTATGCGTCTAGTGGCATTCTTGTCACTGTAATAGTGTTTTCTACTAAACTAAATTATTTTATTAAAGTCAAATATCAAATACAACTCTATTACTATTCTATGTAATGGAAATTGTATCAATTACTTTTCCCCATTTTAACTTAACGGGGACAACTGGTGACTTTTTCCGTTGAGTTAAAAAAGTGAATAGTAAATAGTAATGGATACAAAGCTTCATTTGTATTCGATATTCGATTTTAATCAAGTAGTTTAGTTTAATAGAAAACACAATTACAGAGACAAGGAAACCTTTACACGCACTGCGTCCTCTTAAAATAAATAAATAGACAAATAGTGGGCACACATAACAAGAAATAATATATCAGAAGTACTTGATGCTTAACCAAAAAAGATCACAATATACCAGAGCGTTATTGAGAAGACAATGATAGAAAGAAAGAAAAATGTTTTTAGCAAAAAGGGTTTATTGATTTTAAATTAGTTACAATTTCACACAAAAAGGGCATAAGTAAACAACAAACTCGTATATCTTTAAAATTTAAATATATCTATGATAAAATTCATTTATTATTAGTTCAATACAGATGGTTTACATTCGTTGATTTTTTTATTTCAATTCCGTACACATAACGTTGTTTATGTCTATGTCAATAAATTCTATAAACATCTTTGTACAACATTAAAGTTTAACATTATATGCAAACAATCTACCATGGGCACAAGATAAATCATCTCGAGTCGATTTTTTGAGAAGCAAGCGCTCGAAAAAGCATGCATACTCGTACCTGTACAATGGAATAAGCGAAACATTTGAACGCTCTCGATTCTCAAAATTCAGCCCACTGTATATTGTTTTTAAAGTAACATACTTACAGCATATAATTATAAACCATGAATGTCAACGCCGTTGTGGATATCACATTATCATTCTCCTGAATTAGTGTTATTTTAACTAGAACTAGAACATACATAGTAAAGAAGAGGCAATACCGAATTACATATCTATCGTCACACTAGCTTTTCCAATAGTAATTTGCTTAGACACCCGCGTAGTGCCGCGGTTATGGCGCCTGCTTTGAGGCCTTCGGCCGATGTTTCCAATATGAGTCGCACCTAAAACAAAAATGTATTTATTAGTTACATATAACATCTAGGTGTTAGTTTTTCCTAGTTGTAATTTTAAAAGAGTCGCCGTGACGCGCCCCCTGATATAGCTGATTGACCTGCTCAATAATAAGGTCCATCCATATCATATAACATAAAACAAAATCACAAAGCACAAAAAAACAAGGCGCAATTAACAAACAATACGACTAGTACTAGGTTGTATACTTCAACTTACCAGAAATTTTCTCAATGTAACTGGCCAAATTCCATCTGCCATAAATCTGCTGTGATTGATCCATCATCATCATCAGCACAAAGACGTCCACTGCTGGACATAGGCCTCCCCCAGAGAACGCCACTATGACCGGTCCCGCGCCGCCCCCATTCAGCGGACTCCAGCTACCTTCACCAGGTCATCAGTCCACCTTGTGGGGGCGTACCCACGCTGCATCGTCCGGTGCGTGGTCGCCACTCAAGAAGTTAATTATTCATTTCACATATTATTCACAACACTGTTCGCGTAGCGCGTGCACTTTCGTTGAACAAAAAATGGCTACTGACTTTACTCATGCAATATTTTTTTGTTATACCATGACTTTACTGTGACGGGCCTGTGACTTACGCACGCGGGTAATATAATTTCGGAACGGTCATCGTAATTTTGTACTTTCCGCGTATTTTAGTGTGATAGCTTTGTTTATTATTAGGATGTCTTGATATTCCAGAATTACCAGTGTTAAAAAATATGATGCTAACAACGTAAATAATATGACAAGTCATACCTTGTTTCAGTACGGTGCTTTCACCGTATTTCAATGTACGTCCTGCAATTTCACTAGTAATTTCTTAAAACAATATGGTGACAGTTTCCTCGTGTAATATAATTATAATCTTTCTTTGGAGTATCATCGTATTTCTGTAATATAGTTTAATTTTAACAGGACAGCATGATATTTTATCGAGATGGTAATATTATATTCGGTGACTAAATCTTATGATGAAAGGTCATCACATTATTACATTACTTCATCTATAAATACAGTTATTTCGTTATATGGTACAATTCTAGCGTGATATTTACCGAGGATCACTTTATTTTAGTATAATTAATCATATTCCTGATCAATATAACGATATTTTAAAATGAAGCCGAAACGACATTTTTCTCAGTGTACAGTTAGCGTAGTCCCTATCGTCGATGCCACTTAACTGGCATAATATATATGTATGTATAAACATTATATTATACGTAGTTAGTTGTAGACTTATATTTGGGATGGGAAGGCGAATAAGCCAAACACCTATGGATGGCTCTGCTTGTTAGGATACAAAGCACAGAGCACTGATGCGATTCTGCCAACCGATGAAGAAATATGAATACTCTTCCTAAGATAAAATTTACACAGTTTTGACAATAAATGATTATCTTATCTTATCTTTTCTTTGGCGTGGTGCTTTGTTGCCATGTTGTGACGCTAACACATCACACCAACATGGCACTGGTCACAAAATCAAGCGTTTAGACTCAACCTGAATAACAGAACGAGCGAAAAGTAGTGAGGGAGAAATACAAATAAAATAAAAGTCTAAAGGATTTGCTTGCAGTTATTTAGAATATTTTGTACATTACTCATTAGGCAATCAATTCTAGATATAAAACGAAGTCATTATACAGCTTTATTCGCGGTTATGATAGCACTTGCTATTCGTATCGGTAAATATGTTTGTCGGACACATGAGTCGGCTAAAGCCATTTATTGCCCCAATTGAGGGCAATTTAAAAACAATCGCACTAGAAATGAATCGCATACCACTGTGCTACTTGCCTAGTAAAGTTTCCTGTTGTGTACAGTCGACGCTAGAAATAAACCAGCTTTTTAAATCACCCTCAGAACTGTCCACCAGAACAAAATAGATGATCATGATTTACACGATGCTGTGATCACATCATAAATTGATCTTGGAGTTGTTAATGTAACCGAAGTTATTATAAATTTTAAAATTTATAATTTATTTTAAAATTTATTAAAATTTTATGGAACCTATACGATTTTTATTCGCAAAGGAATAAGTTTTCGGACACTAAAATAAATTCCATAAATGTACACCCACATAAATATGGCTATAGGTCGTATTGTTGTGATTTAAAGGGTGTTCACCAAAACAATACTTATTAAAAGGACTATTATACATAAGCGATAATTTACAATGTCACCTTGGTAAATATTAACGTCTAAAATAATTACGCTTGTAGAGTGCTCGAAAGTGACAAAATGTAATGGGCAGACGAAATTGGACCTTATTCCGAATTCTTCCTTATTATTCACCAACTGGGCTCTTAAAAAAACGCCAATCTAGTCGTAAATTCCACAAATATGCGTTCGCAAATCTTATCTAGAGGTAATAACAATAGCGTAGTTTACGGTATTGTAAACATATAATTCATTTTCTGATGTTATCACCCGATTATCTTGGGCTTTGGCCTCAGGAAATGCGAACCGCGGATGATTAGGGAATACGGCTGTTTGGTTAGTTTCAAGAACAGTTTTTTTTTATTGTTTTCCGGAATGTTAAAGATCATAAACTACTTATAGCTTTTTCTTGATAGTTGAAGGCTTCAAGTATTGTGAAAAATAATTAATTTTCTAATTACTGCGATGGTAATAAAGATTTTGTTTTCTCCGCCACCCAAAGGTTGTCTGGAAGAGATCGCTCTTTAGCGATAAGACCGCCTATTGTCTACCATTATTTAATTTATGATTTCTCATGTAATATTTTTCTTGTTGGTGTGCAATAAAGTATTGTATTATTGTATTGTATTGTAATATAAGTTCCCTAATGAAGGAAATGTGAAGTGCGGCTTTTTTAGAGAATACGACTGTTTTGTAAAATTTCAAGGATATTGAGGTTATTTCCATTGTCTCCCGGGTAGATTGAAGCACCTAAAGTATACTGGTTTGTATTTAACAATGCTTTATGGTCATATATAAATAACACAATGAACTAAACATAATACAAAATTTATGGCACAAATATTTGTCGTACTTGGGCTACACAAAGACAATTTGCATATTTGCCGTAGGCCTCACCTTTTTTACCGCCAAAATATAATAGTCAACGATATTATACCATAATAGTCAACGTGGAGTTTTAAATGATTTCATTTTTATTCCATAATAATTGTATTACGATAACAACAAATGAACAAGTTAGGAAAAATCTCTATGAATACGAAGGTTAAACATAAATACAAAATTTTACGCGATCTACTACATTGCAGCTTGGAATCGAAGATCGAACCCACTATCTCTACCTACTTATCCGTAGTAGTGCTCTGACTAGTAGTACAGTACGACGCTCAGTACGACGTTACTCATATCGCGTGAAATTAAGCATTATATTCCGCCACAGCGCCCTCTACCAGTTATTGTTTTTACAAGCTTTTATTTAACTTGCAATGTATGTACGTAACTATGTTTGTTCGGGTGGAATCTTGCAACTCTATTTTGAAGCAGATATCGTCAACCGATTGAGCTGAAATTTGCGTACCTAATTAACTTTGATGACGATACAATAATATAGTACCATATGACTGGTCTGATGATAGAGCCGGAAGGTGGCTTTAGGAATTCTGAAATAGATAAAGCAATCGTACCAAGGTTGGGCTCTTTACAATCGTCTCAGTGAGCAATTGATAGATATTCAAAGGAAAGTACAGTGGGTTATAAAAGTTTGTCCCAAAATTAAATTTATGACAGAACTTATTAAGAGCTAAACGCATTTGCCATACTTCTAGGACGTAACTTCACACAACATATCCAACCCCATTGCTTTGCTAGCAAGTGTTAGGACGGCGAGAGAGTTCGGAAAACATAAGAAACTTCTTGAAGGCATATATATTTTACATTATCAGTAACTCAATTGTTTTATTTCAATGCTTCGAAACTGTCACACTAAGAACTGAGAAATTTATAATGTTCCGTAGCCCAATTTCTATCCAGTTGATTTTAGCTCTTAATCTAATGACTTTACGTTTTAAGAGGTCCTTTTGAGTGCCTTATCGTTATCAGGCGGTGCACTCACACGTATCAGTCATAAATATAAAATAAGCGCATTATAACAATACTGATTATCCAAAGAGGACGCGTGGAAGTTTACCCAAAGAATACACGATGACCAATTTATAAATAATCTATTTTTACAACGAAATAATAATTAATGTAAATCATAATAGTGTGGTAGAATCCTTCAGTGCCCAGTAATTATGAAATGGCGCAATAACGGACCAAAAAAGGGAGATGAATCAACTAATTAGTGACTTCGCAATAACACACAATAATATGTTTTTTACAATAAGCAGGGCTAAAATTCAGCACACACTAAATGTTTCCATGCCTCTACGGTAGAACGTAAGCACTTACTGTTTACTACATCATCTAATGTACCTACTATGTTCTTGCAAATAAAACATTCATTAATTCTTCAGTAAATGTGATTCATGCCGCTGACACTCAAACTTTATTTAAAGAGTTAGTGGGTGGCAGCACTAGTAGCAACAACAGCTTATTGAGAGGGACCGAGTGCAACCCTGAAGCAACTATCATAGACGTGACCAAGGATGACTCTTCGACATTATACTGTCATTGTGCAAGTGGCAAAAAGATTAAAAAGAATATTAAAATGAATAAATGTATCAATCGTACCACGAAGTTGTCTAAATCACAATACTGTGTTCAACAAAATGCAATATAATGAAAGAGTGCAGTGTATTAATAAACAAATTCCACCAGTGTGAGAAAAAGCTAGAAGATACCACTTATACTTATAATCATGACACTGACACCCATAGTCTGAAATTAAATATTAGTACATTACTAGACTCACTGCGAGACATAACACTGAAGTATGAAATAAACAAACAGGAGATCACCGAGCACGCCATAGCCGCATCGAAACTGGTGGACATAATGAAGAACGCTTCAACTCTTTTACAAACAACAATCATACTCGTATGTGTACGTATTCCAAAGTTTTCATTTGTTATTCCTCAACCAATCTTAGGGGTCCATATTGGCTCACATAAAATCGATCCTCCGAATTTTTCTTCTACTACCGATTTGTAGTCAGAATCATCACTCTTCCGAATTTTTTACTTCATACTTTTGTCCGTCATAAATTTGTACTACTACTAACCGAGTTCATAACATACAGTTTTCAGAACATTGTAATTCATAATGTCGTCACCCAGATTATGTGTGTAGTCATAATTCTGATTTTCATATTTATTTTATTCAGAACTATAAAGTACAATAAACTTGTCAATCATAACATTTAAATATCGATACAGTTTTTCTTCATAACTTTTTTATTCATAATGCTTGTTTTCATATTTCTTTCAATAATAACCATAAAAATTCATAAACATTGTAAATCATAACATTAAACAGAACTCTGGAGTCTACTCATATTAAAATTGTTGATGGCGAAACATTTTGATTACATTTGTATTGTTGCTATAATTCATCATTGAGGGTATCTATCGTTTTGCACTGACGCTACGTCTTAACTCGGCCGGCTGCAAGAGTAGGGGTTTTGTAAAGCCACGCTTTGTACAGTCATATTTTCCGAGTCCATTATGACTCAAAAAGCATGCAAGCATTTTGACGCTCCGCTCGCTTCGCTCGCTCCGCTATACATGGTTACAATACAAACCTAACCTAACCTACAGTTTTCGGTTTTGGACACATGTTCCATTTTGGCGCAGTTCTTCCTAACGGTATGTATTAGTATATGATTACTTACTAAATACTGTGTCTTTTTGAATCAATCCTGGCTATGCATTTGGTTTTTGAATTTTTTATGTAATAGTAGATTATTTACGATTAAATGTACAAGCAAGCATGCAAGCATTTTGACGCTCCGCTCGCTTCGCTCGCTCCGCTATACGTGGTCACAATACAAACCTAACCTAACCTACAGTTTACGGTTTTGGACACATGTTCCATTTTGGCGCAGTTCCTCCTAACGGTATTAGCATACTCTTACTTACTAAATACATACTGTTTCTTTTTTAATCCATCCTGGCTATGCATTTGCTTTTTAATTTTGATGTAATAGTAGATTATTTACGAGTAGACATACAAGCAAGCATGCAAGCATTTTGACGCTCCGCTCGCTTCGCTCGCTCCGCTATACGTGGTCACAATACAAACCTAACATAACCTACAGTTTTCGGTTTCGGACACATGTTCCATTTTGGCGCAGTTCTTCCTAACGGCATTAGCATACTCTTACTTACTAAATACTGTTTCTTTTTTAATCCATCCTGGCTATGCATTTGCTTATTGAATTTTGATGTAATAGTAGATTATTTACGAGTATACATACAAGCAAGCATTCAAACATTTTGACGCTCCGCTCGCTTCGCTCGCTCCGCTATACGTGGTCACAATACAAACCTAACCTAACCTACAGTTTTCGGTTTCGGACACATGTTCAATTTTGGCGCAGTTCTTCCTAACGGCATTAGTATACTCTTAATTACTAAATACTGTTTCTTTTTTATTGATTAAAAGTAGTTACCGAAGAATTGCATTTTTATTATTTGTTATTTTATAATATGCCAGCAACGAACTTACCTACTCCGCGTATAGTCTATCCGGTATTTTAAGATCAAATTCTGTCAAACTGGCACAAGTGAAAAGCGACATTAAATTTACACCTATACAGTTGTTTGTACCTTGTCCCAAAGTGACTTCATTTATCCTTAGAGATCGGACAGGCTATACCTAAGCAAAATTAACCTACTTTATTACGATCAAAAATTAAGGGCAAAATTCGTTTAAAATTGATTCGTACATGAAATTATTCTTCTTTGTTTTAAACATCTATCGTTGTTTATGTTATTTGTACGTTTTTTGTAATAACATTTAACAGATGGTCATTTACTTCGCCTATGGACGGCGGGGTCATCGACATGCCGCGGTAGGTAATTTTATCCGCATTGACAGTGTCAAATAAGTCACATTATTTATAAAAAAATATATATGTCGGAGTTTATAAGTCAACACAAGTCAGTGTACAAACTTTATGATAGTGAAGTTTATGAGTACAAATAAGTCTACTTATAAAATATTATGATAGTGAAGTTTATGAGTAGAAACCAGTCTGCTTAAAAAAATATGCCAGTGAAAAATAGGATCAAAAACAGTTATGATGAATAAATGTATGAAAACAAAAAGTAGTATTAGAGATATTTATGATAAATTACATTATGATTTTAAATGGTTCGGAGTTATGATCGGTAGTAAGAGTGACTAAGTATGAGTAGTGACTATTATGATGAAAATGTTTATGAGAAACATTTTCGGAGTTCCAATAATCGGGGTTGAAAAATTATGTGAATTTTGGCGCACCCCAATCTTAGAGACTTGCAAAAATAGATCATGGGTGCATTAAAAGAAAGAAAGAAGAAAGAAAGAAATAAGTTTATTTAGCATAATATAGACATAAACATGATTAACGCGTAATACTTATGTGTAGATTAAATTAATGCTAAAAAGGTCGTCACTCAGCTTAATGTCATGACGTAAGAAATACTCACTTCATGACGCTGATTTTCAGTGACGCCTATACTACAGCAGATCACTAGTGACACATAAAATGTACAAATATAAAACATAAAACATTACAAGTACTTAACTACCTTAATTAATTATTTTTACTTAGTACCTAACTTTATATTCTTATGATTATACATTCAACTTTAAAATACCTACGTGCCGCACAAATTAATAATGAAAAATACAACAAAAATACAACAATACAACGAATAGGAAAACAAACAGACTCTGCGGTTTAAAACTCTTGTGTGTGTGTGTGTGTGTATGTGTGTGTGTGCGTGTGCGTGTGAGTGTGTGTGTGTGTGGTTAATGATAGACATAATATACCTATGTATATGTATAAATAAATGAAATACATGAAATTATGGCTGCATGTGTTGGAACTTCTGTTTATTTATCAGGAACTTTGTGATACGGGTTTTGAATGCTGCTACACTGTTTGAGTTCCTTATAGGCGGTGGCAGATCATTCCAACATTTCGTGGCAGCAAAGCGGAAGCTACCACGAAAAGCAGCCGAGTGGTGTTTGGGGCATATAAGGCGTGGCGCTTCTTGTCTAGTTTGGCGTTGTGAAAAGGTAAGTTTTTGAAATAGGTATGTCGGTTGCTTATTTTTTATAACTCCAAAGAGTAATGTGGCCATGTGTAGGGTACGCCGCACTTCCATGTTCATCATGTTGTGACTATTTAGAAAGGGTGTAATATGGCCTCGATGGGGAACAGGGAGACAATATCGCGCACAGGCATTCTGGATCCTTTGCACCATTTTCTTGGTCCTCGCCAATAAGCATCCTCCGACGAAGACTGTATCAGCGTAATTGAGCTTTGACAATATGAGAGTTTCGCATAACTTTACACGCATATTGACACTTAGACATTCGCGAATCCTGTACAGAACTTTGAGTCGGTAAAAACAATTGCGCATTGTTTCCAGGACATGTCTTTCGAAACGTAGTGTATCGTCCATGATGAGACCCAGGTTACGGGCCTCATATACCCTCTCTAGTTGGTCTCCCGCGATAGACACCACGAGATTATGTGTTTCTATTTTCTTGATTTGGGTTTTTGTACCTAAGATCATGTACTTTGATTTGTTTGGATTAATCATTAAGCTATTCTCATGACACCAGTTGCATATATTATTCAAATCTGCATTTATTTTACTTACAGCTTCGTCGGTTGATTTAGCGTTAAAAGATAGATACAACTGTATATCGTCGGCGTATATGTGATAATTGCAATTACTGATGCAATTTGTGATATCTGCACTGTAAACAATAAACAGAATTGGACCCAATATAGAGCCTTGAGGCACCCCTCTTACGACTGGGAGTTCATTAAAGCTCGAAACAATCCAAACGTTTTTATCATCTACTAGCGACCCGCCCCGGCTTCGCACGGGTGCAATGCTGATAAATAATGCATGTATTATACATACAAACCTTCCTCTTGAATCACTCTATCTATTGAAAAAAAAAAAACAAATCAAAATCCGTCTCGTAGTTTTAAAGATCTAAGCATACATAGGGACAGACAGACGACAGACAGCAGGAAGCGACTGTTTTATACTATGTAGTGATAGTGATACGTACTAACGATATAAACAAACATACTTATCGAATGACGCATAAGAATGAAGATAGAATATATAAAATATCACCCAAATAAAGTGCACGACAACTGAGAGAATAATCTAGATGACAATGCGCCTAGTAATAACCAAATACTATTTCGGTGTTTTGTGACGTAAAGAATAAAGATATGATCAGATAGCGGTCATCAAAACACTTGAAGCTATCCCATGATTAGAGTCACGTGCTATATGCCATTCTTCATCTGATTGTCCATTTTCAGACAGAGTTTTACTGCAATCTATGTAATATACCAGAAGATAAAAAAACACATAGAACAGAAGACATTGCTTACCTATAGAACATGATAATATGAAATCAAAACCCATTACATCAACACAATATGAATAAATCCAGACATTTTATTTTTATATAGTAAAGAATAACCTAACGGAGGTTAGGAGGTTAAACATTTTCAGTTAATTTTTTTTTTTTTTACTACAGAAAAAAATATTTTTTCTAGGAATGACTGGGGTTCTTCCTATCTATAAAAATTTAAGCTTTTTTATATATTTCATCCATTGCCAATTTGTGACACTCACGAAATACAATATCTATTGTAAAACCGACTTAGTATTACTACTATAGTGTTTCTGTACCTATATTTTTTCCTGCAGTCTCCAATTAGGTACTTGATATGCTTTTTTAGAATGAGGAACATTAAAAAAAAGGTTGTATACAAAATGAAATGTTTCCAATAGCAACTCTCAGTGAAGTGTGTGTGTAATGTTTGTCTCGTGATTACTTAGCGTATGATGCGGTCACTAAGTCATTCATGGGACTCCCAAAAGGATGACTACGATACAATAACATTTTACATTAACTCCTATTCATAGCTTTAAATAGGTATTTTATTAATAATTCATCAGTTAGTCACGTGGGTTCAATACGTATACGCACATAGAAGTTCCCAACAAGTTTGAAGATGAATTTTCGAGCGTTTAGACAGCTCGATTCATATTGTCGTTGTTTTCTCGCGATTTTACCACAACGAAGAGCAAGTTGACATAGTTCATGGGAATTATGGGTTGCCTATCGGTTTCATAAAAAATATCTCTTACTATTATTTATTTGACGAGAATGACGAATAAACATCGGTGTAAAAATATGAACTTTTAGTCTTTTAATCACGGAGATGGTGGAGCCGGTATATACGATAAAAGAGTCTTCTACGATGATCGCAAGAATAGTAGATTGTTTGACATGATTGATGACATTTGGACGAGCGAACAAGTGAGCGAGGCCAAATATATCTGAGTGTCATAATGGCTTGTAGCCCCGTGTTAAACACTCTGTTTTCACTTCGACTGAAAAAAATAAAAAACTTAAAAATTGAAATAATTTATGTTAAGAAAAATTAAAAGTAGGTACAATTTGAGCATTTTTTTATATTTAATGTTACAGCCTTTCCTGGTAAATTTATGTTGGCAGTGGTGTTATTTTTATTGAAGATTCACGCGTATTTTTTTTTAAGTGGCAGCAGGTTTAGTCGCGGTGTGATTAGAAAAATATAAGAATGGAATAACAATTATTTTATTTTATTATTTAATATTCTTAGCCAAGATAAAATGTTTAAGATTAAATTTCTTCTCGTTGATTATAAAACGTGCTTAAATAAAACAGTTAATATTCCAGTACATTGTAAATAAAAACTTTTTGGTTTATTTTTTTAATTGGGTCGATCTGATCAGGTTGCAGGTTGGTTTATTTTATTTGTAAATAGTGGCCGGTGACCAGATTTTTTTTCAGTGTCATAGAAATTTGTATGGGATTATATGGTTTTCTTTTAAACCCTAGGGGCTAAATGTACTATTTTAGCCCCGCTTTGCGAACTTAAAACGACCTACTTTTTGAGCAGGAGAAGTGAAAACAACCTTCGTAACAGGATAAAATAAACTAAAATCGGTGGATTTTAACCGAAATAAAAAAACAGGAAGTTTAATGTTTCACTCACTATTTTTCCTTTATTAAATTATAAAAAAAATATAGCTTTGGTTTTTCGTTCCAAAGTAATAGTAGATTGTTAACCGAGGGTAGAAAGTGACCCATTGCACCCGAGATATTTCTGGCGCTCGAACGATGTGAGAGCGCCAATAGTTCGAGGGTGAAATGGGTAATTTCACCCGAGTTAAACACTCTACTTTTCATTTCGACTGCGAGGAAAATAAAATACTGCACGCACATATGTCATGAGTGAGTTATTAATGTCCATGTCATTTTTAACAAATAATCAATTAAAGACACGGTATTTATATTTAATCTCGTGTTCCCGCTTTTTCTACTGCAAACTTTCATTCTTCTTATTTTTAATAGATAAAAAAAGTTAAGATTTACGTACCACCAACATTTAAAAAGTTAAAACAACAAACAATCCAATGGTTTCAATTTTATGTTTTAAATAAATGTACGATCTATCAATAAATGTGGGACGGAATTATATGTATGTATTATGAATATAAAACAAATTTAAATTTAAGAATTAGATATAAATAAATTAAGCTTGCCTATATCAAACCTTTGGAGACCTTCTTTCAATGGCCACTTACCACGGCCGACTAGATTGTACCTAATTTAGTTGGTTACGACGTGCATCTAGAAGGCAATTATCTTTGACTCCGTGGCAATTAAAAAAAAATTACTTTCCACCCTAGGGATGGAAAAGCTATTTTCCACCCGGCTATCTACTCATGAAAATGACACTTTCTGAACAGGAGAGATGAAAAAATATTTGTAATGAATGAATGTTTTATTTGTAAGAACATAGTAGGTTAGGTACATTAGTAAATAGTAGGTGCACATGTTCTACCGTAGCCATGCAAAAATATAGTGCGTAAGCATTGAATTTTAGCACTTATTATATGGATAACTACTATTGAATTTGCCATATAGACACTTAGTCTAGGTCTCTTAAATGTGTTATTAATAGCATATCGACGGTGAAGTACCATGGACTCCTAACTTACATTTTGACCATTGTGAGATTTTAATGTGGTTACGTTCGAAATTTAATTTGGCATCATTACTGAAGAGACTGGTTTGATTTAGCATTTTAGAGTATCAATGCGAAATTTAATTTGGCATCACTACTGAAGAGACTGGTTTGATTTGGCATCATTACTGAAGAGTCTGGTTTGATTTAGCATTTTAGAGTATCAAACCAGTCTTTTCAGTAATGATGCCAAATTAAATTTCGAGCGTAACCACATTAAAATGTCACAATCATCAAAATGTAAGTTACTTCACCGTCCGTCGATATATTGATATATTGATGCGATTCATTAGAAAATATATCTTATAAGCTTCAAACGGGTTCGAGCGTGTGCTCACGTTAGTAGGGCAAATACTCGATATATTTATGTCAAGGTGCCCACGTGGCTCGTACCACTCGGTGGAAGAAAACCGGACCATTTTCTATGTCACCTTCATATCATACATCATACAGCTCTCATACTTTATTGCTCATGCGCAAGTTAGCGACAGTGTTCATAAATTTTTAAGTAACTGTTACTACTTAGAACAGGGCTATTAAGATTTATTGGTATATATTTGAAACCTAGAGTTGGAATGTTTCATCGATAATTTTTGTTTAAAAAACTACTCGAAATTGTCAAAATTCACGCAGAAAACTGGTTTATTCAACTTATTTCCGACTGCACGCAATGAAAGCATGAATAACTATTTTACATTCTAGAAATCAGGGAAAAGTATTTTTACTCTTTAAAAACTTGGTTGAAATTATCAATATATTTGTCATAATATGAATAAAAAAGATATAAGGCCTCTTAACATAATAAATAATAATAAATATTAAGGGACAATCATACACAAATCGACCTAGTCCCAAACTAAGCAAAGCTTGTACTATGGGTACTATTGGGTACTAGACGACGATATACATAATATATAAATACATACATAGATAACATCCATGACCCAAGTACAAATATTTTGCACAAATATTTGCCCCGGCCGGGATTCGAACCCGGGACCGCCGACTCAGTAGGCAGGTGTCTACCAACCGAGCCAAACGCGTCGTCATCTTAACACTGTAAGGATTGTTACGTGAAACTGTGTCAAATGGTTACTACTATCCAATGAATATTTGACTGACGGCGAATTGTCAAACGTACAATACGTTGGTTCGATAAGAGGCCGACCACAAGTACCGAGTATCACGCCGGCCGCTGAAATACATCCCCCGACCACAAGATGCGTACGCGCAGCAAATAAGCCAAGACAGCCTTTAGGGTGCGTCTCCATTGAAGCGAGGCGGAGCGGAGACTTGCGGAATAGACCAATCACCTGAGCTGAAATCTGTATCTCAGCTCCGCTACACTTTTGTGATTGGTCGATTCCGCTCGGCTCCGCTCCGCTTGTGGAGACGCACCCTTATACCCTTGACGCTTAGTCCGGCTTACCCTTGTAAAATGTTTCATTATGTACAATGTTACAAATATTTGTAACTGTCTTGAAGGTATTTTATGTACTTATCCTTGAGGAATGAGCCGGCTCTGTGGTCCGAAGAACATTCTGACAGTTTTTTTATTTATTTTTGTGTAAAGTCTGTGGGCATCCGGATTAGGATTAGCTTGGCTATTCAGCGGGGGAATGTAGCCCGGCATTATGGGTACCCTGCCGAAGGGCCATGATCTGGGGGACATCGGTTTTAGTTAGCTGCTTTTATTTAGGTTAAGTTGATTTCTGATATTTTTTACTTGTTTTTCGTTACATAAATATGTATATACAAACTCTGTACTTATTGAGTGTTATATTTATCCGTATATGTAACATGTAGTTAGTAGGACCTACCCATAGCACTACTTCAGCTTAATTTGGGGCTACACATAACATTTGAGTAAGTTCTTTTTTAAGATGTCTCTTTGAAGTATCGTTTCGTAGAAAGTATTTTGTGTCCAATGATGTTGTTTGCCTCTAGAGGTCTTTGGAACTGTTATCAAAAGCGCATATACCCATGCATTATGCATAAACCCATGGAAATACTATAATAAAACGACCACAACATGAAAAAAACCGTATGTGGAACTCCGTACATATCACAACCACCATAATTATACCTACTCGTAGAAAACTGGCACGCAAGGCAGGAAGGAAATACAAAAGGAAATAGGATTCATTCAGGAGTGTTTTTGGTAAACACATAACTCAAAAAGTCACTAATGTAATTTGTGGTTGCTCGTGACATCCTCGGTGCCGCTCTTCCTCTGCACCTTTGGAGACAGTGGAATGAGCCATTTGCAAAATGATGTGCAGAAAATTAATAAAGACGATTATGTATTTTTATTAAAGGGCTTGTGCACAAATCACGTGACGTTCCATAGGGGGGAGGGGGGAGGGGGGGGGTCACGAAAAAATCACGAAATATCACGTTGGGGGGGGGGGGGGGGGTATAAGGAGACCTCACGTGTATTTTTTCTACAGTGAACGAACTAAGAAAAAGTCGATATTTTTTCTCGGTTTTGTTAAAAATAAGTCTTGACTTGATAAATACCTCAAAATAGCGAGTCTATTTTACGAAATTTTGGCGGAAAAAAAATACACGTGAGGTAGTGAGGGGGAGGGGGGGTTAGCAAAGAACCTCACCAAATATCACCAGGGGGGAGGGGGGGTCAAAAAGTAGCCGAAAAAACCTCACGTGATTTGTGCACAAGCCCAAAGCAGTAACGTCTGCTAACGCCGGAAAGCCGTTGGAAACGCAGGTTCGAATCCCATCTGAACCATTAATTTTTTAAATTTTTCGCATCATTGGTAAACATTTAGAAAGACGATTATACATTGGTGGGCCTATACTTGATAAATGAAATGTGGATGATGGTGGACCTGGTTTTCACTCTTAGGAGAGCAGAAGGGGAAATTACGTACATAGTTTCTCTCTTGTTTTTATGCTATCTTGCTTGTTATCATAACCATAGAAATGGTATGGTAAAAAATAATCAAGGTAAAGGTTTTAGCAAAACAATATGCTATACAAGGAAAGAATAGTGATCAGAAAGAAGATACATGAATGAAAAGAACATGACACGTTAAATCAACATTAGGCAATGTAAACCGCGTTTCAGATAAGGCCCGACCGGAAGCCACCGGCGCCAATCCAAGACATCCAATACTTAAACTAGTGGGAGAAACCTTGAACCTTTGCTTTCTTTAACCTCAGCGGACTTAGAATGACCTTATCGAAAACATGTTTCATTCACAAAGTATACCGAAAGTAGGCAAAACGATATGATCATGAAGATTTTAAAAACGTTTTGAGGTGAACGATCAGAGTGTATGGAAAACTCTTACCAGTTCAAAATAAGTCTCGCAAACATAACTTTCACTACACACTAGGCTTAAAACGTTACGTGGTTAAGACAGAGTGAGCACGTCACGAGCGCGAGGCCCGACTTAGCAGACTGACAACCACACGGCTCGCTCGTCAGACTATCTCTGGAGGTTCCCACAGAAACAATGACTTTGTAATTAAAGTACACAAATAGAAATAATTGACGGATAAAAAAGGCAGGATTTGCTGCTTGAAGACTAATTGTTAGGAAGGATTCTTTTAAATCGAGCCTTTAGGAGCGTGTGTGTTTTCAGTTCAAGACGAATCGGAAGTAGGCTTTATTACAAAGGACTAAGGTTATTGAAGTGTCGTTTATAAGTTATTAAATAACCGTCTATTTAACTAATTGTAATGGCGTGAGACTTCAGAGAACAGGAATAGGACTTGATTGGCAAAGGACACGAGACACGCCTGCGACCAGCTTAATACATACTAGTTTCGTCGAATCTATATTAGAGCTTGTATGAAATATCAATGCCAATATCGATCGAAACTGAATGCTCCATATTGGTATACAGACTCAATTATTAGTCAGGTCATAAACGAATTAACAAACCGAGTTAATAACAGCTAGATAACCTAAATTCAAAATAATATAAAAACTTGACACAAGTACCTGGTCATCGTGAGACTCATTTAATGAGTGGGTTTGAAATGCTACTTAACGTGAACATGACCACAAACAAAGTTAGGAATTTTCACTTTCCACTTGGTCGTGACACTTGTTTCAATCAAAGCTGAATATCTGGAAAGAGCTGCGGTTATTTTACTCAATCGTAGCTAAGAACCATCTCGGCGGAAAAGGCTGCCGATAAAAAAAAAGTATTAAAATCGGACCTCAATGACCTCACAGACAGACACACGATACACTGTTAAACTTTAACACCCCTCTTTTTCTGTCGGGGTTTAAAGTGTTTATTTATGCTCTCCCGTGTCGTGTCACATGCTCCTTTAACCTTCTGTTAGTAGAAAGAGAGTTACTCTCAGTTTAGGACTTCATAAATTGTATATGTTTAGTTTAGATTATTAACCTCTCTTTAGTTTAGATTAATAATCCTCATTAGGAGATCTGTTTCTCTTTTTAAGAACAGGTATGAAACAAATAAGCACTTACATACATACTTACAAAATTAAATACGGCAATAGGACTATTCCAAAAGGTACGAAATTACTCGATGTCCTAATATTTTCGGACACTCACTTTGAATCCGGGGCCAACAGTTGTATTAGAAATATGCAATGTGGGTTAAATATATGTACACTAATTGAACGTACCAAATTAGAAATTAATTGCCAGTTTCCTGTTAGTTATACACGTTATTACTTGTATTACGTAGATTGTTTATCTATCTACGCACGAGAATATAAAGAAAGCTTTTTTTTGTTTGGTACCTATTCATAAAGTCACAAAAACATCCTGCTATTTGTGTGATAAGTAATCGCTGAAACAGTAAAAAGCCTGGCCCTGTTGAGAATTATACGGACTAAATTAATTATCATAATTGTGTTTCATTTGTAATCTTATTTTGTTGTGCAATTTATGTATTGAGTTCATGCATTTCGCATGACGAGTAGGTAGACCATACAACTTTTCAATCTTCACTGTTATTATTTTTCTATCAACCTAATTGGAAAAGTAGTTTGACACCACGCTTATTATTATCAAATATAATTTATAACCTACGTCGTAGATCACGCGCCAAAAGAGCAAATAACACAAAACACACAACATAGAATAACATCTGTAGCTTTCAACAACTCGTCATTTATTTGCGGCCGCTTTTCGACTTTACATAACAACTTCATTAAGGGAAAATAACTTGAAAACTGCTAAGATAACTTTGTAATAAATACGCGATAAGTGAAACACAAATTTTATCGTGCAGTTGTAAAATTACGTGAAATGCGAATTTTCCATTTAATACCATTGTTACAGGGGTCTATTTCACTCAGCACTAAATTTCAATAGCCGCAATATTAAGTTGACATAAATTTCAGTGCTCCCTTTAATGACAACCAATTTTGCAGTCACAAACCTAGCGCCACATGAGATCGAATATTAAAATTAATTTTAATAATGGCATTATATGTTGGTGTTTGATTCAATTATGAAAACAAAAGGCGCACGCGCCGTTATAGACCAAGTGGGGGTAGGGGGGAGGGAGGGTCACACCTGAGTACATAAGGTATTGATAATACACAAATTAACACTTCTGTCGACGCCCATTTGCGTCATAGGTCGGATAAAGAGGCTTTTCTTTCAGGACATACGTCGTACTTGCTCCGGGTTTGTATTGAACAAAATGTGTATAACTCTGAACTAAATTAAGTAAGTCAAATCAATATCGTACACTTTTCACTAGTTTTTACTCTATCTTCACACGCGAGCTAACTTATCATCTTAAAGCGTTTCGAATAGTTCTTATACACTTTTAACTGGTAAAAAAATTAGCAGATCGACGGTGAAATTGATTGGTCATTGCTTGTACTCTCCGTGGCTAAACCACTTACTCTTTACACGTGTCTAAAACCATTAAAAAATGATAGATTTTCTGGCAGTTTTTTGTCTGGACTAATAACTATAACTTTTAGAAACATAGTCTTTTTCAACTCACCGGCTAGTACTATATTTGATAATATATTAGATAATAAAATTGGACCGATTCACATTTTCAAATAAAAATTGTCTCCCTCCCTCTTTTGAGATTATTGTACTTAACCATACATCTTCATCGTGACATACCTGTAACAAAAACAAACAATTATTAGTTATCATTATTACCTATTAAAGATGTCTTATACTTAATAGGGATGGGCCATGATCTGAAGTGGAATATTTGAAGGTTGATAGATGCACTCCTGACTGCATTGCATATCTCAACACGTCGTGTTTATTTGTACAGCGCTTGTCAAGTACTCGTCAAATAACGGCGTGGTCACTGGAATGCACTCGTACATTGTACACCAAGGCGATACGTGTAACTAAGCACTCTACATATACTACAAGTACTTTTCCTTAGGCATAACTTTTTAAGATGTTTTGATGAGAAAGGGTTCTGCCCACAATTTTTTGAATGTATCATACCATACCACAAAAAAATAAGTACCTATTGGGTATGTAGTATCTTGTTGTTTTTTTTGTATTTATCATTATTTACAATTTTTTTCCTTAATTTAGAAGTGTGATGTCATGTGCAAAAAAATACTATATGTTGCCCGGGAAAGCAAAATGAAATTCGTTTCGCACGAGTTTCTCGCTGCGCTCAGGATTCAATCAGAAACCAGGCTTTACATTCAAAAGAAATGTATTACAATCTGTTTATTTATGTTAGATTTAAAAAAAGGTATCCTTATCTTTCAATGGCTTTGATAGAGAAATAAGGAATTAACATAAGGGGTTTTTGATTTATATCCATGCACAGAGAAATACTTACGTCCTGAAAAACGATCAAGACATGTCTTATTGCGTTAAATTTAATTTTAAACCAAATCATTATATTTACATATTAATTATACATACGTTTAGCTTTACGAGTAGAAAGTTAAATTACCATATTACTATGTAAACTACAGATTAAGTCGTTAAATCCATCGTAAACAGATGATTATGTACATATCATTACGGAAATCAAGATTGATGTTATGCCACCCACAGTCATCAACAATATTGATTGATACTATGTATTACTGAAATTTAGCTTGGTTGCTATAATGATACATGAGTCGCGTTATGATTAAATTTAGCTCCTAACAGTTTTTTACTATGTTTAAGGCCCCTTATGCGTTCATAAATTCTAATTGTTTTAGGTAGTATTTTTTTCTCTATGAACATACATATTATCACTAGTTAGAACAGGGCTTTGCGATTTATTGGTATAAATTAGAAACCTACAGTTAAAATTTTTCATTGATAATTTTTGTTCCAAAACCTTTTGACAAAATTCACGCCGAAAACTGTATTTTTAACTTATTTTCGACAGAACTCAGGGAATAGTATTATTTTAAAAAGTTGGTTGAAATTATCAATATACATATCATAATATGAAAAAATACATTTTAAAATGTTTATGCATCTTTTCTGTGGACAACTGGACACCTCACAGTTAGGGGTTTCAAATGCTAACTTATATTCTGCGAATTTATTCTTTGATGTGACGTGATATAAGGAAAAAGTCTGTTACTATAAAACGTATTTGTTTTAATTTAATTAAACTCTCAAATAATACATATGTAAGTTAAGATTACTGATATAATAGGAAAAACATTTTTTTAATATCTAAAACAAGATTTATAATAAATTAAAACAATTTGCAAATATTTAAATTAGCTAATATGTAAGTAACGCTTAATGATACTATTTCAAATACATACAACTAATAAAAAGAGTACAATAAACTAACTCTCGAAGTAATGCCAACAAGACAATATATCTAAACAAACACTCAGCACGCATCTTCTAAGAACCGTACGACGAATACAGAAGTTATCAAAATATAAATAAAGTGGAGTTATTTACTTATCTACGTTCGACGCCGTGCCAATGTCAATTTAAGATTCATTCATTCAGCGCCTGTTTTTAAGAGGAAATATCACGCCTCATCTTTTCATACAAATCGAGGTTTCGTCTTCGTCTGTTTCCTCTCCCAAAACTTTACCAATCTTTCCGAAATTTTCGGAAGTGAATTAGAAGGAAATGTTATTTTATTTATTTTTATTTATTGGTATTCAGGATAACAACAGCCGTAAATATACATATGATATAAATTTAGTTACATAACAGAGGGCCAATAGCAGTTATCCATTGGTTACATAAAAAAATAAGATTTTAAACTAAGTAGAATCAGACACAGTCAACATGTCCGTTCCAAACAGATGTTCAACATTGGTGATACATTTGAAACAGGAGTCAGTCACAAGTATTTTCATATTAATACACTAATAGACCGCTGCTACGTTTAGTTCTCGTCTCTTTCCTCGTCCAGAACTTAGCCAATCTCTACGAAATTTAGGAACTGAACGAGTAGGAAATGATCTGTGTCGGACCGTTTAGATTTTTGCGCCTATTATAATAGACTTTGTGTACTAGGCGTCTGTTTTTAGCCAAAATTTCGCAGCAAACGGACGCCTAGTACACAAAATTTATAATAATTGACGCAAAATCGAAACGGTCCGACACAGAACATTTCCTAATCGTTCAGTTCCTAAATTTCGTAGAGATTGGTTAAGTTCTGGACGAGGAAAGCCGAAAGAGACGAGAACTAAACGTCGATTTGTATAACTCGGTTACGTTAAGTTTGGACCTCATTTGTATCGGATGCCATAGTTACTAAGGTGCAAACTTAAATTGATTGCAAACAGGAGCACTGATATATCCTCTTAAGGCTTCGCCACACCTAAAGCAGCTGAGGCGGGGCGGTGCGGTGCGCGATTAAAATGAGAAACTCAATTTTAGTACTGTATTGCATAAGGCACAGCATAGTTTATCTCTCATGGCATTGCCTTCCATACCACTACACCATATGGCCAAACATAAAATGAACTAATATAGGTGCAGTAGAAGAGATTGGGCGTAAGGGCTACACACAATTACAAGATACGATATCGCATCGTCGTAACATCGTTCCACGATGCGACATCATGAGATTGTAAAATAAATTTTAATTTTGTATCTGTAAAATAAAGTTCATTTTGGATTTATGCATTTCCTCAACACGACGTCGCATCGTGGCACGACGTCGCATCGTGGCACAACGTCGCGTCGTACGAAGATGCGATGTCGTATCTTGTAATTGTGTTTTGGCCCTTACATCTGCCGAGCCTGTGGTCGCGTGCTGTTCTCGTATTGACTTTGTTTTCCTACATGACACTGTTTTGAATAGTCTGTAAAAGACTGAAAGGCCTTTGATGTTGAGGAAAGATTAGCCTTAACATCTATGGATAGTCAAAACAATAAAAATATGAACTGCATATAACAAACAGTGTAAATAATAGTAGCAAATGTCATTCGTAATTCAATACAATACTAGCAGGTTTACGATTTAGTTTCAATGACAAGTTAAAAATAAATCGCTCTTACTGAATGTATTGAAATGAGCCATTGATAAGATCAGGTCAGAGATTCCACAGACACAAAAATCAATAGTAACATTTTGCTTTTTTAAGGCGATAACTGCTCTGAGGGTCATACCGATTTACTATGAGTTAAGATTGTGTTTTTTCTTGTGAATATTCATAAATAAGGGGACTTTATACTAATTTCCTCGCTAGATCCTACTTCAGGCCTACACGATAAAAAAATAAAAGTTAAATGCACCTAAATCCTTAACTTTCATAATTGTGTACAGGAGAGCCATACAACGAGACAATAATTAAAACTGTATAATCCCTAAATTATTTAGTGACGACCTTCTTTTGTTTCAATATCAATTTGTAACACATCAAACATCATGGATTTTTAATTTTATCATTTCATGCATAATTGAGAAAATCGCTGAACATACATATCTGCCCGCTAGCACAACTTCTTCGTGACTCATGTCGCGCGACATAGCATCGTCGTCGCTCTCTCACAGTATTATGACGAAAGAGACGTGTAATATTTCTCGCGCGAGAAGGAGTCTCGTGTCACAATTGTGCTAGAGGTGCCGGTATGATATCGACCTATAGACCGGCAGCTGGCATATGATGGTTTCGTTTATCACGTGATAAATAAGTGATAAAACCCATCAGTCTATTTTTGACAAGAGTGATAGATGCTTTGTCATTTATATAATTTATACCGGGTGTTGCCTGTAATAGGAGCAATAAATTAAAGCATAGATTCTACCCTTTAAACTGAACAACATTTGTTAAGCAACTTCTGAAAATAATGTGTATTGTAATGATAATTTGTAAAATAATGTTTAGACAAAAGAGCAATGTATACTATTTAATTTGTTTGAAATAATGAAATTCTGAAAACTTTTTTTAAAGTTGCTGAACAAAAGTTGTTCAGTTTGAAGAGAAGAATGTATGCTTTAATTTATTGCTCCTATTACAGGCAACACCCTGTATAAACGCGTTTCACACCGAGACTGCTAGATTTTCCCGGCCTATGTAAGTTAATGTCCTAGTGTAAGTAATACACTATGTTGACCAACGAGAATGATATCAAATCATGGGTGCATGCATGTAAAGATAACTAAATGTGACACGACAAGTCACATGTTTTAAGGTTATTAATGCGAAAATAAAATATTCAAGATTTCGAGATAGAGCCAGAAATCATTACGATTAACTGCCAACTCAGAATTTCCGTTAATTAGGAACAGCTACTTATGTCATGTTTTATAGAGTTCTTTATTATAAATTACACTCATATATTCAATTCACATGCATATACTTAAATATTTCACACGAAAGTCTCAATAAAGTATCTTCATGTAAAATTTTAAATAAATTAAGCTCGTAATCAAATCAATATAATTTGCTTAAGTAGTTAGTTTTACCTTCACAATTCGCACTAAAAAATGATGACCCGCACGTATCCCCCCAACTCATTTGACTGTGATTAGACAATTTATCACTATTATAAACACAACATTCGGCACCACGCCCGTCGTTATCTCTAATTACGGTTGTAATATGCGGTTATTTTTAGCTGACAGCAGTAAATTCAGAAAACCCACTATCTTGAGTAGGAAACGACGCCATCAGGTGATGCAGTAAAGCACAATGTCAAAAGGTGTGACTATGATATGAATATGAACGGCGTCTTCGCACGCGCGGGGATGAAAAAAAAACAGTATTTTGACTTTATTGTAGATGTAGTTGAGAGAAAAGTACAGTAGGTTAGGTTAGGTTAAGTAGAGCCAGCACTTCGATTATCCGATATCCAATAATCCGGTATTCTTCACGCGGACCTTTCTCATCCCTGCGCCTCTAGAGTAACTGTGACACGCGACTCTTTGTCGCGCGACATATATGCCTGGCACTTTGTTTTCAATACCGTGCGAGCATGACAGATGATGCTGAGTCGGGCGACAAGCGAACTCGCGGTAGGATATGCTATGCTAACCCTACTGGCCACTGCTACGTCACGATTATGAACCAGTAGGTAATCTGAATATTCCAATAATCCCGCAACCGTCAAGTTTTTAATAGTGTCGTGTCCGGAGACTACTGAGTTCTTATAACCAACTGTTGTTACCCCAAGTTACCACCAAATCACTGACAGTTGATACGAAATTGCAACAACAACCGATTACAACAGGTAGATCAACTAGTATAATTTGGTTAATACTTGTTTAATACATTAATACAAAATGCAGTTGTATTACGTACCTACCGTACTTACAGTATAAGTACAATAATAATAGCTAATAGTCAGCGGTTTCTTCCCATGGCCTACGTGATTCGATCGAAGAAAACCATATAGACCTCTTCCAAGAACATGTCCCGTTGACTCATAACAGTTTAAAATGAGTACATTAGGTATTACAATTAATAGGCGTCTTCGAGTTTCTACACATTCAATGGAATTACTGTTAAAGTAGAATCATTACGTATTATTCTATTTTTATAACTGTAATATTATATTGTTTTAGCGCCTTTCTGAAAATTTTATGCGTACACTTTTTACGTCATCAGCGGCCATTATAGCAGAGGAACGTCACTTAATATTTCTAATAGAACGTTGTGACATAATCGCAAAGTTTTTGGCAATAAGCATCGGGAAATTACCTAACACAAATGTATCAAATAACATTTCTACACAGAATGCGCCCGAGTTTCGTTTGCGGGAAGAAGGGAAGTCATATTGTGGTGTATAGACACCTTTATGATAATAAAGGGTCCCCACAACTGCCCGGCTGCCGCCATTGCTATGAGAGACGTCAACGGGAACGGGCAGTGGTGGTCGACAGAAAACCCATTTAAGTGTTTTATTGAATCTACTGCCGCACAGAAACCCTGGACATCACACTGGCGACGAGGATTAAAAAACGCAACAAGGAAGTGTACAAATAACCGATAATAATAATCAGTGGAATCCTTTTAATTAATTTCTGTAAAAGGAAAAGAAAAGGAAAAAGTGGGTATAGTGGTTTCGAATATTAAAGTACCTACATCAAAAGTCGCATAACATTCTGACTAGTACTTTGTGCACTTATGTCAAAAAAAATAAGCAGAGGAATTGAAAACAAACTGATAACAGTGATAACGGTCGGCGTAACTAGTCGGGAACAGAAAGTGCCCGCTAATGTTTACCTAATTGCATTCCCGCTGTTGTGTTATGGTAACAAATTGTTTAATTCGACATAGATATACGTACAATCAAAATATTTGGTTACCTAAGTATTAAATAAAATGTTTGACGGTTGTTAGACAGCCAGTTACAAATTCGTTATCTACCTACAAATGTTTCGTTACATATTAATATTTCTAAATAAAGTTACACATTAAAACGGAATATCTAAGTGCCATGAGAATAGTATGTTCAAATAAAGACTACCGTGAAGCTAACAAAAGGAAGGCAGTACTGTTGTGTAACGAAAGTATTCAACATTCTTGTACATAGTTATCTAGCTGTCGCGCAATACGTTGTTATGATATTATTTGGATCTGTGTTCAATTTATGATAATAACTTGAACAATATTACCATTCCATACGATTCTTAGTAGGTAGGTAAGTGATTAATATTGAAAACCCATACCTACCTGTACCTATTTACATCGTAACGTGATCAGGATAGCTAGCATCAGCTGGACTAAAATATACCTACATACTTTCGATGTAAATGGGTTAGTGTGTTATTGTTAAAATATATCATGTTTTACGGATGACCTACACAACAACAATAACAAAGAGTGCCTGTAAAAATATTAGTGGATTAAAATAAGTTATGGGGAAGTAAAGCCCCGAGTTCCTCATAAACTGGAAACTAAATAACATCAGTTTATACAATTCAAACCTACTTACATACTGCCTGTCTATGCAAACATATATGTAAAAGCTGCATGAGTTCTACATAGACTGAATGAGCCTAATCGCATTTATAATTCTCGGGGCAATCCTTAGTATTATTATGTTTCTAAGTGCGAGCTAAGTGCGAGTAAATATAGTAAATATAACATAACAAACACAAAAGAGCGTAAGCTCACCGAGTTTCTCATGTCTGGGGACTGAAAATAATGTGTCAATTATTTGCACTATATGTTATGTAGCAATCAAGATTCAAGGAGTGAATTAGTCCTCGAGGTTCTTTGTAAAAGAGCCAAGAGTAATGAATACCCCTGGTACCAAACAAAAGGTGGAAAGGCCTAATCCAGATACTGTTCATTTTGTCCCCCATACAAGTACCTATGTTTCCTTTTATCAACCAAACCGAAGTATCGACTGATGTTTGGCAGTAATAAATTTAACGTTACTAATCGCCAATATATGCGTGAATTAGTTGTGACATCGGGAGTAGACTATGTGCAAGTACCTAAATAAAACAAGAATAACAATATAAGAGTCACTTGATGACTAAGTAATATAACCTACTTATCAAAGTACATAATTAATATGAACTACTAACTCTTCCTAGTATATACATCTTTGAGACCTGTAAGTTTGTACGGAAACATAGAGCTCTATGTAAAACGCGGTGACATTCCCTCATCACGATCTATCCGTCATAAGAATAGCTCGTTCCACCGCCCGCTAAACTGAAACTGCTATCCTCAGGCCCATTAATAATGTCAATAACTTATAATAATCCACCTGATTCTTTAAAAGAAGAAGAAGACGATAGAATTATATAATTAAACTAAAGCAACTACTACTAACTAAAGCCTATTACACGCTAAATGAATACTTAGAAGATAAATTATAAGCACTTAGTAAGTCCTCCTCTCCCTAACATTGCAGTGCCCAACAGGGTTCACAATGATCTGTAACTTTAAGTTAGCATCTGTACCTACTTTTGTGATATTGCAATAAATGATTGGGTATTGAGTACATAATTCGGTTGAAAGACGTTGTATAGAAACAAGTAAGTAAACACATTAATGTACACAAAAGCATTTAAAAAATACAACTACTTATTACAAAAAGCACAGGTACAGTTGGAAATTCGCATCTAAATAAAACAATATTTAACTAGCCCATCAGGGTGTCTATCATAATGGTGACACACAACTCTTTACTGCGCGACATAAACTACCTGTCACTTTCATTCCAATATCGTGCGAACTAGACAGGCGATGCTGAGTCGCGCGACAAGATAATGAGCTAGTTATGCAGATGATGCAAAGCATCGGAAATTCAAATATTCGTAATACAATTTGCTTAAATAACTACCTAAATATTTGGGTATCTTTTTGTCTATTAGCCAATAAATAAAGGAACTAGAAACACTTTTAAATAAAATTATAGGATTGGACCATAGTTAAAACAAATCTATGAGATTAAAACAAAACCAACAGGATTGGCGGAAAACAACCCTATTTAGGGTATCAAAATAAAATCAGTTGAGCTGTTTCAGCACGAAACAACTACAACACAAGCTGTCATTGATTGGAAATGACAGGCGGGAAAATAAAATGATCTACGGATCAGCCTTAAAAAGATATATTATATATTAATACAGGAATGGCAGCTCGTGGCTTCGGCCAATGTCAGTTTAGTAATATTAACGTTATAAAGAATAATACACCATGCCTGTATATATGTTCGAAAAAATATATTTTCATCATACACCGTAGCAAAATACCATTTCTCATGTTCACTTGAAATGTCCCTTAAAAAGTAGATGAACTACAAAAGAAGCTGTCACGCGTTGGCAATGAAAGAAAAAAAGTAGTCTTTTAAAATGTAGGTCGTATAGATGGCCGTAATAGGGATACAAATGAAAAATATTACAGTAAATCCGTCGTAGAGGGCTAATCGCGAAACTGATTGAATATATAATAAACGCGGTATTTATTTAACAACACTTAAACTCGACAACTAGTATTATACTCTATTACTTAAATAAAACGTGTTCTAGAAGTGAAACGATTTGACTTGAATTTGAGTTCACTATAGAATAAGGTATATAACAAAAGAATATATACTAGTAGTAACGACATTTAAAGTATCCGTGCATTATAAATAAACGATTACGAGTACAAGCAAATCCTAACACAGGTATTATGGTAAAGACATCTTAAAGTAAATTGTCGTTTGTGACGTTTAAAGTACATCTTCAATTAGAAATTATCAATCACTATAACAGCGCAGTTACCTACGTATTTGCTTATTTCTTGGGGTACGTATGTACATAAAAATCGTAATCAAGTAATCATATTGTAGTACCTACATTCTTACAATAAACAAAAAGAAAAAAAAAACTTCCTCTCAATATTATGTAATTTGATTGGGTATAATTAACAGGTATTTTGATTGAGGAATTTATGTTATTCCGTTATATCCTTTCTAGCAGTGTACTCGGTTGTTCGCGCTACGACTAGGTAGACTGAATAATCATTACATCGGGTTTACAATAATAAAGGTACAATGGTGTATAAAAAGTGCCGAAGGAGCACAAAGTCTAAACAAAAAATGCCGAAGGTGCACAAACTACAAAAAATGCCGCAGGAGCACAAAGTCCAAACAAAAATGCCGAAGTGGCACAAACTACAAAAAATGCCGAAGGAGCACAAAGTCCAAACAAAAAAAATGCCGAAGGTGCACAAACTACAAAAAAATGTATTATAGCTACAAAATGTACCATAGGGTACAAAATGTACTATAATGTACAAAATGTACTATAATGTACAAAATGTACCTTGGTGTACAAAATGTACCATGGTGTACAAAATGTACCATGGTGTACAAAATGTACCATGGTGTAAAAAACGTACTATAGTCTACAAAATGTACCATAATGTTCAAAATGTACTATGATGTACAAAATGTACCTTAGTGTACAAAATGTACCATGGTGTACAAAACGTACTATAGTCTACAAAATGTACCATAATGTTCAAAATGTACAATGATGTACAAAATGTACCTTGGTGTACAAAATGTACCATGGTGTACAAAATGTACCACGGTATACATAATATACAAAATGCTAACGTGCATACAAAAAAGGCCAATGGGCACAAAATAACAAGGTGCCAGAGGGACCACAAAGGTGAAAAACTTGCCAATGAACATATAAATAATAAAATGTATAATTAATGAATAAATATTAAGGGACAATCATACACAAATCGACCTAGTCCCAAACTAAGCAAAGCTTGTACTATGGGTACTAGACGATGATATTAATAATTATATATATAAATATATATTATGGCTGTGAAACCTGCGACCTGCTTTAGAATGAAGTGTAAACGATTGTGGTTCCTATTTTCAACAAACTAATTTTAGACTTTCAGTACTTATGATAAATGAGTCTTCGTGATTATACATGCATTAAAACAGTGCTGTCCCTGAATTAAATGGTAAAATGAACAAAATTTGGGTTGGACGAGGGTTTTCCAAATTGAAGACTTTGTTTTAATCGAGAGACGCAGCATTTATAATATTTTGCATCTAGTCTAGTTAATAACGATCCACGAGCCCTCATAAGAGACGTGGGTAGTGTGTTTACCTATCTATTTTCCTTGAGTTATACTCACCTGAAACTTGCAATATAAATTTCAATAATGCAGTAAAAAAACTGTGATTCCTTACGAAGTTACTACGGTATTTGAAATTATGGTCGGTGTACCAATCAATTGTGTAAATTTCACTATATAGAAATTCTAAAGAAAACAGATTTTCTTTTCAAGTGACGACTAGTCAACGCCGGTTTAATATTCTGAAATACTTACATTTCGTGAGAAGATTTTTAACTTCATACCAAAAAATTGGAAAATGTATATTTCATTGAAAAAGGCAAACTGTGAGTTTTCTTGCGGCGCTTCTTTCTCACAAAGGCCTTAGTTGGAAGCGCTGGTAGATTCCTAAATTTTCGAAAATAATAGCTCCATAGTACATTAATTCACGAGTAAATGAACATATATGTAATCCAATGTTATGATTGGCGAAAGCAATAAAATAAAAATAATTGTTACAATACCAAATACAAAATATTCCATTACTTAATTCATTCCATTTACCAATAAAGAACAAGTACTTAGTTGAAAAAAAAAGAAAAAAAAACACAAATGGAAAGAGGAGGTAACGGAAACGAGAACATAGAATTATTTAATGATGTAAAAAATGAAGACAAAATTATTGAACTTGAAACTACTAAATAATAAGTATCACTCACTAAATTAACTTCATGTATGCATAAACTTATGGTTAAAAGCCTTGTCTCAAAAGGAGATTAAATACCGAATACGCGAATAGTAACAAAGAAAAAACATTTCTTTATGACACATTTATTACAAATTTACAATACAGTTGTTGATAAGATTAAACTCGTGTTACATTTCAATGTACATTCAAATTCATGATTAAGGATTAAATTAGAAGTATTACATTTCCAACTACAGTCACAGAATAAAGACACTACTACAGTCTAGTGACCGAGATATTACTAATAGGTATGTTGTGCATACCAGTTACTAATAATATGAATCAATCTAGATTCCAGAAATATATTAAATGTACATGTAATGCAAGGGTGATATGAAATGTTAATACCTAGTAATAATTAAATAAATAAGGTGTCAATAAATAACTATTTCGAATTTATCAAAAGAGGATGGTGTGGTGTATAGACACCTTTATGATAATAAAGGGTCCCCACAACTGCCCGGCTGCCGCCATTGCTATGAGAGACGTCAACGGGAACGGGCAGTGGTGGTCGACAGAAAACCCATTTAAGTGTTTTATTGAATCTACTGCCGCACAGAAACCCTGGACATCACACATATCATAGCCAACTTTTTTATTTTACCGTAGTCGTATATACTACATTCGTCACGTCGTATAAAAACAATTAGGTTATGTTCCACATTGTCTATGCCCATATAAAGCCAGTTTCAGCGACTCGCCGACCATGACGCCTGAAGGGCTACACTGCACGCACTGTCTCTCTAGTTCTTGTGTCAAACAATACCCCTACTCCTATTTTTGTATTAACAGTGTCAACTTTTAACTTTTATCATTAAAAACATAGGATTAAATACCTGTCAACCGACCAATCATTTACATGAAACATGTAATGCGTTGGCCCCTGCGATACAGGCTTGCCTAGTGTGGGGACCATCAGTATCCTGTACCTTAATACATAGTCGGTACTTAACCATAAGATAACCATCTCATGTAGCTATATATGTTTTTTGTAATTTTTGCTTATCTTATATTAATAAACATTTTCATTTTCATTTTTTAAAATATTAGAATGAGCGGAACGGCACGATGCGAAGTTCGAATTTGGAACCTTGGAGATCGGAGTAACCCTCCAGAAGGAGACCTGAAGGACAATGACGCAACGTCATCGAGGCCGTGCATTGTTGACAGTACGTCTAGCCGTAAGACGTCACACGGACGGTCAGACATTAAACAAATGAACACTCACAGCTTGCAATTGCATATCCACAAAAATACGTTGGATGTTTAGCCCACAGATATATTTTCTTTTGAAAACGACCAGTTATGTTAATCGTCTAATATGGATCCCCAAAATTGTTGCATCTTTTGCAGTAGGCTGAAAAACATAAACAAAATTTAAGGTGACTAAGGTGCACCATCTAGTGTAGGTATGTGTATTACAAATAACCAGATGTACGTACGTAACTACTTAATATTGTTTCACTCGATTAGATATGTACAAGTTTTTAAGTAATTAATGTACTTAATCCGTAACATTAATTAACTTTATTAATAATGTAACATGTTTAACGATAATTACATAATTTTAAGAAACATTGAGTATCAAATCAGTTGCTTAATTCTTTTCTTCTTTCAAGTACAGTCGAGTTCATTTACATCTACACACTTACGAGAACAAAAATATCTGAACACGACTTTATGCTCCTGACAATAGGGTCGTGCTCAGATATTTTTGTTCTTGTAAGTGTGTAGATGTAAATGAACTCGACTGTATACGTACCTACTATAGTATAGTATGTATTTTTGCATATAATAAAGGCTGCGGTGATCGCGGATATCGCGGATATCCTGTACCCAAATAAAGAGTTCCACCGATCAAAAGCATGAAAATTTGATGATACCTACGAACGAGTAAAGTCGGTACAAAGACTACTTATCTTTCTGTGTTAATACCTGGAATTATAAACTTTGCAACGGGCACAGCATTCCATTACAAATGATTCCAAGAACGCTTGTTTATGTCAATGCGAAAATTTTTAAGACCGAGCAACAATTGTTTCCCAAAATAAAATTATGATTCAAATGAACTCAAATTATTCATTTTCTGCGTGAAAACTGCGAATGACTCGGTGTTAGTTATAATTTCCTTTTCTTAATCGGCCCCTTTTATATCAGTCGGCTTCCTTTACTTTAATCGCCGGAACACTTGTATTACTGCTGAAGAAGAATTGAGCTAAATCTACTCCGGCATGGAAAAGGACAAAGTCCGCCATTTGTACCAATTACTGGTAATGTGACTAATGTGTAATAAAGTTTAAATAAATATGCCAAAATTTACATTTGTTTTTGGTCGGTTGGTAATGGTTTTTAGTATTGAAGATGAATCGTCAGACGTAATGGGACTAGCAAATCATTGGTGAGGCCTTGCTAAGCATATATTAAGAAGTGAAAAAGGGAATTCTTCATTTAGCCCCAGTGGGACTACAATCTAAGTCATCATTCCCGACACTAAATTACTATTTAGTTGAAATCGTAATGCTCAATAATTCGAACTTCATCCGTACACTCGCGTGCCAAAGCAAATGCTATAAACTTAATGTTGGCACACAAAGAAATTGCCCGGAAGATCACGTCATCAAATGGGTTTAAATGGCTTATATTCAATCATATATCGTAAGCCTTGTTTTAGTTGTTTTACAGGTGACCTTCTTTTTAATCAAAAACTGACCGGCGATGTACCTACTCGTACTCAGTATCACCTTAAGTGGCTACGGGGTCGAGGATGTAGCTCGCTGGCTCAGCATCATCAAATACCTATGCACCCTTGCCTTGTAGATGCCCAAATTATAATTTACCTTGGCAAATAGTCCTTTTGATGAGTGAAATGACCGATTTGCAAGTATAGTTGGGGATTCGTCGTCATCAGTTATGAAGAAATGTTTTATTCTTAAGCGGTGGCGTCATCGTACTGTGAAGACATGTACGAACGACCTCTAAAGTGTTAAATTAGAAGCTCTTGTGCTATAGCCAAAATTTCGCTTCAAAAACGGGTAAAGCAATATCCTCAAACACTTTTCTACATCCCGTATTGTTGATTTAACTTGGTAAAGAAGGCGTCGTTCAAGGGATCACAAGGAAAATAAAAGCCAAGCCCGCATTATATTGATATTACTTCGTTCTGTCAACTATTAAGAACAATTATTGTAACCCCGATTGTAATAAGGAAAATTATTTATCAATCTGTCTGATTGGAGAAACGGCTCGGCAAAGCAAACTTGCTGCTCAAACAGAGATAGCAGTCAATTTGCTCTTCGTTCATAACAAGGTTGGCTTCATATTGATGCAATGTTGTTCAATATACTTGGAAATCTACAAAAATATATTTCTTGACTATTCAAACATGTTAATATTGCCTTATCGTTAAACTCTTTCAAGTACCTGCACCGAATTTTTTTATTTATATTAAAATACAAAACGGGTTTACTACAATGGAAAATAAATAAAAAATATACATACTAAAACTTAAAATTAAAGAATCCCCCAGTACTGAAGCCGTCTGAGGCATCGTCCCCAGCACGCTCGCCGCGTTTCCCCTTTGAATGGCGAGGCTCAGTCTTTGAGCGAAAAAGGAGGCCGCTCTGATATTACCCGATACTCCGATTAATTTTTGTGAAATTTCTTTTACAATTGTTTACGGGTTTACTAACGTCGTAGAAATCGAATATCGCTCGACATGTTTCGAACAGGTACGCGAAAAAGTACCTTTATCTGTATCAAGTTCGGGAGTCTCTGTTTAAATTCAATAAGTACCTGAGAATGCCATTTTGTATTATATTAGTACGCCATTTTTAGTCTTGGCGTGATTGCTCCGGCAATTATAACTTAATTATCGGTGATTGCTGCGGTAGTTGTAACGGAGCCGGGCAATAAAATAATGTATATACATTAAAGCGCGTACTTTTACGCGGCAATCGCGTTATTCGCGATGATTCGCTCGCGATACTCTTGACTTGACTGCGATTATAACGAAAAATCAATGCAACAGCAATGCGATTTATTTGACCGAGCGAACGGAGAGTATAATATGTCAAGATGTTTGGATGCGCCTTTGTCAGGATTTCCCGCTATTCTCGCCTAGAGCTCGCATTTTCAACCGATTCGCCTCAAGTTTTGTGAGTAGGTTCGTTAATTATATAGAATTTAAACAAGATTCAGTTTTTTGAACATTTTCTTAATAACGGAGATGTCGTACCTATCTGATACGGTTGAAAACGGATAAAGTTGAACAACTGCTGCAATTACAAAAAAACTGAGAGGTCTACAGCTCTCATAGCCACTAGTTTAATTTGTTACCTAGTCACTAATTAAAACTTCTAAAAATAATATTGGTAATATAGAAATCCCAACAAGCCCACGATGAATAACTAATTTTCGAACTCCTCAGTTGTTTCAAGGAAAACTGTAAACCAGCCATCAAACAAAAGAAACAGTCCGTCGCGAGGAAAACTAACCACCTTGACATAAATATTTCTATGACAAGCTACATGTGCATCTCTCTCAAACTCTCTCAAACTGTACAGTCAGCTGCAAAAGATATACACTATGAATCCGTCCAAAAATATACTCCCTATACTCCATGACCAGACAATAGAGTTAACCGGTAAGAGTCCCCGAAACCTTAGTTAGGCCGATAAGCTAAAAAGTGAATAATTCGGTATTGTATTAATAAGTCTGGTACCTACATTATAAGTGTACGAAATACCAACCTGCCTGTACGTCAAATGCAACTTCTGAGGATACATCTCCTGCAATCTCTGGCAGAGGTGCGCGGCCGTCGTGGTTAGTCTCGCCATCTCCCTCGCACTGTCTACACTAAACCTCAATGAATCCTCTGTCCCCCTCTAGCACCAGGTCAAGCACCCGATAGCCCTAATCCCCAATGATTGCCATCTCCCACGCACCGATATCAACACAAGGTTATACATAAGTGTTTTTGTCGCCGAGTTCTGTCACTATTGTTTGATAGTGTCACTAATTAAAACACTTCACTAAAATAAACTTGAACTATTTAAATAGGTAATTACTAATCACATCGTCATCACAGTTGTCCAAAATATTTTTTTAAACTGGCAACACTAACGATCACATTTGCAGATCTTAGTCCAAGAAAAAAAAATGCTTTAAAAAGGCATTCGCGCTTCCGTGCAATATGACTGCCTACACTCTACTGCGGTTTCTAAGGACCCGAAGTCGATCGCGCAGCGTTCAACGCCGCTGTCCCGTTCTAATTGCGTTGGTGCGAGCGAAAGGGACGAGTCGACGGCACGTCAGAGATGCAAATTAATTTCTCACAGTGATAAGATTTGAACGACGGTTGAGCGATATTTGATATATGAAAGCGACACTCGAATAAACCCACATAATAAATAGCCGTAATGATAATACTCGTACCTATATATCGCGTGGTGATAACCAAAACTCACTAAAATGTGTGCCAGTACTCTTCAAACCTCGTATCTAGTTTGTACATTGATACTGAGATACGATTTTTGTTTTAAGTAGGTATTTCTTGCTTAGTGTACTTACTGTTAGACCTCGCGTATTGTTTTTCCAAATTGCTGATATATTCATTTTTAGGGTTCCGTACCCAAAGGGTAAAAACGGGACCCTATTACTGAGACTTCGCTGTCCGTCCGTCCGTCCGTCCATCCGTCCGTCCGTCCGTCTGTCACCAGGCTGTATCTCAAGAACGGTGATAGCTAGACAGCTGAAATTTTCACAGATGATGTATTTCTATTGCCGCTATAACAACAAATACTAAAAAGAAAATAAAATTAATATTTAAGGGGGGCTCCCATACAACAAACGGGTTGGTTGCGTTAACTTTGCACCTCATTTGTATGGGGCGCTACACATACCAGGTGCAAACTTAACTTAACCACTTAAGGATGAAAAGTGTTTGTACGGAACCCTCGGTGCGCGCGTCCGACTCGCACTTGACCGGTTTTATTTACGTTAACAACCCCCATATATTGCCATCTACTTATATATACATACTTATCCAAAACCTACTCACACAGATTTCATGAGAATCGATTGAGAAACGCGAACTCTAGGCGAGAGCAGCCGGGAAGCATGAGGACATCCCAATAACCGGAACGAAAGAAGTTTGACCCAAGCTGAAACGGCGACGCCAAAAAATAACACGTGGTTCATAGAGTTCTCGGTAATAAATGGCGCATCATCATCGTTACAGGTTTTTGTTGGAAGCCTACCTATTATATATTATGCGACCAAACCAGTTTACCCCTGAAGTGAAGTAGGTGCATAACATGCTTTCCGTAGGTACATCACTTATTTTCCAAAACAAAAAGTTAATGACACGAAAAAGTTAGCGAACACGCTCGTTCCTATCTTTGAATTTGCAGATCACTACATACCTAGTATAAAACAAAGTCGCTTCCGCTGTCTGTCTATCCCTATGTATGCTTAGATCTTTAAAGGCATCTTCTAGCCAAGCATGCTCCATCTTAGGCCTTATTATCACTTAACATCAGGTGCAATCGAGGTAACTTAAATGCATGGCTATTTTGAATTAAAAAAAAAAAAAATACACATCGGATCTTGATGCGGTTTTTTTTTAAAAAGAGTGATTCAAGAGGAAATATAATACATGCATAATTTATTAGCATTGCACCAGTGCGAAGCCGGGGCGGGTCGCTTGTATACAATAATACACCATAACACCATGTGATAATCTCTTTAGCCACGCCACGCCACATTCATATCCTATTACGTAACAGTAAACTTGACGCAAATACGATCGAAAGTTTCTTATCGTCAATTTACCTAATTCATCAAATTCGCTACGAAGTATGAGGTTCAGCGGAGGGGTCAATAAATACAGATTTTCATCGTAATGATTTTTTTAATGTATGTATATTCCTTATAAACGGCTGAATCTAATTGTTTTTTTTTTGTTAAAAAGATTTTATTGGACTTTCTAGTTGCTATATAATTTCGTGGGTTAGTTTTTGGTCAAAAAGTGATTATCGATGTAAGAATCTAGTGAAGACGTGTTTTTTATTTATTTTTGAGGTTACTCTGAAGCTCGAAGTTGGTGTCGCACCGTTGGTTCATTAAAAATATTCATATACAGTTTATACGAATGTGAGAGGAATGGCTTGATAAGTTGATACGAACTTGAGAATCACCGCAAATACAGAAAACATACATTTATCTCAAACATGCAATGAAATATAGTTATAACGTGCGAAACAGGCTTCGAAGTATCATGTTTCGGGTTGAAGGCCTAGGCCGGAGAGTAAAGTTTATTTAATCATGGCGTCTTGTGTATTTTTTTATCGCTGCATTATTTTTCTTGAGTTGTGTTGTTTTTTATTTCATTGCAAATGTTTAAGAAAAGCACTACGGTTGTCCGTCTATACCCACTCACCCGGGAAGCCCTTCTTTCCCTTCTTTCTTTCTTTCTTATTGATCGGCTACTCGCACACACTACCCACACAAACCAGAGGACTGATGACTGAGGACTGACGTTATTTACGTGTTTAATACAAAGGTTTACTCAGGGAATGAAAAGGTTTGTGATTTTTCGAATCCATGTGATGGTATTGGGTAAGTAATATAAGATATAAGAACTTATACTATAATATTCATATTATATACGCTCATATTGTATAAGCTTGTTTTGTATACCGTTCAAGGTGTATAACGATCGTTAGATATAACATCAAAATATCTATTTTTGTTAAGTATAACGTTATTTAAGTATAATAGCATTGTATATAACGATCATAACGTATAACGTTCATAATATCTCAGATTTATAATGTATAATACTCAATACATCTAACACCAAAATGCATAATGCTCGTATAGAATAACCGCCTGCACATCAATTGTGTACTTACTTATGCAATAGTTCGCTGTAAAATTTTAATATATTATTATGTACCTCCATGCAAGCAAGAATTTTGACGCTACGCTCGCTTCGCTCGCTCCGCTATCCATGGTCATAAAACAAACCTAACCTAACCTACAGTTTTCGGTTTTTGACCCATATTCCATTTTGTCGCAGTTCTTCCAAACGGTATACTCGTATTTGCCAGAATTTCATCTGCCATTATCAATTGTGTACATACTTATGCAATAGTTCGTTGTTAAATTTTAATATACCTCCATGCAAGCAAGCATTTTGACGCTCCGCTATCCATGGTCATAAAACAAACCTAACCTACAGTTTTCGGTTTTTGACCCATGTTCCATTTTAGGGGCATAGGGGTAGCAATTATAACCTATTTAGTATATCATACGTTATTATATTTTCTAATCATTATACGAAAAGAAAGTATATACTATGATCGATATACGTTATGTATGTTATATCAACTGAATTTAGAGTATTTGAGTGTTATATAAAAAATCATTCTACAACATGAGTATTATGCTAATTGACCGTTATTCCTAATAAAAATATTGATTTTGATGTTATAGCAAAAGTTTATTATATCTTCTGAACGTTATTAATATGAAATTATATATTATGTAGTTATATCTCATGGGACGCACCCGATGGTATTAAGGTCCAAAAGTAACGAACCCTTTCATTCCACCACTACAGGCTGCACAATTGCATGTCCTATTTGTGAGTGAATTCATTCATAAATAGGCTATGCATTTCCGCAGCTCATAATACATATATGCCGATAACTTTTGTACATTAACAAACTTCCACATGTTTATAAACATATTTGTTGCAAATTCCGTTACAGCGATGAACCACGGATCAAATTCAGTGGAATGGGCGCGAATAATATTACAGACAGTTCGCGGAAACAAGATATGAGACAAAACATAATAATTATGCGAACAATAACAGCAATAATGAGGAAAAAATAATACATGCATATTAATAATTAAGGCCGTTTAAAATGGAAGGCAAATATACACATATACGATGATTTATGAACGAGAATGTATCTATACTCGTACATACACTGACGAAGTGAAATTTCTAGTTTTTAAATTGAACAATGAAGCTGGCCGAAAGGGCGTATGGAAATATCTCTTAAAGGGCATCACCTTTAGACGCGACGCCATTAAAAATAACTTTGCAAGAATTAACCACGCCTAATTTGAGTAAGTATGCATATTGCAGGTTCGCTCAAAGTGCTCCAACGACCGCTTTTCTCAACGGTGTTGTTAACTGATTTCTCTGGAACTTGTTTCATATCTTTGGGGAATCTAAAAGAAACGGTTTCGCACGTTTTAGCCCAATCAAGGAGAGTTGCCAACAATGATCCTGTTCACATTGTTTTGCTGAATAGAATACTTGTGAAAAACATAGTGCTAAACCCATTATTTTATAAATAATACTAAAATTATATTCTGATATCTGCCTTATCGCCAAAGAACATAAGAAAGCCTAGTTCAGTCGCGTATTATTAACAGTATGTTATTAGTTCAATGGTCATTTCATTATCGCAGTACCTACATGTTTTTAATAAACTTCTTTTTTAGAGAAAGACAGGTTTAATGTCAGTCTTTATAAAAATATTTTAACGACTCATTCTTCTCGTTCATTATGGTATGAATTTTTAATCTGCACTATTATACAGAAACCTGATTTGCTTGCAACGAAAAAGTACAGTTAAATGTTGATTTCCTTTGAAATATTTTTATATTATATTCAGCCAGTGCTCTTTGGAATTATTTACTTATTTTGTTTATCCTGGCCAGCTAACGCGTCATTTAAAAAAATAAGTAATATGGCAACGTGATTGGTGCTAACTCACAGCCATCCCGATCCGCGATCGTGACCGACCAATCAGGGGGCAATTTACACCGACGTTCTAATTTCAAAATGTTCGGATGGAGGAAAACTCAGAATTTTCCGCCGAAAACCCGGTAGGTGTGGTTAAAGGGCAAATACGGACCTTCAAGTGTCAAAGATAAACTGGTACGTTGAAGGTACTACGAGTATGTATTCTTTTCTTTCTCGTTTTGATGACACGCCTGCCGCTCATCACACATGCCGCACATGGAATATTATGTATATACCTACTTGAGAAGATAGTTACCATAAATCATAATACAAATTATTTGGTTATTTTGTAATATTAACAAAGTTATTATTTTAGAATTAATATGGTTTAATGTAATTAATATTTATTTGCAAGCCTGCTTGCAAGCTGTGCACATTGGAAATAACACTTTTCTAGCAAATAAATGATTTGACTTTTGACTTACACATAAAAACGATTCTTAGTAGATTATTAAAACAAAGACGGGACTTAACTTGTCGAGTACTTACACTTATATATTATTCGAATAATGTTGGTGTTTCTCCGACGTCGCGGTTATGATCTCGAAATAAATAACTTCGACAATCGAAACGTCAGAAAATTACCAACAAAAGATAATTCAATACGTAATAAATCTTGTCCTGTTTTAAAGTGGCAACTATTATTAATAGATATTACCATATACGTAACCCATTCATGATTATATTATTACAAATAATATCGAAAATCACATTTACATGTAATTAACAGCAATAATCGCGGCATTGTTTTCGAGTCACGAGTTAAACCATTCTCTGTAGGTACTAGGTATAAGTACAGAAAACTCGCTGACCATTTAAAGAACTTTGTGGCAGTAACGCAACAAGTCGTTGCTTGAATGGGCGTCATTTGTTAGTATGACAGGGTACTATAATGATCACATGACGTGAAACGAGCCTGTAGTGAATACGTTTGTGGACGATTGGCTATGGCTGGACTGATTGAATAAGAATGAGGTGTTACGACAGAAATTAAGATCATATGACAACATTGTGGGCATGGTCACACACAAATAACGTACAAGTGTTTTACATACCTACGTTGAACATAACGCAACATTTAGTCGTTTTCAGCCAGGAATAACCCAGACCGAACTAGAAAACGCACAGTTGAAAGTGGCAGTTCTTCCGTCCTTTAATTCTTCTATATTATTATCCACATCCTGAAATGTCAAGCTTTATTTATTTACGACTTGCAGTAGTAGCGCCTCTAGCGGTGAAATGTTGCAGAACTGCGACTAATTCAGTTCAACATATAAAATACACGCGAGGGACACTCAAGAAGGCACCTCCTCCGGCGGGGCGTTCACCGCGGTAACGTAACAGTGCGTGAGCTGTCAGAATGCGATTCGAGCGCTCGTTCTTGTGCGATCCAGATAAGAACCTATCAGTTTTCACCCGAACCCGAATTGCAATGAGAAAGCTCACAGACTGTATGTGAATTGTTCTCTATTTGGACTCTCGATTGGTGTAGGTATGTAGGAGTGTATGGGCCTGGGCACATCACCACGGCACGGCGCCGCGCCGTCGATTTTTACGGTGGTTTTATATACGCTGACACCGTAAAAATCCACGGCGCGGCGCCGTGCCGTGGTGATGTGCCCAGGCCCTATAGTATAAGAAAACAAAGTATGTCGGTATGACACTTCGGCTAAGTGAGATTTTCTATGTCACTGATTAGTTGCCGCTTTATGGTAACAAAATAATTGTAAGAAAAAAAAGATTTGCCGCCAGTCGTACAAAAAAAATGCATTACTGTTGTCATGCTCTTTGACTACATCTTATTTTGTCTTAATAATTGATTCAAAACACACACATTTCAAGAGAACCATACAGGTAACGAGAGAATCTGGGAGCACTATGAATACTATGATACACCACTGGCAACACAGAAATGGATTGACAGAACCAACCAACCAATCATAGCGTGATGACGTCGAAAGTCTGTCATTTCAGAGAACCATACGTTATTTTCTTATACCATGGTACAGACATGACAAGATACCAGTTTTGCAATGGCTATAGGACTCATCCACTGTTTCGACCGTGTCTCCGCGTGGGGACAAGGTTTATGCTGCGGCCTACCACCCCATCGTTGTTAACTCTGATTACAACCGAAAGGCTAGTCATTTACTCGTATATATCAGCTCGAAAAACATTTGACAAAGCATTGACATTTCTATAAGCGGAAAAACAAATATTCGATTACATAACTAACACCTCCCACACCCCGCCGAAGCAAAGCAAAGGTGACGATGATGATTAGTTGTCGGAGTCACCCACGCAATCATACCACGATTTAATGGTACTAAGTAGGTACTTTATAGTGCAAGTCAAGGGGCTAATTCCCAGGATTGGTCGATACGATACGATTCCTAATCTATTGGTTATTCAGTAGTTTCACGTAGAAATAACCATGATATTTATAAAGTGTTCGACCAAAGTTTCCAAGACTATGCATATTGAAGAATATGGTTAATGATATATTAAAAAAAATATTATTGAATAATCATCAATTAATCTAAGTTTTACTATTATATTGTTGCTATATCTTTAAAAACAAGTCGGATATAGAGTAATCCAGCTAGCGGCTAAATTACATTTTTGGGACTATTACAGATTACTAGCAAAACTATACCTTTTTGCAACTGATAACTATTATAAAGCTGATAAGGGTGTTATACCTAGTCGTAGTAGTTTTATGTAATTTATAGGTAACTAGCTTTTGCCCGCGACTACGTCCTCGTGGAACTTGGAATTATGGCAGCAACCTCGTACAACACGATAGATATCCATATCCACCTAATCACCTTATTAAATATTAAAAGCGCCTAAGCAAATGTAAGAGAAATTGTGCTTTTGGTCTAATAATTACATTTCATACAGGGTCATCATAGACTGGTAGAAAAATCCAAATATCGGCTTCCTTTACCGTCCTAACGGCATTTTGTGAGCCATTTTGGCAACATGACTTTTCCGATGTAAAAAAGCCTGCTGAATTCGATTCTGAATGTTGCCAAGCCGAATTTTGCCCCACTCCCCCCATTTCCCCCCTTTTTGACCTCAAAATATGTCCCTAATCATGATTTTTACGGTTTTATACAAAAAGTATTACAGCCACAAAAAAAGTGTCAAAGACAAGAATGACTTCTATAAAATTTCCTCTAACATGGTGTATGAACTTTTTTTGTAGGCCTTATGGTTAGTGAGCAATATCTTCCCTAACTTCATTATTTTTTTAAAAATTGATAAACAAGGTCTAGGCAGGGAAATACACTTATTTTGGGATAATTGGTATCGCACAGGATCCAGCCGCTCTGCAGCGCTTGACGCTGACATCCAGTTGGCGTGCTGCTTATTATCTGTCAAGACTCACGAGGCTCTCAGTCATAAGCAGTCGTCAGATTTACACGCAGAACTGTATCCAAGTTGGGCTAAAAGCGACGTAGAAAATAAAAATGCTTTACTTCTGACCATGAAGTCATTCAAAATGCTCAGTTATACGCCAGATTATCCAGAATCTTGCAACAGAAAAAAATAAAGTGACAATTCTCAATGCTAAGCAGCTTGGCTCACTTTAAGTAACGAAGTTTGTTTCCGAAAGGCTCACCAACAGCAGGTCTACAATACAACGCAAAGTTCAAAATGAACAAAGGCTGGACCCTCAAGACCTGTACCTACAAGGCAGGTCGTTCAAAATCTACCATATTTGGCCATAGGCACTGGCGATTCGAACCGCTTTATTGCAGGTAATAAAATAATTAAATTGATCATTTGCGTTTCTTAAACGTTTACCTAGACACTTCTTTGATTAAAAGTAGGTATTCCGTTTTCAGGTATTTGCAAACGTGGAGCATGGACTGTAATATACCGAAAGCACTGTGAACTACTCAATGAGATCGGCATACACCCCACGAGCGAAAGGCTGAGAAGTTCCTGTCCCTGCTGTGCTGTACAAGTCCAGTATGTGACGATGCAGGCTATGCTTTGTTTGGCACCACTCTAGCGCCTGAGCGTTTACCCCCCACATCAGACGCAAATATGGTAGATTTTGAACGACCTGCCTTGTAGGTACAGGTCTTGAGGGTCCGGCCTTTGTTCATTTTGAACTTTGCGTTGTATTGTAGACCTGCTGTTGGTCAGCCTTTCGGAAGCAAACTTCGTTACTTGGAGTGAGCCAAGCTGCTTGGCAGTGAGAAGTGACACTTTATTTTTTTCTGCTGCAAGATCCTGGGTAACTGCATTTCTCAGGCCCGTTTCTGGAGAATCTGGCGTATAACTGAGCATTTTGAATGACTTCATGGTCAGAAGTAAAGCATTTTTATTTTCTACGTCGCTTTTAGCCCGACTTGGATACAGTTGTGCGTGTAAATCTGACGACTGCTTATGACTGAAAGCCTCGTAAGTCTTGACATATAATAAGCAGCACGCCAACTGGATGTCAACGTCAAGAGCTGCAGAGCGGCTGGATCCTGTGCGATACCAATTATCCCAAAATAAGTGTATTTCCCTGCCTCGACCATGTTTATCAATTTAAAAAAAAATAATGAAGTTCGGGAAGATATTACTCACAAACCATAAGGCCTACAAAACAGTTCATACACCATGTTATAGGAAATTTTATAGAGATCATTCTTGTCTTTGACACTTTTTTGTAGCTGTAATACTTTTTGTATAGAACCGTAAAAATCGTGATTAGGGACATATTTTGAGGTCAAAAAGGGGGGAAATGGGGGGAGGGGGGCAAAATTCGGCTTGGCAACATTGAGAACCGAATTCAGCAGGTTTTTTTACATCGGAAAAGTCATGTTACCAAAATGGATCCCAAAATGCCGTTAGGACAGTAAAGGAAGCAGATATTTAGAATTTTCTACCAGTTTATGAAGTTCCGAAAGATATTGCTCACGAACCATAAGGCCTACTAAAAAAATTTATGCACCATGTTATAGGAAATTTTATAGAGGTCATTCCTGTCTTTGACACTTTTTTCTAACTGTAACTCTTTTTGTATAAAACCGTAAAAACCGTGATTAGGGGCATATTTTGAGGTAAAAAGGGGGGAAATGGGTCCCCATGGGGGGCAAAGTTCGGCTTGGCAACATCCAGAATCGAATTCAGCAGGCTTTTTTACATCGGAAAAGTCATGTTGCCAAAATGGCTCACAAAATGCCGTTAGACTTGAAATTTTTTATTTGAACTACCAGTCTATCAATGTCATCATGAATTACTTACTCACTTTTCAATCTTTTTAGGGATAATTTCCAGGATGAAAACTATCCTATGTCCTTCCTCGGATCTTAAACTATCTCCATGCCAAATTTAATCAAAATCGATTCAGCGGTTTAAGCGTGAAGAGGTAACATACAGACAGGCACACTTTCGCATTTATAATACTAGCTTTTGCCCGCGACTACGTACGCGTGGAACTTGATAAAAGGGATTATCAAAAGCGCCTAAGCAAATGTAAGAGCAATTGTGCTTTTGGTCAAATAATTACATTTCCTACAGGGTCACCGCACCCCAACAGAAATGTTCACTCACTTTTCAATCTTTTTAGGTATAATTTGCAGGATGAAAACTATCCTATGTCCTTCCTCGTATCTTAAACTATCTCTTTGCCAAATTTCATCAAAATCGATTCAGCGGTTTAATAAGCGTGAAGAGGTAACAGACAGACAGACACACTTTCGCATTTATAATATTAGTATGGATTAGTATGGATATGCGGTACACGTCATAAAAGCAATTATTTAAATTTACACGGTCGTGGTTTCGCACGCTATCTATTCAAAATAATTATTTGAGGTGTTAACACCTGTTAAGCGGCCTTCTTTCTTGAGTGTCGCAGAAATCGACAGGATATTCGGGACGAGGGTAGAAGTTGTAAAACGATTGCTCTAGGCACCATGTGACGATGGGCGCCAAAAATCTAAATTATCCCGAGACGAAAGAATCTTCAAATCAAATTTCGATAAGGCCTTTTGAGAGACAATCGCGATGAACAGCGGCTAGGGCCAGCTTTGCCGAAATCCGAGTGGCGTACGTGAGACGGCAGCCATTACCAGCTCGTCCGAATCGGGTGGCAACGACGCATTGTCTCGACTGACGTCAATGAGACCTTATTGGTGACAAAGGATGTGGGGCAGCTGGCTGGCTAGGCTGTGAAAGGGGTCCGCGTTCCCAATGTTATGGTTTATGCAATAAGGAATTGTTTTGTCCACCGTTAAAGTCATACTAATTTAATTTAGTTTGTGTATTGACATGCGAGTGGTTTAAAAGACCGGAAAAACAGTCACCAACGTTAATCAAACAATCAATTTGGTTACCCATTTTCCGTTTATTGCTCTAATATATAAACGAAACATTGCCACTTAATTTAGCCGTTAATATTTGAGTGAAACCGACTAATACCGAATACCCGTCTCTATATACAGTTCGACTGTACTCATACATTTATTAAACGTTGAGTTTTTTAAAGCGTGTTACTTAAAGAGCATTATTTTCTGTACAAGACTAAAAAATCCTTCTACTTTGAGCTCTCCATTTCAATCAACACCTAATTATTTTTCAACATTAAACTCTTTTCTTCAACAGACGAATAAATCTGTAAATAACAAGATGACCTCGCACCACCAAATTTCCGTGTAACTGAAATTCAAAGAAACAATTCTTTGACATCATAATTATTGTAAGTTTTCTGTAAACTCCCAATAAAGAATACGTAAACATTTAGGTTATCGATAGCAGTTTCTCAAAATTATTCGAGTAAACATTCTCTAGACTAGGAACTAGTGCGATTTCTGGAAGATCTGGCGCCATTTGTTTCAGCGTATTCTTCGAATGATAGCTTTGATAGGTTTTTTTTTAATAAACGCTTTGGCCCGATTCGCAGAATACTCGAGATTACGATCTAGATAGTATTGTATCAATATGGGGGGAGATATTTTTATATTATCTATTAACTACTTTTATTTATTTCATGGAAATTACATATTTGTAATATACAATTTCACATAAATTTAAAGAAACAATATAAGAAAAACATATGTATAATACCTTCCTCAAAATGAACTAATTAATTGGTCCCTAAGTGGTCCCTATCTACTTGTTTAACTCAAAATCAAACCATTAAGTTGAGAACCTTTAAAAGTTCGTACCTAATGTGTTCGTAACTTTAAAAATGAAGCTGAAACGTTATATGGTTGTATATTCGTGTGATCAAAACAATACGTCCAAAAGTGTACTTTTAGGTGGGTTTATAATTTAAATTAAAACTTTTATACTAAACCAGCACGAGATCTCACTTCAAAACTTGTACAAATCACCACGCAATCAGTGACATAATAAAATATGAATATTTAAGTGTGTATGTGTGTGTGTTAAAATATCACGTGTTACTGAAAATAACAGCATATTCAGATTATTCAGAAAATAATCTCAGCTCATAAATTTTCCTCTACAGGCCATAATTAAGACATAACTGTAACTCTTCCAACTAAACGCCACAAAAAAGCCAATCAACAAGGACAAATTGCCTTCAACGCACGCAACTTTGAGAGCGTGGAATTCGTGACAGGCGGCTATAATTTAGCAACACAATTCTAGATAGTTCCCACAAGGATGGGAACCGAGGATTAGTTCTAATGACAAGTTACACACTGGTGGCAAGAAGCGTAATTATGTATACTATCAACGTAACTATCAATTATTGGAGTAATGAGATTGAACGGTGTGCGAAGGGAGAAAAAAGTAATCGGTGTATTCAGTTTATACTTCAGTTTTCCAGCAGTTTTAAAATAGATATTGTGGGCAAATTATCTCATAATACAGCCAGCAGATAGGTGTAGATAAGGGCGATATGTGAAACAGCCCCCTCCTTTTGAGTAATTTGACTCACTGAAGCACTGTTTCTGTCTCTAAAGTCTGATTATAATCCTTATAACATGACTGTTGGCAACCCTGCGGGGTCAGGCGTCTGCTGCGCCATCTGACGGCGCGCGAAGATCCTAAGAGCATTCCCGCCGTGACAACCGTAGGGGAATGTATATCTGCTATCTGCAACTCGACCCCATTAGAAAAATACTGTTTAAAATAATAGTACATAATGCTTACTGTGTTACGGAGCTTAAGGCATTCTGGCGGAATTCAGGGTCTTACCTGTAAAGATTAAACAACATTGATTAGCAAAGTCCATAAACGAATTATTTATAAATAAATAATTAGCAATAATTATATAATTTAAATTTAAATTCTACACTCAATTATCGAATGCCAGGCAAAACAGATATTTTTAATATGTTCCAAGTGTCTATAATTTTATAATAAAATTTGAAAAAGTTTCTACCAAGTTAAATTAAATGTTGCCTATTTTGTTACTAATTATAGTAATGATATTAGTAATTTAAATCGATGATACTTTGTTATAGGTTCTTATAGTTTCTTGCTTGATAATAATTTTGGGAATCACGACGAAAAGTGGTAGGTAACAAAATAGGAAAAAATTAGAAGAACTTCAATTGACGTTTTAAAAAAAAACGCTCTTTTTTGTCCCTCTTGGGGCACGATTCGCCTTTTCAAAGCATAACCAGGAGATAGGTACCTACTGAAAACGTTCATTCATACATAATGCTTCGTGCACCAACAAAACAAATCAGACACGAATAAAAACTCTAAAATAATATCTGACCAAACTCCCCCTAAAAATACTTCGGAATTCCTTATTAAAAATTGTTTTCTATTTCCGCGTATGGAACCCGTGGGCAGTGCGTGCGTCAAACGCGACGACTCTCGCATACTAATGTGGAGGAGCACCACAAACTTATGCGTGTACGTGGCGAAACCGAGCAACTAAATTATGCGATGAGAGCGCCACTGAAAACCGAAAAGCTAAGTTTGTAGAGTGTGATTGTCATCGACGCCTATTATTAATATTTATTGCAATTTTATGCGAGTAGGTGGTCAAATCGTGCAACTAACCCAGGCACATATAAGTTATATTAGGATTGGCGATGGCAGCGCCACATGAGACGGCAAACTTAAGTTTGTAGATTTATTATGGCTAATACAAACTTACGCAAGTAGATGGTAAAGTCGTGGAACTAACTTGGATGTTATTTATGTGCATGTTTCAGCGTTAATTTGATGGTAGAGTAACATTTTGATTCATCATGCACGCCTATTAAACGCATCACAAACTTATACGAGTACGTAGAAATAATGAAAAACTACTTTAAGCAATAATAACAGACTGAAGATCTTGCTAAAGCAGCGCCGGTGTTCTCTGCACGGATAACTTTGTAAAAAGCAATGATTAAGCTAATTAATGACAATGTTTTCCCTAACCAACGATCAAAACTTAGAATTATGATTCATTAAATATTATCAGAACAACAATAACACCCCCGATATCAGCAAGAAAGCTTTTATAGAAGAAACTATCTTTTACGAACATTACAATTCACAGCTGCATCAAAATTATGGATATTGAATCAATATGAATTCTTGAAAATGGGTTCAATTTAAATTGCCCACAACTATATGGCACTTTACCATGATGCTTGCAATAAAAGTTTTTTTTTTTTTTTATAAGGAGTTCCGTTGTATGCAGGTCTTTTCATTAATTAATCAAATCGATCATTCATATGGCGGCTCCACACTGATCGCGAAGTTAGGTGAGGTGAAGTGCCTCGCCACACTAATTCGCCCAACCTCGGCCAACTCCGCGAGTAGTGTAAAGCTAGGGATATGTTGTTAAGAAAACATTCGACTATTGTAAAGACACATGGTCTACTCAATGTACAATTCGAAAACGATAACGTCGACATTATGAATAGGTTTTTAACAGAAAAAATAATTAAGAAAGAATATCTCGGCAGTTTCGTTCTTCTAAACATAAAAAGCTGAATGAGCTTCCCCCACGACTCTTTGTTTCTGAGGGGGCGGCTATGGTTCATAAAAGTGGATAGAACACAGATATTTGATTACAAAGAGGAGTATTCAATTAAAGATGTTTATTCAATTCAATGGATGAATGATGAACCTCCAATTCAACATTCATCTTTAAAACGATTACATGCTGTAACGTAGGTACCTACGTCGTATGTACTTCTAGGCTTTGATATATGTTTAATGAGATAGCCCAGTCCTGTATATACAGTGTGCCCGAAGGATTTTTACAGCGTATTCCTGAGATCATTAGAAATAAAAAAATGATTTACTTATGTAGATTTTTCTCAAAAATGCTGCAATTTGTCGAGTCAGTTAAATTGCGTGATATTAATAGATTTAATAACTACGTCCAGACTTGACTACAAAATTGCAACAACGTTTGAAAAGTACTACTGTAGGTACCTGTAACATAGATTTACATAAAAAAAATTAATATCTCGGAATCTGACTGAAAACTTTATACGCCATTTTGACCTTTAAATATGGACAGGAATAAGGTGTTAAAATCTTTCGGGTTCCTACCGGGCAACTTGTATAATATTCGAATTGATTTAATACTTAGAGTGAAAGAATTCACTCAAATTACCAATTTCTTTTTTTAATATCTGGTACTGCGAATGTAACCTACAGGATATCTTCCATTTAAATATATGCATGTATACCATAACCATGACCTCTTTATCCAACACTCGTGTTAGATCATAAATACTGGAACACATGGCTATGCACGTTTGTATAATAAACTGGCTGTGCGTCAAAAGTCCACTATTTATGAGGACTAGGGATGTAACTGTTTCGATATCGATATAATCGACAGACCCGTGCTCTATTCGAAATACTATTATAAGTATGTATCATCATAGGCGTTTACATCTTTGTCAGAACTCAGATGGTTTTATGCAGCGTTTTTGTGGCAGTGTTTAAAATGTCCATACAGTATGTGGGTGAAGACCAAAAAGTTTACTATCTTAACTCATTTAATGAAAATTTGTATCAAATTTTCCCTTGTACCACGACAAATTAACCATCGAATAATGTACCTTAAGGTACTGTTTTGAGGTTTATTATTGTGTCGTTAATTTTTGTCGCACAATGGAACTTTCTCCGATCGCTTTTTTTTCTAAGGCTCTAGACGCCTAAATTACGTCCAACTTTTTGGTCGTTACATATACATACATACGTGGGGTATCATGAAATGAATATACTTATTTTATTTTGGCATAAAGTTTCAAAATCTTCTAATCACTTGTGTGGAAACGAGAGGCGCGAGCGATATATGTAATTTTGGTTTGTTTAAGTATTCAACCGGGTTTCCTTTAAATGTCAACTTGACAGTCGTATTATACAGCTTGAACAGCGAAATTAATATACTGTTATAAAGCCGAGATATTGCACAGTTCAGGATATGCAGGCCTTCTATTTCTAGAAATCACAATCGTCGAGTATATAGGTATATAAGAGATAAGAAATGATGATTGTCCGAAACAGATGGAACTTCGCTTCCCTTTCAACAAGGATGAGTTCGGTGTTAAATCCATCGATATCGTAGAGACAAAATTATGTATCTTAACATCCCTAACAAGAATAATTAGACTTTAATGACGCATTAAACGAATTAACAGGGTTCACCGTGGATCACATTGTAATTTGTACCTACATGTTACTTTAAGGCCCTATATGTCAAAGGACTTAAAGCCATTTTTCTTAGATTAACACTACAGCAAAGAGATTCTGCAACATAATTCATTAAAAATAATAGGTTGCATCATTTGTATGTACTTTCCCTTGCACAAACTAAAGATGGCAGCACTACCAATGTCAACTTCCCGCGGGTTGAGTAGACCTGTAAGTGGGATAAGTGGAAAACTGGGCCTGTAGGCTCAGTTGGGTCGAGTCACCCACGAAAAAAATCAAAAGGGGCCATTCAGCCCGCGGGATGAATTTTATGTGGGATCAGTTGCCCATGAAGGGAAAATAACGTAAACTTAGCACACTAGGGGTTTGCGAGCGAATTTTTTATGAAGGCGGTACACGCAGCGAGTTCGCCGAGACGCTCATTTGTATAGAAAACTCGCTCGCAAATCACTGTAAGGCCTTTACGTGATCTGAACAAGATGAGCATTTACATGAAAAAAAAAACATACATTAATATTAAAGATAATTTATTTACAAAGTAAAAGTCCCTGCCTTCTGAGCTAAGAGAAAATGTGTGTTCAGAAGTCAAAATACTACGTTATAGTTGTATAGTAGTCAGTAACTGATCTTTTCAGTTTTTAAGCCCTAATCGATTTGACGACGCGTTTGGCGCAGTTTGTAAACACCTGCCTACTGAGCCGGCGGTCCCGGGTTCGAATCCCGGCCAGGGCAAATATTTGTGTGATGAACTCGAATATTTATGCTTGGGCTTGAATGGTTGTTTGTCTAAGTATTTAAGTATATTTTTATCTATATAAGTACGTGTATCGTCGTCTAGTATCCAGAACACAAGCCTTCTTGAGCTTAATTTGGGACTAGATCGATTTGTGTGAGGTTGTCAGATATTTTTTATTTTTTTTATAACCTCAAGTAAACACATTCAGCTTTGCGCAAGCAGTTTATTATTAGCGTTGTGCGTAGCGTACCGTACTTACGAAACTGACAACGCAGCTGCTGAAATATAAAACAGCACATGCGTGTACGCATCTGATGGTCGCATAAGCCGTTGTTCTACTGGAGACGACGTGGACATGAACGCTTAGTATGGACGGCACATAACGACGTCGATTTAGCACTTTGTATATATTAGAACTTATATTAACGCCTGCGATCTAAATAAATACAGATCTCCAGGCCCTCACCCTGGAAAGCGACGCAATTTATTAAATCTAGTAAATACCCGTTTTGCACTTATGGAAACTTATGAGGTAGATAAATGAACTACTATAAAAAGCTTTAGTAGAAAACTTACAATAAAAATTTGGAACAAAGCAATGAATAAGGCACGCGCAGTTTCGCTTTTTGTGCGTGTGCGTGTGCGTGTGTGTGTGTGTGTGTGTGTGTGTGTGTGTGTGTGTGTGGGTGTGGGTGTGTGTGTGTGTGTGTGCGTGTGCGTGTGCGTGTGCGTGTGCGTGTGCGTGTGCGTGTGCGTGTGTGTGTGTGTGTGTGTGTGTGTGTGTGTGTGTGTGTATGTGTGAGAGAGGGTGGCGGAAAGTGGGTCACCGAAACTCGAGGAGATCCTCGAGCTCATTATATGTTAATGTGACCAACCATTTTGTAATTTTTGACTTGCATTCTTTTAATGACGCACTGTAGATAAAAATAATTTTATTGATACGGTTATATAGTTTCGGACTCAGATAGAAGAATTGCCGTCCAGACAAAGCCATACGGTGAGTGTTAATTGTACAGATGAGGTCAATACGACGTTTGTTTTTGACTACATCCTGATTGAAGGGTAACATTTTGTGTTTCCTTATAATAATCTGTCTAATGAATAGAGCTCTGACTGTAAGAACATTACAGTCACGGTAAAGGTCTGTGGTGGGATATAAAAAGGGCTTACTTGTCATAACCTTCAGGACTGCTCGTTGTGCCCTTTCTAATCTTAGGAGCAAAGTCTTGCAAGCCCCGCCCCAGGCACTAATACAGTATGTTAATAGTGACTGCGCAAGTGCAAAATACACTGTCTTTAGCGAATGCATGTTTAACACTGCTCTCAGATTTTTAAAGACATATATAAGTTTCCTCATTTTTAGGATTAGGTTTTCAATGTGTAGGTGCCATCGCAAATTGCAATCGAGAGTTACTCCTAAATATTTGATATTTTGAACGTGGGAAAGAGCAGGACATGTGCAGGGGTTGTCTATGTTTAAATTAGGATACTGATTAGGTCGAGGCTGGGCTTGAGGAGCAGATGGGCAAGTATGAACATATATTTTGAATGACCCCAGGTCAGGCTGAAGTGCAGTTGTAGGAGAAAAGGTAAGAAAATTTGATTTATTTACGTTTAAGGTCAGTAAGGTTTAAGGTTGGTTAACCATGCTGCTTGTGATGTAGATGAGGCGTGTTCCTTCTAAATATCATATCGCGTAAAAGGCCATATGCTTATCTCACATAATCCATTACGTATTTTCAATATTTAACAAGCTTTGAACAAAGTTACCAGATGCGTCAATTTTACAAGCTTATATTTACTTTCACCTGTCCCAGTGTCTGAAATCAAACCTTGCAAGTAAGATTAGAACGACTCTCCGTTGACCATTTGAGCTGAAATTTGGTGTACTTAAGCGAAACTCATATGTCGTATTTTAGTAAAAGAAGATTGGATATGTCAGACTGACAGCTTAAGGAGTCCCTAACGTGGCGCCATCTACATTTGCACGCTATTATGGCGCATTGTTTAAATAGTTGCCTGGCGGATGCGATTCATGCCATGACTCAGGGACACTCCTCCCTAATGCATGTACTGTTAACACTGCGAATTAGTACTTATGGATGTGGATGGTGTTGTGCAGAATGCTGCCAAAACTAAAAGAAACATTGTTGACACAAGTCAGGGAGACTTTTTGAAGACATGTACTGTTAAGGCGGTTGTCACACTGCAACGGAATTCGGACGGAGGAGCGGTGCTGCGGATATTTAGTTCAAGCGGAGATGCGGTGCCAGTGTGTTATACCTTGCGGTTTTTGTGTACAAATCAAGATTCTACAGTACAAGTTAAAAACCGCAGCACTGGACACCGCTCCGATGTGCGGAACAGTGTGACAACCGCCTAACTCTACGAATTAGTAGTTATGGATGTGGATGATGTTTGCTTGCATCCAATTGTTATGCAAAATGATTGTATACGTCAGGTCGTGTTAATAGTATCTTGCTTAAGCAGTCGGTATTCTAACCAAATGTTGATTTTGTTTGGCATTCGAATGACGCATTGTTGATGCCACTAAGAATTGTAGTAAAATTAATTTTGTAAATAAATTATTAACTCTAAGACCGTTTAAAACTAAGTAAGTATCTCTAAATGTAATTAAATTCACGAACTGTTTCAATTATAAGATTTTAGACTAATAACCAAATAGGTGTAATTATAAAAGTGTACCAATAACATAATCTTTCAGCTTTTTGGCCTCATTTTTTCATGCTGTTAGTTGTGAATTGTCGATTTTGAGAACCAAAATCTATCGATATTTAATGGCGCGCATTCGCCTCTAAAAAATAATTGCGTTGACATTTCGTCGCCATATTGCATAACACCATTCACCGGGACGCTGCGGTTTATCACAGGTCGACAAACTCAAACTGCGTCTTATCTTTGGAAATAAAAAATAATGAGAGTGATCCCAGAGCACGACGACCACGCAATATTGCATTTACAGATGTTACCTATACCTATGTGAAGCAATGTTTTATGTGAAAACTACACAATAGTTGGTGTAAGTTCGATTTATAATATCGATAACAATGAATAGACATTTCACTTAAATCTATCTCAACGATTCCTGACATACTTAAAGCGGTGGGATTTGAACATCATGAACTTATCCTAAATATTTATGCACATTCGGTATTCAGTGGCACTGGACTGATACAGGGTGATGACGATGGATTCGATATCCGGCGTTAGGATGTCGATACTACCCGTTCCCTTTCAACATACTTTAAAATCTGCAATAGTCATTTGTTGCAATTTTGTTATAGGTATAAAGTTAGAGGATTCAACGAGGGATAAAACCTGGACATCTCCGTTTAAAATCATAAAATCAAAAGTCTGGGGGGGTATTCGACCAATTTTAGAGATATAATGGAGATCTCTCATTTTCATCGCCATCCGTCACTTTTGACGTGTGCCTACTTGACAAGTGGCGATATCGCAACTTCGTCAATTCGGACGCGCAAAATTTTCGTTTCCTTTGTATGTGACGGCATAAATAACAGGCGCATACTTTAAATTGACCGCATAGTACGTGAAATTGGTCCGTTACGTTTCGTTCAAAACAGAAATTTATATACATGAATAACATTTTTGACAATCATTATCGCCTTCGTATTTCCAAAATTGAGATGAGATATGTCACTTTTAAGCTCATCGCATTTAAATGACAGTTCAATGGCGATATAACTGTTATCTAATGGAGATTTGACGGCATTCTCGAATTGGGCCCCAGTTTGTCAATACTTTCGTTTGACATATGTAATTACTAATAGAGTATATCATGTTTGCGATTAACTAATTACTAATTAGTTAATCGCAAACATGATATACTCTATCAATCACAACCTAACCTAATCGCATGAATACTATCTACATAAAAAGCAGGTGACTATGACCTGTCCACAAAGTCCATAAGCATTAAGCATTGTAAGTATTCTTCATACACCTTAGACACACTCATAGCTACAACAAGGATACCGACGCCATGTGTCATCCTGGAATACCTATAACGTATATTGTCCAGTAATTGTTACACAGAGTTCCAGCCAGTAAAGAGGTTAACGGACCTTTACCGAAGCGCGTCGTCAATGGGATCGGCGCAGGAGCATAACGTAACTTTCTAGTTTCATTCAACCTTTTCCTTGCACGACCAACGAAAATAATGACGGGAAATAAGGTCGTGACTTGTGTGTTGAGTCGGATAACTTGTTAACCTCGATCAATTTAAAAAAATACATGAAAAATTTTACTCTTAGTATTAACTAACGCAATTTTTTTCGGAAATATATATAAATCAAAGGAAAAGACTCGTAAACAGATTGAAAAAGTGAAATAACTTGAACCACTTCGCTAGCGATGTATTTCAAATGAAATGAGTTAGTACAAACGAACTTTAACGCACTCAGTCATTATTCAAAATTGGAATCGCAGACTATCGAAACTATCGAGGCGAGACCAAGGGTAGCAAGCCAAACTGCCGAAAGCAGGGGTGCTCACCTGCCATGACGATAGGGCAGGTGGCGCGCACCTGACTGCCATGCCACAGATACGATATTACGGAGATGTTTTATTTATAACCGGCATCGTAGGAATAAGGTACAAGGTAGTACAGTATCAGAATAACCTACTATTAATCGCGTGAACTTGCAGAGATAAATAAAATTGTATTCGATTTCTACTTCCTTCAGACTAGGGATTGCCATTCTGCCCATCGGATCCGGTATAATTTAGTCGCCTCCGGATCGATGTTCACCCGAAAATATGAATCTACTCTACTCGTAAACAGTAAATAACAATAATTTTTAAAGAAGCTCGCCACTTTTTCGAGAGTAAAAACGTTTGTCCAAGATATTTGTTCTATTACTTAGGTATATGAATTCTTGCTTTTGGGTCCAATATTTGATTAGTGGCAACTTGCAAGGCCAATATTTAGCACACAAGTAAATCCATAGCAAGTGCAATAGCAATAATATTAAAAACGAAATTGGACGGTTTTATCATGCAGCTAGGAAAAAAGTAGTAAAAATATAGGTACCACCTAATAGGGTACCTACTGAGTTTAATAGAGTGCACGGTCAAGGCTAAGCCACCACAGCACAACACCAATTACTAATGGCATATTATCTAACAGTTGCTAGTTTCAACCTGTCTGTGGTCTTCAGACGCAATACTGACGTGCATGCTATTTTAATTTCTTACTTACACAAGATGATTGATGCGCGACACGCGTGATTGATCACATTTTAAAATATTCCAAACATATACAACCTGTTAGCAATTATTTGGATAAATTGATATAGTTCAGTGCAACCTACCCGAAAGCCTAGCTTAGTTATGGATAAGTACCTAAATTAGAATGGACAGCGTTTGGTAGAAACGATATACATACGATAAAGTCATATCAATAAAAATAAATAATAATAATAATAGAACAGGTATGAAATTGAGATATATTGAGAGTATTTATTGCTTTTGGTAACTATGTCTACCTGTCACCGCTCTTATTTTTTTATATACTTAAATAGAGTCCAACTCAAAATTAGAAGCAATTGAGTGGTTAAAATGACAACAGGACATTTAAAGGAATTTTCTGAAAAAAAATGTGCTTTATAAACGCTACAAACAATATAAAACATACCTAGTCTATGGAATTAATAAATTACGACGTTTATCTTAGTCTGCGGTAAAAATAAAAAGAAACAAACTAAAATCGAATAATACGGCGTTTTAGCCACCTCTGTTTATTTACAAAACGTAAAACGAGCAAGAACTCGCGCCGCAACAATAAAAAGTTAACGAGATTTTAACTGTTACGTGAGTCAGAGGACAAATAAAATGCGCGGGAAAAATACTAATGTCTAATGTCATCTGGTTTCTCTCAAATTTTGTTTCCTCGGTCTTAGATGTAAGTACATGTAATTGGCATAAATATACCGATATTTAAATGAAACTGATTGAAAGACATACTGATGGCATTTAGACTATTTGTGCTACAATAATAATTGCATATGATACAAATGCGAAACATAAGTTTATTTTTTATACCATAAGTGAGGAACACGCAGACGAGCCGGTAGGCAGGTAGGTATAGTTAAAATTATCTAAAACATCCTAATGGTCATAAAGAGCTTATCTTAAGCAGTTCAGAAGGAAAAGAAATATGTAAAAATATATAGAGCATTGGTCATTGGTGTCCATTTGCTTCATAAAACTACTAGCTGTCCCTCGCGGTGTTACCCGCAGTTTACGAGATAAAAATATACCGGATTTTATTGAAATTGATCCATCCGTTTGAGCGCGAAGATGTAACAAACATACGAATTAGTATCACGAAAACACGCAGTGAGTTTTACTGAAATTGTAAATGAACCCACGCCACGGAGACTTCAGTTCGTAATTTTTCGAATTTAGAAAACCCCCATTGCTACCGGAAGGGCGCTAGTCAGAGTATCCCGCCGGTCGCCATGTCAGTCTTGTTTATGGCCAACGATAGTTTTCGTCCGGAACAGATAAGTTCATGGCGCACGCATAGTGCCACCCAAGATAATTAAAAATGGCATCCGGTCATTACGGATTGGTGATAATGACTAACAGGAAATGCTTTATCGCTCTGATTTCTTTACAGTAAAGATTTCACTCAGCAAACTTATATCTTAAAAAACCCGAACATATTTGGACTCTAAGACTATTGAACACATGCGACTAAAAGGATTTAAAAAAGTTTTCAAGCGGCATAGCAACATTTTAGGGTCATTCATAGGTACACATAGTAATTAGTACGAGTTAGCGTTACAGCAGCTATACATACGTATTTCCTGTGGATATTACATAAGTAATAGGCTTTAAAGCCTTAAATTCCTATGTAAAACCCTTTTATTCCTTTTGAAAGCTGTGTGATAAAAGTATATATATAATATATTGTCCACGGGAAACGCCTGTTTTTACGAACGAGTATGACCTTTTGAGTTTAGAACTACTTAGAACTAAAAATAGAAGTCTTTTTAGCTCCGATTCATTCTGATAGCTTTAAAGTACTTGGCTACGATGTGATGTAATTTGAACTAACATGACATTTGTTGCAATTCTATTGTCTATGACAAATACGCAAGCATTGTTCGAATTGCTCCAATTAACCGAACAAAGCATTATACAAATAATACTTCTGGAATATCTGTGGACATTTATGTTTGTTTTAAGATTGAGAACTATGTTCTCCATTTGCTATGATTACTAATAAATTGGCCAGTAGAATTGGATAACAATAATTTATGACTGGGGTGTATGCGCTTAATACCCTGGGCCTTTGGACAGCAAAGAAACTATATTGACATTTTACTAAAAATGGAACAAAAATAAGATTCGGAATCGGTAGTTGCAGTAAATGTATAGATGGGTATATCGCGGACAGGTATCACAGGTAGGTATGCTTAAATCAGTAGTGGGGGAGTGCTCCGGTGGATTCTCAATTGAATAAATTATATGGCATTGAATTGAAATATGCATTTTATTGCCTTGTTTTTTAACCTTGCACAAACAATGAAACGTAACAATTCTAGAAATTGATCATAGTATTTAAGAAAAGAATACACTAATTTACTACATTATTGTTTTAATGACGTTTCGTTTTAAGAACTATTGTTGTTCACAATTAAATTGGGAAAGGGCTGAGTGCAGGGGGCTTTGTATATCTTAAACTTTAAGGGGCCTATAAAACGGAGAAGAAATTATATTGATTCAAAGAAATTAGTTCGTAAACTTGCATTTCAATATCTTGTAAGAATCATGAAAGTTTGTAAATTGTAATTGGTTTATTTTCTGTTAGTTTGTTGAGTTTTGTATTCCACTGGGCAGGTAATGCATGAGACAGATCCGTTGCCGTTAACGCTAATTAAACTAGTATTTTATGAACATAAATTATAAATATCAGAATTAGTTATCAATGCAAAGGTCAAATTCATTGCAAAATACAAAATCCGGTCAAGATCGAACGATAATCACGTGGTTTTAGGATGTATGAAATGTTTTATTACAAGTACAAAATATTTAGTTTCTTCAAACGCAAAAAGGAAGTGAGAAATCGTGTTCCTACTTATCGAGTTCTATAGATGCCAGGTTACCGATAAGATAAATTGTAAATATAGACATTATTTTTGTAGATGGAAAGTATAAAAAACAAATGAAACGCACCGTAGTTTTGGCCTGCGGCTTGCGCACGCGCAGTGACATGTACGCGCGGTCCATCGCCGCCACCGCTCCGTTCGTCCCGCACAGCATGTTCAACATAGACACACCAACATACAGGCCACGGATAACCAGGTCGATCCAAATAATTCACGTACCAACATAAAGTTAATGATACTGTCTAAAGTTCACTTATGGTCGATCGTTTGCAATACCTTCAACATAACATACACATCAACATGTTTGTGAGATTTTTTAATCACTATCGCATGTGGTGTCTCGCTTACAATATATTTAACATGAACCAACATAAATACATGAGAAGATTAGCTATGATGAGTACAGTTCGTACGGAGTAGATACTAATGAACCAATTAATATCAACATAAGATCCAACGACCAAAACTTCACTTGCCTCGATATGTAATGGTTATAAATTGGTTCAATTTAAACATTGTTCAAAAAATATTAATTGTTATAACATCCGATCGCATGATACACATTATAAATAGTTAATGTAAACAAATATTATGCATCATCAACATAACGCGACTATCAATTTGCACTTAACATAAAACAAAACCGATATTACACTATCTATAGTCACATTCACAAGTCCACTGTTCAAAAATGTACAGTGCAATTCACAACCGATAAACTGTCAATTCATATAGATCAATTACTCAGTGCAATCCGCAATGCACGATGCACAGACTATACACACACGTCAACACCGCGCGCTATGCGCTTACGCATGAGGACTGGCTGCGCACGAGACGCTCCCCCCTACTACTATTTTCGGCATCCCCTCCAACACAAATGCCGGTAATGTCAGTTTTTTATTAGGAGGGGTTAACGGACTTTATTGTCGTTTTATAATATGTTGTTTTAATATAATGAACGCGATAATGCGGTGATAAAGGGACGAGGTGTGTCTACTCGTGTACTATCTGTATGGAGATGTTCTAAATTTCTAAAAGAATGAAGCTTTGAAACCACGTATGCCTCATATTAATTTACATATTAATATCAAAAAAAAAATAGAGATTCAGCAACATTATTTGCTTTAAATATAGTGAACAGCAAAGGCTACTGATAATGAAGCAGAATGGCGATCCTAACCTGAACAAAATTGTGGAAAAATATGTAAAACTCTAACTACTGTCTTCGTATGTGCAGTAGATACATCTTCATATGGACCTCTCTATACAGAGATACATCATAGAGTTAATTCAGTCTTTACAGATATGGAATCGTGTCTACGACGTATTTTCCCGATACTTACGAATGAACAGATATCGGCAGTCTATTACATAAATATTAAATTTTGAATATGATTCATCGATCACGTCGCATTCGTAATCATATATAATCCAATATTAGAATATAATTAATAATCACGCCATACTGTTGAGTATGCTATGGATAGATCAAGGCTGGATACGAATTTGCGTTCATAATTGTAAGTTAAACGTACAAGTTGTCCATTAAACAAAAAGCGAAGCTGCAGAGCTAGCACATCTAGCGGCGACTTAGGTAGTCACGTGGTAATGGTATAGACATCACATATCGCTCATCCTTCTCGAAAGAGATAGACAATATTTGTCGCGCGGTAAAGAGCCGCATGTCCATCCGCGATTGCCAACCATGGACGAATATGGCTAAGACCGGAGGACACAATTAGTAATAGGAAACCGTGAGTCAGTATTTGCGCATTGCATTCCGAGACGGTTGCACTGCCGTAGCAGCAGCAGGGAGCGTGATAGTGTCATCACAGACGATTTAAATTAGTAAAGATTTAGCAAGCACGACAGGACATAATGTTTTACGCAATTGACATTTTGAAGTCCTTTGTGCAGTTATGCAAAAATATAATTCGCAAGTAGCGTCATCATTAGAATAGCTGTTTTTCCCGTTTAGATCAGAGTATTATAATTCAGAACCCATATAGGGTTTCATTATTATCTTGGAGCGACTGGCATCTGACCTCCGTAACCCTTGTGACAGCCAGCCCACGTACTTCTGTCAGCTGAGCCTCAAAGTAATAGTAGCTACACGTGAAAAGTAAACTTAGAATCCCAGCGAGTCTCAGACATATTAAAATCCATATGTAAAGGGTTTACTCACGTCGTTTCTGTCGAATATTGCTCCAAAAGTTTCGAATCGGTTCGCGATTCATGATCTGGAACTCCGATCAGTCGCGGTAGCGGTCAATCGTTCGCTGCGCGCCAACGATCTGTACGCGCTATCTGGTAAGTTAACCTTTTTCATATTTATGTATTTGGCCACTGAGTGAGTGCCACAAGATGGGCAGCGTAGGCGCAGCAGGCCTAGACGGAGATGGCGGGATGACCTGGACATGTTCCACAACAGCTGGCCGAAAGAGGCATCTCATCGGGAGTCGTGGAAATCAAAGGGGAGCCTTTGCCCAGCAGTAGGACACCAAACAAGTTAAAAAACAAAAAACATATATATGTATTTTAATATGTCTGGTTTATTCTTTTTCACCCAGCAAATTCAGAATATTCAACTTTGGCTGCACTAGGATCGGCTAGGATTGCGGGTACAGTAAATGACGAGGTTCCAATCTACACAGCTTGTGTGTGTGTGTGTGTGTGTGTGTGTGTGTGTGTGTGTGTGCGTGCGTGCGTGCGTGCATGCGTGCGTGTGTGTGTGTGTGTGTGTGTGTGTGTGTGCCGCCGCTGCTCCTGGATCATGCTGCGTAGGTAAAACATGACATGCTAATTATAATACAGTTAATTTAGCTTGAAAAACTGCATTGATTAATTATTGTTGACTGTCTTACATAATCTGGACGCAATCAATCATTCATTAATGACGTTACTCGTACATCATGCCAATAATTAGCGCAATCATTAATTTCATCATTTTGGAGTGCATATATTTTACTTCTGACTTTATAAAACATTGAATCAATTTTATAACTGTCAATGTATCAATTTCATACATTTTTTTAATGCATTCCTGGAAGGGAAGTACAACCAACAGTTATAGTAATTTCTAAAATATCGTATAGTGAGCCTACAGTCCTTGAAAAGGTGCATTATTTATCTTCAATTGAGGTGCACTAAATATAAACAATGATTGAATCATTAAATTATTTACTAGGTTGTAAAAAAAGTCATCCAAGTCTACTTGGATACGGCGACATCCACTAACTATCATATCATAAATTAGTAGATTTTCATGAATATTATGATAAATATATATTACTTAATATTTTCGACTTATCCTGCAGTCCCCCAATAGAAAGTCCCCCAGTTAATTAAAAGATTAATTTTCTCAATGAGTTTGTGTCCATTTCGGCTTCCTTAATTAAGGCACTTACCCGCTAATGAAGCCTAATCGCCTCTCGTTAACCGACACGTTGACCGCATTAGCCCCATCTCACTAGTTTCATTTGCGTGCAAAAAGGACCGAGCTATTAAATTGAAATGTTTGCAATTGTCGCCAAAACTTGTTAAAAATAATGAAACGGTCGCTATAACAATAGGTAAGTAAGTTGACGACATATTTTTTAGATCATGCTGTCATGAAAGCGACAAGTTGTATTCTGATGTTTTTTTGCGAACTATTTGCGAATATAAGTAGATTAGCCACATCTAAATAAATTTCAATTTCAGTTCTTAAAAGTAGTAACGGCTTATGTGAAAACATGTTATCATTAAATGGACGATTGTCAAATGCTTTTAACTCAACATTAACTCATTTGTATTTCCGAAAATCTACCTTCTTCAGACTGCCAGCTGCTCCCAGAGGGCCCAAGATCATATAAGAGGGCCTGGGCAAAGCCTTTTACAGACATGGAGCCCCAATCTTTGTTTAGTACAACTGGCTGCAACTTCCTTTGTCGAAAAACCACGTGTCTCTCTCATGGTAACATTCATCGCGCGAAAAGGGTCATACCGCGTATATATGTCCCATCCCAGGGTCCTCGTTCACCTATTTAACTACACTACTGAGAGATAGCCGCAACAAACTTGCTATAATGAGTCCATTCCATTCAAATCATGACAGTTGTCGCGTCTCATCACGATCGACTGTCACGAATGTTGGTAGAAAGCGGACAATTTGACTATCGCACGCAGCCAGCATACTGATTGGTCCGGTGCATGCAGATGCGATAGGCATCTGTTTTTTTCGACGAAACTGCTAATTACGATTTCGCGTTGACATACTGTCACGCTTGTATTTTAAATCGCTGCTATTTGTCATGCTTTTGCTAATACCTAAGTATTGACTAGTACTGAAGTCGTATATTCGTTGCAAAAATTTGCTATAGCTAGTGGCCTAAATCGGTCGGGATGCTAAACTCAACTTTTTGTCTGGTTCACGACAAGATGGGATTATTTATACCATACGAATTGACGTTTTTTGGTTAAATAAACAAATCTCTCGATATATCTAGAAGAAATTAATTGAAGTTAAGAATTAAACACGCTTTATACAATAAAAAATGATACAATTTGCGTCAACAAATAGAACAAAAAGCATTATGACTTAAATCAAAGAAGAGATCATAGTAATCTACTCAATCCACGAAATCAGCTGTTTTTCTCTGGCCGACAAAACAATGCCGCAGTCTCAGAAAAAAAACAAATTGAATCGTTGACCGGAAGCCGGCATTTGAGCGCTGCGGCGTGACCAAACTCAATTGCTTGATTTGTGAGTCGAATTGAGTTGATGGCTGACATGTTGTCGACGCCATGTTTAAGTTGGGTATAATTAATTAGCTGCAATGCGAGATGCCTCATTCAATCAAGACCACCACGGTCTTGATTGAATGAGGGATTCAACAAATGGGGTTGCAAAGTTTTCATACGAGGATTTACTATTGTTGATATCAATATGAGAAAACTCTGCCTGTACCTCCGCGCTCTCCATATCTTCATTATGGAACATTGGTTCCCTAGCTACCTTCAGGTGGCGATCTAGGTTTGCAACATTTAAAGTATCGTAGCTTGCAAACGGATAATCCGGTCTCACTGCCTTTTTTGTTTTTGTTTTTTTCATTGAGTCTTGTCTGTCAAGGGGCTTCCTTTCCTAGCTATGTTTGATAGAAATAGAAGCCTCCGAGATATTAAACTTTCATTGGAACTAGTGACTGGATGTTAGCCAATATAACGTTTAGAATTATTAATTTTATGGCTATGCTCAGGTTTAGTAACCATCTTTTCTACGCTACTCGTTAAGTTAGGGTCTCATGATGACTTATGTGGTTTTATTTTTAATAAAAAATCTCCGATAGTTATGAAACAGAACTTCTCGTATCTCTCCACTGGTAAACGTACGCTTAATTTCCAGTATATCACTGACATAACGTTACAGCTACTAAACGGTTGTTTAATTGCCGTACACTACACTGCACGCTACAGATACGGCGCGGGCGCAGCGTGGGAACTGGGCCCGTGGCGACATGTGAACGGCCCGATTAGATCAGATTGCCTTATAGCGGTCACATCTTAGTTCTTGGTGCAACACGGGCAGGTATGGCCTTGTAGTACAGGGCCTGTACCTAACAGTGCAGAGTGGAAATCATCTTCATCGGCCTCTAACATCTATAAAAAAATATTAAAGCAACGTCCAATAAAGAGATTTGATAGGTCAGATCAATTCGGGAGTGGCAATAGGATTATCATTATCAATTTGTCAAAGAAAATGCAGGGTTACGCGAACGAAATACACTTTCTGTTATTTATCTATTAAGATCAAGACAGTCCCCCGCCAGCCTGTACTAGTTACCTATAGTTAGCCCTTAGCCGTAGCCGTAGTATAGCCCTTGACATTATTATGTATGTTCTGGTTAGCGTTCAACGATTACAAATCATGTGTTTACTAGTTGGCCAGTCTGACCTACTTATAACTGCTCATAGAATAAGTATACGAAACGGGTGATTCACGGCCAGTCTAAACAGTCTAAGTGCACTTTGTTTATGGTTTCTAGAGGTTACTTCACTACTGGCGGCAGAAATTGTTTGAAATATTAAAACTTACATGAATTACAAAGGTGATCTCAAAATGCTATTACGAATATTTTAGAAGGATTAGTAATTCGAATTAAAGGATTATTCGTTCATGGCAAACGTGAATAGAAACCTTAAATCATTTAATTCAAATCGAAGATGGTTGAATGCTGGATCAGAATATATGTTTTTTATTTTACATTTCTATAATATTATTTTGAAAGTGTTTGAAAGCCACAAACTGCAAGTAGGTATTACCACCACTAGGTACACTAATTGTAAAATGGAATTAAGAGACCTTATTCCTTTTAAAATGCTGATTGTTTTAGTCATTTTTCTATATGATCAAACATGTTTCCTAACATTTTATTGATGTTACAACCTAGAACAGGTCTATTGGGATTTTTTGATATATATTTAAAACCTACCGTTTGAATTTTTCATTGATAACTTTTGTTTCAAAAACTACTCGAAATCGACAAAATTCACGCGGAAAATTAGTATTTTCAACTTTTCTTCGACTGCACGCAATGAAAGCGTGAAATAGCTATACCTAGAACTCGGGGAAAAGTATTATTCACTTTAAAAAGTTGGTTGAAATTATCATAATATTTGAAATAATATGAAAAAAAAATATTTAAAAAAGAATAAGGTCTCTTAATCCCTTCTAAGTTCTGACAGAATATCAATGAAGTGACAATGAGAGGAGTTACAATCGACTCACTCGTGATGAGCCACATGTAACGTCAAGCGGAAAATGGTGTGTCCCAGCCGTAATCACAAGAATGCAGAGTTGGTCTAATGCCCACAGCACAAGCCTTTTAGAGCCTATTATGGGACTAGAACTATTTGTGTGTGGTTGTCCGATATTTATTAACGACGCGTTTGGCTCGGTTCGTAGACACCTGCCTACTGAGACGGCGGTCCCGGGTTCGAATATTTGTGTGATGAACTCGAATATTTGTTCTTCAGTCATGGATGTTATCTATATATGTATTTATATATTATGTATATCGTCGTCTAGTACTCATAGTACAAGCTTTGCTTAGTTTGGGACTAGGTCGATTTGTGTATGATTGTCCCTTAATATTTATTTATTTTATTTATTTATTTATTAAAGAGTGATTGACCTTACTTGGATTGTGGATTCTATGACATTTGACCTATACCTATCTAATTCATTCGTGGCCGAGGCATAAAAATATCCACTTTTGCATTGTATTACTATGTAGTAGTATAATGTGTAACTGGTTGCCAAACTGGGTATTATGTGCTATGCTACCTACCTCTCTAGCAAACAATCTTTTCACTTCTCCTGCTCAAAAAGTACCGCGTTTTAAGTTCGCAAAGCGGGGCTAAAATAGTACATTTAGCCCCTAGGGTTTAAAAGGAAACCATATAATCCCATACAAATTTCTATGACCCTGAAAAAAAAATCTTGTTACCGGCCAGCTACATATTATTTACAAATAAAATAAATCAACGTGCAACCTGATCAGATCGACCCAATTAAAAAAATAAAGTAAAAAGTTTTTATTCACAATGTACTGGAATATTAACTGAAATTTAATTAACAAAAAAATATTTCAGTCGTTTTTTTTTCAGTCGAAGTGAAAAACAGAGTGTTTAACACGGGGCTACAAGCCATTATGACACTCAGATTTATTTGGCCTCGCTCACTTCGTTCGCTCGTCCAAATAATTACCTCGTGTCATATAATGGCTTGTTTTAGCCCCTTGTCAAACAATCTACTATTAATGATTGCAAGCTGAAATAACTTCATTCTGCTGATTTCTCACTAAGAAAAACAGCCATTTCAACGTATACCGTAGCGTCCCATAAAATCAATTCAGTCACAGTCAGTGTTTTTAAAAGAAACGTTAATGGATTTCGACAGTTTCAATACACGTGTACGGAAAAAATGAGTAAATATCTAGTATATGCAGTTATAAACGGTATCAGAAACTTGTTTAACCTGGATATGTGATTTTTGTATAAATATTAACACTGACATAGGTTAACAAGTGTAACGGTGACCTTTTCACATTTACACGATAACTCGACCGATGCACAGTTACCGTATGACTCCCTATACATAGCTATAACCCATAGATACTGTATGAGAATTCATATCTGTCACATTGACGGGATCAACTAAAATGTTTATCGCAACAAAGCTCATAAATAAAGTGAAAAAAAATGGTAGGGTTGGTAATCATGCTGATCTATAATGGCTATGATTACTGGGAACGCTTTAGTTGATATCCGGAAAGTGACAGACAGGACTGAGTGACTGGGAAGTAAATATTGCAGCTTTCATGTTAGCGTATATAGTCTGGCTAATGAAATAAAGTTTTGGCGGGAAATTTAAAAAATCTGCGGCATGTCACACTTTGTGTACCTAGTAAGAATTATAGTTTTGATACTAGAAAATATTTTTGTTTTTTATGCATACGTAAACTACCTAAGGAAATAATTTTAATATATGTTGATGTGCACTCATAGTCAGCTTACATAATTTCTAACACTATGTACAGTATAGTGTATGTAACGACAAACACATATGTTTACACTTTCTAACCATATACAGGGCGAAAAATTAAATGTATTGTAAATAGGACCTAGATCGATAACACCATCCATCCATACTAATCCATACTAATATTATAAATGCGAAAGTGTGTCTGTCTGTCTGTCTTTTACCTCTTCACGCTTAAACCGCTGAATCGATTTTGATGAAATTTGTCTGGAGATAGTTTAAGATCCGAGGAAGGACATAGGATAGTTTTCATCCTGGAAATTATCCCTAAAAATATTGGAAAGTGAGTAAGTAATTCATGATGACATTGATGACCCTGTCGGAAATGTAATGATTAGACCAAAAGCACAATTGCTCTTACATTTGCTTAGGCGCTTTAAATAATCCCTTTTCTTAATTAAGGTGATTAGGTGGATATATATCGTGTTGTACGAGGTCGCTTCCATACTTCCTAGTTCCACGCGGACGTAGTCGCGAGCAAAAGCTAGTAATCTAACTAAGCACTATGCCAAATTTCAACTCAATCGGAATGTTAGAACTAGTAAGTACATAAAGTATCAAAATTATTTATAGAGGACCCACCTACTTAATTGTTTAAATCATAGACATTTGGTGATACCACAAGGAAATATCTGTCAACATTATTTGGCTAGCCAGACTAACGTATCCTCTTATAGTTATAATATAAAACATCATAGAGGGCAAGTGCTAATTTTCGAGTGGCTGAATTATTTAGTCTCGCGCAATCTTAGCCTGCCAGACACCTATATGAAATTGAACCAATAGCATTTGTATTTTTGTGCTATGTATTACAAATATTTGCATCCACGCCGATTACTATTACTACCGCGATACAGGCTCAGCGTAGTGCGGGGTCCCCAGGTAATAATGGATTTTAACATGTTATGCACGCCTTACATACTATTTCTTTCTGTACTTTATTGTTGTTTTTTTTTTGCAATAAATGATTTTTTTTTATCTGAAAACACAATAGCGCCTACCAATTTTGTATCTGCGGTACCGCAACAACTGTATCGCACAGGGCATGGAACCTGCAACGGTGCATGGAGCAGAAGCGGGATGGACTTATATGGTGTCACGTGAACGAAAAAGAGAGGTCGGAAATATTGCTGATCGGTTGACACATTTTGATGCTAAGTTTCTAGAGACAATTGTCTTTAGAAACGGTACGGTTCACTGATGTGTACAGTCTATAAGATCTTTAAGATGAAATCAAGTCAATTTTAACTTCTAAGATTTAGCGCCAAATAAATAGGTACCTAATACAAATATTAGACCGATACCGAGTCCCAGAACAGATTCTATTGCAATTTAAGAAAAATCTTCAAAGATGGCCATGTATTTGAACTTCGGCGCCGGCGCCGAACGCTTTAGGCAAATTGTTAGCATTCCGATAGCCTAATTTGAATCACAAGATCTTTTATCAAGTTATATTTATATTTATTCTATATAGATAAAGGTTTATTTGTAGGGATTTATCTTGACAATCATTTGACAAGGTAGAAATAACTATTTGGACAGTATGTTGTAAAAATATTACACAGAATATCATTCACGAAAATGTGTCAACAGTATTTACGAGGGGCGTTCAATAAAAAGTGAGAATAAGTATGTTATAAACAACTTTTATTATATGTCATTTTATTTTTCGACATAGTCACTTTTTAGCATAATACACTTAGTATATCTTTTTTCTAAACTTAAAATTTCATTTTAAAAAAAGGTCTCATCTTGAGTACTTAAAAAATCTTGTACTGCAGCGACTACCGCGTCGTCGTCTTCAAATTTCTGGCCTCTCAGGTATTCTTTCAATCTCGGAAATAGGTAGAAATCACTGGGGGCGAGATTCGGTGAATACGCAGGATGCTTAAGGATATCGAACCCAGCATTACGAATTGCAGCCATTGCAACGGCGGACTTGTGTGCCGGGGCATTGTCCTGGTGGAACAGCACAACTTTCGAGAGTTTACCTCGCCGTTTTTCGCGGATCTCATTGCGCAATGTTGCTATTTGTTTAGCACATAAAGTGCCCGTAATAGTGGCTCCATGCTCGAGATACTCAATCATTACTACCCCTTTATCATCCCAAAAAACAGAGCCCATGCAGCACCGGCAGATGGGCCCACCTTGAATTTCTTCGGAGTTGGAGATGATGGCCTTTTTCATGTCATAGACTGCAGTTTCGTTTCAGGGTCGTAATGGTGGAGCCATGTCTCGTCCATTGTTATAAATCGCGCCAGAAAAAGTTTCCGGTCTTGCTTTATCAGGTCCAAAGCTTCTTGGCAAATCTCGACTCTAGTTTGCTTTTGCGTGTCAGTAAGCATTCTTGGTACCCAACGCGCAGATATCTTTTTCATACCCAAGCGTTCATGTAAAATATTATGCACGCTCCCCGTTGAAATCTTTACATTTTCAGCAATAAAACGAACCGTGACACGACGATCCGCCAAAACTAAGTTTTCGACTTTTTTCACAATTTCTTCAGTTACTGCTGTAGTAGGGCGTCCGGAGCGGGGGTCGTCCATGGTCGATGTTCTTCCACGTCTAAATTCGGCGCACCAACGTGCGACTGTCGAATACGGAGGAGCATTAGACCCTAAAGTGTCCCGCAGATCTAAATTGACTTGGTCCGTAGAATTTTTGGAGTTTATTGGAGTTTACTCCTTAAGAATCGATTTTCATATATAAGCCCGGGGTATGAAAATTATGGGGTATAAAATCGAACGTATCTGCCGTGCTAATTTAAAAAGTCGTATCTCAGTATACGATCGGGGTAAAAATACGACTTCTTAATTTAGCAGGTTATGCGTTATGCGTTATAGACTAAGGTCCCGATATAAAATAAACTTCACCGAGATATGCAATATATTTATTGACATTTTAAACTAAATATAAAATACATTTCATCAAATAAACATCTCTGTGAAGGTCATTTTATATCGGGAGCTTAGTCTATAACGCTTAACGCATAACCTGCTAAATTAAGAAGTCGTATTTTTACCCCGATCGTATACTGAGATACGACTTTTTAAATTAGCACGGCAGATACGTTCCAAAAATATAAGTATTGCGAGGATTGACGTTTGGTTGTCAAAGGCGACGGTTGAAAATTTTATCAAATTTTATTTTATTTATAAGTTAATTCAGTTTTAGAGTCCTTTTCGCTGTTTTTGCGATGAGTGAGTCAAGTCGAGGTGTCGTGAGTGATACGTCACTTTTAGAATGTGGGCAGCGGGCAGCTCTGTCGTGGCTATCTGAAGTGGAGTTTGATAATAAGGCAGGGCCGAGTCAATCGGATATTGTATCGAACGCTGAGTCCATGTCGGATGTGCGGCATATAGCGGTGAAGCGTGCTTGTGGTCTGAGCGACGAAAGCTGTGTTTGTAGTGATAGTTTTATCACAATAGGCAGGAAACCTAAACGCTTGAGGGTTTTAGCAACCGCCAAAACGCAGCTGGAGCCGGACGGTGTGCCTGACAAGCTATTTGAAGTTTATATAGTGTCAAAAGAAGATTTACCGAAACAGATTGGTTTGGCAAAGTTGCTGCAATTTAAGGGTATAAAAGGAATTTTATCCGTCAAGTTTATGGGAACACGTAAAGTTCGCATACAGTTTAACTCTAAGGATGATGCGGAGAAGCTTCTGGCTTCTCAGGAGGTTAACAATGAGACGAGACGTTCTTATTGGTCTAATATGGCATGCTGCACTTATGGAATTATAAGGCAGGTTGAGTTGGAGGTTGAGGAAGACGAATTTTTAAAGAATATTGAAGGGTCTGAAGACATTTTGTCAATATGTAGACTGAACTGTTGGGATCATGATGGGTTAAGGCTGAAGCTATTCGTCTGTGTTTTAAGGGAACTTCTTTACCGCCATATGTTTATGCCTACGGTTGCCGATTTAAGGTAAATCAGTACCTACACTTTCCCGGTTACCCAATGTTCAATGTGTTGGAAGTTCGGTCATCTGAGCAGGTTTTGTCCTACTACTAAAGTTACTTGTCCGAAATGCGGCGGGGAGCATGCCAATTGCGAAACGACTATTTTTAGATGCATTAATTGTAAAGGCAGCCATATGGCCTTAGATTAGTCGTGCCCGGTTTTTGTGAAGGAGTAAGAAATTCGCAGGATTATGTCTGCTGAGGGATGTATATATAAACGGGCTTTTTGGTTGTATATGCAAAATAAGGAAAAAAAGGATACGGATGTTTGTAGTCAGGATGCGCCATCTGTTTTTGAGAATGACTTAAGTTTTGGAAAGTCATATAGAGATGCTGTTTTGTCGAAGCCGTTACAATCTAAAGAGTCTGAAGATTCTGTCTGTCAGGCTGAGGGCCAGCGATCAGTAAGTCAGTACAGATTAGAGAGCGAGCCACAACAAGAGGTTCGTAAGCCGCGGAAGTCAAAAAGAGTAACAGATGAGAAGAGGTCCGAGTGTCTATTGGTCAATCAGCCTACTATTGAGCGGGCTGATATGGAAGATCAAAGACAAAATAAGGACAAGAAGAAGAGACGTATTACTTTTGAAAGGCTGGTTGAGAAGACGAAGGATATTTTGTTTTCTACCGAAAGTTGGGAGGAGAAGTTCAAAACGCTGTTTGGAGTTGTTGTTAAGGAGATGTTGGATTTATTTAAGGATTTTTTTAAGGAAGGTGATTTTGTACGTTTGTTTTTGTCTAATGTAAATGGCTAGGTCTAATACCAGATCTTTCTTGAATGTAATGTTCAATTCAATATTGGCGGAACCCTTATCGGAATTGGCTAAATTTGTATACAGTTTTTTTTATGTAAATAGTGTATACAAATTTAGTTGTTTTCGTGTACATGTTATTTTTAAGTTTATACGGTTTATGTTTTTATTTATCTATGTCTTTTAGATGAATGATGTTGTGTATTAGGCCTGCTGGAGCTGGCATGTTCAACAAAATGATCAAAGCTCCTTAATTAATAGATAAAAAAAAAAAAAAGTATTGCGATACTACGGTAGAAAGGTCGTATCTTTGTATGGATTTCATAGTAAGATACGGTTTTTTTTCCGTAGCACTGCAGACTGTAGTAACTAAACTAGCCGCTCGAGGGCGCTTTACATCACGCTTCCTTATTTAGTTACTACTCATGATCTCTCCAATTTGTTAAAAATGAATCGGAAGTAAATTTTCCTTGTAAAATATTGTAATTTTGCTGTATATTATACTCGTATATTAATATTATGTACCTTCTCGTTCTTGTTTGCAGCACCCAACAGGGTACATAATGTGATACTTAAACTATTTACTAATCATTATGTGCAATAAACGTATTGAGTATTGAGTATATATTTTATAATCGTTCTTAAGGCCAGGCGCGCACCACGATTTTAGTCGCGCGATAATTTTGTCGCATAAATGCAAGATATGGGTTTATATGCGAGTGCGCGCACCACGATTTTCATAAACCCAGAAGTACGCTTATTTCTGCGACAAAATTATCGCGCGACTAAAAAAAATCGTGGTGCGCGCCTGGCCTGAAGAGTAAACTCCAGTCGTGCGTCGGAGCTGACACACACACTTTTTTTTTTTTCAAACACAAGTATTTGATAACGGCGCGAAGTTAAGTTTTCTCCATTTTCGCTCACGTACTCCATAGCGTTGCAAAGAAATGGCAACAAGAAGCAGTTGGATTTTTTGACGTGACAACGTCTTAAATTAGGTTGCGCTCGGAGTCACTCATGAAAAATTGTAACGCCCGCTCACGTCTGATGAGAGAGACAAAATATATTTCTATAGTTAAAATTTGTAAAATGTGTAATCGAGCATTACTGTAACAAGGGGGAAGAGGGAAGAGGGAAGAGGGAAGAGGGAAGAGGGAAGAGGGAAGAGGGAAGAGGGAAGAGGGAAGAGGGAAGAGGGAAGAGGGAAGAGGGAAGAGGGAAGAGGGAAGAGGGAAGAGGGAAGAGGGAAGAGGGAAGAGGGAAGAGGGAAGAGGGAAGAGGGAAGAGGGAAGAGGGAAGAGGGAAGAGGGAAGAGGGAAGAGGGAAGAGGGAAGAGGGAAGAGGGAAGAGGGAAGAGGGAAGAGGGAAGAGGGAAGAGGGAAGAGGGAAGAGGGAAGAGGGAAGAGGGAAGAGGGAAGAGGGAAGAGGGAAGAGGGAAGAGGGAAGAGGGAAGAGGGAAGAGGGAAGAGGGAAGAGGGAAGAGGGAAGAGGGAAGAGGGAAGAGGGAAGAGGGAAGAGGGAAGAGGGAAGAGGGAAGAGGGAAGAGGGAAGAGGGAAGAGGGAAGAGGGAAGAGGGAAGAGGGAAGAGGGAAGAGGGAAGAGGGAAGAGGGAAGAGGGAAGAGGGAAGAGGGAAGAGGGAAGAGGGAAGAGGGAAGAGGGAAGAGGGAAGAGGGAAGAGGGAAGAGGGAAGAGGGAAGAGGGAAGAGGGAAGAGGGAAGAGGGAAGAGGGAATTAATAATATTTTTAATAATAATAATAATAATCATATCAATAAATATTCTACCGAGAATAAGACGTTGTCACGTAAAATCTTCCTTCGCCCGTAAAACCGACTTTACAGGCAACCATTTTTTTTTTTCATGAGCAATACGCTAGTTAGATTAACTTTACCGGCCAGTAATTAATTTCCTAATATTGAAAGAGTTTGCATCTCATTCTCACTTTTTATTGAACGCCCCTCGTAAAGTACTTATCCAACAGTATGTACTTTTAACCCTCCGTAGTAATGTTGAACTTTGACGGCCATTTCTGACTTTTAGACCAGTCTAAGTGTAGTTAGTCCCATATATGTAGTATATACATTTGATTTCAATAAAAAATAGAATCGATTGACAATGTAAAAAAAAAATATATGGTTGCCTGTAAAGTCGGTTTTACGGGCGAAGGAAGATTTTACGTGACCGTCTTATTTTCGGTAGAATATTTATTGATATGAATATTATTAAATTGCACAATAGGAACAAGGAATTGAATGAAAATAAGAATTGCACAAATTTTAACTATAGAAATATATTTTGTTTACTAAAACATTGTACATGTAAACTTAAACTTAACTAATTCCTATTTGAGTGATTTTGTTGAGGATAGGACGATGATAGGAGAAATATGAAATGAAAGGAAGTGTTTCTGCTGTAATGTGTCTTGCGAAAGTTAAGTCGATGGTTGTTCCTTTTAACGTAGAACGTAATTTGCTTATATAGAAAAAATTATAATCCCTCTTCCCTCTTCCCACATTTTAAAGTTTCTATTCTAATTTTAAAATATGGCTTCCATCAGGTTAATGATGATTTCGCCAATTTCAAGTTTGCTCGTAGAGCATGCCGTTGTTCGGTGAGGTTTTGCTTTTTGTAAATTGATAGCGATTTACAAAAAACCACGCGGTCTACCGGGCCTTGACCCAAGAAGGGCTATGTACGCTTCAAGTTGAATTCTTCATTAACCATTCACTCATACGTTAGTTCACTGCACAATAGGCTATCAATACTACACATTGAACAACCAACATGAATAAATAACGAACAACTAAACTTAAAGGCATGCGGCCATCTTAAGTCACAAACCGGAAGCATTTTAAAGTTTGAGAATCTGTGAACAGCATGATGACGTAGGCTTGTGTCAGGCACGTGGTTCCCCTTCCCTTCCACGGCGCTACAAAGTATTGCTACAATTACGTCATCTTAAAGTATTGCTACAATGACGTCATCTTTTTTCGTATGCGCGGCCGGCGTTCATCAATTTATTAGACGTTGTCACGTCAAAAATTCGTCATTTCTAATATTCTACTTATACTTCGAAAAGCCTGCCATTTCACGTTGCTGCGTTGGCCGAGTCAAACTGATAAATCCATTTATGCCGTGTTAGGGATTGGTATTGTTACACAAATTGCCGTTATTTTCAGGCGTGCGAAACAATATTTTGCGTCCGTTTCAGGCCACCAACTATCAGATGATATAAAAACCTGAAATTTAGATATACCCTACAAACGTATCAATAAATATATGTACAATAAAACATAAAACAATATATAACTTAAGCATTTACATTGAAATTTATTTCCAACCAAGATTTATTCATCATCATCATTTCAGCCACAGAACGTCCACTGCTGAACATATGTCTCTCCCAGTGACTTCCAGATCGGCCGGTTGGAAGCGCCCTGCATCCAGCGGCTTCCTGCAACCTTTACCAGGTCGTCTGTCCACCTGTATGTGTTGTGGGTGGACGTCCCACGCTGCGCTTGCCGATACGTGGCCTCCATTCGAGAACCTTTCTGCCCCATCGGCCGTTCTACGTGCTATGTGCCCCGCCCACTGCCACTTCAGCTTGCTAATCCGTCGGGCTGTATCAGCGACTTTTGTTCGTTCACGGATCTCCTCATTTCTGATTTGATCTCGCAAAGAAACACCGAGCATAGCCCTTTGCATAGCGCGCTGTGCAACTTTGAGCTTCCTTATAAGGCCCACAGTAAGAGGCCACGTTTCTGTTCCGTATGTCATCACTGGATTCACTGGTAACACACATTGGTTGTAGACTTTCGTCTTTAGGCACTGAGATATTTTGGACGAGAAGATATTGTGTAGTTTCCCGAACGCTGCCCAGCCGAGTTAGATTCGAAGACTTATTCAGTTGGCATCTATTACATAAAGCCACGGACTACTTAGCCTAGTTGATGAATTTTAGGTTAGTTAATTCGTGACATAAACAATCGCATACACAAAAAAAACAAGACTCGATAACCAAAATGTTACCAAAGAATCCGCGTTTCCGTCGAAATAACCGCCCGCCTTTGTTGTAATTCAAATGTGACCATTGACCGTTGGAAATTATGTAGGTATTCTATTTTTATTCAAACGCGCTGCATCGATTACTAGTCGTATACCTATAAGACTAACCAACTGGAAATAATGGCTGTTAAAAATAAACCGGAGTCAGTACCTATTCAGTTGGACAATTAACAAATTACTTTTTTTGTCGTCAACTTATTTGGAACATAACATAATTGATGTCAAACGTGATTTGGGTTGGAACAATAAAAACGTGTCGTGTGAATAAATTCGGCGCATCACATTCTGGAAAAATATTGTGTCAACGACCTGAGATCAGGACAACGTATCTAGTGCATCGCTGCAGTAGATAAGCGCAAATCAGGCGTCTAAAACAAGACACTGGAATAATTCCACGACGGGAAACTTTTTTTTTTAAATGCACCTTTTTTCAATTTCTTATTTTCTTTTATCTTTTATAAATACGTGAAACTGTTGCGTCGTTTTTCCATTGTTAAATATTGGCAAATATTTCATCATCCGGCCATCATCATATCGTTTGTCCCATGCTCTCAAATACTATTTTACAACTTAATGATCCCAATTCAAAAACAGACTTGATAAAAAAAAACTTTTTACAGTGTTTTTTTAAGTAAATTAAATGAAAAAAAAAGTCTGTTTTATTACCACCACCGTCGACAATGAACGATTTTAACGAGGCAAACATAAATTTACTATTCTTTCTTTTATCATTGTAAGAAGACAACTGTATCTTCAATCGTTCCGCGGTATACAATGTTTACTAAGTAGATTAATGTAACCCTTTGAGAAAGTCGGTGATCCCAGTTGCACAATGCTTCCGCGTGTACAACAATGCATACCATTCACGTCTTTAAATAGACCACTTCATTCATGCTGTCTATTTCGGATCGGGATTATCGTATTTTCAGCCAGACGCTCCTTGACATACCACGGCGCGTCATAAGGTTGAAAAAATAAAAAGCATAGATTTATGATGTTCCATTTTTTATTTTTAAATATTGTTTATGGTTTTAGCTAGGTTATGATGATGGCCGCTGTTGTAATGTATTTGTCGTTAACGTTAATAATAGTGTTGTTTTGACGGTAAATGTGCTACGAATATTGTTTTCAAAATAGGTACGTTTGTCGAAACACAGTTGTTTTAACATAACATAACAATACACATACTGTCCTGTCTTTGCTTACACAGGGCTTCTAAGCCTCGATTACCAGTTGCTGCAACGGGAATTACGATGTCTAATTACTACACAGTAATTGTTAGTTAATTTCCGGATAAGATAGAAATTTTAGCGCAGTCTAAACGGTTTTCAATTAAAAATAAAATATAAATTACGCAAATAAATACATCGCGATAGAGGGAATTTATTAATTTCCAGGAAACCGCCTACCTAAGTACTAAAATTACAATTATGAACTACTTACGTCGACAAACTGCACTTATCACACATCACACCTTTCATTTTCAAGTAGCAGTTAAGTGGCCGCAGTTCATTTCATAATAACTAAACATAGTAGGTAATCCGTTAAGTCACATTATTTAATAGGACATAGCGAAGTGAATACGGCCTCAAAAAGGATTCCTACTATACATAATGGTACGATATAACCGTTTCTGAACTGGATAGTACTCATAGTAAGTTAGTAGAAGTGAAGATTTATTTGTGTTAATAACCCTGCGATTGTTGGATTGTAACAACACAGCACTTAATTGGAAGATTCGTTGTGTCTATTATCGTCCCATGAACTATGCGGGTAAAAATATGTCGGAGAATTATTCGTTCGGTAGGGAGCTACTACCTCATCTACGAGTACGTAGGTATGTGTTCTGATGAAAATAATGCTGGTCTGGAAAGCCGGTCCCAAAGTTCTGATCCTTATAGATTTTTATTAAAATGCAAAGTTTATACGTCTGCTAGCATAAACTAAATGTTTATATAGAAGCCAAAATTTTAAATTTGTATGCTTTGCGCGGGATTTGAACCTACATACCCACGGGTTCCCAGGCCAGACGGGTGCATTGCCAATTATGCTATCAAAGTCACTAGCCAAAGAATCGAATCTTTCAACCAGTTGCTTCATTGCTACATGACTTAGGGCGGCCGTGGGGGCGTGGGTTCAAATCCCGCTCAAAGCATAGCATGACATTTTTATTTTTTTCGCTTCTATATAAACATTAAGTTTATTTGTATTTAGTTTAATGCATATAAACAATTTACTATCATTTAAGTATATTCTTAGTAATGCAGACGAGATCAGTTGAATATGTGTCAGTACATCTGGAAAGGTACCTTGTTTGAGGTATTGAGTTATGCATAGTTCCAAAAAGTAGATTAAATTTGCTATTAATACAAAAAAGATTAATGACTGTAGGTGGAACCACTATTTTTATATAAATTTTTGAATTTTCGACTTCCGAAATGCACAAGTTGAGAAAATTGCATTTAAAGTTTATAGTGGCAAAAAACACACTTCTACTTCGAAGTTACATAGTGAAGGGTATAATCATAATCTTTGAATGTTAAAGAATTGTAATAAAGGTGAATTGTCTAAAAATACATGTTAATTATTCTGATTTCTTAGATTGAACATGCCAGGGTGGAAGAAACACGAAAGTGTTAATTATACCCAATTCATAAAATAACGAGATTAAAACTGTTAGTTTCTCATCATAGTTACATATTCTATGGCATTTTGGGACAATTGAATGAAAGAAAACTCCATAATCATAAAGAAATTTAATAATTACCGCATTTTTAACAGTTACAATAAATATCACTTAAAATTTAAAAAACCAACAAAATAATTTGTATATTCATGCTATATCACAAGATCAAATGGTATTTAGCGTGGTGTACCACAATGGTATAATAGAAATGGTGTTAAAGCAGTTTTTTTTACAATAAAGTTTAGTGACTCGGTCGAAACTTTTGTATGGAAACGTAACTAGGGTACCTTGTCACGACATTCACTAAACTTTAGTAAGTAACTTAAACTCGAAGATCACTATTTTTGTACCTATAATGCAAGAAATATCTGTAACAAAATGTTATTTAGGATAATTATAGCGGAAATCAATGTATTCTTATTTATAAAAACTTCTGTTTTCGTCGTGTAAGACATCAAGTTAAGCATTTTACTAAACTGGGTACCTTGTCACGCTAAGTCATTGTCATTATCTTACATAAGTGGAGTAACTAGAAAAAATAAATAAAAATAAAATAAATAAATATTAAGGGACAATTATACACATACACAAATCGACCTAGTCCCAAACTAAGCAAAGCTTGTACTATGGGTACTAGATGACGATATACATAATATATAAATACATATATTGATCACATCCATGACCCATCACTCAATTGTGTACATAACTGCACCTAATTTATGATTTATCAGTCGTTCAATCAATATTACTAATTATATACGTCAAACAACTAAAATCACAGCTCAATTTTTCATTGACTAAATTCGAGATCAATAAATTAATTATTATTAATATAGAAACAACTCATGACGCGACCTTGGTATAGTTTTAGTAGGAGAAATATACCTAATCGGTATTTTCCCTCAATCTATCCTCAGCATTCATACAAGAGTCCTGCAAGTTGAATGTTTTCTTATAAAAAACATTGAGTATTTTTTTTATCAAAAAAATATTTTGCTATAGACCGATCCTATACGAGGGGCACACCGAAATGATCGGGAATAGAGTACTTTAAACTGAGTTACATTAAATCCTTTTTTGTCACATGCATACTGGCGACTTACAATCACGATGCCGTTTTTACAATTTAAAAAAAGAACGATATATTTTTTTAATTCCATTTTTAAATTGACAACTCGATGAACAAAATGGAGCTGACGCGTGAAAATTTTCGTGCAATTATTTACCATAACTTTCGTCGTGGCTTATCTCCAGATGAATGTCGCAATGAGCTTGTTACTATATACGACATTGAAGCACCTAGTCAGACGACAATATATCGGTGGTATGCTGAGTTTCGACGGGGTCGTGCCTCTCTTGGCACCGTACCTTCATCAGGTCGGCCGAAAACGGCGGTTTCGCCTGAAAACATCGCGGCTGTGGAAAAACTACTAAAAGAAGATAGACATGTGACATACGAGCAGATTCGGGCAACCATAGGCATTGGAATGACTGCAATTCACACTATTTTGCATGGTGAATTGGGTGTCAGAAAATTGATTTCCCGATGGGTACCCCATAATTTGTCTGAAGAGCAAAAGGCGGCTCGTGTTGATTGGTGCCGATCTATTCTGAAATGCTACAATGGAGGAAAGTCAAAAGCCGTTTATAATATGGTCTCGGGTGACGAATCCTGGATTTATTCTTATGAGCCTGAAAGAAAGCACCAGTCGGCAGTATGGGTCTTCGATGACGAGGTCAAACCAACGAAAGTTGTGCGTTCTCGAAGCGTGTCGAAGAAGATGGTGGCTTCGTTCGTCTCAAAAAAGGGGCATGTTGCCACAATTCCTCTAGAAGAACAAAGAACCGTTACCGCTGATTGGTATATCACAGTTTGTTTGCCGGAGGTGCTGGCCGAACTTCGCCAAGGGAACCCGAGACGCCGCGTCATCTTACACCACGACAATGCGAGCTCCCACACCGCCCACAAAACAACTAAATTTTTGAACGACGAAAACGTTGAGTTGATGTCCCATCCTCCATACAGCCCTGACCTGAGTCCAAATGATTTTTTTACGTTCCCTAGAATTAAAGATTTATTGCGTGGTCAGCGGTTTGAGAACCCAGAAGCCGCTGTGGAAGCCTATAAATCGGCCATTTTGGCAATGCCTACTTCAAACTGGAATTATTGTTTTAATGACTGGTTTAAAAGAATGCAAAAGTGCATTGAATGTAACGGAGAATACTTCGAAAAACAATAAAATATAATTTATGTATATAGTGCACATAGTTTTTTAAATTCCCGATCATTTCGGTTTGCCCCTCGTACCTTATCTTAGAAAGAGGTAGTTGACTACCCGCGATGGAAATATTGACAAAATTATTCAAAATTTAAAGGCTTTTAAGACATGGCGTGACAAGGTACCCTGACTACTAAACTTTATAGTCGGAGAAATATACTAAAAAAACATAATTTTACTGATATTCTTATACACACGTGTTCCTTAGGATGTAAATAACCCAATTATAACACAAACCCATTTTGGCACTTTTTCACCAGCTTCCACAAAAACTCATGTAACTCGGTAACTAGATGTCGTGACTAGGTACCTTTCCAGATGCACTGACACATATGTCGATACGAATGTATCCGTTAGATGGCGTCAAAAGTCTACAACTTGAAGGACGGTTTCATAACTGCTTCCTTCAGAAACGCAGTTATTAAATAAATCATTATTATTCCGCTGAACAGAAAACAATGGAGGAAACAGGAAATATGTGCAACACAAAAGTTACTAACACCTAAGAATACATAGGTAAACGATGTTTTCCGTAACATCGCCCTCAGTTGCTATCTATAAAGACAATATGTGAACAATAAGTTTCTCATTTAATTTATATTAATTAACGTTACACAAATAAAAATGTACTCGTAATTGCATCTTCCACAAAATGTTGCTAAAATATAAGGAACGAGTCATGCTCATTTTGAATTATAATTATAAACAATTATATGTAGGTATAACATTTCTTAGCCATACTAAAGTTAATTAATTTCTGCCGGTATTATTTTACCTATCATTGTTTAGGTAAGTTTGATATAAGCGTCATCTCAATTTATTTATCAAAAAGGAAAGAGCGTCAACTACGTCCCGAAAATGCGATATATTACACGACTTTTTAGAAAGCGTTATTGATGCGTAATTAGGCCTAAAAATGATCCAGATAAAATTGATAAAGATAGAAAAGCTGTATAATTTTTAAATTTAGAAATTAGATGCTCTCAACTACCCGCAATGTTGCTCAACAAAACAATGAAAACAAAGGCCTATTTCAGCCTTTACGTTTATAACCAAAATGAGAGTTTGTTTTTAAACTTACCAGCAGATTATCTACGGAGTTGTACCCGCAAATCACGTATCCCATGACCCTGTTGGCCATTTTGCGTCGGACACCAAAACACTACATAAATCACTTACGAAAACACATATGTTTATCTTCCGCCTGACAACCCCAACATTCCAAATTCAAAACCCAACTTTTCCGAATTTAAATTTAGAACAACGAATGCAACACGTGCACGCACATATACACCTTAACTCTGTAACGCGCACAGTCCACTTTGAATCATAACAGCTGTAGGTTAACCATTTAAATGGAGTAACACGTTACGAAACGGTTAATTATCACATGTTTTCAGCGTGATTGAAACGAACTTCACGTCAGTTACGCTCGGAGGTTTGAGAGAGACTGATTACGTCCTATTCCCACAGTTCATACGGGAATGGCAATAATCAACTATATTGCACCCTAATGAAACAAAGTTGCATCTGACAAGAGGAGTCAAAGTCACTTGCGACATTATTCCAACAATAGGGTACCACGAATGTGAAAACACTAATGAATGAGTTAGTGTATTGTATATTCTTGAATGAAGACAATACGTTGTTAGGAATTTTCTAATGTCAAACATAATTTATAGTTCATTAATTAGCTAGTTTAAAACCTAGTCATGATCATAATGACAACGCACAAATGTTACGGAAAAAAGAAAATAATAGTACACCGGGCTCTGTACCATGGCAGGCTGGAGTTTCCATAAACTATTAAGTGTTGGCTTACAGTGACAATAGTAAAGTTAATTGTTAGGCAAAATCAGTCATGACCGCTTCCATACAAACTAAGTTCCCTGCTTATACTCGTACTCTTTTAAGTATAAGACTCCTATAGGGACAAGTTTACATAATCTTAATACGTAAACCTATCTATGTTCTAGGTAATGGCACAAATGAAAATTTAATTAATTGTGGTTACATTTCCATTTTATGTAATCCTTAGCCTTATTCGTTTATGAATACGAGCTGTTGTTGTTTTTTTTTTATTCATGAACTGACCGGCGATTCACCTCAGTATCACCAGATGGAAAGTGACTACGGGGTCGAGGATGTAGCTCGCCGGTTCAGTAATAGTTCAATAATACCTATTCACTCTTACCTTGAAGATACCAAAATTTTTTTTTTTGAAAATACACACGATGGGAGCAAGCCATTGCTTAGCGGTTCGTATTAGAAATGATGAAGCAAACTAACTTATACAAATGGGATACGTGATACTTGTTAGACTGCCTGGAAAATGCTAGGCCAAGGCGATATTTATTTGTCCTTTAGCCAGTCTCACAGGCAAATGATATCATAATATTCATCTTAGAAACGTTAGTAACAATAATCAGAAAAGGATTATTCCTACGAGGTCATCGAAAATAAACAGCGATATCAAAACCCACCAAACAGAGGAGTCATTCATGCGATAACCAATCACGACCTCACGTAAAGAGGTTAGCATCCCAATGCGGATAACATTGTACGCGGAAATACGCCTCATTGGTGTTCCAAATTTGAATTATAAATTAAGATTTAACCTGTATACTGTCAGTGCTTGATGGACGGGATAAAGGCCCCGTTGGAAAGGAAATCGTAACTGCAAAGTGCAAAATTAAGGAAATGTGGATTCAGGTTTTGACGTTTGTATATTTATGATTTATGATATTACACTAATATGAAAAAAGGATCAGACTGAAAAAAATAAAAAAGGTGTATGAAAACATTAATTCAATGTAGATTTTTTCTTTGTAAAATTATTTGATAATTTATTACGTATTCTAAATAAACTAAGAAACGTGGGCGCAACGTGGAAACGTGGAAACAAAAGCTCCAAGGGATGAGCAGTTCAGAAGCCATGCAAACTGTATAACAGACAACCCTTTTCAGTCATTGCCGTAGTTGGGTAAAAAAACGAGGAAGCACCAAATTAGTTTGGCCGGACAACTCATCCGTCAAACAAGCGGTGGGTGGATGCTTAAATTACTTCGACCTTTGCCGACCGGAGCTGATGGCCACTGATGGTCATTCTCTCCGGCACTTTACAGTACGTACCTATAGCCACATAGGCATACTTATCGGAAAAGTAAAACGAATTTAATAACTCCTGCTTCAAGCATAACGAACCAATCGCATGTGTGCCCATGATGGCACGTCACAAAATAATTTATTTACGCGGAAAATACTTATTGTTTAAAATATGTAAAAAAAATGGGCAAGTGCGAGTCCGACTCGCGCATGAAGGGTACCATAATCTATAACAAGTTTGTTGTATGGGAGCCCCCCTTAAATGCTTATTTTATTTTATTTTTAGTATTTGTTGTTATAGCGGCAATAGAAATACATCATCTGTGAAAATTTCAACTGTCTAGCTATCACCGTTCATGAGATACAGCCTGGTGATAGACGGACGGACGGACGGACGAACAGCGAAGTCTCAGTAATAGGGTCCCGTTTTTACCCTTTGGGTACGGAACCCTAAAAAACGATGCTAGTGTGAGTGATATCACCTTTGCCTATTGCCTAGCATAAAAATGCCGTTCTAGCTATTGAATAACCTAGTCTTCATCAAAACCGAATATGAATAAACAATTTTCCTAATACAAACTGTCGTTGTATTTTACAGGTTTTCCCTCGGCTCGCTCGGCCGTAACTTAGTGGACCCGCACGAGGCAACTATTATTTTCAGGGGGCCTGTGATTGTCGCGTTTCACATAACAGATAAATTATAGTTATAATCTATCACTTTCCAACAAGACTAAGAACGAGAGTAACGGATGTTTTGTCATTTATAAATCGCGCAATAAAGGCAACCAATCACAGGTCCGCAAAGAATTTCTTTCGATCTACCAGATCAGTCTAGAAATTCTAACGGAACATTTCCACAATCAAATAAACACGCATTGCATTGACCGAATTGCAATGATTCTTTGAATCAATCTAGTCGTAATCCAGATCGGTGTATCGATGAACTATAAAATCGGGTCATTCGGTTTATCGGGACGTGTATGTATCCAGGCCGACACGATTATCGAGGAAATAGAATACGAGATGCCATTCGATACCTAGTTATCGCGGTTCAACGGAATTGGGACAAATTTTACCGACTCCAAAAGATAGGACGTTGCACAGTCTGCTTTATTATTATCACCATTTTTTTTATGACGTTATTGAAGTCGGTTGTTATAAATTTTAAATTCTGCAGTATTCCACATCTTTTTCTTGAATTTTAACGACGCGTTTGGCTCGGTTTGTAGAGCCTACTGAGCCGGCGGTCCCGGGTTCGAATCCCGGCCAGGGCAAATATTTGTGTGATGAACTCGAATATTTTTGCTTGGGGCATGGTTGTTCTATGTATTTAAGTATATATTTATCTATATAAGTACGTATATCGTTGTCCAGTACCCATAACACAAGCCTTCTTGAGCTTAATTTGGGACTAGATCGATTTGTGTGAGGTTGTCCTATATTTCTTTATTTATTTACCTATTTATTTATCTTTAAAAATCTCATCATTATCATCATATATTTAAGAGCAAATTTCCAGCTCATTATACAATCCGCTTTTTCTTTTACTACTTTATATGCATTCTAATTCTAATTTTAAAATATGGCTTCCATCAGTTAATGATGATTTCGCCAATTTCAAGTTTGCTCGTAGAGCTTGCCGTTGTTCGGTGAGGTTTTGCTTTTTGTAAAGTGATAGCGATTTACAAAAAACCACGCGGACTATCGGGCCTTGACCCAGGAAGGGCTATGAACGCTTCAAGTTGAATTCTTCATTAGCTATTCACTCATACGTTAGATCACTGCACAATACGCTATCAATACTACACATTGAACAACAAAAATGAATAAATAATGAACAACGCAACTTAAACGCATGCGGCCATCTTGAGACACGAACCGGAAGCCCTTTATATGCATTTATTTTTTCTTTAGGAACCTAAGCGACATAACTATCCATTTTTTCAAAAAAAAATCAAGTTTTGGCCCAATGAGTGAAATACCCACGATGACCTCTAAGTTTAAAAAGTCAAAGACCCGCCACCTTTACAAAGTAATGTGGTCGTGGAGAATATAAAAATATAACAATTCGGTTCTGTCACGATTTGTCAGCTCACGATGTTTACCAATGGTGTATGTACAATAAGGCATGCTAGCCGCCTGAATCAGACAGATTTGAGACCCGTCCGTATGGAAAAGTATTTGTAAGGCAGAGTGCATACCTCAATCTTTAGCCGACAGTACTCAAGCCCATTCTTAACTGCTATTAACTAAAAACCAGATCATAATTGAAGTAATAAATCATACAAAAAACATTGCAAGCAAAATCTCTAATACCACGCAAATAACTAGCTGTAGTCATCAAAGCATTCTGTTCTTTTTCTTACCTAAACCAAGCACAAACAAACTTTTATAAATATCCGTCCTTCGGCTGACTAAGAGAATCTATCTATTTATAGTGCCCTCATAATGCCAAGTATTGTTAGAATTAACTGATAACAAACTCACAGATAATACTAAAATAGAATTGTTGCAATTGTGTGAGATAAAAAGATCTCTCTACAGAAATAGAACTTATCAACACAAACAATCTAGATTTATCTTAAATTCCAGTTTGTACAATAATCGACAACGAAGTATTTTATAGTACCTAAGTACTATACATATATTTACTAGTTACTCATTTCTGATTTCGTGATGATTTTGAGTATGCTATGATAAGAAGAAGGATCAAACAATTGATTGCCAAATTCTTCTCATATGTCTATTGTCTATACAATATATTCTATCATAATCGAGGAAAATCTTAAAAGATACGAGTATATCAGATATGGATATATAAATGAAGAAAATTACACATTTTCCGGGTGAGATACGATAGGATCTAGAAAACATCTAAAAACGAATGATGCAGGCGAAAGGGATATGAATGCGGCTTCTTCGTTCTTCTGTAGGTTTCGAATTAGCTTTATGGTACAATTCAAATACAGATGGAGTTAGGTAGGTACTTTAAGAGCCTTATATATTGACTCTCAGTTCTTTATTAAAGAGCATCACTACATAGTTTAAAACAAAGTCGCTTCCTGCTGTCTTGTATGTTCCTATCTATGCTTAGACCTTTAAAACTACGCAACCGATTATGATGCGATTTTTTTATAGATAGTGATTCAACAGGAAGGTTACACCCGTGCGAAGCCGGGGCGGGTCGCTAGTATTAGTATAAAACATTTTACGTAATAGTATATTTACCGATTTTAGAAGGGTATGATTGACTTAGTAAATGGGTTTTCATTTCTGATATTCTGGAAGTATCATTGTTTATCTGAAAAGCGGGTTGAAAGTGACTAATTTGGAATTTGCAATGGAATGAACTTGTACAGCCACGAAATAAATTAACTCTACAGATATTTTTTATTGTTTAAATTATTTTTTCTAAACTACAGTAACTAAGTTTTATATCAAAATCCAATAATTCAGACGTAATGTGATTCAAATATAAAAAAATACCACTACGATATTTTAACGTTTTTAGTTTTATTTCAAGTCAACAACCGGGTTTCCAAATTTAAAAATGGCTTACGGCTTTCAGTCCGGAAGTTTTCTTTAGTGCAATAAAGGTTAAATAAATAAATGTTATATGAAATTTATGAAGTAACGAATATAATTTAAGAAAATCCCACTTTAGTCCATTGAATAAAAAGTTCTAGAGTGCGTGAGTTAGTAACGTAAGATGTTTCTTCGGAAACATGTCAAGAGTCCCTAGGTAATAAACATACTAAAACCCCGGGACACTAGGAGGAGCCCCGGAGTGGGGGGAGGGGGGAAAGGGTCCATTTTTTCATTTTTCGCTTAAATCTCAAAAACGGTACATGTTAGAGAAAAACTTTCAAGGAAAAGTTGAAAGGCCATAAAATTATCTACAAGTTGTACCTAAATAATTTTTTCCTATATCCTACCGTTTCTGAGTTACACGCAGTAAAAAATGATTTTGGCTCAAACAATTTCCCCATACTACATACCCATGTTTATCACATCAATCGATCAAAAAATATTTCTTTCTTCCAAAAAACTCAAATGTGCAACTTGTGACCGGTACTGATAGATTGCTCTTAATTAGGTCTATAATTGGTAAAGTAAACACATTCCTCCATGGAAGCCTTTAGGAGGAATCGATTGTCAAAATATTATATTAGGGTAGTTTGAGTTACTGAACTTGATCTTTTTATTTGTTCTTCCAAAAAAAATCAACAGTGCAACTTGTGACCAGTACAGATAGATTGCTCATAATTAGGTCTATCATTGATAAAAATACCAGATTCCACCACGGAGGCGTTTACGGGGAATTGAATTTTATTAGGGTAGTTACGATACTTGAACTTTTTATTTCTTTTTCTTCCAAAAAGCTCAAAAGTGCAACTTGTGACCAGTACTGATAGATTGCTTTTAATTAGGTCAATCATTGGTAAAAAAAACACATTCCTCCATGGAAGCCTTTAGGAGGAATTGATTGTCAAAATATTATATTAGGGTAGTTACGCAACTTGACCTTTTTATTTTTTTCTTCCAAAAAGCTCAAAAGTGCAACTTGTGACCGGTACTGATAGATTGCTCTTAATTAGGTCTATAATTGGTAAAAAAAACACATTCCTCCATGGAAGCCTTTAGGAGGAATCGATTGTCAAAATATTATATAAGGGTAGTTTTCGAATTTTTCACCTTTCATGGGATGTAGCTCGAAAACGGCTGCGAATAGAAAAAAAAAATTTAAGTACAACTTGTAGATAATTTTATGGCCTTTCAACTTTTCCTTGAAAGTTTTTCTCTAACATGTACCGTTTTTGAGATTTAAGCGAAAAAAGAAAAAATGGACCCTTTCCCCCCCTCCCCCCACTCCGGGGCTCCTCCTAGTGTCCCGGGGTTTTAGTATGTTTATTACATAGGGACTCTTGACATGTTTCCGAAGAAACATCTTACGTTACTAACTCACGCACTCTAGACCCCCCTTGGAGGGACTCATTCAATGGACTACTTTGACGACAATGATGTGACGCCAAACATTGCCACAGATTATACACGTGCCGCTCTCTCGTGACTCGGCCATCAACGGATAAAAGTAAAATTAACACTTACGTCGTTAGTCGCCCGCCATATATTCTCTTTATTATCTATGGTCGTAACGTAACCATAAAGAGTTTTAATAACAGTTACTGAAGACAGCTTTATGTTATATGTTATGTGCATCAAAGTAGCTTATGACCTCGACATAATTCGTAATTAGACGAAACACATTTTTGGTATACTGCCGTCATAACGAAAAAGAGCACATCTAACATTTTTTTTGAAAATTTAAAAAATATATAGACAGATGCGTCTTTTTTTCCTCTTTCCGAATATGTATCTAACTCAATTTCACAAAAAATGTTAGATGCAGAGTTGGGCATTCAAGAATAAAATCGTAATTTGAATAAGAATTCGTAAGAATAAAATCATGTCGATTTTAATCCCGTCAAGATTATTCAAATAAATTCGTCGGGAATAATTCGTTGCTGAGAAAATTGAATGAAGATAACTTATTCTTAATCAAATAATTTTAATCATGATTTTTTAATTCAAATAATATTCCACGAATACGAATGTAAGGGTTGGGGTACCTGGATTGTTAATATGACTTATTAGGTATAGGTAGAGATAGTAGTATTGTGTCTTATCAAGCCCACACTCGAGGGGTATACAGGGTATACTAGTACCCATTGAAGTTCGGCTGTTCAGTTTCTAGCTTCATCATCAGATCATCATCAACATTTCGAAGATACCAAAAAATACCTATTGTCATAAAACCTATTTAATTTCACATAAATCCAAACATTAAAGCTTAGTAAAGATCAACTTACAAAATAAAACCGATTGTATAACATCCATACTACAAATTAACGTTATTCAATTAACATTTTAATCAAATAAAATGGTATTTAAATTATGCCATTTCTAAAATAATTATTTAGTTTTTTATTCTTCATTTAAAATAAAAATTACATGATTTATTCACATTAATTTTATTTGAATTACGAGTACAAGAATTTATTCTTATTCAAATCGATTTGAATAAGAATACAATTTCTGTTTTTATTCTTATTCTTATTCAATTAATTTTTGCCCAACTCTGGTTAGATGTGCCCTTTTTCGTTATGAGGGCAGTATAGTTACCAAGGAGTTCCGTCTTTACCATTAGGACACTTCAATCTTTCCTGTATTCATTCGGGCATCATTAAAATACCCGACTTGTACAATGTTACCCCCCTTTCTTAAACGGGACATCTCGACAGCCGCAGTTGGCACGTAGATACATAATCTGCGCTGTGGGCGTTCGAGACACACTATAATTCAGATTTTCCCACAAACTACTTTTGAGCTAGGAAGTGACACTGTTTCGGATTGAATACTAGTTGCAATACACGGCCCAAATTTAATGCGACAAACACAATTAACGGTTTATTGTCTGCTTCCTCGTTACTTCAAAAAAGTAATTAATTGGCGTAGGTATTATACAAATATAGAATTAACAAGAAGCGAAACAGGCAGGAACTATGCAGTAGTGAAAACCGCGGATATAAAAAAAAAAAAACACAAACAATTAAAAGTTTTCAGTACCTACATGAATTGCTATGGCGGACCCGGAAAGCAATGACACGATAGGCGACCTAAAAACTTAACCTAAATATGTATTGTATACACAAAATTAATAACCGTAATGAATGAGCGCAGACACTGACGGGTTGGTCCTTAACCGGTATACCTATGAGATGATGACAGTCACCGTTTGACCGTGTTTACCATTACTTAGACACGCATTTACTATTCGTAATCATATAATCATCCTGCCATAGTAATAACCTATCTTTTAAACAAACAATTTTTATTTTATTTTATTTATAGATCTCGCCCTTGACTTCGTTTTCTTTATTTAAACATGACAGTGTACTCGACAGATTTTTTATCTGTGGTCTAAGAAAACACGTACCACTTTCGTATCTGCATATTACGGTTACGGACGAACTGGACGCGTTTTCAGGTGAGCTAACGACGCGCCACCACGACCAATCGTATCAGTTTATCGTGTTCAGATTCATGATAATGGTACTATCCTGGTGATCAAAGATGACAACCATCTTGTATAAACTAACAGTCCGTCGAAGCACCAAGCCTACGAAACCTACCCTAATTCATCGAGCATCGGTAAGAACCTTTTTATTATGACCTGTAAATAAATGCTCTCTGGCATTGTACAGAATGCAACCCACGTGAGCCAGTATTATTGGCCTTGATTGAATCACGTGATGGATGTCTTTTACATACGGAAAGAATGGCTCCTATCCATCCATATATCGGTACATGTTTTCGTTACTCGGCTACAAGTTTAAAAGTAGAACACTTTTCCACCATTCACTATATAATCTCTGTATTGTATCGCAGTGTCCAAGCCAGGACAACTTGTTCCAAATCTTTTTTATGGACAATGTTACATTATCCGGCTCACCTGATGGGTCGAGAATAATATTTATGGCATCATGTGCGTCGCAATCCTGTAGTATCGGAAATTTCACACAGTCAGCTATCAACGCCATTCAACACGCTAATCGCTTCTGCATTCTGCATCTGTGCAACTGTAATCGTTTTAAAGCCGACCCCATTTACTTATTTACTTTGATTCAGAACTAACCTTAACCTCTATAGTTTCCAAAACGAACCTCTATAGTCTATGGAATCCACCGAAACGTTGTCGGGTCTATGGTACGGTATTCTCTCTCGTACTCGGTACTCGGCACCGCGCCCCGCACGAGACTGGGAGCGCTTGCGCCGATATCAATCGACGGGAACACTGTAGTGCGCGCGGGGTGCATTGGCAAGTGGACGATCAGCTGTTTACTCAAAGCTTGCACTGCGGTGCATAGTGAATATTGTAAGCACCAGAGTGTTTCGGCAACTATAGACCGTATTAGACTCTACCAAACACATAGTTTTCTCTCATTATGTATTCTAATGATAACGGGAGGAGAGCGGTTATTTTTCACGTTTTGTTCACCTACGCACAGTAAAGAAAAGAGTAAAACTTTACTGTAGTAGAACTTTACTGTGAGTAGTACTTTACTGTAAAAGAGCGAAAAATAAGATACTTATACCTACGTGTATCTATGTATATTAATATCGCCTGCCATTTGCACTTCATTAATATAACCATTTAAAGTTTTACAATATTACGCGTATTAAAATAGAATCGGTAGGTATATTTATATATATATGACGGTTACTAACTATAGTAACAAGATTAGAATCACTTCTATGTTTTCAAGAGCCAAGTCTGTGCAGCGCGACTATCACCGACTGCGGTCAATTAGAAGTAAATTATTACACCGCACCACAAAGCTATACATTGACCTTGCAAGAAAGTAAATACTTAACGTGCATTTTCCATCACTAAGCAATAATAAGATTAGAACCACAGCTCTAAGCTTGGCTCTAACTAGCCACGAGCCAAGTCAATGCGGTGCGACTATCTCTGACTCCGGTCAATTAGAGGTAAATTATTGGTGCGGGCGCGATGACCGCTCCGTTACTCCTCGCCACAATGTTATACAGTGGCCTTGCGGGGTAAAATTAAAAACTCCATTTTGCAACCACAATAAATTACTAGATAATAACCTTCCTATTCCTTCCTTAATCCTAATCCGTTGCTATTGCGAAATAGAAAATAATTCTATAGAAGAATAAAGTGCATTTTCTTAAAGATTAAAGTCGATTCGATCTAGGCCCAAACTAAGCAAAGCTTGTATGTACTATGGGTACTAGACGACGATATTAATAATATTAGATAACATCCATGACCCAGGAACAAATATTAGAGTTCTTCACAAATATTCACCCTGGCCGGGATTCGAACCCAGGACCGCCGGCTCAGTATGCATTAAAACTGCGCCAAAACCGTAGGTAATTTGTAAAATTAGAGGAGTGTTAATCTAGAATCAATAAAGTCTGAACATTTATATCACAGACGAGTTGGAAAAAAAGTGATATAATAAATGTTATGAAACTGACTGTACGTAAGTGCAATAAAGTTTACAAACTGGGTCTCATCTCAATTTGATTGACGCATGGATAGCAATCTGAGCGATATGGCCGGCCATATGTTCATGATATAACTGATATACTATTGATTTTTACTATTCGGGCTGCCGTAAGTGGCACGCCGACAAATTGTCATTTAAACGTAGGTAAAGCATATCGCTAAAGTGTATATATGGTAGCATACTCTCGAGTCGATTGTACCTATGTTCTTTTGACACCATTATAGTCTTAAAGAATAATTAGTCTTAGGACTCTTAAGGAATTTAACTGTAACAAAAGTAAACTTTGCAATGGGAGTCAATAGATAATTTTACTTACTTTCACATTGGCAAGTTGCAAAATGCAGGGTTTTTTTTCAACTCGATACCTCGGTCAACCATGGACCGTAAAACTATTTTCAGTAGTCCTATAGTGAAAAAAAAAGCATTCCTAAGGGATTAGGGAAGGCCAATTTTGAGCGTGCATGTTTTTGTCGTGATAATCTTTATTGAAGGCGGTTGAACACTGGCCATAGTGTTATTAGCTACGAGATGCGCCGCGTAGTGTTACCCGCTACATACATCATTTTTCGGCAACATTTTTTTTTTCGGGATTAAAAGTAGCCTGTGTTGATCCAGGGTGTCAGCTACCTTCATACCAAAATTTATCAAAATTTGTCCAGCCATTTGGGCGGGAAGAAGAAACAAACATACACACAAACTTTCGCCTTTATATTAGTGTAATGTGCGCACAAAATACAATTAAAAGCCCAGCAGGTACTCAGGCGAATGCGCCAAGGATATCCTAACGTTTTCTCATAAAACCTATACGACCGGAATAGGTTCTTAGGTTACATTAATGGTCCTTCGGGCCGGACGCATTCAAGACCTATTAAGATTTATTTATCGAGATAATAAACTTCAATAAACACGATCATTACTTCAACGAGCCGTAATTGGTGAAAATAGGGTCGGAGCACTCGTGAGTGGATATTTGATTTTGGGTTTGCGGTGGGCATTTGTCTATTGACGCGTTAGCGGTCCCCCATACGAAATGTTTCCATTCACTCATAGTATAACCATAGAAATGTGTCGCATCGAAAGCTGTACCTTTACCATGGGTTAACGTGACCGTACTCGCTAGTGAATAATCGTAAACGATTAGTATTGAGAATAGTACAGTGCCCCAAGCGGTAACTTTCATCATTTCAGCCATAGGACGTCCACTGCCGTACACAGGCCTCCTCAATAGCTTATCTTTTATTCGACAGGGGCCGGAGAGCAGCGACACGCATCCAGCGAGTCCCCGCAACTCTAACCAGGTCTCTTCGGTTTCCGCGACTGTCGCACATTTAAATAAAACAATTTAAACGGATTATTAGGGAGGCTCTAACCAGGTCGTCTGTCCACCTTGCGGGTGGCCGTCTTGCACTGCGCTTGCCGGTACGTGGTCTCCACTCGAGAACCTTTCTGCCCCAACAGCCTTCGGGGGGTCTTTATGGCGGTTTCTATAGGTAGGGAGATATTGGCGTTTTAGTAAAATACTTGAAAATTATCATTTTTTTTGTTTTATGCAGAATAGTAAAATATATATGGAGAGACGTATATTTGTAGCTTGGTTTCACGAATGTACGTGAAGTATTTTTCTATTAAAATTGCGCGTTACAAAAGGTTATGCGCAGTCTTCGGAAAACTACAACCCAGTGCCGAGATTTTACGGTTCCTTATTTTCTCAAACTCTAGTCGGATACGCATGCGCACTAGCCGCAAACTATGATTAGTAACGATTACAATAGTTTTGCGTCGGCTAGTAGCGATGAGACATGTCCGAGCTATTACTACGAATTAGTCATCAATTCATCATCATCGGGCACTTTGACCTGTCAAACGAGGTAACATACGGAATGTATGACAAGTCACAACCTTATTGTGACGCTTCTTATGTCACAGAGCGTCATAATTTGAAGGTAGGTGTGTACTTAATAAAGGTGCCATTAAGGCTCCTCGTCCGTTAAAAAATGCTGATTGTTTTAGATATTTTTCTCTGTTACTACTTAGAACAGGGCCGTTGCGATTTATTGGTATATATTTGAAACCTACAGTTTGAATTTTTCATTGATAATCTTTGTTTCAAAAACTACTCGAAATTGACAAAATTCACGCAGAAAACTGGTCCTTTCAACTTATTTTCGACTGCACGCAATGAAAGCATGCAACAGCTATTTTACTATCTAGAACGCAGGGAAAAATATTATTCACTTAAAAAAGTCGATTGAAATTGTCAATAATATTTCTCATACCTACATAATATGAAAAAAATACATTGTAAAAGGAATAAGGCGTCTAAAGTTAAAAATTTAATTTAATTGGAAGGTGTCTGAAGTACAAGATTATATTACTTAACAAACAAGTCGTCAGCCCAATGTTTCAATTTCTGAAACATTAGGAAATTATGTATAAGACTTTAGGTTAATTCCCCATTTGCCTTTTTTATTTGTCGCACGTGCGTAATTAGTCATTACAGGGAAGCCGTAACAAAATGACATATTTCTATTACCACAGCTTTAAATTATACAATGTATGTCAGTTACTACTGAATTTCACAAATATATAGTGATTATATTTGCTAAGTACGTTATTCAACTGTTACTACTTACTCAACAATACACTAGACGAGTCTAGACTATTTATAAAACTACTAACAAACGCTCACACGAGGCGATAAGCATCAACTTTTCCTATATGTATATAGGTTGTATAATGATGGAATAGAGTTGGTATTACACTATTTGAGGACTTATGATGTTTAGATGTTTAGTGTACACTGTTTGAGTCATTTAGTGTTTTCATAAGAGCCTATATCTGTCTCAAATCTATTAGCATTCGAACTAATATTATCACAAGTAAGGTACATTTTTTAAGGCTACCGATATGAAGATATGAAAATGTACAATCTGTTCTGCCCTGACTCGTAACGGATCCGCCAAATTCAGAAAGTTTTGCCGGCCACCTACATATTTATTTTTTTGCTAATTAATATTACCTTCCACTCGTACAACTAGTATCACTAAAATAGTTATGCCAAAAAAAAAACATTTCTTTAAATTCTGAGAAAGATGCAAAACAAAATTGAAATCTACGCTAAAAAACGATCTTAGTTCAATGAGTCTTACAGTTTTAAGGCGATTGGAACAAAATGATTTGGCTCCAAATGTCTGATGCAGCAAATAATATGTCAATGCAACTGCGTTCATAGCTACACCCTAAATAGATATGCGGACACTTGGAGGAGCCATGTTTAAGTCAGGAGGTTTTATGGATCTCAAATGATACTCAATTCATGTCACGCATTTCATCCGCTCATAAAAGTCCTCTCTTTGTCAAATTCGATGACGACCCTAACGCAGATACCAAGATTGTAGGCATGCAATGGAAACCCACGGATGAAAATTTCCATTTCAAAATAAATATAGATTTTCCAGAGATTTGTACCAAACGCTCGATTCTCTCAGTAACTGCTCGTCTGTTCGACCCAATCGGTGTACTAGCTCCGGTCGTCGCTTATTTATCGTTTAGCTGCTAGTCCAAAAATGCTGGAAACTTCATCTCGATTGGGATGATGAGGTTCCTGATTCCATTCTTACTAAATGGACCAAGCTTCATCCGCATTAATTGTGATATGTCAAGACAGGACACAATTTCTTACTAACATAAAGTACGACACTAACCGTATTTCAATCGATGCAAGTTACCCAAACACGTACAGTTAATACATTTATTTGTTAAGGTGTTCATAAATAGCAATCTAATAACTTAAAATGAAGTGGCGTCATACGCAACTTTGAAGTGTGATAAGGCCTTATGCCTTTCAGTTACGGAATTAATGACTCGCCCGGAGCGCTGAATATGCGATAGTGATAGTTATACAGGCTATTTTTCCATTTATTCCTTTTATTTAATTTATGAGGTTTATTTGACGATAGGACAGAAGAGGACGGTTACCACAACCGGTAGCGAGATCTCTTGCGGGACAAACCATCCACCTCTCTCTCGCTGTTATCAATTAGAAAGAGATGGTTGACCTTTGTCGCGTGATCATCGCCCGACCGTTGCGTTAACCATTCAGGAATGAAGTTGAGGATGACCAGTATGTCTTTGGGATTGGGTTCCTGGGACAGAAGATCTGAAAACAGGAATATAAACACCTCAATAAGTTTATCTGAAAATTGTTGCTGTAAAATTTCGCAAGGGGCTTTTATATCATATCATCATCATCATCATCTCAGCCATAGGACGTCCACTGCTGAACATAGGCCTCCCCTTTGGACTTCCATGTATATCGGTTGGAAGCGACCTGCATCCAGCACTTTCCGGCGACCTTTATAAGGTCATCTGTCCATCTTGTAGGTGGACGTCCTACGCTGCGCTTGCTTGTCCGAGGTCTCCACTCGAGCACTTTTCGGCCCCATCGGCCATCTGCTCTGCGTGCTATGTGGCCTGCCCATTTCCACTTCAACTTGCTAATTCGGTGAGCTATATCGGTCACTTTAGTTCGTCTACGGATTTCCTCATTTCTGATTCGATCACGTAGAGACACCCCGAGCATAGCCCTCTCCATTGCTCGTTGAGCGACTTTGAGCTTTGAGATGAGGCCGATATTGAAAGACCACGTTTCGGTGCCGTAAGTCATCACTGGTAACACACATTGGTTGAAGACTTTCGTCTTGAGGCACTGAGGTATGTCGGACGAAAAGACATATGCATAGACATATATATCATATACGGGTTTTAAATTGTACACATTAAATCGATGGCTCTGTCGCTTTCTGGGGTAGATTTTTTCCAGGTCGTGCACTTTAAAGCTTAAACTAGACTAACCTGGCGCAGATCGGGTTCGCTGGTGGCTCCGGGCAGCTCCCCCGGGCCCGGCGGAGCGGCAACGTCGCCCGCGCTGGCGCTCAATGCCCGCGCTCTCTCTCTGTCCAGCTTCTTCTCTCGCTCTCGCCCCGTCAGCATGTGCTTGGTTTTCGAGAGCAGGTTCAGTGGTTTCATTTTGCGCACCTAGAAGATTTTTTTTATTAGATTTGGCCTTCGAAACCTGTCCGGGACTGTCATAAGTTCTATTTTGAATTTCAACAGGGATTTTTTTTTCGGTCCTGAACTGAGCAATGGGCTTGGAAATGATAAAATTTCTGAAATTTGTCTTAAACACATTGAAAAGTAGGAATAGATCACTATAAAACAGCATAATATAGCATGCCAAATGTACTTATCAAACCTATTTCAAAGTCACAAATCGGCAATTAAATTCAAATCGTAACTAAAATAATAAAGTTTCTAATATTGCAAAAGATATGTTCGAGATACCGAGTTTCATATTTACGTCAGTATTGTTACCAGATATAGTTAGTAGCTCTACACTACTCGCGAACTTGACCGAGGTGTGGCGTATATGATAGTGTGGAGAGCCACTTTGCTGCTAATTCATACTTCGGACAACTTCGCCTCAGTCAACGTCGCGACAGTGTAGAGCCGAGGTTACACAAACCTTGCTTTTCACGGTCGCAGGATGAATAAAATGATCATCGTCGTTCGTCGCGGGTGGGTCGCGCCCCCCCAGCATGAGCATGTCGTCGAGCGAGGCCTGCAGCCGCCGCCGCAGCGGCCGCGCCTCCTCCCGACTCCTCGCGTCCTCGTGGCTCCGCGCCGAGCACATCGACACACTGTCCACGCTAGCCTTCGACGACTCGCACTTCTCTTCATATATCTCGACAGAATTTAACGTGTCGACGACCCTGTCCAACTGTATGTTCATGTCGTATTGAGGAATCTCGTAGTGGTGGCCCTCGCTTTCAGTATACACTTGGTCGTATAGCGCGCCGTTCTGGAAACCTCTCGAACTCGACGCGACATTTCCGTACGCGTTGTTGTAGTTGTAGTTGTCTTCTTCCGTCCGAGGAACGGGCCGAGCCGGTTGGAGATCGCTAGCGCTGAGCACGTCGTCTGCATTCAGAGGTCTTCCTTGACCAGCGAAGCCATCGACCACCGGGGTTGTGTTTGATAGGAAGGAGCCATCAGCGTCGAAGCTGCCGCACCCTACTAAGCCAAGCGGGCGACGGGGCACCTCCTGCCGAAATCTATTTACAGGTGGCTGAGGCCCCGCGAAATCCACCACCAAAATCCTATCAGCTATATTCCGGCAGTCGTTATGGAAGCCTATACCGGAATCGCTGTTGCTGGATGTTGTTGTTATCTCGCTATGGTTGCTGGGTTGTGGCGAGTTAGCGACGAACTCCTGAGCTTCCAGTCTCTCCAGTCTATCGTCGTGTCGACACGGTCTCCGCTCTCTGGGCACTCTGAAAACGGCGCGATTGCATCTCGAGAAGTTTCCGAAAGCGGGACTATCACCCTTAACCGCTAGCTTGGATATTTGCTGCAAGTTCGGACTGCTGAAATCGTCAGCGGGTAGAGAGTACATTCCTTTGACAACTCCAACGACATACTCAGCAGACGGAGGGAACTCTAAGCATCTTTCGGCGACAGCGTCCCTAGTGCACGTTATTTGAAACTCCCTAGCCCTCGCAACGTGAGCCTCGTGTTCCACGTTCCTCGGGTCGACGGCGAATACGTGGCAGCTGTGGGACGCTTCGGCGTCGTTCTCCGATTCCGCTGCCGTGACCAGTCCGAAGTATCTCCGGTCCGCATCGGAACCGCAGCCGGCGTAGAGAATTCTTTCCCTCTGGTATTGCGCTAGGATTTGTCCACCGGGTCTCCTCAGGTACAGCGTGTTTGGTAGAACGGATAGGAGCACCAGCGTGGCGGGCCGGCGTTCTTGTCTAAGTTTCCGGACGGCGGTGCGCACGTTCCCGGGGGCGGCGCTGGGGGCGGCGCTGGGGGTCTCGATGGTGCCGAGGTAGCCGACGACGGCGCGACACTCCAGCCGCGCCGCCTGGCCGGGCGCGAGCTGCGCGCGGCTGAGGTTGTGGAGGATCTCGCTGACGCCTGAGGTGCTCGGGGCCGCGTGGCATGCTGGAACACGGGGGATAATGTTGATTATTACATTTACTAATGTAAAGTGTTTGGTGGTCTGTAAAATTGTGACATTGTTGACATTGTGGAGGGTTTTAAACTTATGAAATGTGCTGTGATCATGTCAGACAATACGGTATTTGATGACAGCTCAAATCAGCTACTCTTTATGAAATGTCAAAAACGATCTGTTAGTATGAAGCTTCTATGATGATACAGGCATGTGACGTCATAAAAATCAGTAGTCAAAACAAGTCTTCTTTTTAGTTTTTGTACAATTAAAAATACTATAACGTCCAAAAGTTAGTGATATTTTATTTGGTTCCGCGTTTTTTTTAATGTGTGCTTAGTGGTTTCAATGCAACAATTTATATTCACTATAGTCAGACATCACTTAATTATTCTCAGTCTTAAGTGACTAATATATAAATATGTACTAAGTTCTAGTATTGCATTTGAAGTTACCAAAAATCCTACAATCCTTTATAGAAGTCATTAAAAAAAGGAAGCTGATAGTGTATAAATATTTATAATTATATTATAAGTTAATAGTCATAACAATTTATGATACATTTATTGTATTAGACCAGTTAAAGTTTTGCTAAGCTATAAAATGATTGTAGGTAGTATGTAATGTTAGTGTTATGATGATTAGTTAATGAGTTATTTTAACAAGCCAATAGTATTTTAAACAATAAAGATATAAGTTGTTATTACTTGGGACAGACACATTATTTTAAAAACACCAATTCAGTTTATATGATGATGACAAGAAATATGAAATAAATTACCCATTTCATATTTATGAAACATATTTATGTTTGAACTAATGATCTATGTCAAACTAATGTTACAAACAACAACAACACAGAAAAAACATGGAATTTGAGTGCAGACACAACACAAATAAGTGCAGAATATTTGAACAGCACTTACTCTTATACCCATCTTGGCATTGGCTAGCCATCTGCAAATCGAACAAAAAACATTTCATATTGTTATTTACTAATTTCATTAACTATTGAAAAGTGTGAAGATAATAGACTTAATAGAAATAATAAGATTTTGTCAAAGGAAAAAAAGCTCCGCAGCCCACAAAGAAAGATGTGGACGCCTAAAACAATCAGCTAAATGTGAGTCATGCTACAGAGATCATACGCAATACTGCCGCGCTAAGCTAAAAGTCAACCATTTTATTTGGAGCTCCATACAAAAGGTTAGTCTTAGCTTACGGCATAACAGCCTATAAACCTCAATTAAGGTTGTGGTCACATTTCTCACAAAGGTGGATCCGCACCTGAAGGAAAACCCTATCAATCAAGGATAATTGTATATTTTTTAATCAATCTATATAGTTATATGGGTTCTTACATTTACATAACAAACAAAAAAACATTGATAAATAAATCCCATTTACATGGTCAAAATCCCAATATAAGTAGTGATTGATAACCAGTCTAAACCACATATAGATATAGTGCATTGTGTTTTTCTCTTTCAACTTTGGTAAACCGTTGAGATTGAAATATACAAACAAGCTTGTCCCACAAAAATATGCAGGAAAACCATTATGCACTATATCTATATAGTAAGTTTCAATAGGTAAATGTAATAAAATAAATAGACCTTGCAGAAAAGACCCACCACCAAGAAGTATGAACAGATTTTAATAATAATGTTTTAATTATTTAACAGCTGAGTGCAAATTGTGTTTATATATAGTGCTCCTTGCCCTATTCGTTTAGAATGTCAATGACGTTGTGTATATGACAAGGAAAAATTGAAATGTGTAACCTAGCAGATAATACTGGGAATCAAACCCGGAACTCCGGATTACCAGTCCATAACCTTTCCACCACCCGTACACCAAATTACCCTTTGATTTTTTTATTTGCTTTGTGCCAATCTTTGCATTGTTTATTTGAATTTTGCATTGTTGTTGAGATATTTCTGTTGTCTGATAAATCTCTATAAACTGATTGTTCTCATGACTCAATTTACGTATATGGAAATCATGTAGCTTACCTGGATGGTGTAACATCGCAGGCTGCGGACGGCGCCTGGGCGGCGGGTGTCTTCGCCGAGTCCTCGCCCGCTCGTCCGGCTCCGTATCCTCCGTGTCCGTCGGCGGAGCCTCGCGTGGCGCCACGCTCAGCGCGATCGCCCCTGGCGCCGCCGCCACCAGCCTGGCTACGGACGCATGAGGAGCTCGCGCCACATTCGCCCCGTCCACGGCGATCAAAGCATCCCCAGCCCGAAGACCAGCGCGCTCCGCTGGCCCCCCAGCTGCCACAGCAGACACTACGCATGGCCGTTGCCCCGCTATAGTAAACCCGAACCCTCCAGCCCCTCTCGCGACCACAACACGACGCTCCGAAGTCCGGGTTAAAGCAGCCCGACGACGACGTCTCCTTTGCTGTTGGGGCACCATTGTTTTCACTGTCACGGCCTTTGAGCAGTTCTCATCGTGGGTAGTGAATCAGAACATGCACCGGATATTGGTTCTAATTAATAGCTCCAGGCGAAACTTCATAGAAGAAAACTAGAAAAACTAGAAAGTTTCGAGGTCTTGTTGTAACTGACGTTTAGAAAGTTTGTGTGCGTTCCGATTTTAAATATTTCAACTGACAACTTTTTAGAAACGCGTATAATATCCATACATAACATATAATAAATGGAAACATGTTATTCCTTCTATTTCCTTCAGTTTATTGCTTGTTCATGTTGCAGTTATTCTAAAATTTATCTTAATGTAACAAATACTTTTCATTACCATTACGTGAACGCATCCAAATGCAAGAGAGTATTTCAGTCCTTAGCTTAATCAGGCTACTTAAATTAAAACGATCAGATGAATGTACCAATAGTCTGGCAAAAAAGAGTAGAAATTAAAAAGTGGCAATACCGTAGTGACGTCCCTTTCTCCATCCATCTAAGGAAAAGGGGATGGCACTACAGTATTGCCACTTTTTAATTTCTACTCTTTTTTGCCAGACTGAAAATATATTTGTTTTTGTTATTTTGCATCATTTCACTACTTTCTACAACTATTTAATAATGTCAAATTGACATTTTCCAAGAATTCTTCTTGACATGTTAACAGATCTAAAAGTTAACAAGTAAAATACTTTTCTGTGATGTCACTGTCATATTTATTTTGACGCATCTCGTTTGTCAAGTGCACGTTGTTTTAATCACCTCAAAATAAAGTATTCAAGCTTGTTAAATCAGTTATAATAAGTTAGAGAAATCACCATGGCTGTAAGTATCACATAAACTTCATAATTAAATTTCTTAAATTATTACAAGTAGTTTATAACCAACCAAAAATTACCATACCGAAAACTGTTGTTTTTCCAGAAAAAAGGGAAAATAAAGGTGAGCAAAGTGAAGAGGAACAACCAGACCACGAATAGAATGAAGAAGCAGGGTAAAATGAAGCTGCAGAGGCACCGCACCAAGCTGCAGAAGCAGCAACAGCCGCAGAAGCCGGAGGTGGAGTACAGCAGCGAGAGCGAGGCGTCGGCCGACGAATGGGGCGACATGCTGGACGAGGACGAGAAGAAGTACATCATGAGCCGACTCGCCAACAACCCGGGCTTCCTGGCCGACGTGCCAGAGAAAGATGATCAGAATAAGTTAGTGAATAACTTCTGTAATTATTCTTTATTCGTCTTTAAATTGATAATCACTACCCGGAATTCTAAGTACACAGTTTCATTCTTACTTTTAGTGTCCTACGGACACTACTATACAACCAAAAACAATCAGTAAATTAAGCTACAATTATTTCCTTCTTTGTCGGTTTCACTCTTGGCGGAGTGGCTGTGGTTATCATTTCAGATGTTGGTGGCAAGCTTCACAACACGCAGCTCTTCCCTGATAGCTGCCTTCCTCGTGCATTTGTGTAGTGATGATGGCCAATTTATTGCAGCTTTTATTTGATCTGTCCATTTCATAGGCAATCTTCCTCGTAGCCTGGTTACTACAAACATTCCCTGAACCACAAGTGACAATTGTTTAGTATATGTCAAAATATGTTCCACTTGCTTTAAACCAGTATTAATCTTACTTAGAACTTATGCTTGTATCAGATCAAACAGAAAGCGCAAGAAAATTGACAAAGAGAAAGTTCCAAGACAAAAGCGCCAACAAGGAGGGAGTGATAGTGGTGCAGAAAGTGACTCCGCGTCGGACAGTGACTTTGAGGGGAAGTATGAGCAGGAGAGAGCTGAACGGCCGGCCAAGAGGCTAAGAGCTCTGCTGCCCATTAAAACTAAACAGGGACTTATGGAGAGGACTGAAGAGTGTGAAGGTGAGTTCATTTAAAACTGTTACTTGTTTAAAAGGGTTGGCCATTGACATGCTAGGCAGATGATATTATCCAGGTAGCACATACTAACTGGATATGGAGGGCCCAGGACATAAATTCATGGAGATCTCTGGAGGAGGCCTTTACCTTAGGGTTCTAGTGTGGTGATAAAATTATTTCATTTGATATTAAAATTTAATAGTAATCTATACCTATTTAGTTTATTTATAAAACTGTCTACTTAGTTCCATACTTATTGTAAAAAAAATTAGTACATACCTAGTAGATTCTCACCATATTAAGAAATAAAAGGTTTTTTTATGTTTAGTAATTAATTACATGTTTAACTCTATAGAAATATTTTTAAATTATGTCACTGAAAATAATCTGAATTGAATATACCCAGAGTTATAAAATTAGTTTTAACCTTATGATACCTGGAACACACGAGTTTTCGGAAATCACTAACAAGATTCAGGAAGTTAAGTACCAAATTAAAGTTAGTATGGGAATGCCACAACTTTAACAACTTCGATTTTTGATTTCTTCGATCTTTCAAAAAAAAATTATAAGAAATGTGCTCACTGGTTTTAAAATGAGTAAAAGAAAAAAACCATTCCAAATTCTTACTTTCAGACACAGAATCAGAACAAGAAGATGAAAAAGAGCCCCAGGAAGAAGAGGAGCAAACAGAGGAGCCCCAGGACTCTGACTCAGATTCTGGCATGGAGGGCACAGGGGAAGAGGATACCGAGGGGCACGAGGATCCGGAGGGAGGAGTGGTCAGCGCTGTGGAACTGATGGCGGAGCGGCGGGACCGGCTTAACCATGAAAAGCTGAGGATAGGTGCTCTGTGCTCTTCTCTGCTTGAAGAACCTGAGAAAAAGGTGTAAAAGATTGTATTGCAAAATTTTTGTTTGTGATACATATGTGTATTCCACAAGCATTCGTAATTGTACAGAATTTTCAGTAAAATTTATTTCTGAAGCTACAAGTTTTTCATGATAAGTATTTGCGAAAGTGCAATTTATTAAAAATTCCACGGATTTTTTTTTCTACACTCATTGATTTAACAGCAGTTAAAGTTTGTCCGCTGTTATGGCAACAAATGTAACTTTTTTTTATGTAAAGATATAATAAAAAAAAACATTTTAAATTAAAGATTTGTTGATATAACATGGGCAAATCCTAATTTGTACTATGTATTCATTACTTGACCAGTGTGATGTAACTACTAAACCCTAGTAAATCTTTCCAGCTGAAGAATTTGTACCCAATCCTATATCTGATGGAAGAACGGCTGAAGGACAACACCCTGAACCTGCACTCCGTGCGCAAGATCGCCACACTCTCCGCTTACGAAGTCTTCAAGGATGTCCTGCCCGAGTACCAGATACGGCACCAGGACTACTCGAACGTCAAACGTAAGTTACTTCTCTTGACCAGCTGAACTTATACCCGCTCTTGTACCTGATGGAGGAACGACTGAAGGATAGCACCCTGGCCTACACTCTGTGCGCAAGATCACCCCTGGCCTAAGAATCAGATAAGTCATCAGGACAACTTTAACGCCACTTGTCGTCACCACTTACTACCTAGTAATGGTAACCTACACTTCTCTCAACATTCCTTATTTTATCGAAACTTATTGTTTATTTCTATGGCCCGACAAGTGGGTACTTATTCATTTTACTGGCAATGACAAATTTTTGGTAACTTCCGTTGAAAATCACTGAATAACACCGATGTAGTCAAATAGGAAACGCAACCAAATATTTCGCGAATTTCAAGTAATTATCGCATAATAAAGCCTAAACTATCCACAGCTATAAAAGTCGAGTTATTTTCAATATGTAACAAAAAGGCGAATACAGGCAAACGATCGCAGTCAGAAACACCCTACGCAATTACTAGTCCTTGGTTTTGGTGGTTTTATTTAGGGAATAATATTTTGTATTATTAATTTCTATTGCAGTAAAGAAGGATACATTAACACTATACAAGTACGAAAAGGAGCTTCTAGAATTCTACAAAAGATATCTACAGAGGCTTGAAAAGGCTTGCAATGTTCTAAGACCCAAAAAAGGAGACACAAGGTAAGAAATGTCAAGAATTACTTACTTCCTAAATCAACTTAAATGAGGCACAGTTGTTCGTCTACTAGTCTGCCGTGGACGTGTCGTGTAGTAGTCGGCTGTGGATTGTGATCGCATTTCTCATGTGGGATAAATGGCTATCATAATATTATTTGACTACGCGGGTACAATGGTAGTGCAGCTGCCTACTGAGCCGACGGCCCTGGGTTCGAATCCAAAATATTTGTGTGATGAACTCGAATATTTGTTCTTGGGTCATGGAATATTATCTATTAATATTTTATGTATATCGTCTGGTACCTATCGTACACGCATTGCTTAGTTTGGGACTAAGTCGATTTGTGTTTATTTATTTAACTCTCACAAAAACTGTAGGTACTGCACTGCATAACTTGCAGACGATTTCGTCTGTGTAGCAGCAGTAGTAGGCCAAATGGCATATGCCACTTACTTTCTTGATATTTACTTGTACGTACATAAATAACTAGGTCGATGCAGAGTCAGCCACCGGCTAAGCTTGCACCATAGATTTGAGCGGAGTTTTTTTTTTCTAAATTTTCTTCGTCACGACCTAGCGAAATTTAATTTGTGCATTTTAAAACAAAAAATTCTAAAATCGGTTGAGAACTCGCTGAGATCTGCGCATTGTCACAAAGTCCATTCGAGTCGATCCATGGGAGCTTCGCTCCAATAATAAAAATGTAATTGATGAAGATTTAATCCGATTTGTTCAGGAAACCCGATCCAGCAGCACTGAGCCTGGCCATTGTATCCCTCCGTTGCCTGTGCGGGCTGCTGGTGGCGAAGCCGCAGTTCAACTACGCCACGAACATCGCCCAGAGCGCCATCCCGTTCCTGGACAATAAAGTCCCGGAAGCGGCGGAGATAGCCACGGAGTGCTGTGTGACTGTGTTCCGGGAGGACGCGAGGGGAGATATCACTCTTACTGTAAGTGTACTGAGTGCCCTCTTGACTCTTACGGTCCGGCTGCTGGTGGCGCGGCCGCAGTTCAACTACGCCACGAACATCGCCCAGAGCGCCATCCCGTTCCTGGACAACAGCGTTCCGGAAGCGGCGGAGATAGCCACGGAGTGCTGTGTGACTGTGTTCCGGGAGGACGCGAGGGGGGATATCACTCTTACTGTAAGTATACTGAGTGCGTTCTCGACTCTTACGGTCCGGCTGCTGGTGGCGAAGCCGCAGTTCAACTACGCCACGAACATCGCCCAGAGCGCCATCCCGTTCCTGGACAACAGCGTTCCGGAAGCGGCGGAGATAGCCACGGAGTGCTGTGTGACTGTGTTCCGGGAGGACGCGAGGGGAGATATCACTCTTACTGTAAGTGTACTGAGTGCCCTCTTGACTCTTACGGTCCGGCTGCTGGTGGCGCGGCCGCAGTTCAACTACGCCACGAACATCGCCCAGAGCGCCATCCCGTTCCTGGACAACAGCGTTCCGGAAGCGGCGGAGATAGCCACGGAGTGCTGTGTGACTGTGTTCCGGGAGGACGCGAGGGGGGATATCACTCTTACTGTAAGTATACTGAGTGCGTTCTCGACTCTTACGGTCCGGCCACGACTTCGGTCTTAGCAGCTCTGGAGTCGTGGCATCTTTCCTAGTCGCCGATTTACTTGTTCCCACCGCTGGAGCGGCAGCGCGCGCGGATGTTTGTGGGATGCTTCATTAGGTTTGATTTTATTTTTGCCAGCGCTGGTCGTGCTAAGTCGTGGCTGGGGCGTAAGATCTAGCTCTTAAGGCACTGCCTAGCCCGACACTCAGTTAGGCAGTTTCTAGCTTCTATCGGTGTAGCTCTAGTGTTGCTATATTCGGTTTATGTGTTTGCCTGCATGTAGCCAGGCTCGTACTAGGAACGCATTGGTGAACACAGGTTCAGTTGCAATAGCTTACAACTGAACCGTCTGTACTATATAGTCTGCCTACCAAGTTCTAGTCCTGTCCTGAACTCATTCTACTTATCTGATGTTAAAGCAGATGACAATTAATTACTAGTATTACAACTTTCATTTCTGTCACATTAAGATTAGGATAGTCAAGTAAAACACATTACTTTGTCTTTTAGCAGTATATCAATACAAGTCCTCTTCTTTAGATCGTTCGACTCATCAACCAGCTAGTGAAACGTCGCGCAGAGCGCCTCAAGCCCTCCGCGCTCCGGTGCTTACTGAGCCTCAAGATCCGTGATGTAGACCTCGATGCTGAAGCCGACATCAAACACAAGAAGAAGATAGAGGAAAAGCACAAGAAAAGGATCGTCAACTTGTCCAAGAAGGAGAAGAAGGTAGGTACATTCCAGACAAAGAATACGAGCGTGAAACACATGTCTGCTGATCCTCAAGATCCGCGACGTGGACCTCTTTGCTGCAGACATCAAACACGAGAAGAAGATAGAGGAAAAGCACAATAAGATGAACTTGTCCAGGGAGGAGATGAAGGTAGGTCCTTTCCAGAGGACGTCACGGTGGTCCAGCGGTTGTTTTTTATTTGCTGTTTCAAAGTCGTGTCACCTAAATCGTCAGACAAAAAGATGATAAAAGAAGAAATAAAAGAAGATCGCCAACATGTCCATTGTCCGAGAAGAAAAACAAGACATTCCGGAGCTAGTTTCAGTAATCCAGCAGATACCGTTCTTTGTTAGCTACAAAATGGACATCCAGAGCGTGACAAAAGAGTGAAGTGTGGAGAGGATGGACCTTTTTCTGACTTAGTCACCCCCTCTTAAACACTCCCTGAACTTAACGGTTACATTTCACGTGTTCAGGAGCTCCAGATAATTATGGTTATTTGTTTTCCAGCGAGCAAAGAAACTAAAAGAGGTGGAACGCGAGCTGCTAGAGACCGAAGCCCAGGAGAGCGAAGTATCCCGCCGGAAACTGCTCACGGAGGTTACCAAGACCGTGTTCCACATCTACTTCCGGCTGCTGAAGAGTGCCCCGCGGTCCCGGCTGCTGGCCGCGGCGCTGGACGGACTGGCCAAGTGAGTATACGTGTCATGTGTCTTCTTCTTCTTCTTCGTCGTTCCCTCACTGATGAGGATCGCGACCACATAACTGTTTCCACTCAGTGCGGTCATATGCTGCGTGGACCGCCCGGTGCATGCTGCCGCCCACTGCCTTCTTCACTGTGTCAGACCATCTAGTGGGTGCCCTTCCCTGCGCACGTCTGCCATCAATTTGCCCTATGATAATCTGCTTCTCCAGACAATGCTTTGAAGACCGCATAACATGACCGAAGAAGTACAGGGCTCGTTTCCGACATATCGCGGAGAGCCGCGTCGAGATGTTGAGTTCATTTAATATCGACTCGTTTGTTCGCATCGCAGTCCAAGGTATACGTAGCAACCTGCGCCAACACCACATCTCGAAAGCATCGATCTTACTGCTATCGCGGCTTCTCAAACTCCAAGTTTCTGCACCGTACGTGAAAATGGAAAACACCAGAGCTCGAACTAAACGCACCTTAGTTGTACGGCGAATCCCACGGTTTTTCCATATCCTGTCGAGGTTAGCCATTGCACTTTTAGCCATACCGGCCCTACGGCGAATTTCGTCAGTGCAACCGCCGTCGCAAGTTATCAAGGACCCAAGATACACAAATTCGCTGACCTTTTCATACCCGACGAGTGCGCTTGTAGCTGGAAGTAATTTTGCTCTGTCCACCACCATTATTTTAGTTTTTGAATGGTTGATCTTAAGACCGAGCTTGGCACTCTCTACTTCAATTTTCTTCAGAAGAGTTGCCATTTCTACTTCATCCGACGCGAGTATTGTCGTATCGTCTGCGTATCTCAGGTTGCTGACCCTACGGCCACCAACCACAACACCACCGTTCCATCCATCCAGTGCCTTCCTCATGATGTGTTCGCCGTACAGGTTGAATAACTTGGGAGACAGAATGCAGCCTTGACGTACGCCTCGTTCAGTGTGGAAAGATTCGGACGTTTGGCTTTCCAATTTCACGAAGCTTGAGCCATTGAGGTACAGGTTTTGTATTAGAAAAACCAAATGTTGCGGTACGCCCATCGTCACAAGTACATCAAACATAGTTTTCCACTGCACACAGTCGAATGCCTTAGCGTAATCTATAAAACATAGAACCAGCGGTTTGTTAAATTCGCGACATTTCTCGATTAGAACACGAACATTCAGGATCTGTTCATGAATACCCTTCCCGGCAATAAAACCGGATTGTTCACTCGGTATCTGGTGATCGACAAATGACGAGAGTCGCGCGTTTATAATGCGCAACAGAATCTTACTCGCATGTGACATGAGTGACAAGGTACGGTAATTTTCACATTTTCTTGTGGAGCCCTTCTTGTGCAACGGAACAACAGCAGAGTGAGTCCAGTCGTCTGGCCATTGACCTGTTCTCGAGACCTTGTTGCATATCTGGTGGACGATCATAGTTCCCTTAGAGCCCAGATGTTGAAGCATTGCAGCAGAAATACCGTCAGGACCCACAGCCTTGTGTTTTAATTTCCTGATTGCGTCTTGTACTTCGGAAAGCAAAATGTCTGGTTCACGCTCATGATCGTCCCATCTCCTTTCTACGCTATGTCCATCTTCATCCCGGTAGAGCTCATAACAGTAGTCTCTCCATCTATCTAGAACGGTTTCAAATTCTGTCAAGGTGTTACCTTTACTGTCATCAATGACCCAACTCTTTGGTTTGAAGGTACCCGTCAGCTGCTTCACTTTCAAAAACAGGTCTTTTGTTTGCGCTTTGTCAGCATGCCCCTCAATTTCACTGCATATGTTATTGATGTGCCTGTCTTTATCCCTCCGCGTGGAACTCTGTACGTCTGCATGCAACTGGTTGTAGCGATCCATTTTAACTTTAGTCTCGAGTCCTTCACATTTAAGCATCTTCCTCTCCTCAATCAACTCCCATGATTCTTTGCTTATCCACTCTTCCTTTTTCGTAACAGTTTTAAAAAGGTTGCTGCTCTCCTTCGCGGTGTCTAACACTGCCTCTTTGAGACAGTTCCAATCTGCTTCACTAGAATCAAACGGGTCCCATTCTAGTGAATTGATCTTGGAGTCAACTGCTTGATGGAAATGGTCTAGAGCCGGTTTATTAAGCAGAATATTCTGTTTTGAATTCGTTCGAGTACTTTTTAGGCGAAGTCTGAAGTCAGCTATTAAAAGTTGGTGATCACTGCCGCAGTCCGCGCTGGGGAGTGTTTTGGCATTGGTAACCGATGATCGCCACCTAGTGTTAATCGCAACAAAGTCAATCTGATTTCTATGCCCTTGAGGAAAAGTCCATGTTTACAGTCTCCTTGGATGATTTTGAAACCAGGTGTTCATAACAGTCAGCTGTTGATGTGTACAATCTAGAAATGTGCATGTTGCAGAATGTTCCTGATAAGTTGCTATCTTATTTTGAGACCTTACAAACTTTTTCTATTTGGAAAATTACGCATCTGTCTGAAAACTTGTAATGCTAAAATCAGTGGTAGGTATAGACAGCATGCGAGCGGCGACATCGCCGCATGCCGCAAGCTGCAAGATAGTTTTCCACATGTGAGACAGACGCTCTTGGTCAGCCCAGTGACCAAGAGCGTCTGTCTCACGTGTAAACTGTTCTTGTGGTCTAATGCTTTTGCCACAAGAAAAATAAGAAGTTGTATATTTTCAGATTCACCCACGTGATCAACCTGGAGTACTACTCGGACCTGGTGGCCATCCTGTCCCGGCTGATGGAGGACGAGCTGCTCGGGTCCCGGGAGCGGCTGCTGTGCGTGCGCTGCGTGCTGGCCGTGCTGGCCGGCTCGGGCGCCGCCGTCAACGTGGACCCCGGCCGCTTCCACGCCGCGCTGTACAGAGGCATGCTGGCCGTGCACGCTGGTACGTCACACTGTCTAGAGAGCGTGGCCGCGTGCTGGCCGTGCTGGCCGGCTCGGGCGCCGCCGTCAACGTGGACCCCGGCCGCTTCCACGCCGCGCTGTACAGAGGCATGCTGCCCGTCCACGCTGGTGCGTCACACTGTCTAGAGAGCGTGGCCGCGTGCTGGCCGTGCTGGCCGGCTCGGGCGCCGCCGTCAACGTGGACCCCGGCCGCTTCCACGCCGCGCTGTACAGAGGCATGCTGGCCGTGCACGCTGGTACGTCACACTGTCTAGAGAGCGTGGCCGCGTGCTGGCCGTGCTGGCCGGCTCGGGCGCCGCCGTCAACGTGGACCCCGGCCGCTTCCACGCCGCGCTGTACAGAGGCATGCTGGCCGTGCACGCTGGTACGTCACACTGTCTAGAGAGCGTGGCCGCGTGCTGGCCGTGCTGGCCGGCTCGGGCGCCGCCGTCAACGTGGACCCCGGCCGCTTCCACGCCGCGCTGTACAGAGGCATGCTGCCCGTCCACGCTGGTGCGTCACACTGTCTAGAGAGCGTGGCCGCGTGCTGGCCGTGCTGGCCGGCTCGGGCGCCGCCGTCAACGTGGACCCCGGCCGCTTCCACGCCGCGCTGTACAGAGGCATGCTGGCCGTGCACGCTGGTACGTCACACTGTCTAGAGAGCGTGGCCGCGTGCTGGCCGTGCTGGCCGGCTCGGGCGCCGCCGTCAACGTGGACCCCGGCCGCTTCCACGCCGCGCTGTACAGAGGCATGCTGGCCGTGCACGCTGGTACGTCACACTGTCTAGAGAGCGTGGCCGCGTGCTGGCCGTGCTGGCCGGCTCGGGCGCCGCCGTCAACGTGGACCCCGGCCGCTTCCACGCCGCGCTGTACAGAGGCATGCTGGCCGTGCACGCTGGTACGTCACACTGTCTAGAGAGCGTGGCCGCGTGCTGGCCGTGCTGGCCGGCTCGGGCGCCGCCGTCAACGTGGACCCCGGCCGCTTCCACGCCGCGCTGTACAGAGGCATGCTGCCCGTCCACGCTGGTGCGTCACACTGTCTAGAGAGCGTGGCCGCGTGCTGGCCGTGCTGGCCGGCTCGGGCGCCGCCGTCAACGTGGACCCCGGCCGCTTCCACGCCGCGCTGTACAGAGGCATGCTGGCCGTGCACGCTGGTACGTCACACTGTCTAGAGAGCGTGGCCGCGTGCTGGCCGTGCTGGCCGGCTAACCTAGCTACTTATAACCTTACTGTACGGGCAAGCGTACATGGTTGGAAGTCTTATACGTGACGAAGAGCCAATCAGTTAATCATGGGAAACTTGTAAATGGGAAACATGGGAAATTATCATTTATCAAGTAGTTAGGGTCGCTCCCTACACTTACTTTCTCTCCTTAACCTTCTATAACCTTACTCTTTTCAGGATCATCCCACGAAGAAGCGAAGATCATACTGGAGTCGGTGTCGCAGATCTGCTCGCGCGCGCGGCGCGTGTCGGCCGAGGAGCTGGCGGCGTTCGCCAAGCGGCTCGCCACGCTCGCGCTGCAGCTGCTGCACAACGGCGCGCTCGGCTGCCTGGCGCTGCTGCACCAGCTGGCGCAGGTCAGTCCCAGATCATACTTACAATAAATACGCCTAGAAACCTTAGTTAGTACTAGTAGAAGTTTTCTGTGTAAATTTTCTAGCGTATGTCGCAATTCTTACAGTATAATATAAAAAATACGACACCGTAAGCTGTTTGAAAATGGTATTTCCTCAAAATGTTTTAGTATTTTTCACGCTCTTAGTTGCTCTTTGTAATTCCCGTATCTTAAATAACCCTGCGCCAGACCTACATGATTGGATTGTGTTGATATTCAACTAACTCATATCAAATATGAAATCCCCAGCAAAGTAAAGCCGTGGAGTCGCTGTTCGAGCCCGACGCAGAGTCCGGCGCGGGGCGCTTCGACCCGACGCTGGAGTCCCCGGCGCACTGCCACGCGCGCTGCGCCGTGCTCACAGAGCTGTGCGCGCTGCGCACGCACTACCACCCCGCCGTGCGGCAGGCCGTCGACAAGTGCGACTCCAAGCTGTGAGTAGACAACTTCGACCCGACGCTGGAGTCCCCGGCGCACTGCCACGCGCGCTGCGCCGTGCTCACAGAGCTGTGCGCGCTGCGCACGCACTACCACCCCGCCGTGCGGCAGGCCGTCGACAAGTGCGACTCCAAGCTGTGAGTAGACAACTTCGACCCGACGCTGGAGTCCCCGGCGCACTGCCACGCGCGCTGCGCCGTGCTCACAGAGCTGTGCGCGCTGCGCACGCACTACCACCCCGCCGTGCGGCAGGCCGTCGACAAGTGCGACTCCAAGCTGTGAGTAGACAACTTCGACCCGACGCTGGAGTCCCCGGCGCACTGCCACGCGCGCTGCGCCGTGCTCACAGAGCTGTGCGCGCTGCGCACGCACTACCACCCCGCCGTGCGGCAGGCCGTCGACAAGTGCGACTCCAAGCTGTGAGTAGACAACTTCGACCCGACGCTGGAGTCCCCGGCGCACTGCCACGCGCGCTGCGCCGTGCTCACAGAGCTGTGCGCGCTGCGCACGCACTACCACCCCGCCGTGCGGCAGGCCGTCGACAAGTGCGACTCCAAGCTGTGAGTAGACAACTTCGACCCGACGCTGGAGTCCCCGGCGCACTGCCACGCGCGCTGCGCCGTGCTCACAGAGCTGTGCGCGCTGCGCACGCACTACCACCCCGCCGTGCGGCAGGCCGTCGACAAGTGCGACTCCAAGCTGTGAGTAGACAACTTCGACCCGACGCTGGAGTCCCCGGCGCACTGCCACGCGCGCTGCGCCGTGCTCACAGAGCTGTGCGCGCTGCGCACGCACTACCACCCCGCCGTGCGGCAGGCCGTCGACAAGTGCGACTCCAAGCTGTGAGTAGACAACTTCGACCCGACGCTGGAGTCCCCGGCGCACTGCCACGCGCGCTGCGCCGTGCTCACAGAGCTGTGCGCGCTGCGCACGCACTACCACCCCGCCGTGCGGCAGGCCGTCGACAAGTGCGACTCCAAGCTGTGAGTAGACAACTTCGACCCGACGCTGGAGTCCCCGGCGCACTGCCACGCGCGCTGCGCCGTGCTCACAGAGCTGTGCGCGCTGCGCACGCACTACCACCCCGCCGTGCGGCAGGCCGTCGACAAGTGCGACTCCAAGCTGTGAGTAGACAACTTCGACCCGACGCTGGAGTCCCCGGCGCACTGCCACGCGCGCTGCGCCGTGCTCACAGAGCTGTGCGCGCTGCGCACGCACTACCACCCCGCCGTGCGGCAGGCCGTCGACAAGTGCGACTCCAAGCTGTGAGTAGACAACTTCGACCCGACGCTGGAGTCCCCGGCGCACTGCCACGCGCGCTGCGCCGTGCTCACAGAGCTGTGCGCGCTGCGCACGCACTACCACCCCGCCGTGCGGCAGGCCGTCGACAAGTGCGACTCCAAGCTGTGAGTAGACAACTTCGACCCGACGCTGGAGTCCCCGGCGCACTGCCACGCGCGCTGCGCCGTGCTCACAGAGCTGTGCGCGCTGCGCACGCACTACCACCCCGCCGTGCGGCAGGCCGTCGACAAGTGCGACTCCAAGCTGTGAGTAGACAACTTCGACCCGACGCTGGAGTCCCCGGCGCACTGCCACGCGCGCTGCGCCGTGCTCACAGAGCTGTGCGCGCTGCGCACGCACTACCACCCCGCCGTGCGGCAGGCCGTCGACAAGTGCGACTCCAAGCTGTGAGTAGACAACTTCGACCCGACGCTGGAGTCCCCGGCGCACTGCCACGCGCGCTGCGCCGTGCTCACAGAGCTGTGCGCGCTGCGCACGCACTACCACCCCGCCGTGCGGCAGGCCGTCGACAAGTGCGACTCCAAGCTGTGAGTAGACAACTTCGACCCGACGCTGGAGTCCCCGGCGCACTGCCACGCGCGCTGCGCCGTGCTCACAGAGCTGTGCGCGCTGCGCACGCACTACCACCCCGCCGTGCGGCAGGCCGTCGACAAGTGCGACTCCAAGCTGTGAGTAGACAACTTCGACCCGACGCTGGAGTCCCCGGCGCACTGCCACGCGCGCTGCGCCGTGCTCACAGAGCTGTGCGCGCTGCGCACGCACTACCACCCCGCCGTGCGGCAGGCCGTCGACAAGTGCGACTCCAAGCTGTGAGTAGACAACTTCGACCCGACGCTGGAGTCCCCGGCGCACTGCCACGCGCGCTGCGCCGTGCTCACAGAGCTGTGCGCGCTGCGCACGCACTACCACCCCGCCGTGCGGCAGGCCGTCGACAAGTGCGACTCCAAGCTGTGAGTAGACAACTTCGACCCGACGCTGGAGTCCCCGGCGCACTGCCACGCGCGCTGCGCCGTGCTCACAGAGCTGTGCGCGCTGCGCACGCACTACCACCCCGCCGTGCGGCAGGCCGTCGACAAGTGCGACTCCAAGCTGTGAGTAGACAACTTCGACCCGACGCTGGAGTCCCCGGCGCACTGCCACGCGCGCTGCGCCGTGCTCACAGAGCTGTGCGCGCTGCGCACGCACTACCACCCCGCCGTGCGGCAGGCCGTCGACAAGTGCGACTCCAAGCTGTGAGTAGACAACTTCGACCCGACGCTGGAGTCCCCGGCGCACTGCCACGCGCGCTGCGCCGTGCTCACAGAGCTGTGCGCGCTGCGCACGCACTACCACCCCGCCGTGCGGCAGGCCGTCGACAAGTGCGACTCCAAGCTGTGAGTAGACAACTTCGACCCGACGCTGGAGTCCCCGGCGCACTGCCACGCGCGCTGCGCCGTGCTCACAGAGCTGTGCGCGCTGCGCACGCACTACCACCCCGCCGTGCGGCAGGCCGTCGACAAGTGCGACTCCAAGCTGTGAGTAGACAACTTCGACCCGACGCTGGAGTCCCCGGCGCACTGCCACGCGCGCTGCGCCGTGCTCACAGAGCTGTGCGCGCTGCGCACGCACTACCACCCCGCCGTGCGGCAGGCCGTCGACAAGTGCGACTCCAAGCTGTGAGTAGACAACTTCGACCCGACGCTGGAGTCCCCGGCGCACTGCCACGCGCGCTGCGCCGTGCTCACAGAGCTGTGCGCGCTGCGCACGCACTACCACCCCGCCGTGCGGCAGGCCGTCGACAAGTGCGACTCCAAGCTGTGAGTAGACAACTTCGACCCGACGCTGGAGTCCCCGGCGCACTGCCACGCGCGCTGCGCCGTGCTCACAGAGCTGTGCGCGCTGCGCACGCACTACCACCCCGCCGTGCGGCAGGCCGTCGACAAGTGCGACTCCAAGCTGTGAGTAGACAACTTCGACCCGACGCTGGAGTCCCCGGCGCACTGCCACGCGCGCTGCGCCGTGCTCACAGAGCTGTGCGCGCTGCGCACGCACTACCACCCCGCCGTGCGGCAGGCCGTCGACAAGTGCGACTCCAAGCTGTGAGTAGACAACTTCGACCCGACGCTGGAGTCCCCGGCGCACTGCCACGCGCGCTGCGCCGTGCTCACAGAGCTGTGCGCGCTGCGCACGCACTACCACCCCGCCGTGCGGCAGGCCGTCGACAAGTGCGACTCCAAGCTGTGAGTAGACAACTTCGACCCGACGCTGGAGTCCCCGGCGCACTGCCACGCGCGCTGCGCCGTGCTCACAGAGCTGTGCGCGCTGCGCACGCACTACCACCCCGCCGTGCGGCAGGCCGTCGACAAGTGCGACTCCAAGCTGTGAGTAGACAACTTCGACCCGACGCTGGAGTCCCCGGCGCACTGCCACGCGCGCTGCGCCGTGCTCACAGAGCTGTGCGCGCTGCGCACGCACTACCACCCCGCCGTGCGGCAGGCCGTCGACAAGTGCGACTCCAAGCTGTGAGTAGACAACTTCGACCCGACGCTGGAGTCCCCGGCGCACTGCCACGCGCGCTGCGCCGTGCTCACAGAGCTGTGCGCGCTGCGCACGCACTACCACCCCGCCGTGCGGCAGGCCGTCGACAAGTGCGACTCCAAGCTGTGAGTAGACAACTTCGACCCGACGCTGGAGTCCCCGGCGCACTGCCACGCGCGCTGCGCCGTGCTCACAGAGCTGTGCGCGCTGCGCACGCACTACCACCCCGCCGTGCGGCAGGCCGTCGACAAGTGCGACTCCAAGCTGTGAGTAGAAAAGTCCAAGCCACTCAACAAGTCCAAGTCAGTCAAGCAGTCCATTTCGGCGAACGTCGTCTTATTTTCGATGAGCTTAATAATTTAATAAACACACTCACAAATGTTCGCCTTTATAATCTTAGTAAAATCATCATGGACCTCGTTTTCTAGGTTTTTTAGGTTTAGATTTCAAAAATGTGTTTTTTATTTTATTTCATACTAGCTTTTGCCCGCGACTACGTACACGTGGAACTTCATAAAAGGGATTTTTAAAAGCGCCTAAGCAAATGTAAGAGCAATTGCGCTTTTGGTCTAATAATTACATTTCCTACAGGGTCACCGCACCCGAACAGAAATGTTCACTCACTTTTCAATCTTTTTAGGGATAATTTCCAGGATGAAAACTATCCTATGTCCTTCCTCGGATCTTAAACTATCTCTATGCCAAATTTCATCAAAATCGATTCAGCGGTTTAAGCGTGAAGAGGTAACAGACAGACAGACAGACACACTTTCGCATTTATAATATTAAGTATGGATAAGGCTTGTGTTGCTTCGCTTGTTTCTTACAAGTCTTCATGAGTGCAATTTTTGAAGTGTTTTTGGTGTAGGTACTAATAATTTTACATCCATTTTGAATAACAAGATGCCAGACTTCACTTTTTTCAACGGTCGTCCGTTGGGGACGTAGCATGTTTTGTTTGACTTTACTTTACTTACTACATATTACGATGGCTCAGCGACCCGAAGCGAATCTTGGCCTCCAACACGAGATCACGCCACTTTTCTCGATCCTGCGCCAGCTCTTTCCGGTTGGAGGCTTGGAGTCCGCGCAGATCCGCCTCGACCATGTCCTTCCAGCGATATCTCGGGCGCCCAACCGGTCGTCTTCCTGTTGGATGCCCAGGTATGCTCTCTTGACGCCACGACCCTCTTCCATTCTCTCCAGGTGGCCAAGCCAGCGGAGTCTGTGAGATTTTGTTTCTCCTAGTATATTGGGCTCAGCTACCATGTCCTCTATTTCCTGGTTCTTCAGTGCTCTCCAGCTCCCATCCGGTGTGCGTTTAGGACCGAGGATTCTGCGTAAAATTTTTCTTTTTGTAACCAGTAGCATGTTTTCTTCTTTGAGTGTTAGAGTCCAATGCTTCACACCCGTACATAAGGACTTTACTTTAAAAAGGCTAATTTCCCTACTGAACGCCATATTGCTGTTTCTGCAACAGGTCAGCCGCGGATCTGTTCCAGCAGTACGACGGCTCCCAGATGTCGTTCAAGCCCGCCATCCCGCCGCCCAAGCCCGCGTCGCGCGCCAAGGTGCCGCCGCAGCACGCCTGGGCGCAGCCCGACTTCAAGCTGCTGTGCGAGGAACTTGAAGAAAGAGTGGATTTGAGTGTTACCTTTGTGTTTCCTAAGAGTAAACGGTGATTCTATTGTGAATAAATGTTATATAAATTGTGATCTTGTTTAATTTCTTTGATTGGTTCCCTTTATACGGAAGATAGCCGGTGAAATTACTAGCATAGAGGCATTCTATCTTCGTCCTCCGGGTAGGCAAGCACTTGTGACTCCTCTGGTGTTGCAGGTGTTTATGGGCGACGGTAATCGCTTTCCATCAGGCGATACGTTTGCTCGTTAGCCCCCTATGACATAACAAAAAAAAAAAAAGTTGGATCTATATCGGAATCCCTAAAACTATTTCGATACGATGAACGTAGATTATTTATTTTATCTACGCACATATCATTAGTGCTCTAAAATGCGTTCAGAAATCGTAGGAAATGACCAGCATTATTACAACCAATTTTACTATGAGATTTTTTTTGTCTGTGGTAGTAGGTAAAATCTGTACTGTAATGTTATTACAGTACCGATTTTTGTAAGGTTACGAGTTTAAATTAGGAACAGTTGTCAAAACACAAGTTGGTCTCTATTCTAGTATCCATAGATATTAATATTGTTATCAATACGAAACGTCAATTCAGTATGTTTTTTTATAAAAACCGCACGACATCTGATCTCGAGTGACATGAGAATATGGATACATTCGTTTGTATATGATTTAGAAAAAAAAAACATTCGTCTTGACGGAGGTTCGAATTGCCGCCATTATTGTTGTCATTTGTTTGTTGGTTCTTTGCTGTTACGAAAGTAGAATTGTGAAAAGTTTATTGTAATTCACATTTTAGTTGAAAATATTGTTTCAATGTAAATGTAAATTACAACTATTACAATAAATAAACTGTTTATGTATTTGTTCAGATTTATTTCTTACTGCATTAGTATATGTCGTTTTTAGATATTTTACAGGTAGCACTAGTGGTGCCGGTCATTTCCTTATGGCTTCTGAACCCATCTTAGAGTGTTTTAAGGCCTCTAATTATGTATCAGTTGCATAAACAACTATTATCGCCAGGGATAAAAAAAGTATTAGGTAATTTAATATTATGGATTTGATTTTTAGGCCAAAAGAGCGTTTAGGACACTAGACCATTATGGTAAATGACCATTAGGGCTAATGATTTTAGGACAAACGTTGTTAGGTATCTTGAGGGAGACCCCGGAAGTTTCTTGGTCAAATGACAATTCACAATCTTGGAGATACAGCATCATTCTGTTTTGATATGTCGACAAACCGTGGTTATATTCTAACCTTTGTTAGCTTTCCTCTACAGCAGTGGTTCCCAACCAGTGGTGGACCACGGGAGACATAATAGCCGTAGCCAAGAAAAGGCTGGGAATCACTGCTCTACAGTCTACAATCGAGCTACGAGTTTTGCAATGCGTTTACTTACGTTTTATGTATTTGGGACCAAAAAGGTCGCATCTTGACTATCGAATAGGCTAGTTTCCTAATGTCAGTATAAATTACTCGACATCAATCATTCAAAATAATGAAAAAAAATATATTTTTTAATTAAGAAGAAACCAAATAAAAGGCAGCAACCGACCGTACGGGGTCGTAAGGTCGGTGACGTAGTTCTCGCTTCTCTTATAAATTTCATACTATTCCGGCGATTTAACATTTCATAAAAAGTTGCTGCTTTGATCTGTCGCACTAGCCAATGGACGATCATGTCCGTGCTTGGTCAAAATAACAACAGCATTTTTGGTTACATATATTTATTGTTAAAATGACATAATAATTATCGTATAGTATAGCGTCTGGTATATTCTACAGTCCGTAGTCTCGCTGCCACGTGTGCAGCGCGTCGGCGACGAGCCCGACTCGTGCTTTGTACGCGGCCTGCAGTTTGTCTGGCAACGTCTCCTTCTGCTCGCGGATGTACTGCCGCATCGCTGACAGCTGCGCGCGCCAGCTGGGGAGAGAAACTTTTTGTTCATGCAGATCGAACAGGATATAAAATATCACAAATGACCAAAATTAAAAATGTAATACTCAAGTCAAGTCATCATGAGGCAGTCATTCAATGAGTGATATAGAAAATGCTACCAAACTGAACATAATTACAAAATTTGGAATTCTTAGCTTAAATATTGGCTCAAATATTATTACTTGTTCCAATTTAAGCTGAATATCGACGCTTAAGAATCAATACCGTCTAACTAACTAAATGTTAGTTAGACGGTATTGATTCTTAAGCGTCGATATCTTGAAAACTACTTTTTTTTTATTAAGAAACAAACAGTCTTAGAATAGTATACATTGGTATTGTCATAGGACTAGAAATAGCCTTAATTGTAGACTACTACTACTACTTAATTGTAGACTACCGGTTCTATTTCCACCAAACATATATAGACCAAGAACCATCTCGACGGACAAGTTTTTGGAATTGGGGGCCTACGTCATCAAGAGAACCTTAGTCTCTGTTTGAATATTGAAGGAGCGAATAATTTGTAACAGGCGACGCATCAAAGTGCGTTTAGGTAATGCGCCATTATGCTACTACACTCACGCATCCTCCTGCTTCTTCCAGAACACCATTTCCTCGTGTATGAGGCGGAACTCCTCGTTTTTCTCCCTGTAGGCCTGCAGTTTGCCGGCGGCCTCGGCCTCGTAGAGCCGCGCCTGCGCCTCCTCGGCCGCCTCGCCCGCCGCGTCCTGCGCGCGCGCGCGCTCACAGGACAGGATCTTCGACTTCAGGTTGGTTATGGCGGCGCGGGCTTCCTCCTATAAATTCGGTCACTTATATCATATCATATACCAAAGTCATGATGGAAACTGTCCGGAAAAAGGGAAACAGACCGTCCCTGAACAACTTGGTGTCACTAAGTAGAGCAGGCGATGGGCGGCTTGGGAATGTTGTGGGTGGAGGTAGAACAGTTTGCCCAAGACCGATGCAAATTGTAAGAATTTGACGAATCAAATTCTTACAATTTGCACCCACCCGAAGGTCTTACACCCTGGCAGAACGTAATAGGACGGGTATCAGCTTTATTCGTCCCATTAGTTTTTCCTTTAATTCTTATTTCGTCTCTTTCTGTATTCGTCTTGTTCGCTATCTGTTCCTATCTTCTTAAATCCAAATCAGTAATTTGCCTCATTCTTATTACGTCTTATTTGTTACTAGATGACCCGGTGAACTTCGTATCACTTTCCTTTTAATATATAAACCATATGTATTTCAGAGCCGGTAACTTTATAAAGGCATCATCAGTTGTCTAAGTATCTGCTCCATAGTGTGCGGAAAGAGTAAGCAAATCACGCACACGTATGTCCAGCATAATGTTCATAATTATTTTGCATGTCACATTATATTAGATTATAGACACTTATGTTAACAAATAAGTTACCAGCCTCCTTTTTTCGGTCTGTATCGACTGCGCCACATTACTAAACGTTGGTAATAGTAGTATAGTAACCTGGCAGCACTGACTGTCAGTGTCACTATCACCGAACTTTCCAAGAAAATATAATTTCCAAACTATTTTTCAAAAGGTCTAATTGACGTTTAACAATGCATTGTCCCTTTTGTAAATAGTGGATAGAACGGTAGAACAACATAGTACCTGTCCTAGTTGCACAAATAAGTTGTTAAGATGCCACAAATGTTTCACAATACCCGCTGATACGCTCAAGTTTTGTATCAAGTGCGGTCACAATTTGAACCGAATAATACAAATTAATAGGGCTAAGGAACAAAAAAATCGAGTGAAACTACAACTGTTATTAAAACCGAAGTTCGTCTCAACAATGCCATCATCATCATCTGAATTATTTTCAGAACTTAATTTACCAACAGCACAACATAATCCTGCAGATTCACCGCTGTATTTTAAAGCTTTACAATGTTGACAAATTATTGTCATTTCCCCAATTGTTACAGATTTTTCGGCAGTATAATCTATTTCTGGATCGTAAGAGAATGCTCCTCGTTCCAGGTTCACAGGAGCATTGCGTCTGCGGAATCGATCAATTTGATTATCCCGTGCTCGCTGCTGTAGTGACCGATGTGCCCGAACTCGTTCCATTTTATGCCTATCCACTTCATTGTAATTCACTCTAGAACGCACTTACCAATACCACAGTGTAAAAAGTAGTAGTGGGCCGACGCCTTTGATGTTTGCGTAAATGCCGACACCGCTTAAGGTCACCGTACCTACCAAGGGTTGTCACAGACTTACGCAACTGCCCAAAAAAGTAGGGCAATGTTTTTAGGGTTCATGTATGTATTTTGAAGAAGTCGACATGGGTGTCATTTTCTATGTTTTTGGGGGTGTAAATTAAAAAAATGGCATCCATTTTGTAATTAAAGATGGTGGACGTCATTTTTTGGAATAATCGACATGGGTGTCGTTTTGTGGGTTCTTGGAGGCGTAAATTTCAAAATAAAAAAATTGTGATTTACTGGCGGAGATATTTTTTTCTATAGTAGTCATGGGTTTCTTGTTCTAGGAGTTTGGAGGTGCAGAATTCAAAAAAATTGTCCATTTTAGAATTAAAGATGGTTGATATCACTGCTACACACATAGACACCCATTTCAAAAAGTGACGTCCGCCATCTTGGATTTCCAAATGGATGTCATTTTCGTAATTGGAACCCCGACGGTCCTTGGAGATGACACCCATATCGATTTTTAAGAAAAAATAATGTCCGCCATCTTGGATTTCAAAATGGATGTCATTTTCTTAATCGGAACCCCGAGGAACCTTGGAGATGACACCCATATCGATTTTTAAGAAAAAATAATGTCCGCCATCTTGGATTTCAAAACGGATATCGAAACCCCGAGGAACCTTGGAGATGACACCCATAACGATTTTTAAGAAAAAATTATGTCCGCTTTTGAATTTAAAAATTCATGTGACAATGATATGTCTGATCATTTTTTTGTTTATCAGTCTCTCGCTGGTCATCAGTGCGGTCAGCGCGTGAGGTAGCTCGTCGCACATTTGATCGACTTCGACGACCTACAGTCCGAACAAAAAGAGTAAAGAGTAGATTGATAAAACCCTTTCCAGACCTTCCGATCCGATCCAATTTTTGCCATTGCCAACACTGTATGAATTAGTGTTGCCATGGGTTTTACGTTTCGCTACCTTGAGCCCTTCCAAATAGTAGGCAAATCCAAATTTAAGTACGCTTTACAAAAAATTTTTTTCAATTGCACCCCCCCATTTTCTAAAATGCGCAATGCGTACTATTGCGTACCCATCTGGTTACGCTGGTATGAATTACCAATTTTTGGGGGCTTTAACTTAAATTGCGAACTCAAATTTTTAAACGTATATTGTATGTAAACGTAATGTATTTCTGAACGCCCAGCCCAACACAACAACCAAGAAGTGTCATTAATCATTATTTTTCTTGTTTTAAATATAAATATGGGATAATCCGATTAATTCTCGTTTCTCTCATTTTTCAAACATAATGCCGAAATCATATCATGCGGTTGATTTTATATGAATTTCTGAACGCACCGCTATGAGCATTTGACAACCAAGTGACAATTTCTGTTGAGGAACTGTAAATCTAAATTATGTGAAAACGCAATAATCCGAACGTTGTGGATATATGATCTCGATTCAAAACCCTTATTTAATGTGTTACATCATAATTATCGTGAATTTGAGTCGATCGAAGTTTATATCGACGGGACGAATGTCACATGTTTGACAGCTAAGATCTTATCGTAAGTTTGTATGACAAAATTAAATTATTGTTTTTCGTATATTTCCTAGCATATTTTCCATTATTCTCACCTTTTAAACCTTCCCTGGACTTTCACGAATATTTCAAGACCAAAATTAGCCAAATCGGTTCAGCCGTTCTCGAGTTTTAAGCATACTAACGAACAGCAATTCATTTTTATTTATATAGATAGATAGATAGATAGATAGATAGATTCGTCACGGTCTTCCTTGAATTCATTCTTCATTTTTCCCTTTCGACTCGTAAAACGCATGGGACGAATAAAGCTGCCATAGGAAGAAGAATACCAAAGTCAGCCATTTTTAGGACCTGTTCCGGGCAAATCAGACATCAGCTTGAAGCTGAATGTGCTCATAAACACCTTGTCACTGGTGGAGACACGGTGTGATGTTCCTGGGAGTGGGACTCACCAGTTTGGCCTGTCGCTGCGTGGCGAGCGCGGAGCGCGTGCGCGCGAGCTGCGCGCGGCGCTGCGCCAGCTTGCTGGACAGCTGCTTCAGGGTCTCCAGCGCCGAGCTCGCTGCTGCGGCGCACGAGGGCTCCATTAGTTTGCTGAAGGACAAAAACGAATTAGAATATTTGTTAATTTCTGTTTTTGAAGGACTTTGTACAAGAATACTCACGTCTCGTCGACGGCGAGCGCGGCCAGCTCCGGGAACTGCGCGGAGAGGTGGATCAGCCCCTGCTTGTACTCCACGCAACTATCCAGGGTCTTCTTTTGCCACAGCGCCAGTTCAGTCTCTTTGCTGTGCACCATCTAGAAATTATACGTTATTCAATTACCATACGAGGGACCTCCACTGCTGGACATAAATCTCTCCAAAAACACGCATCGCTAGTCCATCTTGATTGTGTGACAGATGATTTGCATAAATAGGTAGATATTACGCGACAAGATGTGTGATTATGATGAAGGAAAAACGAACTGCTTCGACCTTAATTATGTTGATTTTTACCTTGGCGATCTGATCAGCCAGCACTCGCTTGGAGTCGTGGACTCTGGTCGCGTAGTCCACTTCGTCAAGCAGTCGGCTGCGTTCCTCCACTGACATGGACTGGCCTTCTAACTCTCGCCGCAGTTGCGCCGTCTCTGCGCTGGAATATAAGAAAATTTTATGTTTCATTCTATTCAATGATACCAGTGAAGCTGTTCGTGAATATATGTTTTCAACGGGTACTGATACCAGACTTTTCAAGATGTACTTTGTTCGCGGGATATTGGCATTTTTGAGGCACATTGTTAGAAATTATGAAAACATGATTTAAAGTCCACTTCATATAGCTTTTTATCTACCCAAATATCATAAACCCTCCATGATGCGTTCAAGAACCGCACATTATGACCAACATAAAAATAAACTGTTTTGTTAGAACAAATTTCTTATCTGTGAAAATGTTATTATTGCTAATTAATAATAACATCGATTTCGATAATATTATATGATTCAAATTTCGAACATCTCTGAAAACCAAAGAAATTTGGTTTAACCTCTATTCTAATATCAGTCGAGATGACGTTTAGTTCAAATGAATTGTCAATTTGCAGACAAATTGACAAATGTCGCACGCAAGTAAGATATCGAACGATATGGTAGTTCGGGCCCACTCTAGTTTGTCTCTGAATTAAAAAAAAACTATGACAGCTGCCAGAAAAGAAAAGTTTTCGTTGCCGCCATTACCGGTTAGAATTTGTTTTAATGCATAAAATTGATCGATTTCTTGAATATAAACCATAAAATGAGCTATCAAGATAATATAGATATTTCGGCGACGCCTCCTGATATCCGTAACAAAGCACCTAACGTCATTAATTACTATTACCAGCTAAGTCAAAGAAACAGTAGGTATGGTGGTCATAATATGCGGCTCCTGAATGCATCATGGAGGCTTATGATATGTGAGTAGATAAAGTAGTGTATGTAACTATACATAATTAGGCATTAAACACTCGTGTGATGTTATTATGACACTCGCCTTCAGCTCGTGTCATAAACCTACACTCGTGATTAATGCCCTTCATTATGTACAGTCACATAAACTACTATTGCGTGTGTACATTACAACATAAATTCAATTTAAATGTACCGAGATGACATGGTTATGGGCTCCGTTCCCACACTTATTCCGTGTATATTCGGGCCGTTGTGAGTAGAGATTTTGCTAGCTAAGTGTCTAGCCAGCCTATCTCCGTTCAGAAACGCAGAATTCTCCAGATGTGACACGCACAAAGCTACGTCAGATAGATTATAGTACAAGATTGAGAACGTTTTTAAGGTTAAATCAAATAGACCGAGCTCACGACCTGATGGTGGACAGGTGGCGAACTGACGGATATGCCACTACTTCGGCGGCAAGCGGCGGTTTCTCGCTCACTCGTATGACAGTCCGGGCCGCTCGTTCTCCGTCGCCACTGGTCGCGCAAGTCCTGGCCTTGTCTGACGGGGTGTACAACAGAGTGGTTGACATATGTGGAGTACATACGTGGCCCTCGCTATGTCCGCGTCGACGGCCCTGAGCTCGGCCGCCTTGTCCCGGGCCCGCTCTCTGGCGGCGGCGAGCGCGGCCCTGGTGTTGTGTACGGCGAGCCGCGCGGCCCGCAGCGCGCCCTGCAGCCGCGAGCGTACAACAGAGTGGTTGACATATGTGGAGTACATACGTGGCCCTCGCTATGTCCGCGTCGACGGCCCTGAGCTCGGCCGCCTTGTCCCGGGCCCGCTCTCTGGCGGCGGCGAGCGCGGCCCTGGTGTTGTGTACGGCGAGCCGCGCGGCCCGCAGCGCGCCCTGCAGCCGCGAGCGTACAACAGAGTGGTTGACATATGTGGAGTACATACGTGGCCCTCGCTATGTCCGCGTCGACGGCCCTGAGCTCGGCCGCCTTGTCCCGGGCCCGCTCTCTGGCGGCGGCGAGCGCGGCCCTGGTGTTGTGTACGGCGAGCCGCGCGGCCCGCAGCGCGCCCTGCAGCCGCGAGCGTACAACAGAGTGGTTGACATATGTGGAGTACATACGTGGCCCTCGCTATGTCCGCGTCGACGGCCCTGAGCTCGGCCGCCTTGTCCCGGGCCCGCTCTCTGGCGGCGGCGAGCGCGGCCCTGGTGTTGTGTACGGCGAGCCGCGCGGCCCGCAGCGCGCCCTGCAGCCGCGAGCGTACAACAGAGTGGTTGACATATGTGGAGTACATACGTGGCCCTCGCTATGTCCGCGTCGACGGCCCTGAGCTCGGCCGCCTTGTCCCGGGCCCGCTCTCTGGCGGCGGCGAGCGCGGCCCTGGTGTTGTGTACGGCGAGCCGCGCGGCCCGCAGCGCGCCCTGCAGCCGCGAGCGTACAACAGAGTGGTTGACATATGTGGAGTACATACGTGGCCCTCGCTATGTCCGCGTCGACGGCCCTGAGCTCGGCCGCCTTGTCCCGGGCCCGCTCTCTGGCGGCGGCGAGCGCGGCCCTGGTGTTGTGTACGGCGAGCCGCGCGGCCCGCAGCGCGCCCTGCAGCCGCGAGCGTACAACAGAGTGGTTGACATATGTGGAGTACATACGTGGCCCTCGCTATGTCCGCGTCGACGGCCCTGAGCTCGGCCGCCTTGTCCCGGGCCCGCTCTCTGGCGGCGGCGAGCGCGGCCCTGGTGTTGTGTACGGCGAGCCGCGCGGCCCGCAGCGCGCCCTGCAGCCGCGAGCGTACAACAGAGTGGTTGACATATGTGGAGTACATACGTGGCCCTCGCTATGTCCGCGTCGACGGCCCTGAGCTCGGCCGCCTTGTCCCGGGCCCGCTCTCTGGCGGCGGCGAGCGCGGCCCTGGTGTTGTGTACGGCGAGCCGCGCGGCCCGCAGCGCGCCCTGCAGCCGCGAGCGTACAACAGAGTGGTTGACATATGTGGAGTACATACGTGGCCCTCGCTATGTCCGCGTCGACGGCCCTGAGCTCGGCCGCCTTGTCCCGGGCCCGCTCTCTGGCGGCGGCGAGCGCGGCCCTGGTGTTGTGTACGGCGAGCCGCGCGGCCCGCAGCGCGCCCTGCAGCCGCGAGCGTACAACAGAGTGGTTGACATATGTGGAGTACATACGTGGCCCTCGCTATGTCCGCGTCGACGGCCCTGAGCTCGGCCGCCTTGTCCCGGGCCCGCTCTCTGGCGGCGGCGAGCGCGGCCCTGGTGTTGTGTACGGCGAGCCGCGCGGCCCGCAGCGCGCCCTGCAGCCGCGAGCGTACAACAGAGTGGTTGACATATGTGGAGTACATACGTGGCCCTCGCTATGTCCGCGTCGACGGCCCTGAGCTCGGCCGCCTTGTCCCGGGCCCGCTCTCTGGCGGCGGCGAGCGCGGCCCTGGTGTTGTGTACGGCGAGCCGCGCGGCCCGCAGCGCGCCCTGCAGCCGCGAGCGTACAACAGAGTGGTTGACATATGTGGAGTACATACGTGGCCCTCGCTATGTCCGCGTCGACGGCCCTGAGCTCGGCCGCCTTGTCCCGGGCCCGCTCTCTGGCGGCGGCGAGCGCGGCCCTGGTGTTGTGTACGGCGAGCCGCGCGGCCCGCAGCGCGCCCTGCAGCCCCGAGCGTCGCTCCGCTCTGTGCGCCTCCAATGCGCGCGCGCACGCTGACGACTCCATCTCTTCCGCCAAGTCTTGTTCTTGTTCTGTAATAATATGACTATTACATATATGAAGAGGATAGAGGATATCGTAATTTAGCCTGCGAAAGAAACCCTCTTGCACAGAAACGGAACGAACAAATAAAATTTTAATGTCCCGTGTTTGTAATCCCCTTCCTGCCCGCCATACATACAATATTTTTCATCACATTTGGGAGGAAATAACAAATACATAACAGACAAAAATAAACATTAAACACGCGAAAGCACCAACGAAATGGACCGATGATGTCAAATTCCAAGAATAAAGACGCTTGTGGTGAAATCAGGGCGGCACACAACTGGTGGTGGCAAACGTCCTTGAGGCAAGTCTAGTGTTGTACCTTTAAGAAATACCCGTTACCAGTAAATTCCCATTTGGGAATATTCCGAGTAAACCATTGTTCCCGAGAATATTCCCATATAGCTTATTTGTTTGTTAATTGTTAATTTATCTGATGAACCATGGAAGCTAGTAATGGATCTCAGGATAGGTTCAACGTATAAATGTGCAATTTTAACTGCCGGTATCATAAAATTGAATTGACGCAATATGACGCGGATTATAAAACCCCTTGCAGGACTATAGATAAAGAGTCTCACTTTGTCATCAATTTAAGCCGGTATCATAAAATTGAATTGACGCAATATGACGCGGATTATAAAACCCCTTGCAGGACTATAGATAAAGAGTCTCACTTTGTCATCAATTTAAGCCGGTATCATAAAATTGAATTGACGCAATATGACGCGGATTATAAAACCCCTTGCAGGACTATAGATAAAGAGTCTCACTTTGTCATCAATTTAAGCCGGTATCATAAAATTGAATTGACGCAATATGACGCGGATTATAAAACCCCTTGCAGGACTATAGATAAAGAGTCTCACTTTGTCATCAATTTAAGCCGGTATCATAAAATTGAATTGACGCAATATGACGCGGATAATAAAACCCCTTGCAGGACTATAGATAAAGAGTCTCACTTTGTCATCAATTTAAGCCGGTATCATAAAATTGAATTGACGCAATATGACGCGGATTATAAAACCCCTTGCAGGACTATAGATAAAGAGTCTCACTTTGTCATCAATTTAAGCCGGTATCATAAAATTGAATTGACGCAATATGACGCGGATTATAAAACCCCTTGCAGGACTATAGATAAAGAGTCTCACTTTGTCATCAATTTAAGCCGGTATCATAAAATTGAATTGACGCAATATGACGCGGATTATAAAACCCCTTGCAGGACTATAGATAAAGAGTCTCACTTTGTCATCAATTTAAGCCGGTATCATAAAATTGAATTGACGCAATATGACGCGGATAATAAAACCCCTTGCAGGACTATAGATAAAGAGTCTCACTTTGTCATCAATTTAAGCCGGTATCATAAAATTGAATTGACGCAATATGACGCGGATTATAAAACCCCTTGCAGGACTATAGATAAAGAGTCTCACTTTGTCATTAATTTATCCCGGTATCGTAAAATTGAATTGACGCAATATGACGCGGATTATAAAACCCATTGCAGGACTATAGATAAAGAGTCTCACTTTGTCATCAATTTAAGCCGGTATCATAAAATTGAATTGACGCAATATGACGCGGATTATAAAACCAATTGCAGGACTATAGATAAAGAGTCTCACTTTGTCATCAATTTAAGCCGGTATCATAAAATTGAATTGACGCAATATGACGCGGATAATAAAACCCCTTGCAGGACTATAGATAAAGAGTCTCACTTTGTCATCAATTTAAGCCGGTATCATAAAATTGTATTGACGCAATATGACGCGGATTATAAAACCCCTTGCAGGACTATAGATAAAGAGTCTCACTTTGTCATTAATTTTATAACGAGCAGCCAGACCAGGACCACACCACACGGACGAGGGCCTGACGTCACAGCGCGCGTCACCGCAGCGGGGACGGGCGGAGCCGAGCGACGCGTCGTTTACCGTTAGCCGGCCGCCTATATAAGCCGACGCGCGCCCAGTACCAGCAACGGTGTCTTGCAATCTCTCGTAGCAGTCAGGTCGTTCCGACGGCATTCACTGTGAGGATTGTAAGATAACGTTCGCTCGTAGCTCGGAGTGTGTACCACGCTTCTTGAGATACCGTAGGTCCTCCCGTACATTTGTAAGTGGTGTTTGGTTTCTATCCCGAAGTCTGGGCTACAGTCTTTTGTTACCTTAGCGCGGAGTGTGTACCACGCTTCTTGGCTCGCTAGTTGCAGGGACTTAAGGCTATGCTCTAGACGGGTTGCTGGGCGCAGTGTGTGTACCACGCATTTGGCTCGAACAGCTAACCCGGGGGGGTCACTCCTAAGCGCGGTGTGTGTACCACGCATCTGCTGCCTAGGGTGGTGGCTCTCGCCAGACGGATACCGGCCAAAATCTCCCTTACCCGCGTATTAACACTCTGTCGTTTACTAACTACACCCTGCCGCGTAATTGGGACGCCGAGTCCCCTAGGATACTGTAGGGCTACCGTAGGCATTAACGTAGGGAACGTAGGATCTAGATTTAAGGGTTTGGTTAAATAAACAGGCATAAAGCCTCCGTTATTTAGTATATATAAAATCCCAGGTTTCATTTAACCCAGCCCCTTGCCTCCCGATTTGAGCTAGTTACGGAAACCCTCAAGATCCCGTCTGGATCGAGGGATATGGACTAGTGCCTAAGCCCGTTACGTCATAGCGTACCTGGCGAGTTTAAGCACTACGTCACATTTGGCGCCCAACGTAATAACTCACACAGGAGTTGTCTAGCTCGGCACAGGCAGGGGATGACCTAGGTCTAACTCGCACCGTTAAAATCCGCCGTTTAAAAATTATCCGTTTAATAAAAGTTTATTTAATCGAGTTAGATTTAGGGATTTTGCTCTAATCCGTGTAAAATATTATTTCTACAGGAATAAAACTTACTTTATAGGGTAACTAGGTGATGCCCACCGCCTGGATATACCGCTTAAAAAAGCCGGAATTAATGAAGGAAGCCGAAGAAAGAGGCTTACCAGTAGAGGGTTTTACCGTGGAACAGATACGAAAAGCCTTAGTAGAAGCCGAAAAAGAGCCCGAAGAATTCGGGACACCGAGAAAACAGGAGCAGCCTGCTACGTCCAAGGACGAACGTACCACCATGTCCGAAGACGAGCACCCAGAGGACAGGAAGATGAAAATCCTATTTAAACACATAAGAGAATGGAACCTGTCATTTAGGGTAACCGACAACGCGGTAGAGTTCCTTGAAAGGCTGGAGGAGCTAATGGAAGCTAGCAGCGTTGAGCAGGATGACATATTGAGAGCGCTTCCGAGAATACTGCAAGGGAAGGCATTGCAGTGGTACAGGAACAACACCCAATCCTGGAAGTCATGGGACGAGTTCTTGGAACTCTTCAAACTTTACTACTTCCCTAGCAACTACGAGGAGGACCTCATAGTGAGGATAGTTGCGCGGAAGCAAAAGTTTAGAGAGAAGTTCACCACTTATGTCACAGACCTACAGACGTTGATGAGGCGTCATGGAAGCCTGACGGGAGAACAACAGCTGCATCGCATACACGAGAATATGCTGAAGGAATATAAACTGTATATTAAGAAACAGGATTATACGGCCTTACCAGGATTATTAAGCTTAGCCGCCGAATACGAAAGTATAACCGCTTCAACTTACACAGAGAGATACCAGGACAGGACGCACGGGATAGAGACCGAGACACCACGAGACGGGAAATCACAAGTACGGGGAGGACCGAGTACCGAGCTACGAGAAAAGGGGAGAAGCCCAGGGAAAACCGAGGACAACAATGCGAGAATTCACCCGAAATACAACCCGAACACATGCTGCTGGTCGTGCGGGAAGCCAGGACATAGCATAAAAGAATGCCGAGGGCGACAGATAATATTTTGTAGCCAATGCGGGAAGCTGGGTATCCAGAGCAAGAATTGCTGCAAGAAGAAACAATGGGGAAAACAGGAATACCTGCAGTCAGCAACAGAGCAAAAGAGAGAGGATAACAGAATATACCTGGAAGCCGATATAATGGGGAAAGCATACCGGTGTCTAGTAGATACGGGGTCTACAAACACATATATAAACGAAAAGATATACCATGACTGTATAGCAAGAGCAGCGACGGTATTAGACAAGCCAAGAGGTATCGTTCTCGCGAATGGAATAACAACACAAACAAATAGAAGCGTACTCGTCAATATAGAAATCAAAGGCGCTAGAATACAACATTGCGTAAGAGTTCTCCCGACAGCCTCATGTACCATCTTAGGGATGGATGTCCTCCGCAGAATAGGGATGCAAGTTTTGTGGAAGGGCGAAACGCATCCTCAAACACCACAAGGAAGTGGATCCGAACAAAATATCCAACCAATAAAAAGAACTCCGCAACCCGCTCCAGTAATCCAAGTTCCCGAGACAACCCCGGAAGAAAACCCGCTAAAACCTGAGCCGCGAGAACGAAAACAACCGAGATGTTATCGTCGAAACCCGAAACAGAACCAAAATCCCGATACATTATCCCAAAGCCAGATAACGGATGAACTATCACGGAACCCTGTGTGCACGACACGCGACCAGGGTTGGTACGAACGAAAGATACAGGACGTAAAAAACGGGGGAACCTCAACGGAGGGATATTGCATAAAGGAAGATAAGTTATATAAAAAAATAATGAACCCAACGTATAACACGCATCTGAAGTCCGGCTCCGAATGGAAATTATGCGTACCTGAAGAAGAACGACAACTAGTTTTACGTCAGAATCATAACAGTCCGAGCGCAGGCCATTTAGGCACGAATAAAACGCTGCAACGCGTCGCGCAGAGATATTACTGGCCAGGTATGTACCAAACCGTGGCAAAGCATGTTAGAAAATGCGAAACGTGCCAGTCTCATAAACCGTCACAATCGAAAACTCCCGGATTAATGCACATAAATAATGCGACAGTACCATGGGAAGTAGTGAACACAGACCTAATTGGGCCGCTCCCAAGGTCATCAAAAGGTTACACCTGGATCATAGTGTTTCACGACAAGTTCACAAAGTGGACGGAGATAAGACCCTTACGCACGGCGACCGCGAACGCAGTCTCAAGAGCATTCGAGGAATGCATAGCGTTACGTCACGGAGCCCCGAGAGCATTACTTAGTGATAACGGCAGGCAATATGTGGGGAAAGTATTCACCGACACGTTGAAGAAGTATGGGACCGAACATCGGTTAACAGCCCCATATTCTCCACAGTGTAATCCGACCGAAAGAGTAAACAGGACACTAGAAACAATGATCGCAACATTCATATCCGAAAACCACCGGAAATGGGACCAATATTTGCCAGAATTTAACTTCGCGCTCAATACCTCAGTCAACGAGACAACAAAGTACACGCCGGCCTTCTTATTATACGGGAAAGAGTTGCGCTTACCAGGCGATCAAAATCAGTTCCCCACACCACAAATAAAAGAAATGCAAAAATTGAGTGATATATATAAAATGGTGAGAGACCACCAAAGTAAGGCGTCCGAGGTTCAGAAGAGCTACTATGACAAAAAAAGGAAGCATTGGAATCCAAAAATAGGCGACTTGGTATGGAAAAAAAATCAAGTATTGTCAGACGCGAGTAAAGGATTTTGCGCGAAGTTAGCACCGAAATATACTGGGCCGTTTGCAATCACAGAGGTAAAATCACCAGTAATTTACAGGCTACAAGACGAAAAGAACCGTAGACGAACCGTTACAGCGCATATAAAAGACTTAAAACCATACACGGAATAAAAAGGAAAAAAAAACCGACAGAGGGGAAAAGGCCAACCGATGGGTCAAGCAATCCGGAGTAGTTTCAGCGCGGAAACACAAGAAAAGGGGAAAAAAAAGGAATCACCTCTTTTTGAAGTCGGTTGAAGTGAAGATTCACCGCTAGAACGACAATCACCTCTTTTTGAAGTCGGTTGAAGTGAGGATTCACCGCTAGAACGACAATCACCTCTTTTTGAAGTCGGTTGAAGGGAAGATTCACCGCTAGAACGGCAATCACCTCTTTTTGAAGTCGGTTGAAGTGAAGTTCAACGCTAGAGCAACGATCACCTCTTTTTGAAGTCGGTTGAAGTGAAGATTCGCCGCCCGAATAACAACCACCTTTGTTTTTGAAGTCGGTTGAAATGGAATTCACCGCCAGAATAAGGATCACAATTCCCCACCAAGGAAAAAAAAACGTATTTTTGAAGTCGGTTAAAAACGACCATGTTGCCGAAGAAAAAAGAACAGTTTAATAATATTGAACTTCCTTCTTGTTGAAGTCGGGTGGAACACGACCGAGTTGGAAACTTTCTCCTTATAGATATCCGTCGAAAAGAAATACAAATTTATACGCCGTGTTTTGTTTTTAACAAAAGAAGAAAAATACATATAAAGAATATATGTTGCACATTTCAACCCAGATCCGTTTGAAATACTTTTAGGAAATTGGAGAAGAAACAACATTATTCCCAACATCGGAATATAAACAACGGAATAAGTCTAAAATATTTCTCCGATTTCAAGTCCAGAAAACAACGAAATTGCGAAGATAAATATAGAATTACACTTCTTCGAAAATCAGTATATAAAACGAATAATAAGCTGTGAAGTATAATATCAAAGCCGTAATGCATCTAAAATAGTCAAATAACATAAACTAAATATCATCGATAGTACATCGGGATAGCCGCCGCATCAAAATATCATAACGCTCGAGATAAGAGGTTTTTAAACTACGCTTAGAGAGCGCACCGAGGCACAGCGCAGCGCAGCGCGAGCGAGATCTACCCGCGAGCGGTAAATAAAAAGGAGTTCTCATCTACCGCGTTGGGACTTAGGCGATTTTGCGAGGATAACTTGCGCATATTACGCATTGGGCAAAATTGTTTACACGAACAGGAAGAAAATCCAAGGGATAGTATGGAGTATCCCGAGCATCGGAAACGTTGTTGCAGAGAATATCATTAAATTTAAGGCACGGAAGATGCACCGTTTTGGATTAAGATAGAAAGTAATCAATCGATTTTTAATATAGTTGTCAAGATATGTTATGCGGCCACGACCGAATAAGGACTCCATAACACACATAAGAGAACCCGATTCCCACCAGATTGCATAAAATGCGAAGGCGAATAAGAAAGGTCAATTTTATGTTGGAGAAATGACAACAACCCCGATTTAATAAATGACAAGCAATAGATTCAAATATGCACCACCGATAGTTATCAAGCAAAAACAAAAATTGGGCAAGTGCGAGTCCGACTCGCGCATGAAGGGTTCCGTACCATAATCTATAACAAGGTTGTTGTATGAGATCCCCCTGAAATAGTTATTTTAGTTTATTTTTAATATTTGTTGTCGTAAAGGCAACATAAACGAAAATTCGAACTGTCTAGCTGTCGTCGTTCTTGAGATACAGCCGGGTGACAGACGGACGGACGGACAGCGAAGTCCCAGTGATAGGGTCCCGGTTGTGACCTTTTGGGGGCGAAACCCTAAAAAGATAATAAAAGCATACGAGGAACGCGTCATGGGCAGGAATACAAGCTACCCTCAAAGCCGAAAAAGGAAAATAGACCCTATATAAAGGGACCGAGCGCGGTCCCACACAGTATAACAACGATAACATGGATCCATGCGTACGCAAGGCGACTCGACCGCGCTTAGCGATAAGCGGACGCGCCGCGAATATTATAATCCGGGCAAGCGGCGAAGTAGTTAGCCGAGCTGGACCGACGATAGGGTCAAGGAGCGAAGAGGCGGAAAGAACTCCTCCAACAGGAGAAGAGGAGCAACAACCAGCGGGCGGCAGCGACCACTGCGAAGAGGTGCTGGCTCTCCTCGCCGACGACGAGGAATACACGGCGTTCGTGGAGAGCATCCTGGAGGCGCCGCACAGCGTAGAGGCGCCGAGTCCTATCGTGCACCCCAAGAAGAGGCGCGGCCGACGCGGGGGGAGAAAAAGGAATGGGGGATGCAGAAAAGGGATAGGCCGTCTCCCACATAAGAGGCAAACACCCAAAGATGTGGCAACCCCAACCCGCTCCCTCTGATTTATTTTATTTTTAATTAATTATATTAATATTGTTTTTTTTTTTTTTTTTTTACTTTCTTTATCTTTGTCTTTTTATTTTATAATTATTTGTTTTACCTTGAAAAAAAAAGTAAACGACAGATTTTTTTTTTATTTTTCATTTAAAACATGGGATAATAGGGAGGTTTACCATGTAAAGGGGGAAAGGAGAAATTCCTCACAGTCCCAAACCAGAATCAGGTAATTAACTCGTAAATAATGAAACGATCCAGTAGTTTCGAAACCATAAACATACTCTGCTCGTTATAAGATATACCTCAGCGTACTCCGCCATATAGTCTGTTCCCAGAATCCCGTTTCACTTGTAGATCTCGGCTAACATGTGATTTTTACAGGTAAAAATCTCCAGAGGAGAGAGGGGAATATAACGAGCAGCCAGACCAGGACCACACCACACGGACGAGGGCCTGACGTCACAGCGCGCGTCACCGCAGCGGGGACGGGCGGAGCCGAGCGACGCGTCGTTTACCGTTAGCCGGCCGCCTATATAAGCCGACGCGCGCCCAGTACCAGCAACGGTGTCTTGCAATCTCTCGTAGCAGTCAGGTCGTTCCGACGGCATTCACTGTGAGGATTGTAAGATAACGTTCGCTCGTAGCTCGGAGTGTGTACCACGCTTCTTGAGATACCGTAGGTCCTCCCGTACATTTGTAAGTGGTGTTTGGTTTCTATCCCGAAGTCTGGGCTACAGTCTTTTGTTACCTTAGCGCGGAGTGTGTACCACGCTTCTTGGCTCGCTAGTTGCAGGGACTTAAGGCTATGCTCTAGACGGGTTGCTGGGCGCAGTGTGTGTACCACGCATTTGGCTCGAACAGCTAACCCGGGGGGGTCACTCCTAAGCGCGGTGTGTGTACCACGCATCTGCTGCCTAGGGTGGTGGCTCTCGCCAGACGGATACCGGCCAAAATCTCCCTTACCCGCGTATTAACACTCTGTCGTTTACTAACTACACCCTGCCGCGTAATTGGGACGCCGAGTCCCCTAGGATACTGTAGGGCTACCGTAGGCATTAACGTAGGGAACGTAGGATCTAGATTTAAGGGTTTGGTTAAATAAACAGGCATAAAGCCTCCGTTATTTAGTATATATAAAATCCCAGGTTTCATTTAACCCAGCCCCTTGCCTCCCGATTTGAGCTAGTTACGGAAACCCTCAAGATCCCGTCTGGATCGAGGGATATGGACTAGTGCCTAAGCCCGTTACGTCATAGCGTACCTGGCGAGTTTAAGCACTACGTCACAATTTAAGCCGGTATCGTAAAATTGAATTGACGCAATATGACGCGGATTATAAAACCAATTGCAGGACTATAGATAAAGAGTCTCACTTTGTCATCAATTTAAGCCGGTATCATAAAATTGAATTGACGCAATATGACGCGGATAATAAAACCCCTTGCAGGACTATAGATAAAGAGTCTCACTTTGTCATCAATTTAAGCCGGTATCATAAAATTGAATTGACGCAATATGACGCGGATTATAAAACCCCTTGCAGGACTATAGATAAAGAGTCACTTTGTCATCAATTTAAGCCGGTATGATAAAATTGAATTGACGCAATATGACGCGGATTATAAAACCCCTTGCAGGGCTATAGATAAAGAGTCTCACTTTGTCATCAATTTAAGCCGGTATCATAAAATTGAATTGACGCAATATGAGGCGGATTATAAAACCCCTTGCAGGGCTATAGATAAAGAGTCTCACTTTGTCATCAATTTAAGCCGGTATCATAAAATTGAATTGACGCAATATGAGGCGGATTATAAAACCCCTTGCAGGGCTATAGATAAAGAGTCTCACTTTGTCATCAATTTAAGCCGGTATCATAAAATTGAATTGACGCAATATGAGGCGGATTATAAAACCCCTTGCAGGGCTATAGATAAAGAGTCTCACTTTGTCATCAATTTAAGCCGGTATCATAAAATTGAATTGACGCAATATGAGGCGGATTATAAAACCCCTTGCAGGGCTATAGATAAAGAGTCTCACGTGTGACGGCCTCCTGCAGCTCCCGGATCTTGTCGTCGTCGGTGCCGAGTAGCTGCTTCAGCTGTTGCAGGTACTCCTCCGTCAGGTCGTCGTACTCCGGCTCCGGGGTTTGGAACCTTTGGGGAAATAACTGCATATTGTCAACGCGGTTAGTAGTGCGGCTGCCTGGGCAAACTGGGCCGGCGGACTGGGTTCGAATCCAAATGATTGTGTGATGAACTAGAATAATTTGTTACTGGGTCATGGATACCCGTTATTATGTATATATGTAACTTTAACTATGTATATCGTTGTCTAGTACAAGCATTGCTTAGTTTGAGACTAGGGCGATTTGTGTAAGATTGTCCCTAATATTTATACTTATATTTGTTGTCTAAAGCATAGTGGCAGCACAGACAGAGTTTTTAAAAGTCCTCAAATACTGTGGGGGCGAGATCTTTTCGGAAAAACATGACAACCGAGTTCCGATTAAATTGGTCTAAGATTTTACCAAAGAAAAACAAAACAGTATAAGCAGGTTTTTGCTATGAGCATTTAGACTTATTATATAAAGGATAATATTAAGATATAAAGTAGAGAAAATTCAGACGCAGCTGGTCACAACTCTCCGTCTTACCACTAAATAGGGCTACTAATCCTGTAATTTTTTGTATGGACAATCCCTGGATCCCTATTACCCATACAAAAAATCCCAGGATTGGGAACTCCACCATCAAAATATGTTGACAAAATGGGCAACCATGTACAAAATATGATCTAATATACAGTTCCTGACCTTTAAAAAGTCAGGCAAGTAACTAATTGAGTGTGAATAACGCAACACCCACCTGATGAAGCACTTGCAGAGGTACTCGCGCCGCAGCCGGCTCAGCTCGTCGTTGTCCACGTACAGCCACTCGTCGCTCACCGGCCACTCCTGACACACACACAGACGCCAGTAACGCAACACCCACCTGATGAAGCACTTGCAGAGGTACTCGCGCCGCAGCCGGCTCAGCTCGTCGTTGTCCACGTACAGCCACTCGTCGCTCACCGGCCACTCCTGACACACACACAGACGCCAGTAACGGAACACCCACCTGATGAAGCACTTGCAGAGGTACTCGCGCCGCAGCCGGCTCAGCTCGTCGTTGTCCACGTACAGCCACTCGTCGCTCACCGGCCACTCCTGACACACACACAGACGCCAGTAACGGAACACCCACCTGATGAAGCACTTGCAGAGGTACTCGCGCCGCAGCCGGCTCAGCTCGTCGTTGTCCACGTACAGCCACTCGTCGCTCACCGGTGACTCCTGACACACACACAAACGTACAATGCATAAGGGATCGTTCCAATACTTCTAATACAACGCGACTACTCGATTATCGCAAGTTCTCGAACGCGAATGCGCGAACAAACATATTGAACTTGAATAGGTGTCCTAATTATTAATTAACAATCGCGCACCGCGGTTAATTAGGACACCTATTCGAGTTCGAACGGGGACGTATATTTGTTCTCGGGTTGTTTCTACTCACGATGCGCTGCAGCAGATCCAGCATGTACGCGATCAGCGCCAGGGCCTGGGGAAAGGCGTGCAGCGTGTTGACCACCTTCAGCCAGGACTTGGAGATGGTGCCCGGGTACAGGAGCCGCTTGGACATGTGTGGGAGCTGCGGACAAGAACACGCATTATGTGCTGTGTTTCTTTCAAATTTTGTCGGAAAACACGCACACGCAAGCACGCGCTTTCTCGACGCTTTTTGACGTGACAACGTCTTAATTTAAGTTGCGCTTGGAGTCACTCATGAAAAAGTGTAACGCCCGCTCACGTCTGATGAGAGAGAGAGACAAAATATATTTCTATAGTTAAAATTTGTGCAATTCTTATTTTCATTCATCGAACATTACTGTAACAAGAGGGAAGAGGGCGGAAAAGGGAAGAGGGAAGAGGGATGAGGGCAGAGGGCAGAGGGCAGAGGGCAGAGGGCAGAGGGCAGAGGGCAGAGGGCAGAGGGCAGAGGGCAGAGGGAAGAGGGAAGAGGGAAGAGGGAAGAGGGAAGAGGGAAGAGGGAAGAGGGAAGAGGGAAGAGGGAAGAGGGAAGAGGGAAGAGGGAAGAGGGAAGAGGGAAGAGGGAAGAGGGAAGAGGGAAGAGGGAAGAGGGAAGAGGGAAGAGGGAAGAGGGAAGAGGGAAGAGGGAAGAGGGAAGAGGGAAGAGGGAAGAGGGAAGAGGGAAGAGGGAAGAGGGAAGAGGGAAGAGGGAAGAGGGAAGAGGGAAGAGGGAAGAGGGAAGAGGGAAGAGGGAAGAGGGAAGAGGGAAGAGGGAAGAGGGAAGAGGGAAGAGGGAAGAGGGAAGAGGGAAGAGGGAAGAGGGAAGAGGGAAGAGGGAAGAGGGAAGAGGGAAGAGGGAAGAGGGAAGAGGGAAGAGGGAAGAGGGAAGAGGGAAGAGGGAAGAGGGAAGAGGGAAGAGGGAAGAGGGAAGAGGGAAGAGGGAAGAGGGAAGAGGGAAGAGGGAAGAGGGAAGAGGGAAGAGGGAAGAGGGAAGAGGGAAGAGGGAAGAGGGAAGAGGGAAGAGGGAAGAGGGAAGAGGGAAGAGGGAAGAGGGAAGAGGGAAGAGGGAAGAGGGAAGAGGGAAGAGGGAAGAGGGAAGAGGGAAGAGGGAAGAGGGAAGAGGGAAGAGGGAAGAGGGAAGAGGGAAGAGGGAAGAGGGAAGAGGGAAGAGGGAAGAGGGAAGAGGGAAGAGGGAAGAGGGAAGAGGGAAGAGGGAAGAGGGAAGAGGGAAGAGGGAAGAGGGAAGAGGGAAGAGGGAAGAGGGAAGAGGGAAGAGGGAAGAGGGAAGAGGGAAGAGGGAAGAGGGAAGAGGGAAGAGGGAAGAGGGAAGAGGGAAGAGGGAAGAGGGAAGAGGGAAGAGGGAAGAGGGAAGAGGGAAGAGGGAAGAGGGAAGAGGGAAGAGGGAAGAGGGAAGAGGGAAGAGGGAAGAGGGAAGAGGGAAGAGGGAAGAGGGAAGAGGGAAGAGGGAAGAGGGAAGAGGGAAGAGGGAAGAGGGAAGAGGGAAGAGGGAAGAGGGAAGAGGGAAGAGGGAAGAGGGAAGAGGGAAGAGGGAAGAGGGAAGAGGGAAGAGGGAAGAGGGAAGAGGGAAGAGGGAAGAGGGAAGAGGGAAGAGGGAAGAGGGAAGAGGGAAGAGGGAAGAGGGAAGAGGGAAGAGGGAAGAGGGAAGAGGGAAGAGGGAAGAGGGAAGAGGGAAGAGGGAAGAGGGAAGAGGGAAGAGGGAAGAGGGAAGAGGGAAGAGGGAAGAGGGAAGAGGGAAGAGGGAAGAGGGAAGAGGGAAGAGGGAAGAGGGAAGAGGGAAGAGGGAAGACGTATTCATTTTGCAGTGTTGTGTATAAGGCACGTTACCAGGAAAGCATAGTACCAAAGAGGTACTCAGCATTATTATAAACATAAGTAATGTAAATTTCTGTTGAGACTTTTGCTGTGTTTGACCAAGGCTACATAAGTTGTTAAATGCTGCCAAGCATGTGTGTTTGTAGACTGTGGGTTTTAGTTGTGTGTGTGTGTGTGTGTGAGGTATACGCATATGTGGAACGTATGTGTTTGGAGTGTGTGTGAGGGAAAGGTAAGTTGTGTTTGTGTAGTTATAATTGGAGCGGAGCGAGCGAAGCGAGCGAAGCTCCCATGGATCGACTCGAATGGACTTTGTAACAATGCGCAGATCTCAGCGAGGTCTCTACCGATTTTGGAATTTTTTGTTTTAAAATGCACAAATCAAATTTCGCTAGGTCGTGACGAAGAGAAAATTTCGAAATTGTTCTTAAATAAAAAGTTCTGTTAAAAAAACAAAAAGCTCCCATGGATCGACTCGAATGGACTTTGTAACAATGCGCAGATTCAGCGAGGTCTCAACCGATTTTGGAATTTTTTGTTTTAAAATGCACAAATCAAATTTCGCTAGGTCGTGACGAAGAGAAAATTTCGAAATTGTTCTTAAATAAAAAGTTCTGTTAAAAAAACAAAAAGCTCCCATGGATCGACTCGAATGGACTTTGTAACAATGCGCAGATCTCATCGAGTTCTCAACCGATTTTGGAAATTTTTGTTTTAAAATTCACAAATTAAATTTCGCTAGGTCGTGACGAAGAGCAAATTTCGAAATTGTTCTTAATTAAAAAGTTCTGTTAAAAAAACAAAAAGCTCCCATGGATCGACTCGAATGGACTTTGTAACAATGCGCAGATCTCATCGAGTTCTCAACCGATTTTGGAAATTTTTGTTTTAAAATGTACAAATTAAATTTCGCTAGGTCGTGACGAAGAGCAAATTTCGAAATTGTTCTTAATTAAAAAGTTCTGATAAAAAAACAAAAAGCTCCCATGGATCGACTCGAATGGACTTTGTAACAATGCGCAGATCTCAGCGAGTTCTCAACCGATTTTAGAAATTTTTGTTTTAAAATGCACAAATTAAATTTCGCTAGGTCGTGACGAAGAGAAAATTTCGAAAACAAAAAAAAAAAAACTCCGCTCCAATCTATGGTGCAAGCTATGCCGGTGGCTGGCTCTGCATCGACCTAGTTATTATTGGAGCGGAGCGAGCGAAGCGAGCGAAGCTCCCATGGATCGACTCGAATGGACTTTGTAACAATGCGCAGATCTCAGCGAGTTCTCAACCGATTTTAGAAATTTTTGTTTTAAAATGCACAAATTAAATTTCGCTAGGTCGTGACGAAGAGAAAATTTCGAAAAGAAAAAAAAACTCCGCTCCAATCTATGGTGCAAGCTTAGCCGGTGGCTGACTCTGCATCGACCTAGTACGTTTTATTACTGCTCAACTTATATTTTAGTCTAAATATTATACTAGGAGCGCATAAGTGTTTGTAGGTTACATCCGATCGTGCCATCCTCTTAACAGGTAATAAATGTAATAATATACTTTTTTGTCTAGGGTCTTCGGATAGCGATTCACAGTGTTGATTACCAGGAGAATATGGTAACTCAGGTCTACTTGTTCCATGTCTTAAATATTTATACATTTTTATTATATTATGAGCCAGATATTTCTTACAGTTACTAGGATAGCATGATGGATGAGGAAATAAGTAGGCGCTTTGTTTTGTAATGCGGCCGGTTTGTAACATTCTTATACTGAGAGTAATTATCAACCTTATAGTAATAGTTAAATGGTCGAAAATAAATTGTAACAACAATAATCCGCTAAGCCACCTAAGTGGATTTTTTAAATACATGTACTGTATTAGGTAGTTAGCTATATAGTAGTTGTTTCTTACATAATTTGAGAATTTACCTTTGTAGGGATCACATGATATAAATTGCAGCAGTAGTCACTTATTTATTTCAGTATGGGCACTAACTGATTCGCGGTGTATTTCGGTGGATGGCGGGCTGTCATCTTTTCTGCGTGGCGGCTCCTTACTTAAGCGGGTTATTTGGGTTTCAGTGTTCACTGGTATTATCGTCGATTGATCTTCCTTTCTGAGGTAAACTTGTCCGTAACTTGTTCAACAGTGTTTAAAGATATTCCTTCTTTCGAGATCTCTGCCCAGAAAATAAAGCCTAGAGGCCATTGGTGTCAGTTGTTCAGAGATGTAGATAGGTGTATCTGGACTGTCTGTCAGTCCGAGGTGTTTGGCGCATAGATTTTCTCGTTTTGAGAATGACACATGTGATGGGTGCGTTCAGAAAGTAACACTTAAAATGTTGTTAGGGAAATTGTGAATGGATATGATACAAATAAATATTCTACCGAGAAAAAGACGTTGTCACGTAAAATCTTCCTTCGCCCGTAAAACCGACTTTACAGGCAACCATTTTTTTATACAGATTTATTTATTTATTTATTAGGTTTGCCAACAGGTACAATACTATATAACATACATAAAAAACAAATGCAAGTACGAAACATATCAGAGTATTTACCCAATTACAGGCAAACACAACGTGCGTTATGAACAAAAATTCGCTTACGTTAATACTGACTTTATGTTCAATAGGTAACATAAAAAAAAAAAAAACACTAAATAGAATTAAATTTACAATGTTACAATATTTAAAAAGCTATTGCACTATACTTAAAAGACTAAAGTGTCATATTTACGTATACACAATTCTAGGAATAGGTAGATAACTAGATGCATCGAGGGAGGGATCAAAACTACTCAAAAATATTTAATTATTTAGGCCAGCCTTAAATTTATATAAATTATTTTTAAACATATTCAAGGAAACGTTTAAAATGTCTATTTGACTTTCCTTGAAGAATTTATTGTGCTCTTTGCACATTCTGGGTATGATGTTATGACAGCCTGAAATTACAGATGCGAGCACGGGGTCTAGGAACAGTGAAGTTAATTTTCTGCAATAGCTGAGGACAATCTATACCACCGTTTACCACTTTATAAAGTAAAACCTGGTCGGCGACCCAACGCCGATCTTCGAGGTTAGCTATATTGAAAAAAGTTAGTCTATCTTTATATGTGTACAGCGACTGGAGCTTTTTCTCGTGAACTGTTAGGAAAAAGAGAAATCTTTTTTGTACTCGCTCAACCCGCTGTATATTACATTTGTATTGAGGACTCCAGATATTACAACAATATTCTAGCAGGCTACGGACCAATGCAAAATAAGCAACTTTTAGGGCAGATATGTCTTTAAAATTCTTACAACTGCGCCAGATAAAGCCTAGAAGTTTATTCGACTTATTTAGAATATAGTCAATATGAGTGTTATACGATAGTTTACTGTCAAGCAATACTCCCAAATCTTTTATGTGAGAAACTTCTTCCAAGGGCACGTTATCTATAAAATAGGTAGTATTTAAAAACGTTTTCTTTTTGGTAAATTTTATATGTTTACATTTATTAATATTTAGGGGAAGTTTGTTGACTTGCGACCACTTTAAAACTCGATTTAAGTCCTCTTGGAGGAGGTGGGAGTCCTCAACGCTATAGACCGCCACCAAACAGCAATGTTCGCATTGTTGTGTTCCGGTGTGGGGGTAAGATAGCCGGTGAAATTACTAGCAGAGGCATTCTATCTTCGTCCTCCGGGTAGGCAAGCACTTGTGACTCCTCTGGTGTTGCAGGTGTTTATGGGCGACGGTAATCGCTTTCCATCAGGCGATACGTTTGCTCGTTTGCCCCCTATGACATAAAAAAAAAAAAAAAAAAAAAAAAAAAAAAAAAAAAAAAAAAAAAAAAAAAGATAGTTTTAGTTATTTTAAGATCGTCTGCGAAAAAAGAAAATTCTGAATGGTGAATAACATTTGCCATGTCATTGATAAAGATAAGAAATAAAGTTGGTCCTAAGTGAGAGCCTTGTGGTACTCCTGAGGTTACATCAAAACATTCCGATGAGTATCCACTCATCACTACTTTTTGACATCTTGATGACAGATAACTGGAGAACCAGTCCAGTAACCTACCATATACACCAACATCGTAAAGCTTTTGAATTAACAAATGATGGTCAACTCTATCAAATGCCTTACTAATATCCGTGTAGATTGCGTCCATTTGAATTCCTTTATCTAAGGCTTCAGAGATATTGGAAACATGCAAAACTAGATTTGATACAGTTGACATTTTACTGCGAAAACCGTGTTGGTGTGGAATTAATAATGGTTTAACATGGAGTGAAAGAGCTGAATTAACCAAACATTCAAATACTTTTCCCATAACAGATAATAATGAAATCGGCCTATAATTCTGCACGTCGGCAGCATTGCCTCCTTTTGGAATTGGTATTACATTGGCTCGTTTCCAAATAGAGGGGAATACACCGCTAGCTAATGAAAAGTTAAATATGACATGTAAAGGTTTTGACAGCTGTGTTGCACAGCTAGTAATAAATAGTGCTGGTATTGAATCTGGACCTGCACCTTTATTTGTATCAAGCTTTCTCAAAGACCTTTCAATAGAGTAACGAGATAAAGTCAAGTTTCCCAAAGTGAGCGAGTTTGCATAGGTAGGCGCAGCTGATACATCTACACGTGAGTTCGTATTATCCTTGACTGCGAAAGCTGATGCAAAATTACTTGAAAAAGCCTGACAGATCGATGCTGGTGTTGTCAGTTTTTTACCATCGTATAGCATTTCACCTGGTACGGTGCTATCGTTCTTCCGTTTAGATTTAATGTATGACCAAAAAGCTTTCATATTATTTTTCGAGATAGATGATTCTATAGACTTTATGTACTCAGAATAACCATTTTCTATTAGCCTATGACAACGTGCCCTAGCCTCTTTAAATTCAAATTCATCAATAGGGTTTTTAAATCGTTTGAATTTATTGCGCAACTTATCTTTTTCTTTAATGCATTTAATTAGAGTTTTAGAGTACCAAACTGGGTAGCGACCAGATTTAGCTTTTGAAATGGGAACATGCTTTTTAATTATGCTCTCAATGTGCGAGTAAAATGCCATTGTCATCTCGTTAACGTCACTTAAGGGTACTAAGATATCCTAGATACAGACGAAAAAAAAATTTTTTTCTCAAGTTTGAGTGTAATCTAACATGATTGATTATAAAGCGTGATGAATCCAAATGGGTCATCATCATCATCATCATCTCAGCCATAGGACGTCCACTGCTGAACATAGGCCTCCCCTTTGGACTTCCCAAAGGCCAAATGGGTCAGTAGGGAGAAAACGTACAGTATAAAAGATAGGGAATTATCTGTTCTTAGGAACCATGTCGTCGATTTTAGAGTTAATAGAAACTGGAATTTAACCTGGTTAACATTCTGTAAGTAATAGCATGTCGAATTGTAACAGTGTTTACAGGGGTTTTGAATGGGTTATGTATGAGATTTATAAAAAAAAAATGAATGCAGTTCCTATTAAATCTAAAACTGACGCCATGGTTCCTAAGAACAGATTTCCCTATCTCTTATAGTTTTAGTTTTCTCCCTACTGACCCATTTGGATTGATCAACCTATAGTACCTTAGTGACATAGTTGTCGGTGTTGAGCTTGTCGTCGCCCGCTATCGCCTGCAGCAGCGCCACAGATTAATATAATAGTTCTTCGAACAGATACCCATGTCTGAATAAAAAGGCAAATACCTACTGCTTTTCATGCCTACTCAATTTAACAATGGAGCGACCTTGAACGCGCGGGTCGTTGGCCGCACGTGCCGGCAAAACGAGGCTAGGGTTGACACCGCTTAGAAACGATTTTATAAAAAGTCAAGATAAATGAAAATACGATCGATTTATTTATTTATTAGTCAAATTTAATTATCATTCGGTACCTACTAGAAATAGGTATTCCCATGCGCTGCGGCACACCATCAAAATCGTTTTAATTTCCGAGTAGGTATATCGGAATCTTACCTACCTATTCTATCAGAACATACCAGAAACCTGGAACAAAAACAACTCTCTGTGTAGGTACCTAAGTAACCTAAATATATCCCGATGACAGTAGGTACTTACTAAATAAAGTTTGGTAGGTGCCTATATATAATGTGTTACATATTGTATAATACTAGCATTACAAGCTTCGAAACAGTCACTAGGTACAAGTTGTTTTATAATAATCTGATCACGCGTTTCATCTTTGCGAATGCATTCCTTGCAAAAGGTCTTAAGTGTCAATCACAACGCCGACGTTTACGCCCTTTTTAGGCCGTGCAATGCACTCTCCCGCCACACTAAACTGATTTGGTAAATCTTAGTGAGTAGGTAAATTATTGTCACTTGTTGATATAAGTAGTGGATGTTTTCTATGAATTTAAGTACATTAAGTAGGTAGGTTTATTTATTCAACATTACATGTATCTATTATAACAGTGTATGCAATGCGTTTCTAGGTAGGTGCTTATTAAGTTCTAAGAATTTTTAGTAACATTTCATCGTTTGTCGGCAAAGAAGAAAAGGATAAATGTCTGTTGCTTTTATGTTTTTACACCCCGCAACACTGCAGCGCGTTGGTCTCATTCGCGACGAAGCCATTTTTTTGGTGATTTTATAGCGCGACCGGCGGCGTCCGGCCGTGAGCGCGTGTGGCAACCGACTGGCTAAGCGTGTCGGCCACGACAGGCGACGTGTAGGTATCGTTCTGGGTTCCCACGGTACAGATGGGGGGCACTGGCAGCGCGCCCGTGATGTCGACGAAGCGCGCGATGGTGAGCGGCCGGATGAGCGCCTCCTGTACAGTACCTTAGTGACATAGTTGTCGGTGTTGAGCTTGTCGTCGCCCGCTATCGCCTGCAGCAGCGCGCCCGTGATGTCGACGAAGCGCGCGATGGTGAGCGGCCGGATGAGCGCCTCCTGTACAGTACCTTAGTGACATAGTTGTCGGTGTTGAGCTTGTCGTCGCCCGCTATCGCCTGCAGCAGCGCGCCCGTGATGTCGACGAAGCGCGCGATGGTGAGCGGCCGGATGAGCGCCTCCTGTACAGTACCTTAGTGACATAGTTGTCGGTGTTGAGCTTGTCGTCGCCCGCTATCGCCTGCAGCAGCGCGCCCGTGATGTCGACGAAGCGCGCGATGGTGAGCGGCCGGATGAGCGCCTCCTGTACAGTACCTTAGTGACATAGTTGTCGGTGTTGAGCTTGTCGTCGCCCGCTATCGCCTGCAGCAGCGCGCCCGTGATGTCGACGAAGCGCGCGATGGTGAGCGGCCGGGTCAGCGCCTCCTGTACAGTACCTTAGTGACATAGTTGTCGGTGTTGAGCTTGTCGTCGCCCGCTATCGCCTGCAGCAGCGCGCCCGTGATGTCGACGAAGCGCGCGATGGTGAGCGGCCGGATGAGCGCCTCCTGTACAGTACCTTAGTGACATAGTTGTCGGTGTTGAGCTTGTCGTCGCCCGCTATCGCCTGCAGCAGCGCGCCCGTGATGTCGACGAAGCGCGCGATGGTGAGCGGCCGGATGAGCGCCTCCTGTACAGTACCTTAGTGACATAGTTGTCGGTGTTGAGCTTGTCGTCGCCCGCTATCGCCTGCAGCAGCGCGCCCGTGATGTCGACGAAGCGCGCGATGGTGAGCGGCCGGATGAGCGCCTCCTGTACAGTACCTTAGTGACATAGTTGTCGGTGTTGAGCTTGTCGTCGCCCGCTATAGCCTGCAGCAGCGCGCCCGTGATGTCGACGAAGCGCGCGATGGTGAGCGGCCGGATGAGCGCCTCCTGTACAGTACCTTAGTGACATAGTTGTCGGTGTTGAGCTTGTCGTCGCCCGCTATAGCCTGCAGCAGCGCGCCCGTGATGTCGACGAAGCGCGCGATGGTGAGCGGCCGGATGAGCGCCTCCTGTACAGTACCTTAGTGACATAGTTGTCGGTGTTGAGCTTGTCGTCGCCCGCTATAGCCTGCAGCAGCGCGCCCGTGATGTCGACGAAGCGCGCGATGGTGAGCGGCCGGATGAGCGCCTCCTGTACAGTACCTTAGTGACATAGTTGTCGGTGTTGAGCTTGTCGTCGCCCGCTATAGCCTGCAGCAGCGCGCCCGTGATGTCGACGAAGCGCGCGATGGTGAGCGGCCGGATGAGCGCCTCCTGTACAGTACCTTAGTGACATAGTTGTCGGTGTTGAGCTTGTCGTCGCCCGCTATAGCCTGCAGCAGCGCGCCCGTGATGTCGACGAAGCGCGCGATGGTGAGCGGCCGGATGAGCGCCTCCTGTACAGTACCTTAGTGACATAGTTGTCGGTGTTGAGCTTGTCGTCGCCCGCTATCGCCTGCAGCAGCGCGCCCGTGATGTCGACGAAGCGCGCGATGGTGAGCGGCCGGATGAGCGCCTCCTGTACAGTACCTTAGTGACATAGTTGTCGGTGTTGAGCTTGTCGTCGCCCGCTATCGCCTGCAGCAGCGCGCCCGTGATGTCGACGAAGCGCGCGATGGTGAGCGGCCGGATGAGCGCCTCCTGTACAGTACCTTAGTGACATAGTTGTCGGTGTTGAGCTTGTCGTCGCCCGCTATCGCCTGCAGCAGCGCGCCCGTGATGTCGACGAAGCGCGCGATGGTGAGCGGCCGGATGAGCGCCTCCTGTACAGTACCTTAGTGACATAGTTGTCGGTGTTGAGCTTGTCGTCGCCCGCTATCGCCTGCAGCAGCGCGCCCGTGATGTCGACGAAGCGCGCGATGGTGAGCGGCCGGATGAGCGCCTCCTGTACAGTACCTTAGTGACATAGTTGTCGGTGTTGAGCTTGTCGTCGCCCGCTATCGCCTGCAGCAGCGCGCCCGTGATGTCGACGAAGCGCGCGATGGTGAGCGGCCGGATGAGCGCCTCCTGTACAGTACCTTAGTGACATAGTTGTCGGTGTTGAGCTTGTCGTCGCCCGCTATCGCCTGCAGCAGCGCGCCCGTGATGTCGACGAAGCGCGCGATGGTGAGCGGCCGGATGAGCGCCTCCTGTACAGTACCTTAGTGACATAGTTGTCGGTGTTGAGCTTGTCGTCGCCCGCTATCGCCTGCAGCAGCGCGCCCGTGATGTCGACGAAGCGCGCGATGGTGAGCGGCCGGATGAGCGCCTCCTGTACAGTACCTTAGTGACATAGTTGTCGGTGTTGAGCTTGTCGTCGCCCGCTATCGCCTGCAGCAGCGCGCCCGTGATGTCGACGAAGCGCGCGATGGTGAGCGGCCGGATGAGCGCCTCCTGTACAGTACCTTAGTGACATAGTTGTCGGTGTTGAGCTTGTCGTCGCCCGCTATCGCCTGCAGCAGCGCGCCCGTGATGTCGACGAAGCGCGCGATGGTGAGCGGCCGGATGAGCGCCTCCTGTACAGTACCTTAGTGACATAGTTGTCGGTGTTGAGCTTGTCGTCGCCCGCTATCGCCTGCAGCAGCGCGCCCGTGATGTCGACGAAGCGCGCGATGGTGAGCGGCCGGATGAGCGCCTCCTGTACAGTACCTTAGTGACATAGTTGTCGGTGTTGAGCTTGTCGTCGCCCGCTATCGCCTGCAGCAGCGCGCCCGTGATGTCGACGAAGCGCGCGATGGTGAGCGGCCGGATGAGCGCGGCGCCCGCGTCGCCGCGCGCCGCCAGCGCCTCCTGCACGCGCGACAGCATCGCGCGCTGCCACGCCATGTTCGTTATAGGCCTGCAAGTACATCATCTATAACAGCTAGGACTCTTTTGGCTGAATAACTTTAACACTTTCATAACCAGCGATAAAACTACCCCAGAAACCAATAGACCGCTCGGTGGGCGCAACCCTACCTCTGATACCGACAGAGCCCGCAAGGTGGGCGCTTGTATGGTACTGTCCACCAGCAAGCTGGACCAGCAGCTGAATAGAAGTTACGAGCGCTCATCAGGCGGGTTGTTGGTAGTAAAAGTGTTAATGAATAGATTGGATCGAGCATACAATCACAAATAATTCAGTAAGCGATAGCATGAAAGGAAGAAAGAAATTCTTGCTGCAAGGGTAACAAACCTTTGATCCTTAACAGTGACACAAGCGAGAGCTCTGTCGAGACACGCGTCCCAACTGCGGGACCTGTCTCCTGATGGAGTGCGCTGTAATGGAAAGAGAGCATAGAACATGTTCATTAATGATGTTCATTGAACTCCTGTCAATGTTAAATTTAAATTACATTTACTTTAATTTAAACTAGATTTTAACAGAGACTACTAGGAACTGAAGAGCTGGCATCTTGCACAATGTATCATACTGTGTAGCAAGGTAATTCTGCTAGCTTCTTAATTCTGCACTGCAACACACCTAAAATTATCTCTCATTTCAGTTCCTTTTAATTTTAGCTTTATTGTAGTTGTTATTCACCGTTTCGTTATTATACCTTTTTATGTTTTGTGTTGTAACTCCAGCTAATAGAATAGTTGCTTTCTTGTAATGATAATGTGTAAGCACATTAACAGAAGTTTTAATATGTGGATGAACCATGAGAGTATAAAGTGTTATATTAACAGAAGAGTTAGCAGCCATTTAGTGAAGTGAAATTCTATGTTCATACCACAGGCGTAGTAGTAGGTCTTAGATATTGGTTGGTCCTGAGGGGAGTCGTAGAAGGCTGGCCGTAGCGGGAGTCTCCTTGCTGTGAACGGGATCTCTGGAAGATTGGGTTAAATGTCAGAGCTTGTTAAAAAGCCGGTAGATATAAAAAATGATATGAAAGAATGTAGCATGGATTTAGTTATTAGTGCACATTCAAGTTAAAAACAGGGTCAGGCAAAGAAATGTGAATAGGCTGTGACAACTGTACCTATATTTCCCCTTGCTGTCAATTAAATATAGGTAAATCATAAAAAGTAAATTACCTTTTGAGTTTAACAGGAACAAGCTATGAGTACCACATCAGTGTTCGAATGACAAGAATACTTTCAAGAAACATAGCATGTAAATATACTATTAATTAATAAATATGACCAATGCACATTTCCTATTTATGGCAGTACTTATTTAAGGAATCATAAAACTAAATTCTCTCTCTTCCAGTCTGATGATACTGTAATTTTCTTAGCGAAGATAACATTACATACCCTGTTTATAGGAAGTTTGGTAGCCGAAGCCTCGCGACTAAGCCTCCCGATGGCGACGGAGGCCCGCGCGGGCTCGGCGCTGCTGGAGCGGCCGCCCGCGCCGCTGGGCCGCCGTGCGTCAGACAGCCGGTCCGTCGACCCGAGGCGTCGCGGCAGAAATGACTGCCTGTTGCCTTCCATCCTACGTTTTGGTATATTTACGTGAGAATAGACCCAAACTGCCGCAAGAGCCGAATTAGATTGTAAGCTTAAGATCCCATAATATTCCAGCGTAAAACTTTAATATCAATTAAAAGTTTGAAATAGGAAATCATAATCATTAATTTCATTGCGAGTGCATTAGTTTTGTACTTACCTAGATTTACGGGGAGCCTGCCCAGGCACAAATCTCGTTGGAATCATTTTGTAATCAATTTCGTCGTTCGGTTTTAATATCACCTCATTAGGATAGCAGAAAATAAAACTACAATCACAACAAACAATCACAAGAAATGAATTTTATTCTATTTTAATTTTTAATCATCAACAACGGTTACAATTTTCAAACATTGTTTTTTTTTTTTTAATGTCAATTGTCATCAACTTTCAACTTTTAACATTGCGTTCATAAATTGGAGATTGGCTTGGCGTAAAGCGATTAAAAATCTAAGATTTATTTAATTCTTGTATTATTTTTTGGGTGTCATGAATGATTTGTGGCATTATTGGGTCCAGTAGACATATTTTTACAAAATCATTGAACTCCGTTGGTGCAGCGAGTGTGTTTGTCTTGCCTGTAAAAAAAAAGCCAGTCAAGTGTGAGTCGAAATCGCCTACCGAGTTCCGTAGGAATTATGTAAGTGACAAACTTAACTTTACCTTTGAAAAACTGTTTACGTACCTTAAATAAAGACTATATTTTTCATAATTTAATTACAAATGTATGATTTCCAGATTTTTCCCTATACTTGTAGTATGAGACGGTATTACTTGCCAAATTTCATAGTCCTAAATCAACGGATAATAATATATATATATATATATATATATATTGAATTCTGACCCTATAAATTTTGATTGCCTTAAGTGTCGAAATATACGTTCATTGCGGTATTAACGGCCATATCTTTTATTACATGAACTTAGAACTTTGATGTGTCTACAGCTTCAGGGGACTGTAGACCTGAGTATAATTATGATTCTAATTTCAAATCTATACCTCCACGCGTTCTCGAGATAAAGGGTCTTGACGGAGAGACAAACGAACGGACGAACAGCAAAATGATCTTTATAAGGGTTCCGTTTTTTAGGGACGGAATCCTAAAAAGAATAATTATATAAAACGTATATCCTCAACGTGTATATCTAACTAGTATTATCTATAAAAATATTAAATAATATCATTATACCTATTGCATCCACAGCGTTTTTCATGACCTCGCCGAAATCTCGATATCGAGATTCAAATACCCGATCACGCGACATCGAGTTATGATCCAGAATTGGAAAATGTCGACCAAGTTTTTTCAAGCATTCTTCGACATCACCTTTTATTTGAAACTTGATTTTTCTTACCTATATTAAACAAAAAAGGATGCTTAATTTAAACCATTGTAGTAAAGTATACATTATTTTTATGGCGGTAGTAACTTACTTCTTGAGCTGGACTGCTCACAATCAGTATTAAGACGGTTCCTTTATAAAATCCTTTAATTTTGCTACGCATGGATAGTGATTCAAAAACTTTCGAATTCGCAGCTATTATTAACATATCGTAGATAATACGTAGTCCCCAATTTGTTGTTTTTGAATCGTATTTACTCCAATAACCTGCTCGCCATATCATTAATTTTTCAATCTGCATTAACCATGAACCTTGAATGTAAAGAAATTAAACAAGTCATATTGAATAAACATGCCATATACATTTTAATTAATTTATATACTTGGTTGCTACTCACTGTCCATTATCTCATAAATTATTTTTGTTTGTATTGTATCACTGTAGTAACCTAATAACTCAAATAATATCCGTTGAAAAATACCTTTCTCAGTTTCGCGCCCGAAAATTGTTTTTTTTTTTTTTTTTTATTCTTTTTCAGAAAAAAATTAAACTTATTGCTATACTGAACGCTACCAGTTTTTTTTACAAACTCTGTAACATAGATATTACTCTAGCTGTGTAAACGTCAGATACGTTTAAATACCAAATGCTAATCAACAATATCATATTATTTCAACTCGATTTAAGATCTAAATGATCCAATCAAATATAACCCAAATTTTATGTTTAACCCAAATAACAAACAATGTTTAAATGAATAAATTAATTATATGTGGCATACTACATAGGAATTTTTATTCGGCAATAAATACTCATTCAAAATCTTGAGATTAATCAAGTATTGTTTTTGAACGATATTAAACATTTCACTGTTGGTTGTCTCGTCAGCCGATAGGCGTAAATATTTATATCTATTGTGTTTTGTTTGGATATTTAAGTTATTTTTCAATAGATTCTCCAAAATTATATTCGTCTAAATGGCGGGAACGTATTACTTCGTAATTGTAGGTCACTCAGACAATCCAATTTTCGAAAAGGATTTCATCCCTGTTCCAAAGGAGGTTAAGGTATAACTTCAACTTTTGTCTAAGCTTGTAGCTAAAAATGTATTCTGAACATTAGTGGATGGTTCGTTAACATAACAGGCTAAATATCTAATTTACTAGACATTACTACTTCTATATTTTTGGTGACAGTCACATTTTCTCTTCCAGAAAGAAGACAACAGACACCTGAACCAGTTCATCGCTCATGCAGCATTGGATCTCGTGGATGAGCACATGTGGAAGGTGACCAACACCTACCTGAAGTCAGTGGACAAATTCAACCAGTGGTTTGTGTCTGCATTTGTCACTGCAAGTCAGGTGCGTTATTATTTTTGTTTAAGATTTTTATCACCTTCCACTAGCTGGTATTATTATCGTTATCACTGTAGTCATAAAGTTAGCGATGCTTCTATTTGTTCATTCATTACATTACTTACAAACATAATGTTTCACAGATGCGTTTCATAATGGTGCATGACTCACGGAATGAAGACGGCATCAAGAACTTCTTCACGGACGTTTATGAGGCGTACATCAAGCTGATGCTGAACCCCTTCTACAAGGAGGACACACCCATCACGCTACCTGCCTTTGATAAGAAAGTGCAATTTCTCGGGAAGAAATATCTGACATAGTCCACTACCATTTATATTGCTAGTTAATGTTAATCTTCAAAGAAAGCCTGTACTTTGCACACCAGTTTTTTTAACATAATAAACTTGGTGAACAGTCCTTTTATCTCACGAGCACGGGTGAGCCACGTTTGTGTGAGTAGATGTACTGTATGCACATTGGCTCTGTGTGGGTGAGCCGGCACTGAGCACTCCCGAGCTCACCCACACAGATAAAAGTACTGTACACAGTGCGCTCATGAGATAAAAGTACTGTAATGTGCAATGGCTCAAGTGATGATCATACCCTGCTGTTTTCAGTACACAAATGATTTAACATTAGGCTGACAGTAGGATTCAAATCATTTGTGCCCCGAAAACCCCAGGGTATGGTGATGATAGACTATGAGCATGTTAACTGTCCCTGTGCCTACTCGCAACAATTCTTTGCCGTACTGCCTCATGTTCAGTACTTCAGTACAGGCAATGTATTAGTTGTAGGCTAGTCAAAATCAATTTATATAACACCCTCCTCAATCCAAATAAATTTAATTTATACAAGATTGAATAACAGTTGAAAATATAAATCTTTCCCAGAAAAGGACAGCCAGGTGGGCTTTTATAGTACATTCTGCCCGGCCAGCAGCTGAGTAGAAGTTACAAGTGCCCAATAGGCGGGAGGCGGCTTGTTGGCTGTGAAATTGTTAATGGGTGTTGGTTCAACTGCAAAGCATGCTTATAGTTCTTGATCACCTGAACTAGTTACTCTGGTTGGATGTTTTATATGGCCATTGTAAATTAGCCCTCCTAATGCAAGGCAAAACTGCATTAAATGTCCCTAGTAAATAAGACTAAGTTAATGTTATGATTATGTAAATAATTCTATAATTATGCTATTTATAAAATAAAATGATAATTTTCAAAAGTTATTTATTTCTAATAAGGAATAATTATCACAAGTCAATAGAAAACACTTAAAATATATTACATAACTATAGCCAAGCCAACTTAGACATTTTACATCCAAAGTTCATCTATTTCAACTACACTAATACCTTATTTTAATCCATACTTGAAAGCTGCTTTATCCCAATCATTAAAATTCTACATCTCAAATGATAGTGAGATACTAAGTCTATTTCAAGAGTATTTTGGTACAAATGCAATGTGTCTTTTCTATAAATCAATCAGTTTCAAGTTTACAATGTTCAAAACAATAGTAAAAGAAATAGGAACAATAAGAAAAAAGTAATAATATAATAAGACTGATGTACAAACTTACTTGTTTCATTAGTAAGCAGCCCGGCCCCGATCTTAGATTAATCTATTGTGAATTAGCAATAATTGTAAACCAATCTTATTATTTACAAGTTTGTATAGAAATCAATTCTAATCATAATCTTGAAATTAAATAAGTATAGAAAGTGCAAAGCTCTTTTAAATTTAAGTCTTTGAACATGTTTAATACTGTGTCAATATATACCAATTCAAATCATAGATGGCATAATAAAAATATGGCAAGTTCAATAGATGGCTGGCAGGCCTAGGTCACTGTCATTTGGATCAGGGATACTCTCATTTGAGAAATCATCTGCAACAAAAAATAAATGTTATTTATTTTCTCAAAAAGAAAAACATAAAATATTCAGACAATTTAAGGGAAACAACATACTAATGGATATGACGTGCTCAAGATGAGATATTGTCAATTTTTGATTGTCTATCCAGAAGGACCCCAAGATAAAACACGATTTTATGTTACATTTCAATTACAATATATTGGATCCTTTTCAGGCAAAAAATAAATAAATGACATGGTTGGCACAGATTGTAGTGCACCTGCCTACTGGGTCCTGGGTTTGAATTCTGGCAAAGACAAATATTTGTGTGATGAACTCGAATATTTGATCCTGGGTCATGGATGTTATATATATATGTATTTTATACACTATGTAGGTATATTGTCAACCAGTAGCCATAGTACAAGCATTGCTAAGTTTAGGACTTGGTTAAGTTGTATGAGATTATCTCTTAATATTTAATTATACTTAAATTATGTCCCTGAATTGAAATCTTTTTGCAATCAGACATACAGGTTACAAGGTAAAAAAAAAAAAATATCAAACCTGTGAAGAACTCATCCTGGTAGGAGCAATCAAAATCTAGACTAGCCTGACGGGTGTCAGGGGCTGGTGTGCGCGGGGGCGAGAGGGACAGCCGTTTCAGTGCAGGCTCTGGTAGGGGCAGGTAGTCTAGCAGGTCTTTGTGGTAATTGTCTGAAAATTTTAAAGCATAGCATGTTATTCAATACCAATGCATATGGAATGTATGCCTTCATTTATATTAATTTGTTAACATTGGTTATTGGGCAGATACAAAATATTATTTATAACAAAAATAACTAAACTATACTTGCGTAGATTATGGATTAATTAAAAAATTAGTTACACATTCTATTACCGTATTTGTAAACAGGTCTGGTGAATTCTAACTCCTCAAAGTTCACAGCATTGTCAGACTTGGCATCAGCGTCACTGTAGATGAAGGGTCCCACGTTGACTGCGCGCGGCGTGAAGGCCTGCCGCATAGGCGTACTCTGGAGTGCTTTGCCTTTGTTGCACAGGAAAGACTTCTTTGGCTCCGCGCCTTTTTTCAACGGTTCGTTGGGCTTAATCGGGCCCATAGACGCTGCTTTACCCATATTCTCTGCAAACACATTACCGTTACATTAAATTGGAGCGTATAGAGGAGAAACTCAAAAGAATACAAATACATTTATTGAAAAATGTTAGTAAAACAATGTAAAAATAACTTACCAATGTTGTGTAACGGTTGGCGCGCGACATTTTTCGTTGGCTGGCGAGTTAGATTGTCTCCAAAGATGTTGAACAACTCAGACATGGTGAATTTTGTCAAAAAGTATAATGCGATATAGAAATAAATAGGAAAACGTTCACTGGATCACTTTATATCGAAAATGGAAATGGTGTCGTGCCGTTAAACATTCAATACGCTTCAAAGTTCAAAATCTTGTCAGTTTGTTTACCACAGATAATTGAATCTTTGCTTGTAACGTAGACAGGGTTTGTAAACTAATTTCCGCTTTCTATTTTTATAGAGTTGTAGTAGGTTTGAAAACCGGAAAGAATCATAAACATCACTCCATTCCACCGTAGTGCGCGGCTACCTTTATTTTTTTAAATTACGGTACAACACCATGTATTATTTAATTGTGAATGCATCCTTAATTATTTGACAGTTGATTAGTGAACTGACAAATACAAACTAAGATAATCTCAAATCAAAACATTCACGCATGTTTTAATATACACAAATTAACTTTAATTTTGCAAAATAATAATGTCTAATAATGGTGAAAAGTCGACTGCGCCGAATGGTGTAGCTACAGATCCCCAGCAAAGGCTGCCTGCTTTCAAGCCACCCCGAGATCTTACCCTGGGTGGAGTGAAACCTAACAAAAAAGTGTTCACCCCAAACTTAAACGTGGCCAGAAATAAAAACAAAGGGTACGTGCGGTAAATAACTTATTAGGGTAGTAAAAGATAACTAGAGTTTGATTACTATTTACTACACTTCGGTATTCATGAAACATTACTCAAATAATTTGAAATACTTTCAGACCCAATCTTAATGCAGGCCGAGACCAAAAGAGGGACGACAAAAACAAGAGGGATCGTAAAAACGACAGAAACCGGAATATTAAGAATGGACCAAATGTTATCAAATCTTCTGGAGTATTCTCAGAAGGTATTTGTTTTTTTTATTCTGTGTTTACTAGGGAATGCAATAATCAATTCAATTAGATGTCTTAACAGATTATTAGATAAATTAACAGATTATAAAATAAAATATCAGATTGACGGGTTGTAAACTACTTATTTCAAACCAGTATTTGAACCCGTGCTGAACCAAAAATGCTGTCTTAGTAGCTATACTATTATGTATATCTAATCTCCTAATCTCTTTAAATATTATTCTTATTTTCTTTATATATATAATATAATTATTTAAGAGCTGGGCTCTTGTTGGCGGAGTAATTTCCGGCTCATACTACATTCAGCTTTTTCTTTTACTCCTTTATATGATAAAGCATTTTTTTTTATGCGCTCCATATGTTCTCTCGGTCTTTCTCTTTTCCCTTCGCTTCTACTTTTTATTGATGATATTTCCTTTGGTTTCCGCGACTGTCACACATTTAAATTAAACTATTCAAATGGATTACATTGTGTATATTATTATATGAATTATTTAAATCTCCTTGACGTTTCTGTAACTTTCGATTTACCATTGCCAAAGGTTGACTAAGAAAAACTAAATTTTTCTCTGTCAAAATTTGATTTATTTAGTATTAATTGTCTAAGTATGTGTGATATCTAGAACTCTGTGGCCAGGTCTGGGAGCTGCAGAGAGACAGTCCAGCCGCTTCTCATACGGCAACCGCGATGGAGGCGGTGCAACAGCCGCAACCCTGCAGAAGCCCACCATCAGAGTCAAGGATTTTGTTAAAGTATGAATCCTATTCATTGTAGAGAATCACTCTGTATTACAGGCTTTGGTATTTTGAAAAATACCAAAGAGCAATCAGACCTAAAAGCTTAAAAGTTAAGTTTAAGGAAGTGGTTTTATGTAAGTTTTAAAACACCTAAGAAATGGGTTTACTCAGCAGAAGTCGCACTAACATGTTCAAAACATGCAGGTATTTTATATGTCTGAGACTCGGTTAGTTTCGTATGTTAGTATTTTGGTTTCTAAAAGAAATAACACATTTCTGTTATGTTCAAACTGTGCCATAGCATCATTTGATTGGGTGCAATTTTCCACTTGCATGCTTGGCTTACATAATAATATTCATATAAACAGGGAATCCTAGTTCAGGCGCATGTTATATATTGCCAAGTAGAATGTCTTAGTCTATAGTTATTATTACTGTAAAATAAGTTATTATTCAATAAATATCTTATATCTTATTAGACACTGAATTTATACAGATTGATAAGGAGTTGGAAGAGCTGAAGATCCGTGGTGTGATGGGGCAGGACGCGCCTGACGAGTGCGAGGACTTCAAGCAGTTCGCGGAGAAAGACGCGCCGATCAAGCTGCCCATGGACACTGGAGGTCAGTTTTATAACCATAGACAATTGGGATGGCAACTGATGTTCAATTCTACAGCATATTCTAGTTATATGAATAAAATTTGCTCAATGTGTCATGAAAAAAAGAAAAAACAACAAAATAACAATATTTTTCGAAATATGGGACTTCTAAGGACGGAAAATTTTGTTTTTCTTTTTTTTTATTCAAAAGGAATTTTGGAATTGTATTCAGAATTCTCTTAATTTAATGAAACAATTAGAATAGTGACCATGAACTTAAACACACTTTTGTATGTGAAAAATGGCAAATTACTTGTTGTCTCCATATAATATTGGTACCCCATAACATATATAACGTCATGATTAAGTGCCGCTGTGTAGTTAATCCCATATAGACATTTGATCCCAGTAAAAAATAGAATCGATCCTACAAAAAAAATTCGTTGTGCCTATTTAATATTTTTCATTTCCTTTGCTTTTTGTGTCGCTCTAATATTTTTTAAATAAGATCTATGAGACAGGGTTTTTCTATTTTAAGTAGTTTTTTTTAAGATTATTTTTCACTTTCCATGGATGTTGATTAAAAATTATTTTATTTTTAAATAGTGTATATTTTTAGATATGTGGAATGGTTATCAACTTATCAGTGAAATAAGGGTTTTAAAGCTATCGAGATGAATCTCTGTGTTAAATTAGTCACTTGTGTAGAAGTATAAATCCTACCTAATATATGTGTCGCCAGAATTATATGTATATTGATTTCTAAAACCCCTAATTTAATCCATTATGTTTATCGAGTGTATTCCAGACTTAATTTAACTCTCTATCTCCATAACTAGGGGCATGTCTAAATAGAACTCCGTATTTATAGCCTGGGACAGACCCAAGCCGGCCAGGGTTAAGCAGGAGTTGGTGGTGAAGGAGGAGCCTGGCGAGGACACGGACTGCGCCAGTAAGCAAGCATCAGTAACTCTGCAGTTCCTACACGGCCGAGCCCGAGTGGCGAGGACTGCTGGGAACGGCTATAGCAACAGCTTTATGCTTTTCTTTAGGGTGTTCGATGCATTATATTGTGTACTCGGAGCCTCTTCTCTCAAACAACTAGCTGTCGGCATTAACGGCGAAACTCTTATAGAAATGGTTGGTTTATTACAAAAAAATAAACTATTTTCTATGGGAGGTTCGTCTATGGTAAAGCTATTTGATATAATATTTATTTGATTGGCGTCACAAGCACGCTGGACTCAATCTGTCTTCATATCCAATATCCATGGACTTGAGTTTTAAATTAATGGTATCAACAATTCTGTATCTGCAAAATCTTTTTTATCTCGACGCAAGGACAATATTTATTAAATGGCTTGCCTTATTACGATGGTCCCCGGCTTTATTATACATTGGCCAATTTTCGGCATCTCCCCACGGCTTTGCGTGGCAGTGGTAGAGCGAGAGACCCGAGCGCGTCGGCCATATAAGTGAGCGAGACACACGTACCTACACCGCTGCCGCTGGTCGCGCAGTCGTGGCATCTCCGTTGTACGTTGGCTGTGCTCATGTTAGCGGAATCGTCCAATCACAAAAGTGGAGCGGAGCTGAGATACAGATTTCAACTCATGTGATTGGTCCAATCCGCACGTCTCCGCTTCATTGAAGATGCCTCCATAGGATCAGGTAACCGCACCAACGGACATGCCTCGTCTGGCAACAAGCGGCCATACGAGTGAGCGAGACGCACACTCACCGCTGTCGCGCAAATCGTGCCTGCCGGTCTAACACAACTACGCGACATAGCGCTGCCCGTCACTCTCTTATGTTACTGCACAGAGAGACGGGTGATTATCTCGCGCGAGAAATAGTCGCGAATGACAGTTATGCTAGAGCTGGTCCGTAACACAATTAGGTGTAACTCTATCTTGTCTGTGGCAGTCACGGCGGCGACTGCGGCCGTCAAAAAGGAGGTGTTCGAGGATAATGACGTGGTCAACCTGCTCAAGTCAGACGAGCCCACGCTCATATTACTGCAGGTAGGGCTGCTAATCCAGGGTTTTTTGTATGGACAACTACAAAAATCACTAGACACTAATGCCTAATAGTGGACACCATGCTGTCACCTTGTCACAATGTTGTTAACGACGCGGTTGGCACAGTTTGTAGTGCACCTGACTACTGAGCCGGCGGCCCTGGGTTCGAATCCCGGCTAGGGATTTGTGTGATGAACTCAAATGTTTGTCCCTGGGTCATGGATGTTATCTATTCACGGTGATTTTTAATCGGTGATCAGGTACCAACTTTTCTATGGCAGTGACGTTAAAGTCGTAATTACATGAAAACAAAGTTTTTGTTTTTCTATGATAATTTTTATTTTGAAACCAATTTTGTCTTAAATTCCTTGTCACCCTACTAATCTGTATTATATGTATAGTATATTATTTATATTGTCGTCTAGTACCCACAGCAAACAGTTTTCTTTGCAACCGTAAACTATTTGAGATTGTTATGAAACAAACCTAACCTAACCTAATCAATATGATGTTATTTGCAAGAATTATGATAAATGTATGACAACAGAGGAATAAAACTTCTGCGAAAAAACATCTCCCCATTTTTTTATGAGCACTTACTAACTCCTAACAAAAGAAGAGGGTTGTTATAACACATTAATATGTGTATCTGTATTATCGTAGCTCCGTCGAGATAGTTCTTCTTATGTTTGGTGGAAATAGGACCAGTAGTTTCCAAGATATTCAGCTTTAATTGGAACAAGTGACAAGATCAGCCATTGAAGCTAAGAATTCCAAATTATGTAGTTATATTCAGTTTTAGCAGCATTTTTTATATCACTCATTGAATTAGCGCCTCATAATGTGTTGATGACAAGCTACTTGTGTCAGGGTTGTTTTACATTTTTTTTACGACATCGTGAATTGCATGACCGCTTAGCATTGTAAAAGTAATCAGGGGGCCTATGATGGTTGCACGTTGCTTTTATCACATGATAAATAAGTGACAAAGCAGGCAGTTTTGACAAGATGCGAGTGTGAGTGACAGATGCTTTGTCACTTATTTATCACGTGATAAACGCAACCATCATAGGCCTAAAGTAGTGAGCATTTTGTCCAGCGTAGTGTTTGTCAGTTGCCAGACTCGCTGCCGGGGCGCGGCGCCGAGCCCGAGCCCTCCACCTCCGGAGGCTCCGGCGACAACAAGGACGAGCCGGTGAGACTATTATACTTGTACCTAGTGCCGTATCTACCCCTAGGCTCACAAGGCCCGGGCCTAGGGGCCCAGACAGTCTAGGGCCCAGTCCCAGAAGTAGGACATGCACCATACTTACGTCCTCCTTATTTATCACTTAAAATACTACTACCTTGTACCTTGAACTTGTATGAAGGTGAACGCATTTATGCGTTACTGGCAGTGAATGTTTTAATCGCGTTACTGGCAGTGAATGTCTTAATCGCGTTATAGGTCGATTCACTAAAGCTGGCGTGAATGGATTGAATGAAAGTTATGTCACTTGTCACTTCGAGTGTTAGTGTGAGTGCCGTTATAATACAGGGGCATCCTAATATTTTCTAAACAACAACAAAATGGGTTTTTGTTATTCAAGAAAAATAAAAATTATTAGGTATAATATAAGCATAATCTGCACAATATTTAGACTAAACAAGTAATATATGTATATATCCGAAAGGTATATTTAACTGTTTGATACAAAAAGATTTTACTATCATGGTGTTTTATGCAGACGCTAGTTTTTTGACATACTTTAGATTTTGACTGTTGTAAGGCAGTGTAATTGTACATACTTATTGCTTAATATTCGTGTCTGTCAGGATGGCGTGAGCAAGCAATTAAATAGATAGTGAGCTAGACACGCCATTCTGTCGTCAGAACGGCGTGTCTATGTGACTATCTATTTAATGTTTAATTGCTTGAGGTACAGTTTTTTTTCACATAGGTACAGTTTAGTACAGTTTAGGTACAGTTATTTGTTGCAAATTTTGTGACTATTCAGACATCTCTCACGCCATCCTGACAGACACTAATATTCATGCAATCTGTGTATGACCAGAATTAGGATGTGGGATGATACTATTCCATTGTCTCGTATGAGTTTGACCATGTGGGACTATGCAATGGTATTAACGTAACCCACATATTCTTCTTGTCTTTGCGGCCTGGTAAAGGGTTAATGTCAAGAATTAATAGGTGACGGACGACTAGTTCGAATTATAAAGAACCGGCCAAGAGCATGTCGGGCCACGCTCAGTGTAGGGTCCCGTAGTTGCCCGTCCTTCACAATAGACGAAAATTACGAGAAAGATTTCAAGCCCTATAAAAAGGTCGTACACGCCAAGAAACAGTAATTACTTATTATCTTTTGGAAGTTATCTATTATACGCGACAGATTGAGCCAAATGTTTTAGTATAGTTTGGCACTTAACCAATATGTGTAACGTTCGAAGTGTAGGGACACCGCGCGGCACTTACGTCATTTTAAAGAAAATTATGAAATTTTGCAATAACTCAAAAACGGCTCGACCGATTTTATTCAATATAGTTTTTATTGAAAGTACTAGTATCCGAGGCTAAGACCCATTCGATTCAATAAGTTATGCTCAGAAATGGCTCGGCCCTCCGTCGAGCTAAGATTACTAAATTTTGTTTGTCCGATATTATCCGAAGTTGACCGAATATTCAAAATCCGATTTCATATTCTGAGTCGGAGGACCCAAAAGCCCCCCAATACCGAGTTTCAGCCCCCTCGGACCAATTTGAAATTTTCCAAAAAAAAGAAAAGTCGCCATTTTGTTTTTTTTCCACGACTGTACTCGGGTGGGGTCCCCTATGATATTTGTTTGAGCATCCCCCTACCCATCTCCAGCCGTTTACGAGATACAGGACTCTTAAAAAAAAAACTCCATACAAATCTTGGCTTTTCGATATTTTCCGACTTTGACCGAATTTTTGGACACGGATTTCAGATTCATATTTGTGAGCCCCAAATGCCCCCCGATACCGAGTTTCAGCTTCCTAGCACCAATTTGAAATTTTGGTAAAAAAGCCATTCGTCATTTTGAGTTTAATTTGGTTCGATAATATTTTATAGTACCTATTCTTTATACTGCTGAATTTGGGCGGTTATGCGTCTAGTTTGTCTACAAATACGTTTTCAATAATCACTTATTGTATCAACCTGTATGTAATCATTTTGTGACGCACACATAAATATTATCATTCACTCATTCAATCCATTCGCGCCAGCTTTAGTGAATCGACCTATACTGGCAGTGAATGTCTTAATCGCGCGCATTTTTATTCTTATGATGATGTGTGAAAATCGCTTAGGTTTAATATTTTAAACTTGCGCGAACTAAATTCAAGTGATAAGCAAGCTTAAGCCCAAGTTGTTTAAGTTGGGGATGGGGAGTTTAATACATTTCTTCGTCCGTCAGGCGCCGGACGGCAAATGCCGTCTGTCGGAGCTGGAGGAGGGCCGCGTGGGGCGCCTGCGCGTGCACGCGTCCGGCCGCGTCACGCTCGCGCTCGGCGACACCATATTCGAGGTTAGTCTCATCTTCCGGAAAAACATCTAGCCAACAAAATGAGTCTTCTTCCGAACAAGATCTAGCCAAGAAAAGTAAAAGCTATCTGGTCTTGCGTCGCCTGAATCCAGCATGGCGTATTACATATTTAAATAAAACAATTTAAACGGATTATATCGCGTATATTAATTATTTGAGCCTCCCTTAGGCTTAGGGAGGCTCAAATAATTAATATACGTGTGACAGAAATGTGTGACAGTCGCGGAAACCGAATAAAATATAAATAAATAAATTAATGCAAAAAGCTTATAAAGTGGCTTCAAATTAAAACCTACCGCCATACGTGTCTCAGATACTGTTGCATCCCTCTCTAGTGACTAATTTAGGAAAGTGTAATAGCCGCATACCTAAGTCGGGCGTCTTTCCTATTAGACCACTGAAACCATGCTCGGGCCATTGACTTTTTCAACCAGTTGCTTATTTGTGTAAGACACTGCCCGAAACATAATTGTTTTAAATGTTCACCTTCAATATCACTGGCAGCTTATACAACTGCTTTAATAAAAATTAATAATGTTTACGCGACAAAATAAGTAAAATCTCACGAGAATGCCAAGCCTTGTAAGTAAATATGTAACAAATGAGGGGTGCGTTTTTAAAAGGTCTTATTTCTCTGTGAGGAATGATGGTACGTGGCGGATCCGAACTAACGCCGAGAATGAGCAGCTTGTAGCCGAGCCGAACATTATCGGAGAGACAAAGTCCCATAGACTTCGTTGGCTCGGTCACCTACAAAGAATGGAAGAGGATCGCGCGGCAAAAAGAGCATACCTGGGACGACCAACCGGTTGGTCGTCCCAGGTACCGCTGGCGAGACGTGGTGGAGGTGGATCTGCGTAAGCTAAGCAATGGAACTCTCTTCCTGCGCACCTGTTGCCTGAAAAATATAACTTTGATCTCTTCAAGTCGGGAGTGAATAGGCATCGTCTAGCCAAGCATGCTCCATCTTAGGCCTTATTGTCACTTATCATCAGGTACAATCGAGGTTAAATGTATGGCTATTTTAATAAAAAAAAAGCTTCAAGCCGAAAACCGGCAAGAAACTGCGCAGGATCGGGACAAGTGGCGTACTCTCGTTTCGGAGGCTAAGATCCTGTTTGGGTCACTGAGCCAAAATAGTTAGTTTAGGGGTCATCCATAAATTACGTCACACGTTAAGGGGGAGGGGGGGGGGGTCATACCAAACGTGACAGTACATGTTAAAGGTATAGCAAAAAAGCGTGACATAGGGGGGGAGGGGTTCAAAAAGTCGACATTTGACGTGTGACGTAATTTGTGGATGACCCCTTAGTTAGTTAGTTATTTCTCTACGAAACTCATACAAAAATAAGCTGTAAACTCCTCAAACGTTGTGTCAACAGGTGAGCGCGGGCACGAAGGCAGCGTTCCACCAGGAGGCGGTGTCGGTGGCCGCGGACGACAACTCGCGCTCCGCCAACATGATCTCGCTGGGCGCGCTGCAGCACAAGCTCAACCTCACGCCCGACTGGGAGACCATGTTCCAGGACATGCCTGTTTAACCCTAAAGACGGCAAATCACGTCATCGGGAATTCGTGCCACTGACGCCTATTGACGTCAAAAATTTCAATGGTCAAAAACATGCTAATTCAAACCACTATCTGTGTTCTTCAATCTCTGTTGATTTTGGAGCACTTTTTTTTTTGGTTTGGCGTCAGTGGCACGGTGAATTGCTTTGCCGCTTGGCGATCGAAAGGTTAAGCTCGTGACCGCCCAGCTCGTTGACGGAAAACTGTATCCCAGACGCCAAGCTGACAGCAGATAGTATGGCATTGTGTAGCGGCAAATGACATCGTGGCACCTGGGGCGCAGCTTTCCGTTGACGTGGTTTGCCCGTCCCGTCTTTGGCGCTCTAAAGGTTAAATAAGGGTTACTAAGCGCCATCAGTGTTAGCCACATTCGCGTATCTAGGATTATTTTTCAGACGGGCCCTACCTATAAGCCATGAATTTCTATCGGAAACCCAACATCCGTGGGTACTAGACCATATTGCGGTCCAACCGCCTATGGTTAGCCAACAAGCTGAATGTTTATATTCTAATTCAGTGTGTTATAATCATATCCCAGGGTTCCCGGAGCACAAATGATTTGACACTAGGCTGACAGTTGGTGTCAAGTCATTTGTGCCCCGAAAACCCCGCGGTATGATTATAACACAAGCTAAGGCTGGGAGACCATTTCAGGATATTCTAATCCGAGATAGCCATCAGGCTCCCATCAAACAGATACTGGAATGAGTGTAATATACTAGAGAAAATGTAAATATAATTAAGTTATATTATGTAATAGATACTTTTGTATGACTATAATAAAACAAATATTAAGTTATTATTTACATGTTTTAATTATAACCTCATTATCCTAATTACAAAACAGATAACTATTTGTATGCATTGTGCACTAGATACTGGTTTACTCTTTCTTTCAAGTGTGTAACATACACATACAGACAAATATGATCACAACTCTTGCAATCTTTTTGTCAAAAGTAATCTATTCACATTCTACTCTTCATAAGTCATAATCATAACTCAGTTTCTGAATCACCTTTAGAGGATTAATGGGTTCTACAAAATGGTCTTGTGTAAAAAAAAACTATTTTCAACAAATGCATGATATCCATCGAGGTTTTTTGCTTGCGTCACAACTGGTTATAAGAATAACATTCTGTGCTTGATGAAAATGTGACCTAAAATTTGCTTTTGCACCCACGAATGTGTCTAATGCTTGTCCATTGAAAATTGATATCCAAGTTGCAACCATATTTGACTATTTGACATAAACTCTGAATACATCAGGCTGTACTGGCGGCTTTTTCTTTTTCCTTGGATGGCACAGGTGTTTCTCGGCCAGGGATCTGGTTGCCTTGCAGGTCTATGGCAAAGTTGTAGTCTATGGGGTTGGCCAGGGCTCTCTCAATGGCCTCGTCTAGTGTCTCTGGGGTGATGAAGCTCTTGCTCAGTTCCTAGAAAATAAAGAGAATGAAACATGGAAACTGTGCTAATTCTTTGTTATTTTTATAAAAGTTAGATGACAGCAATAGTCTATTTGAAGTCTCTTCTATTATCAGCCACAAAATATGTAAGGCAATGCTTGAATTTTTGAATAAATATTGGCATCTATATTATAGCCTTTTTTATGTTGATGATAAGGGATTATAAAATGCGACTGAGGCAGTTAGAAAGCACCGAGAGCTCTTGCGCCTTCGCCGGGATGACCAAGCTGACGCAGTTAGGGGCAGTAATGCCAATCTGCGCAGACTAGTGCGAGAGGTGAAGGATAAATGGTGGAGAGATAAGGCCTCACTTATCCAGTGGCTCTTTGATACTAACCAACAGTCAGAGTTCTACGAAGAGGTTCGTAAGCTTGTTGGTACGACTAATCGTAGCTCGGCGCCGCTAAAATCTCAGGACGGATCCACGCTGCTTACCAACAAGCAAGACATACTGAACCGGTGGGGAGAGCATTTTAATAACCTGCTAAACGTCGATCGTGCTGTGAATATGCAGTATATCGATTCAGTCCCGACACTCCCTACCTTCAGTTCGCTTGACGAGCCACTGGCAATGAGTGAAGTAGTTGTTGCGATTCGACAACAAAAAAACAAAAAGGCGGTGGGCATCGACAACTTGCCCGGGGAGCTGCTCAAGTACGGAGGAGAAGAGTTGCAAGCCGTCGTCTGGAGGTTGTTTGAGAGGATGTGGGTGGAGGAACGAATTCCTAGTGATTTTCGGATATCCCGCATCTGCTCTCTGTATAAAAATAAAGGCGATCGGTCGGATTGCAACTCATACAGAGGTATCTCTCTCTTGACCTCCCCGGGAAAGGTCTTTGCCCGGGTATTACTCAACCGTCTTCTGCCGCTGTCTGAGAGTATTTTGCCGGAAACACAATTTGGCTTCCGACCTGACCGAGGCACCTGCGAGGCTATCTTCTCACTTCGCCAACTTCAAGAGAAGAGTAGAGAACAAGGTCAACCGTTGTTTCTTTGCTTTGTTGACCTTGAAAAAGCCTTCGACAGCGTGCCTCGTGAAGCCTTGTGGCATGTGCTAGCGAAGCTGGGGTGCACAGCTAAATTTGTAAGGTTGACGCGACTCCTGCATGACAACATGCAATGCTGTGTCAACGTAAAGGGTGAACAATCAGAGTATTTCGGTGTCACATGTGGCGTCAAACAGGGATGCGTTCTGGCACCAACTCTATTCGCCCTTTATTTTGCAGTTGTAGTCAAAGACTCCTTACAGGTTTTGACTGATGGCATCCGCATTCGCTTCCGCACTGACGGCAGTGTTTTCAATTTGGCTAGACTGAAGGCTTGCACGAAGGTGTCTCTAGCTACGATTACGGAGATTATGTATGCAGATGACCTGTGTTTTGTGGCGGACTCCCCAGAAAGTCTACAAGAGCTTATGTCGAGTCTAAATCAGTCGTGTCAGCGGTTTGGCCTTAAAATCAATGTCAAGAAAACCGAAGTAATGGGGTCGGAGACATTGACGCCACCTGACATACGGCTTGATGGTGACTCGCTTAAGCAGGTAGACAGGTTCAGATATCTGGGGAGCACTGTAACTGCTAAGTGCCACCTTGACGACGAAATAAACAGCAGGATCGGAGCGGCTGCTGCTGCCTTCGGGAAACTTCGCGTCAAGGTGTTTCGCTCACATGACGTAAAGCTTCCGACTAAGGTATCTGTGTACATGGCAATCGTTCTGCCCAATCTCCTGTATGCCTCAGAAACATGGTGCCTCTATCGCAGACATATTCGCACATTGGATAGGTTTCATCTTAAATGCCTCCGTGACATTATGAACATCTCCTGGTCGGACCGTGTTCGGAACACGGAAGTTCTGCGACGTGCTAATGTCAACGGAATTGAAGCTTATTTAATGAGGCGGCAGCTGCGGTGGTCTGGCCATGTCTCCCGAATGTCAGAAGAAAGAGTGGCTAAGCGCATCTTTTACTCAGAGTTGCAGGACGGCAAGCGGAAACAAGGCGGCCAACTCCTGCGGTATAAAGATGTGCTGAAGCGCCACATGCGAAGATGTGACATCGAACCTTCGCGCTGGGAGACTTTGGCCCAAGATCGACCTAACTGGAGGCATACAGTGCAGGTAAAAGTGCAAGCCTTCGAAGGAAAAAGACGGAAAGAACTCGACGCTAAGCGCGACGAGTTGAAGACCCGACCACCTGTGGTCATCAGTTATAATTTCGTCGGAGGGGTGCTGACTTGCAGCATTTGTGGCCGTGCATTTGCAGCAAAAATCGGCTATGTCAGTCACCTTAGAGCACACGAAGGACGCTCTGACTAGCTAGTGTGTCCAGTCGCCGGGGCCGAAATCGGCTAGGATTGGATGGTATAAAATGCGAGCAAAATCTATTGAAATGATATATGACAACCAGTGGCGACACCACTTAAATTAATTTGGATCTCATTTGGCTTCCCTGTTGACAATGAATTGGTGACTAATTCATTTTATTAACTGCAAAAAAAGAGCTTGCAGAGTAATTTTAGAGGTCTAATTGAGCTAGGATACTATGAATTTAATTTTAAAATACATGCGCTGTTATTTATCAGCAATACGGCCATTAGCATGGAATTTAGTATCTTGCCTGATTTTTAAATGAATGTACACCATTCCGTTTCTATAGAAGCTGCTATTGTATGAGTAATCAATAAGTTTTACCGTCTGTTTCCTAATTTGTTCAGAGGCTTTCTCAATTCTTTGCTTGAGTAACACATCCTTGGCTTGCATCTGTGCCAGGATGAACTCCTCGCGCTGCGCCCGCTGCTGCTTCCTGCGCTCCTCGCGCTCCGAGGCCACCTTCGCGTTCCATTCCTCGTTCACCTTGATGCAGCGCTCCCATTCCTCTGCCTCCACCCGAATAGACATCTCAGAACTGGCGCTCTCTAATGTTGACTTTTCTTTAATCATATCTTCATGATAGAAACGCCGAATAGCCCGCATTTGTGTATGGTAGTTATTGTTAATTCGTAATAGTTCCAAACGCTCCTCTTCTGTTATTTGTGGGCGCTTCGGGATGCGATAAACTTTGCTTTTTGCCACAGGAAGCCAACGGGGTTTTCGGTGAGCACCCGCGCATTGTAAAACTACTGGTATTGTGCGTTTTAAGAGGCCATTACTGGAAATCATTTTGAAATTGTTAGAACTCGAGAAAACACTTTAAATATGTTTTCTTATGCGTATTTACTTAAAATTACTTTATAACCTCACTTTACACAATTTTTTGACAGTTTTGACATATATGATTCTACACAGATAGTTAAATAAAGTGCTTCCTTAAAGATGCACGCGCACTGCACCGGAGCGACGCAGAATTTTGTAGTCGGCCCTCGTCTGGACGTCTAGTAGTACATATTATTCATCTGTGGTCTGGACACGGCTTTTGGCTAATTTGCCGTTTGACTACCCCTTTTCGAACGCACATAGATTTTTTTTATTTAGCGTTGACCTGCCCGGTCACCCTAGTTCACAGCGTCTTTGGGACGAGCCGCTCTGTAGGCTGGTACGGCAAAAACTGTACCAAACGGCAACCAGCCTTCCGGAGCGCGCTCGCCTCCTTGCCGCTGTCGAATAGGAATCCGGGCAGTGGCTCCAAGCTCTGCCTTCCATATCGACGGGAACACTTCTGGATAACTCCACGTTCCGCCTGTCCGTCGCTCTCCGCCTGGGAGTGGCCTGTGTGGCCCAACATCGCTGTCGTTGTGGTGACCAAGTTGACCCGCTGGGTCATCATGGACTATCCTGCGGCAGAAGCGCAGGGCGCGCCCCCTGCCATGCCAGCCTGAATGACATCATCCGTCGGGCCTTAGCCAGCGCGGGAGCGCCGGCTGTTTTAGAACCGACCGGCCTCGCTCGCGATGACGGTAAGAGGCCCGACGGTATGACCCTCGTGCCATGGAAGATGGGACAGCCGCTGGTCTGGGACGCGACCTGTGCTGATACTCTGGCGCTGTCCCATCTTCGTGGCACTGCTGTAAAGGCTGGCTCGGCTGCCAATTCGGCCGAACTCCTCAAGCGGCGCAAATATGCAAACATTAATAGTGGATGCATATTTGAGCCGTTTGGGGTCGAGACTCTGGGGCCCTGGGGTGAAAGCGCCCACAGGGTCTTTAAAGAGTGTAGCCGCAGGTTAGTCGAGTTGACGCGTGATCAGAGGGCTGGTTCATATCTCGCACAGCGTATCAGCATTGCCATTCAACGCGGCAATGCTGCCAGCCTTCTGGGCACGCTGCCAATAGACGGCGATTTGGGCCAATTTTTTTATCTATAGTTTATTTTTAAGTCTAGTTTTTAATTTTTATTTAAGGTTTTATGTTAATTATTATCTCTGTATTGTTTGTTTCTGAATAAAAATTTTTTCGAAGATTTTTTTTTGAAAAAGCTGTCAACTGTCAACCTGCCGTCACTGTCACCCGATACGATGAACTAAAAAAAATACGAAAGCGCAGCGTTTCTTTCTCTTGTTGTCCGTTAAAACATAAATATTGACTGGTTCTACTGGTTTTGCATAATCAGCAATAGCATCAAGATGTTTTCCACAAGTTCTCAGAGGAAATTATGGACATTCAATGACGAGAACGAGCTGGCACATTTGAGGGAAAAACATAATTTGGAATTCATCGCGAAACACGGCGCGCACGTTGACGAATATCAGCGGTACAACGTCTTCCTGTCCCCAGACGAAGAGAGACTGCTTCTCAGACAGTACGAGCTTCACCTCAAAGAGTTCTGTAAGCGCTTCAGCCCACCCATGCCCAAAGGAGTCGTCGGCACTGCCTTCCACTACTTCAAACGATTCTACCTGCACAATTCGACGATGGACTACCATCCGAAGGAAATCCTGGCCACTTGCGTGTATTTGGCGTGCAAAGTCGAAGAATTTAATGTCTCCATTGGACAGTTTGTGGCTAATATCAAAGGAGATAGGGATAAAGCATCAGACATTATCCTAAACAATGAACTATTGTTGATGCAGCACTTGAACTATCACCTGACTATCCACAATCCATTCAGACCAGTAGAAGGCTTCCTAATTGACATTAAAACTAGGTGCAGTCTTGCTAATCCAGAACGCCTGAGAAGTGGGATTGATGAGTTCTTGGAAAAAGTGTTTTTGACAGATGCTTGCCTTCTTTATGCTCCGTCTCAGATAGCCCTAGCAGCGGTGTTGCATGCAGCCTCAAAAGAGCAAGAAAACTTGGACAGTTATGTAACGGACATGCTTTTCAGAGATGCAGGGCCTGATAAGTTGGCTATTTTGATTGAGGCAGTACGTAAAATAAGGTCTATGGTCAAGATGGTAGAGAGTCCTGCGCGGGAGCGAGTGCGTGTCATAGACAAGAAGCTGGACAGGTGTCGGAATGAGGAGAATAACCCGGACAGTGAGATATACAAGCGAAGGATGAGGGAGGCTCTAGACGAGGATGATTTGGTGTACACGGGACACACAAGGATGTCTTTGGATACAAGTGGAGTGACACAAGTGCTGTCGCCGTCTGCTTCTTAGATATAGTCTAGTTTTATTTATAACTAGGGGGAAGAACTGGTTAAGACTCATTTGCAAATTTTTATGTTACAGAAATTGAAGTTGAAGTTACCTTATGGCTGTACCACTTAAGTAGAAATAATAGCAAAGGAAAACATGACCAAGTTTTACTTGATTGAGAAATTTTGTGGCCATCTACTGAAAATCATCAATATTTTGATAAAAAATGGACTTTGTCAGTTTTTCCCTTTACCCTCTCAGTTGTTGAATAAAACAAGAATAACTATGGAGTTTTAAATTTATGAACATTGAACTGTTTCCAAGCAGTTTAGTGCTTATTTAAGCAATTGTATGAAATTGTTTTATTCAGCAGCTAACGAAAGTTAGATAATATAAATTGAATTGACTAATATTCTTTTATATTTTAGCTGTAATATATTCATATGACTACAAAACAAATGATTTTATCAATAAATCCTTTTTGAAACCCAATCCTATTTATTTACTTTATATTTTTTTATCAAATTGTTGTTATTTGTATGAGCCGCGGATGTTGCCTAAGGGTGAAGTCAGACGAGTGTAATTTGAGTCGCGTAATTTCCGTCGCTAGTGTGACGTCATCAAGTGACATGAAGTATGGCGCGACCGAAATTACGCGACTCAAAATACGCTCGCCTGACTTCACTCGTAAGTCGGATTTACCCGCACAAAAACAGAAGGCGGAACTGCGCACCCTGGCGAGTAGTGCACCTTTCTCGGTTTAGTGTTAATTTTATACAAATAAGCAATTTGACTTATTTAATAGCTACTTCCCGATTCGTTTTTAAGGTTCCGTGGATCAATAGGAAAAACGTAATCCTTATAGGATCGCTTCATTGACTATCTGTCTGGTCGGTCGGTCAATGCAATGAAATGGAAATATGGAATACCTCCTCTTAAACTAGAATTATGAAATTTGATGAGAAGCAAAAACTAGTACTATAATACAGAGTAGGGATGTCCAACCTTTGTTAGGTAATCTACGTGGGATTTTTAAAATAAATGTAACCTGTCGAGCGCGCTAGTATTACGCGTGTAATCCTAACGTTTTTGTCATTATAATTACGTAATTTATTTAATAAAATGTTGGGGTACAAGTTATTAAATTATAGATTGACATATCGCTACACGGGTTAAGGGTGACCACGTGTGCCTTTAAATAAAAATAAATAAATAAATAAAATAACATTTATTTACCATTTAAATTTGTACAAAATGTGACTTTCCTGTGACCACCACACTAGGCAAAGCCTGTCTTGTGGAGTCATTTTCGACAGTTACCAATTTCATATTAAATTAACAACACGTTGCGAGTATTTACAAAAAATGGTCTTAGATTAACATTTCCTTAAGACAGTTACCAATTTCATATTAAATTAACAACACGTTGCGAGTATTTACAAAAAATGGTCTTAGATCTAGACACGCGGCAGCGTGTCCAGCCAAGTTCACCGCAGGAACTGGCGAGCAGCAGCCGTGTGTTATATTACACGAACCGTTTGGAGCCACTTTTGACCCCCCAATAACTCCAAATCTATTTAACATAAAAAAATGAAATTTGGCTTATGTATTAAGATCCTTTAGAACAAGTAGAACCCCAAATTTCATTAATATAGGTTAAATAGTTATTGAGATATTAAAGTCCAAAAAACGGTATTTTTAGCACTGACTGACTGACTGACTGACTGACTGACTGACTGACTAGTAATCAAAAACCTAACCCACTTCCAGGTGACCTAGAAAGGTGAAATTTGGCATCCAGCTTAGTGATTGTGTGTGTATACATATAAAAATCTAAAACAGTGATTTTTTTATGTTTTTTTATTATTATTATTATTGATGGTTGTTGCCTCAGAACTCTGTCATTTATAAACCGATTTGGAAAATTCTTTTTTTGTTTGTAAGATATACTAGAATAGCATATACACTCACACGCACACACTTACACATACATGCACAAAAAATCCAATACGTACTAACCGTTTTGGTAAATTCTTTGTTTGTTCAAAACTTTCAAAAGATGTACTAGATTAACACACAGAGCTAATTAACAAATAATAATTAAGTAATTTACACATCATAATAATTTCTGTACAAAAAGTAATGATATCCCATCAAAAACATAAATGTAAAATGAGAGCCAAGTTCAATATCGCGTGCACTTCGCCGACAAAAGAATTGAGATCTGCAAGAGCGCCAAGTTCTTTGCCCTAAAATTTTTAGATACAAGGACATGCTACATACTCAATGCATTTATTTTACTTGGGGTGTAATTCAATATCAAGACGTGACTTGGCTAGTTTTAAAATATAAATTTATATTATAAATCAAAATCAATCAAATCATTAACCTATTTTCGTAAAGGTAAGTACGCAAGTTAGTTTACGTCTTGTTACTTATACTGTTAGCTTGATAATGAACTATGACTATGACTATGTTACTTTTATAAAATTTAGTTATTTTGTGAAAACTAGCCAAGTCAAATCTTGATATTGAATTACTCCCCAAGTAAAATAAATGCATTGAGTATGTAGCATGTCCTTGTATCTAAAAATTTTAGGGCAAAGAACTTGGCGCTCTTGCAGATCTCAATTCTTTTGTCGGCGAAGTGCACGCGATATTGAACTTGGCTCTCATTTTACATTTATGTTTTTGATGGGATTAACATTTCCTTAAACCATTCTAAGGTCTTAAAAGAAAAAAAAAAATATATATATCGCCCCCTGCCTGCTATACGGCCACATCTCAAAAAAAATTTTTTTTTGGATTTTTGCAGATTCGTAGTCAGGATAGTTTAATTTATGACCTTATTTCGAGAGCCATAAGAAAAAGTGTCCTTAAAAGCCTTTTTTCCACAAGTGGCCTTATGGATCTGACCAAAAATTGTCAGTTGACTCCCTGCAAGACAGCCACTTGCCAGTTGTGGCTGTATAGCATACATTTATAATATTTTTTTTGAGTTGCGTCCTATAAGAATAACGTAAATTCTAGTGTTATTACGATGAATCCCTTTAATATAAGCGAAATAAACGTCATTTTGATTGCTTCACAACAGTGGGTACCGATAGTACCTACTTATTATTTATTTTATTTATTCGTATGGCATATTATGTAGGTACAGTCATTCATATTATACAATTACAAGTGAGGCGGCCGATGAGGCGGCAGGTTTGCGAACTCTATACATGGATGCGCAAATTGGGACAATTCACGAATTTTTGTGCTTCGTGGATCAGTGCCTGTTGTCTTCTTAGCTGGGCGGGAGCTGTATGACTCAACACAGGCAGCCAAACCAGAGGAGTACATTTGATGGTTCCCAATATGCATCGCATTGTTTGGTCTAACACGTCTATCCGATGCACATGTGCGCTGTTGAGTCAAACTGGCAAGCAGTTCTCTGCCCTGGAGTAAACTAGGCTAGGACCGGTAGTGCGTACCACGTCAGCTGGTGCTCCCCAAGTAGTTCCCCTTAATCTGTGGAGTATGTTATTCCGCGTCTGTAGCTTCTTCCCTAACTTACTAATGTGTGGCGCATAGGTAAGATTGCGGTCTACAGTGACACCCAAGTACTTCGGTGTAGGATTTAATTTAAGCGCCGTCTCTCTGAAGCAGATATTTGGCTCATAATTTGCTTCTTTCTTACAGAAATGGAATGTCGCAACTTCTGTTTTACTAGCATTGGGCTGCAGTATCCATTTTTTTTATTATTACTCAAAACATTCCAGATCGCAAGGAAGGGCTTTCTTCGAGGGTTTAAATTTGGCATCCTGGTTTGTGAAGGCGATGTCATCCATCAGCATACATAAATTTCCGATTCTCTGTTTTCGGAATCGGTCCTGACCCCACTTCTGTTCAACCTATACACACACGATAATATAATTATTAGGTTAAACAGGAGCGGGACCAGGACCAATCCTTGCGGTAGTCCATTGTTCAGCTTCCTGACTTTACCTGAGGTGTTTACTAGGTGGACGATAAATTTCCTATTGCTGAGCATAGAGTTGATTAGTCCCACCATCTGCACTACGGTCATGAGCTTATAGATAAAATAAATAAATAAAATAAAATAAATAAAATAAAATAAATAAAATAAAATAAGCCCCTGTCTCCATACGGTATCGAATGCAGCTGAAAGGTCGATAAAGACTGCCACGGTTTTCTCTTACCTTTGAAACCCAGGCTGGGTCTTTATGTGTGTTGTGATCGACAAAACCTGATCCACGCAGTTCGGACCACTACGGAATCCAGCCTGCTCCACAGGAATTATTTTGTCAACTACAGGTTTGATTTGATTGTAGATTGGCTTGTTCAAAAGTTTGTAGAACCCGAATTCCCCGAATTCCCCGAATTACCCGAATTCAGTGTATGCAGTTGAACTTAGGTGGAATTATATTATTCGAGACTATGTCTAAATAGAACTGTGAGAGCCATGTCCTACATGTTGGTGCAAGGTTTTCTAAAAATTCGTTGTAAATACCGACTCACATAAATTGGGACTTTGATTCGAACCAGTCTTCATCCAGTATATTGCTAAACCTAAAAGTAGAAAACGAAAAGCTTATCCTGCACTATGAAAAGGTAATTGTAAAGAAGTTGAAGAATTCTGGGAAACAGTACACTTATATCAACGGGAACCTAGTCCACGCTAAAACCTAAAACTACGGGGCCTCCTTGTACATGGTACATGTTATCTATGGTACATGCTAACACGATAATTAAAGATACAAGTGCCTTTAAGAGAAGGTACCAGATAGTCATTAATTATATGCAAAATGATGATGATATCTGCATCTAGAAAGTTGGTATTAAAGCTGCATGCACTGATTATCGCTTACAGTGATGAAGTTACTGTAACAAAAGTTGATTAATAAAGGTATTTTAATCATTTTAATGTTTGCATAATAATTTTTATGTTACTATTTTCCAATAATACTTGATCGGTTTTCGGACGCATCTCAAAATTTCAACAAAATGTTTCTGCAATACGGCCACAACTCCAAGTACCTATCTTAAAGGCCTCGTATCTTAGAAAATATACACGTCTTATAAAAAAAAGACGTATTCATGAGAAGCGTTATATCATGTAGAATAAAAAAAGCTAAATTTCAAATGAATTGACCGAAAACTCTTGGAGAAAGCCCCGTTTTACTACCACGCACTACGCTGCCAAAACTTTAACAAGCGATTTCTCGAAAAAATGGTTTTTTGAGATGTGGCCGTATAGCAGGCAGGGGGCGATATATTTTAATTAATTTGCTTATTTATATCATGCAAGTTTAACAGAGTGCGCTCATGTGTGTGTGTGTGTGTGTGTGTGTGTGTGTGTGTGTGTGTGTGTGTGTGTGTGTGTGTGTGTGTGTGTGTGTGTGTGTGTGTGTGTGTGTGTATGTGTGTGAGTGTTAGTGAGAGAGAGTGTGGCTGTGTGCCCGAATAGTATGGGTGAGTATTCATGAAGAAGCCTTAAGGCGGGTACGTCACGTGTAAGCACTATGACCCCTCAACGTGCTTATGCTGAAATCGCCGCAAAAAGTCCCGCTGTTTCAAGATCTAAGCAGCGGTCATCAAAAGGGGTGCAAAACCGGTGTGAACCCGTTCACAAGGATCTGCCTAAACCGGCTCCTCGGGAGTCAAAATGTGACAAGGATGGCTTCATCAAGGTGGAAAGGAGGAAAAAGCCGGCTTGCCGAAATCAGTGCGGTACCGCACCGACTGGGCCCAAACACCTGCTGCGTCCCGCCCTGCCGACGACGCAATTGTATGTGTCCCGTCTACATTACTCTACGAAGGCCGAGGAGATCGTAGAGTATGTACGTGTGAAGACCGGAATTATCCTGAGGGTCGTGAAGTTGGAGTCTCGCCACAAAGTGAATTTTAATTCTTACGTGTTGGGGGTTCCGACTGACCAGCTGGCGACCTTCATGAAGGAAGAATTTTGGCCGAAATGTGTTTTATTCCGGCGTTTCCGCGGTCGGCTACCCAACACCACGGACTTACGAAAGACATCGTGACCTAGTGTTTAGTATTTTAATATTTAATATGTATGTTAGATTGTAAGGTATTTATCTATGGGCCTTTGATGCCTGAAATAAACAAATTATTATTATTATTATTAAGAAGTTGCTCTGTGGCACTGTAATCAAGAGACTGGAGCCACAGTGATACCACAGATTAATATAATAGTTCTTCGAACAGATACCCATGTCTGAATAAAAAGGCAAATACCTACTGCTTTTCATGCCTACTCAATTTAACAATGGAGCGACCTTGAACGCGCGGGTCGTTGGGCGCACGTGCCGGCAAAACGAGGCTAGGGTTGATACCGCTTAGAAACGATTTTATAAAAAGTCAAGATAAATGAAAATACGATCGATTTATTTAAATTTATTAGTCAAATTTAATTATCATTAGGTACCTACTAGAAATAAGTATTCACATGCGCTGCGGCACACCATCAAAATCGTTTTAATTTCCGAGTAGGTATATCGGAATCTTACCTACCTATTCTATCTGAACATACCAGAAACCTGAAACAAAAACAACTCTCTGTGTAGGTACCTAAGTAACCTAAATACCTATATCCCGATGACAGTAGGTACTTACTAAATAAAGTTTGATAGGTGCCTATATATAATGTGTTACATATTGTATAATACTAGCATTACAAGCTTCGAAACAGTCACTAGGTACAAGTTGTTTTATAATAATCTGATCACGCGTTTCATCTTTGCGAATGCATTCCTTGCAAAAGGTCTTAAGTGTCAAGAACAACGCCAACGTTTACGCCCTTTTTAGCCCGTGCAATGCACTCTCCCGCCACACGCACTAAACTGATTTGGTAAATCTTAGTGAGTAAATTATTGTCACTTGTTAATATAGGTAGTGGATGTTTTCTATGAATTTAAGTATATTAAGTAGGTAGGTTTATTTATTCAACATTACATGTATTATCTATTATGAACAGTGTATGCAATGCGTTTCTAGGTAGGTGCTTATTAAGTTCTAAGAATTTTTAGTAACATTTCATCGTCTGTCGGCAAAGAAAAAAAGGATAAATGTCTGTTGCTTTTATGTTTTTACACCCCGCAACACTGCAGCGCGTTGGTCTCATTCGCGACGAAGCCATTTTTTTTGGTGATTTTATAGCGAGACCGGCGGCGTCCGGCCGTGAGCGCGTGTGGCAACCGACTGGCTAAGCGTGTCGGCCACGACAGGCGACGTGTAGGTATCGTTCTGGGTTCCCACGGTACAGATGGGGGGCACTGGTGATACCCTCTTTTTTGCTTCAGGAACAGTGATGTCCCTGATAGGACATATTTTATTTACTGTGTTGTAAACGTGTGGGGAGAGGTAATCAGCAAATCTCTTGGCAAATGAGGTATTAGAGCGGGGGACAGGTAGTTTAAAAATTCGTTTACCGAACAGATCACTGAAGGCTTGTGTCTTGGTAACTTTGTGGTGCATGAATACAATAATTTTTATGATAGCAAGCTGACGCACGGTGAGCACTCCCATCTCTGTATACAACATAGCTGTCGCCTTTGCGGCGGCTTTGATTCGCCATCCCTGTTCTTGGTATGCATTTGTACTTGTCTTATTTTTTAAACAAAGCTCTATGTTGATTTGTTGAACAACACTGTCAATTTTTGTAAGAAAATGGTTGATATTGAAAAAAAAAAACTAAATTGTTTACTTAATAAGCCGAATAAGGGTCAGCTCACACCGAGACGCGACGCGACGCGACGACGCGACGCGACGATACTGGAAGAGGCCGGTGATTTCGCGCTGCGCCGCGCGTCGCCGCGTGACGCATCGCGGCGTAGCGCAACGTATTTTGAATTCTCACGATGAAATGTGTCCCTTTTAATGTAGTAAATAAAGTATAATCGCGTCGCGTCTCGGTGTGAGCTGACCCTAAGGGTGTGTATACGTGCCATAATATAACTGTAGAGTAGTGTCAATGTCTTCGGAGTTTTGAGTTAGTTTTGCAGGTTATGGGCCCATAAATAAATATGCACACGTTGAAATCTACATTATTTATTTATGAACATATAATTAAAATCTATAACATGCGTATTGGAACACAGTTTGGCTCTAACTGCAGTATATTCGTACTTATTAATAAAATAATACTGGTACATTAGGTATAGTTAAGAAATCGCGCCGTAGTGGTGTGGAGTCTGTGGAGTCTCAGGACTTCTGGCACAGCAGGAGTCTCTCTGCCTCCGCCTGGAGCGAAAAAAAAATGTTATTTATATCCGAGGTCGACCAGAAATTCGAGAAAAACCCGAAGTAGATATGTTTCTTCTTTTGATCAAAATAGGGATTGGACAAAATAGGGTAAAAGGACTTTTAGGGGATTTAAAATTTCGATTAAAGAAGGAAATGTTGAAAAAATACAACGTAGTAAATACGTAAATAATTTAGTAAATACGTAATATATTAACGTAAAAAATATTGATTCAAATGAAGACAAATCAATATTAGTCTTATATTGCAATATATATTCTGCGGTAGTCTTTAGTATTTTTGATTTATAAATTACTAGATTTTACCCGGAGCTTTACCCGCCTTCAAGTAGCCTAAATGTTATGTTAGAGTATAAGCTATGTCTGTTTCAAATTATATGCAGCCATTTCAGCGTGAAGAAGTACCTAACAAACATACACAGGTTAAGGGTCCAGTGGTCTATAGGTAGGACGCCCGTGTTGGCCCGGAAAGCGTTGGTATAAACCCAGCTGGAATCATTAAATTCAAGTTTTTGCGTAAATGTAATCATTTGGTTTACGCTAGCAGACGTTACTGTTTTAATAATAAAAAAAATAGTTTGGGTACAAACAATTTTGCTATTATAGATTTCGTTACTATATATTGTGAGATGTACGATTTTGTATACTGCACTGCAATGGTGGCAAACAATCCTTCGGCCTACCATTAACACATTCACGACCAACAACCCGCCTGGTGGGCGCTCGTATTAACCTCTACTCAGCTGCTGTCCTAGCTCGCGGCTAGTACCTACTATAAAAGCGCACACCTAGCGGGGTCTGTCAGCGTCTGGGGTAGGGTTGCGCCCACCTAGCGGGCTCTATCAGTTCAGGTAGTTTCAATATTTTTTTCTGGTTGTGGGTTAAGCAAAAATACAGTACCTGTATCATCCTGTATATCTGTCCCATAGCCTCGTCACTCCTGCACGGCATCGGAGCCGCCGACCTCTTCCCGGTGCCCCAGCTCGACGTGAACGTCAGCTGAGCCTCCGTGAGCACACAAGCACACGCCACCAACATCAGCAATAGACACAGCTTGTACATTTTAAAAAATGGCGCGACTGCGTTTGAGGAGCACCCGAGTGATTCTGATGGAGCGATGGCGGGAGATACGCGTTTTATAGCGAGTCGTGATCGTGACGCATTGACAACCCATAGATGGTTGAGGGCGCTTTCAGCCAATTAATTATGGTACATAGGGAATACGAGGAAAGTGGGAAAATGTATGGAGCGCGTAGAAATGCATCTGTAAAAGTAGTCAATAATGAAATGAAAAGTTATTTGATTATTTATATGTACCTACTTTTTACACTTAGGTTACACAACTACGAATAATTATTGTAAGAGGTCGTCAGCCAATTAACCTTTTGACCGCCATAGTTGTTTCACGAGTTCGGAAGATTGCTCCCCTAACAACAACGACAATGCCGTTCAAATTTATATATTCATATAGGTATATGTAATTGTAAATATTCAATTTTATAAATGACTAGCTGCGACGCGCGGTATTACCCGCTCATCCCACGGGAACAATACATTTTTCGAGATAAAAAGCATATGTGTTAATCCAGGGTGTCAGCTACCTTCATACCAAAATGTATCAAAATTGGTCCAGCCGTTTGAGTGTGAAGAAGCAACAAACACACTCACAAACTTTTGCCTTTATAATATTAGTCGGATGATGCATGAAGTTTGTAGTTCTTTAACACACAATCCAAATTCGAATCTAGGCCCAATATGTGCTTAATACACATAACATATGAACGTCGAACTTATTACGATACGAACCTAGAGCCGCAGGCTTCACAATCAGTAGGCAGCTGCCGTACCTCGGAGCCTACTGCGCCGCGGAAGTTTCAGCAAAGCAAAAAACGTGGCACCGCATTGCACGGGCACTCTCATAGCTTAATCAGGAGCTGTCGGTGTGTTTGCCGCGGGATTATCGTCGGATAAGATAAGCTTTGGACCAAAGTGGCAGCTGTCAGGTTACGGGTCAAGTTTACGCACTAATTATACTCACGCAGAACACCCGGAGTTGACAGGAAAGCGAAACGGAGCCGAAATAAAGTTTAACTTACGTGGTTGGTCAATTTCGCATGTATATATTTACACTTTATTCTGTCTCAGTGGAGGGTGAAAGGACCTATTTCACCGTGGTCTCTCAATTATTAACTACCTACTATGGGCTACACAAATGCATGGCCCATTTATGAAAAAATCATTCATGAATTCAGCTTATTGTACCTAGTTGGCACACTGATGTATTTATATACTTCCTGTAGACACCTATCTGAAAAATTAAATTAGAGCCTAATATTCGGGTTAGTTAGGTCTATAATCCTTTTCCTATTTAATAAATTTTGACCACAGAGGACTTGACTTTTGATTTCTCGAATGTCTATCGGCCAATTACCGGAATTTCCGACGTGAGTGAGTAGTTTCATTAAAAGTAACGACTGATCATTTGACCTGCGCACCAGTGGACATTGATATCGGCCAATTCGGTCATTATGGCTAATCAGTTCATAAACTACGGAACCCCTTCATTGTCGATGATGTTATGAGGATACTTTCATATTACGGGGGCTAAGGACAGCTTGGCGTTACGTACCTACCGGATATCATTCATTTTCGCGTACCTACAGTTACAAAGTAAATAAACAAAGTATGGATTTACTCAAAATCAAGAAATCTATAAGAAATCTTGTGTCTCACCAAGAGTGCAAAAATGTGATGAACTAAGTTTAGTACATTATGCAATTTATGTACTAAAACTAAACTAGGTAAAACAGGTAGTATACGGACTGAATGTCTTTGCTCATGCGAGTAATTGAAAAAGTGTTATACCTAATCTATCTATATTATATAAATGCAAGTGTCCTGAACTGACTGACTCATCAACGCAGAGCCGAAACTACAAATGATAGAGAGTTGAAATTTGCACAGTAGGTTGCATTTATAAAGTATGCCAGAAGTAAGAAGCGAGGGGATGAAAGGTTGTATGGGGTACAAGTTTTTTTTTTATGTTAGGAACTTGAAACTTCGTAAAAATGTATTAAAATAAAATAGAAGAAAACTGATTTCAGCGTTTTTGAAAATTTTTTGCGGGACTTGAATCTTTGTATACAGGCATACTATTAGATTACAAGAAAAAAATTCAGCGTTTTCAAAAATTCATCCCCTAAAAGGGTTTAAAAGGGGATGAAAATTTAAATCCATTACAAATTCTTTGAAACTTCTTATAAAGGCATATATTTATCGTTATTAAAAATTCAACCTCTAAGGGGGTTAAAAGGGGGATGAAAGTTTGTCTTGGGGTTCAAATATAATTTTAAGCTAGGATCTTGAAACTTCGAAAAAAGGTATTAAAATAAAATAAAAGAAAACTAATTTCAGCGTTTTTGAAAATTCATCCCCTAAAAGGGTTAAAAAGGGGTTGAAAATATGTATGACGATCAGAAATTTTTTTGAGTGCGGGACCTGAAACTTTATATAAAAGCATATTATAAAAATACAAGAAAAGTTATTTCAGCGTTTTTGAAAATTCAGCCCCGAAGGTGTTGAAAAAGGGGTTGAAAATTTGTATGAAGATCAAATTTTTTTTTTATTGCGGGCTATTAAACTTTGTATAAAGGCATTTAATTAAAATACAAGAACAGTCATTCCAGCGTTTTTGAAAATTCTACCCCTAAGGGGGTTAAAAATGGGTTGAAAGTTTGTATGAAGATCAAAAATTTTTTTGAGTGTGGGACTTGAAACTTTATATAAAAGCATATTATTAAAATACAAGAAAATTATTTCAGCGTTTTTGAAAATTCAGCCCCGAAGGTGGTGAAAAAGGGGTTGAAAATTTGTATGAAAATCAATTTTTTTTTTGATTGCGGGATTTTAAACTATATATAAAGGTATATAATTAGAATAAAAGAAAAGTAATTTCAGTGTTTTTGTAATATCTACCCCTAAAGGGTTAAAAAGAGGATGAAAGGTTGTATCGGGTATAAGTTGTATTTTAAGTTAGGAATTAGAAACTTTGTAAAAAGGTATTTTATTAAAAGATAAGAAAACTCATTACAGCGTTTTAGAAAATTAAGCCCTGAAGGTGGTGAAAAAGGGGTTGAAAATTTGTATGTGGATCAATCATTTTTTATGAGTGCAGTACTTGAAACTTTGTGTAAAGGCATTATTATTCGAATCAAAGAATTTATAAACGTCGTTCTTAAACTTATCCAATTTAGTAAAGCTATTCGTTCGTCACTGATATCTAACAGCGGGGGCTGCGTGGATGAGATAAAGAGGCGCATGGCTATCTCAAGATCTGCTATGGGCAAACTAAATAACATATGGCGAAATCGTAACATCACCAAGACCACGAAAGTAAGACTAGTCAGATCCTTGGTATTTCCTGTGTTTTTATATGCCGCAGAGACTTGGACTCTAAGAGAGATAGAGAAACGTAAGATAGATGCGCTTGAAATGTGGTGCTGGAGAAAAATGCTTGGCATATCATGGACAAAATTTCGCACCAACCAGTCCATTCTTCAAGAGCTGAACATAGAACAGCGTCTGTCGTCATTAGTGAAGTCCCGAATCCTCACCTTTTTCGGACGCGTGTCAAGACGTGGAGCTTGGTCCATTGAGCGCCTGGTGGTCCACGGCAAAGTAGACGGTACCAGACCACGCGGTAGATCTCCCATGAGGTGGACTGACCAAATCAAATCGGCCGCGCGGCTGTGGGAGAAGAATGGCGCCGTGTGGTTAGGCTTGCCACACAAGGAATGACAGCCACGACCACTCTGCCAAGAGTGTAACGACAAAGAAGAAGAAAGAAGATTCGTTCGTAGATGTACCTGATTTTATAATGATACCGCGTAATTAGAGCAAATTAGCCGAAAAAAAAGTAAAAAAAGGCCAAGAGCGAGTCGGACTCGTGTACGAAGGGTTCGTTACTATTTCGTAAACGATTGCAAAAAAGCACGATTAGCAATTTCAACATTACTTAGATCGGAAAATAATAAAGATGTAGGTAAAATTTTCAAGATAAAGGTTCCACGGCCCACGCGGACGAAGTCGCGGACAACAGCTAGTTATTAATAAATAAATAATAAATATAAATATCGGACAATACACACAAATCAATCGAGTCCCACAGTAAGCTCTACTAGGCTTGTGTTATGGACACTAGACGACGATATACTTACATGCCTGTAATGTAATGTTATGATACACCTGTTAACACTCACATGCTTAATCAGTACCTACATACGACCAATATAGTATGTATACCTATTCTAAGCTATAAGGAATGCTATGTCTATTTCATAAAAACATAATAAGATTGCGATAAAAACAAAAATAAATAAAATAATAACTAAGACTAAGTATATGGTCTAAAAAAGTATATTCCAAAATATTAAATTATAACCACCTATCAGAAATTCACGGATATCCACTATTTCCCAAACAGCCTGTAGGATTTTGCCGGTGTGACACAGGTTACTTTTTATTCTAATAAATGTAGTACCATCTGGTGGTCTAAGTAGTCATAGCTAATCAATTTTTTTTTCCACGCGGGCGATGTCACAAGGAAAGTACTTAATTAAGAAATATGAATAACTTTGAAAAGTCGTCCAATAAATTAGTTTTGTAAGAAAAGCTCCACATCCTACACACAGACCAAGACGTACAGTGTAGGTATGTATGAAGTAAATTATGTTTACTTACTTTAATGAAAACCATTGTACGTTTCCTTATGATAACCCGAAATATTATCTATTGAAAGCGAAGATCGGAATGGATTTATTATTGAAGCGACATTAGCCTCTATTAATAATGTTAAAATAATTTAATACAAGTTAGTGGATATCTACTTTTGAAGTAAGAGGTTTATTGAATGAGGCAGAAAAAGCTCACTACCTACTCATAGATACAAATACCTATTTGTATTTATGAGTAGGTTCTATTACCTGACCTATCTATTATGGAAAACTTTCAGCTCTTAGATTGAAAAGCTCGTTCAACTAGAAAAATTACAAATGAAAAAAGTGCTTCAATTTTACCAAGGATGGCGACGTCTCACGAAGGTCCTCTGTACCACTGGGGGTACCATAGGACGGCAACAACAACAACATTTTTAGGGTTCCGTACCCAAAGGGTAAAAACGGGACCCTATTACTGAGACTTCGCTGTCCGCCCGTCCGTCCGTCTGTCACCAGGCTGTATCTCAAGAACGGTGATAGCTAGACAGTTGAAATTTTCAGAGACGATGTATTTCTGTTGCCGCTATAGCAACAAATACTATTCATGATAAAACAATAATAATTAAGGGGGGCTCCCGTACAAAAAAAGGCTTTTTACATTTTCGAAAATATCCCAATTTATGTTTAAAAATCCATTTGATACGTTTCTCGTTCTAAAAGAGCGCAGGCGACAGGTTATGGTCATAGCGCAAAAAAAAATCTTACAGTCGGACTATTAATAACTAGGACGGATTTAGTATGGAAATGGTAACACTGTTCTTTTTGTAGTTTGCGACTGTAAATTTTTACACAAGGTCAGTTGAGTTTTGATGCTTAGACGACGCTGCTTTCACCTTTTTAGGGTTCCGTAGTCCACTAGGAACCCTTATAGTTTCGCCATGTCCGTCTTTTCGTCCGTCCGCGGCTTAGCTCCGTGATTATTAGTACTAGAAAGCTGAAATTTGGTATGAGTATATACCTATGTATCACGCCAACAAAACGGTAAAGTAAAAACTAAATTTTTTTTTTGGGTACCTCTCGTACTTACACCTAAAGTGGTGGTGTTTTTTTTTCGCTCCAACACTAGCGTGTGGGATACTGTTGAATAGGTTTTTTTAAAATAATAGTGGTCTCCAAACATTATTTTTTGATAGTCAGCAGTTTTGTAAATATTCGCTCCGGAAATCCAAAAAATAGCATCCTCGCCCCTCTACTTTTCAACCACGCGTCAAAAAATTATGGAAAAATTCATGAAAATGAGGCCTTATTAAGTACTTTCAATGAAAACTATATTGAATAAAATCGGTCGAACGTCGAACCGCTTTTGAGTAATCGAAAAATTTCATAATTTTCTTTAAAATGACGTACCTAAGTGCCGCGTGGTGTCCTTATACTTATCCTTATCGAACGTTACAACATATTAGTTAAGTGCCATACTGCATTAAATCATTCCGCTCAGTCTGCCGCGTATAATCGATAACTTCCGGAAGGTAATAAGTAATTACAATTACTTTTGCGTTTACGACCTTTTTATAGAGCTTGAAATCGTTCTCGTAATTTAAACCATGTGAAGGATGGGCAACTACGGTACCCCCTACACTGAGCGTGGCCCGACATGCTCTTGGCCGGATTTTATTAATATTCTTTAAACTATTTGAAAATTTGGAATGTTGGATTCAAGACAGTCAAAATGGGAAAATTAGCTGGATTATTTAGCTATACCTTTAAATGAAAATAAATTGTGTTGTTCTTAGCTAATATATATATATATATATTGCCACGCCAGTCAAGTCAAGAGTAATGTCAAGTAGTGGGCGTAAGTATATTCTGATTGCTACAGGATATAGGCTACCAGTATAAAGGTAATTAATTCATTTTCGTAAGTAGACCGTAGGACCCTGTCGCTATAAAAAGCTATCGTTGCTCAAGCTCATATGATAAATCACTTTATTGTGTCATAGTTCCTTGATGGTACGGAATCAATTTTCCTTACCTACTGTAGAAGTGTGACCGTGACCACAAATGAGAGAAATACTCGAGTGTTTTAACATGCACCGGGCGCAATGAGTTATTTATTAAATTCCTCTGGGCCAGTGTTTTGTTTATTGTACACTAGTTTTTGCCGTGTCTTCGTTTCTCTGAAATTGAATAGTTCGTTCTTACACACTCTCTAGACGACACGTGAGGTATACCTACACATGACTTAGGATATCCCCTCTTACCTAGGGCGACCACTGAACTGAATGGAGAATTAATGATTCATTCATAGGAATCATGTTACAGATTTTTCAATAAATTAAAAAAAAATTAAAAAGACCTGATCGGAATGTCTTTTCTAGGACCCTGGGCTGGGTTTTTAAAGAGTGTAGCCGCAGGTTAGTCGTGTTGTCGCGTGACCGGAGGGCTGGTTCATATCTCGCACAGCGGATCAGTATTGCCATACAACGTGGCAATGCTGCCAGCCTTCTGGTCACAGTGGGTACAATGCTAATAGACGGCAAATAGGGCCAAATTTTATATGTAGTTTTTTATTTTTCAAATTTTAAATATTTATTTTTAAATAAATAATGACACAAAGGTAAATTAAGAAAGAAAAATTGAATGCGATCCACTGCAATCGAAGCGGGATTTGAACCCGCGACCTCTGCGTTTCCGGCGCATTGCTCTTCCAACTGTTCAATTTTTCTTTCTTAATTTACCTTTGTGTCATTATTTATAAAAATAAAAATGTGGTATTACCGCATAAAAAAAAAATATGAATCGATAAAAAGATTCTATACAAATATTTATTTTTAAGTCTTGTTTTTAATTTTAGTTTATTTTTTTTACTTTTAGGTTATTTTCCTGCCATACAATTATTGTTTTGCTATTTTATTTCCCTGTATTAGATAATCTTAGACACTCTAATGTTTTAAAGCAATGCATCTTCTACCTATATTTAAATAAAAATGAATCGCTAAATGCATTGCAAAACGCAAAATTCGGGTACAGTTGGTGGTACAATATACTTCTATGTGGTTTACTTAGACTATTTTTTAAAAGTAATATGAAAACATTGCCCAGAACTAGGACCCTCAAAATACATTCTGTAAATTAAGCTGTAGGATTATTACGATTCTCAAAATAACTAGTAACTCTAAAAATACCAAGTTTAGCCCACGATTGTGTTTTAAAATGTCCTCACCCAAATATTAATAATTATTAACTAACATTGTTATCTACATGTAGGTTAGGGGGTGGTGTCCCGTCCATGTAGGTATATGAAAAAAGTTTTTTTGGGCTACACTATCGCCAGGGGTATTAATTATTTTTCTCAAACATGCAATGAAATATTGTCTTTACGTTCCTTATAATAGGCTCGGAAGTATCGCTTTTTGGGCGCAACAACTCGAGAGGACTGTAAAGGGATTTCATACTGCTTTTCAGGCCTAGGCCTGCAAAGTAACTTTTTTTTGGTTTCAACAACAAGGTCATTCACACAGCTGGCTGGTTTGACAAAAAGCAGGTTTTGTTTTTAAAGGTTGGTTGTTAGACTAAAATGTCCTATTTGTCAATTAATAAAATGTTGTTCTTTGAACTATATTTTTTTATTTCATTGTATGTTTGAGAAAAGCACTATACATGCCTCGTCGTGAAAACAGATTCCCGGCCTCGTATCACTATCCGGCCGAGCTCGCAACTTGGCCGGAAATCCTCATTTTCCCGGCCTCTGATGTAATGTACTATTGTATATTTACACACATTACGAAAAAGGTAAAAAAACTAAAATTATGTATCATCTTAAGGGCCTTAGAACCTTAGTGTTAAGTTTTGAAATTTTACTATTTTACAGAAATAAGTAATAAGTATGCCTAAAACTGTATACCAATAACTGTAAATGCTTTTTTTATCAATGTTTTAAAATTAGTCAAAAAGAAAAAAAAAACAATAAAAGAAACTCAATGGCCCGGTCAATATTTTTTCTTTTCGTTTTAAGTTTTACAGCTTGCTTTACATCTATATTAAATCGAAACTATTGATTTTTAATTTTGAATTTAGGGGGAATTAAAAAGCTTTTATATAAAAACTTCAAACGTCACCAGAGCCCTACATTTAAATTATTTTTTTTTATTACTTTTGTCGTAATCTATTATTAATTTCCAATTTTTGGAACGGTCTTGCAAAAAAAGTCAAATTCGGGACACCCTAATGTAGGTAACTGCAAGTAGGTGCCAACTGGAAATCGAAGTTTGTTTTACAATAGGTATTCAAAATTTAATATAGCGATGTCTATAATTAGCTATATCCTTAAGCAAATGTCCACTCAGAAGACTTAAATACAGAATAACAAGAAATTCAATTACGCCACGGTTCCTACCCACGACAGATTGCATCCCAATTAAAAGTTGTGCCGCGGCTTCACTTGATTTGCGAAGCCGGATAAAAAGAAGTTAGTGATTAGATCGATGAGCTGGTATATAAGCCAGGGGTCCAGTCGGGCGGTCCATTGTGGAGGCTGGACTCGCGGGGCATTGTCGTGTCGTGTCTGTGGCAAGAAATAGTGTATAGCTGCTCTGTGGCCGAGCGTTTCTGGACTTTGAGCTTGTCTGTCGGAAAAGGTAACTAAGTACTAACTTACTCAACTCTACAGATTACCAATTACTCATTAAAAATGCGTCTATCTAAATATATATACATTATTAAACTAAATCTAAACTTTGTCTAAAAATGGGCCCCGTGGCATTGTATCAAAGACGCTGGCAGTATTACTTCGCTGTATTGCTATGTTGACGCTGAGCGAGGAAGCTGCCAGCCCTTTGGTCACCAGTGGTGTCGACGAGCCGTTTAGAAAGCTCCTTAAAAATAACTTTAGCGCTTGGACCTCACGGACCCAGAGTCTTGGCACCAAATGCGGTGAAGTGGTATTGAGAGACGAGACCCTGGTATTCAACTCAGTTTTGTCATTTAATGTTTCTTTAACTAAATTACTAATGATTCACTTCCTAAATTTAAGCTTGTTTCAAATGCGTTTTTTTCCGAAATCGACATTTTTTTTAACTTTTGTTCAACGTTATTTTCAAAAAATACCTCGTAGCATGCAATGCCTATCATTATCGGCAATCGACTAGTCGAAGAGTCGCATTCAATTGAAAAATCCTTACCACGGTTGTTAAAATTAAATCTGAGGTCAAATATTAAAGGAAAACAAAATTTCGTATGTCAATATCGGCAGCCAACTCGGTGGTATAGGTCGAACATTGAAAATATGGTAAAGAAGACATCATAGAAATAATATTGGTCATAGATAACTGGGACCCTCCTGCAATGCGCGGAGTGCTCCTGCTGCTGCTGGCGGCCGTGCTGGTGATGGCGGACGCTCAGCTGACGTTCACGCCCAACTGGGGCAAGCGCGCGCCGCCGCCGCGCGACGACGCCTGCAAGCCCGGGGAGACGCTGCTCGCGATATACAAGCTGATCGAGGTGAGTGTGGTTTCATTCCACATATAACATTAAAGAAAATCTGGCGAGCTTAGATGTGCGAACTCCTCACAACTGGCAACACGCTCATTGGCGTATTTAGGGGGGTGGCTGGGTGGGCCGTGCCCACCCCAATATGGTCTAGTGCCCACCCCAGGATTTTGGGTAACCCATAGAAATTCAGGACTTCATCTCATAGACCATGGCCAGGCCCCACCCAGGCCCCGCCTGAAAAATAATCTTAGATACGCCAATGAACACGCTGCTTGCAATATAGAGGTTGGATGAGGTGAGCTTGTGATTCAGCAAATGAAACATTACAGAAACATTTCGGGGTTCAATTAACACATTATTAGATTTGTGAAAATGTATGGTTAGGTTACTTGCTAGCTGAGCATCACGTTGCTGATGCTATAAGGTGTTTGAGGTGTGAGTTTATGAGTCATTCAGCAGATGAAACATTAGTGAAACTTTTTGGGGCACAGTTAATCAGCCTATCAAAATGTGCTGATGCCTGCCTACAAGCTGGGAAACACGCTGACCAGGTTGTTGGCTATTTGCAATGCGATTGAAGTAGATCAGTATCGCCGTTTAGTTCGATCATGATGTTCGTAAAAGTGAAGTTCTTCTGTGGGAGATACATGCCCGAATGGCGACCATGAACAGGAAGACGCAGCCTACGAGACCTTCAATCTTGTGAATGCAGCTTGCGGCCATCAATCGTCGTAGGAGTTCATTGGAAGTCTTTAGGTTGAGATGATGATGATGACAAGCATATTATAAAACCTTTCAGGGTTGTATGTACAGAACTCTTAGAGTGCAGTCTGACTCGTACTTGGCCGATTCTTTTTTTCTTTTGAAAATCATATATTGGTCCTATTCATCCCAATCCAATAAAGACTTTACCTACGTATAGATTAATCACTTTATATACCTACGTATTTCAATTCAATTATAGCCATGTAATTAAGTTGAAAAATAACAAAGTAACAGAAAATAAAATTGGTAAGCATTTCTAAATGGTGGAACTGTGGAAAAGGCATTAGAAAAATAATTGCTTGCGTAGAACGAGATTGCATCTTCTCCCTTGGGACACGTTGTCCTCGTATCTGCTTACATATGCGTTTTAACTTTGTTACAATAATTTTACATGTGTAGCTTTTTGAGAGATTACTTAATAAGCAACATTTGTTTAATTTTGGGGTAGATAAACTGAAACAACGCGTAGTCCCTACGATTATTTTTTTGCATCGTTTGATTCGTTTTATCATCACATAAAAAAATACAATGTATTTTTCTTCCAAAAACGCCATAAGTAACTAAAAAGCATGGACCTAGAAAGTAATTATACAGTTGTCTTACATAATAGCTCCATGCTAAAAAGTCACGATTAGTCCCGCTAGTCCCGTTTTACCAAGGTTTTACCTGTCTACGACATATGACTTTTTTATATGGCCGTTTTAACTTTTTTTATACCTGCGTACTCTAATCTGTCAATTATAATTTCACAGACAAAATCACAATAACGCACTTAAAAAAAATCCTGTACCAAAATTCTATTTATTTATTTATTTATAAATATATTTACACAGCATTACAGACTTAAATCTAATACACTGTGAAACTAGATGTCTATACTCTATGGTACCCGCTACAGAACCTTAATATTCATAAGACATCTCTCTACTCAACTCTAATAATTTCAAAAAGAGAACATTAGCATATTTGATTAAAAAAAAACACGATACTGTTCACTTTTCAAAAAATTAACCAATCACGAGTCACCCGCCATGACCCTCGCGATCATGTTTTTTTTAATAGGTCAGTTTTAGTTGAATGAAAAGGTTGCACCAAAAATAAAAATTCAGAGTGGGAAATGACCATTAAAGAAAAAAATGATTTTCAGTGTTTTGCCGGTATAAAAAGTATTGTATGCAATAGTTACACAATTAGGTCTTAAAATCTCGTACCTTACTTAGGCCACTCGGCAAGACCTAAACGCGGTACTCGACTTTAAGAACCTTCATTGTGCAACGATTATACAAAATACAATTAAAGTTTGTACCTCAAGAAATAAATGAATTTCATACAACATTATTGTCCAGTAGACCGAGCCGACAAGGTATACACCAGGGAGAAGAATCCGCCTAGCAACGGAAAAATATTCAGGGAAGTTGGTTGTTAGGGTGCGTTGTCAGTGTTGTCACTTACTGTGATGAAATAACATTTATTCAGGACACTTTACGATTGTGTCGTGGCTTTAAAAACAATTGCTCGCTCAGTTATGTTCAGAACATAATGAAAACACCCTTTATTAGGTATCTTAGACTACTGCCATAGCATGCCAGCTTCGATAGAAATATGTGAGAAAAGTAAGTTAAAAGAAAAAGAAAGCTATTTAATGAACAGCTAGCAAGGCAATTATCTGAAATTATAAAAACCCAATAATAAACTTTACAACTAGGTACCTACTCGCATTTAGCTCCATGATATTGATATGGCCGAAATCGTAAAGCTTGATATATAAGAATTATCTAATTACCTTAAAAAATATGGTATTTTTTTAAAATTACGATCTTCATCACCATCGCCCACTTCGTGTCAGTCTGATCAACCGACGCGCGAGTGTGACGTAGGCAGCAGCGGGGCGTCAAACTCACGGCTAACCATAGTAGACTTCGCTTGTTTCTGAAGTGAGCAAGCCGGTGGGAATCTGTTTTTATGGACTCCACTCCACGCTACAGGTCGGGAGTTAGTTTTCTATTAATTGTCCCAGTTGGTCTAATGGGTTATAAATATAACGGCTCTTAATTTGAACATTATCGTAGTTAATTACAAGTGAAAAAATTCATCGAACTCTTTAATAGGCGAACATTTTAATCTGATCTTTTGCTGTTATAATGCTAATGCATTTGTGTATGATCATTTACAATTACTAGTATAAATATGCACATCGATTATACCTATCATATAGGTCGACAACCTGTTAAATGATGCAACGCTTACATAATCGGGGTTCCCCGATTCTGATTCAGTCGCAAACACACCCATTATCAATCAAACTTCATTGATTTACATCGAAAAATGCATGTCAATGTCGAGGTCATCAAATTAACAGTTGTTTACTGAATTATTTATGCTCTATATACGCTGTAAGTCTCTCTCTCTTTCATTCTATATATATGTATATATATATATATATATATCTTCATTTTAACAGCTTCACAATTTCCCATATTACACGACTAGCTTTTGCCCGCGACTATGTCCGCGTGGAACTTGGAAGTATGGAAGCAACCTCGTACAACACGATTGATATCCACCTAATCACCTTAATTAATAAAAGGTATTATTAAAAAGCGCCTAAGCAAATGTAAGAGCAATTGTGCTTTTGGTATAATCATTACATTTCCTACAGGGTCATCAATGTCATCATGAATTACTTACTCACTTTTCAATCTTTTTAGGGATAATTTCCGGGATGAAAACTATCCTATGCCCTTCCTCGGATCTTTAACTATCTCCATGCCAAATTTCATCAAAATCGATTTAGCGGTTTGAGCGTGAAGAAGTAACAGACAGACAGACACACTTTCATATTTATAATACTAGCTTTTGCCCGCGACTACGTCCGCGTGGAACTTGGAAGTATGGAAGCAACCTCGTACAACACGATAGATATCCACCTAATCACCTTAATAAATAAAAGAGCGCCTAAGCAAATGTAAGAGCAATTGTGCTTTTGGTTTAATCATTACATTTTCTACAGGGCCATCAATGTCATCATGAATTACTTACTCACTTTTCAATCTTTTTAGGGATAATTTCCAGGATGAAAACTATCCTATGTCCTTCCTCGGATCTTAAACTATCTCCATGCCAATTTTATCAAAATCGATTCAGCGGTTTAAGCGTGAAGAGGTAACAGACAGACAGACAGACAGACACACTTTCGCATTTATAATATTAGTATGGATTAGTATGGATAGTATGGATTACATTACTAAATTTGAATATGTATAAATAGGTAACAGCTAGGTACATACCATATAGGTAGCGAATCCTGTTTAAGTGCGCAGATTTATGATGTTCACATTTATAGGATTAATTTATCCTTCGGGAAGCTGCGGAATAACATCTCGTCATCACAAATACCGCAGTTTCTTAAGACGACACGAGGCAGTGAGGCAAACTACAAGATAGACCGACAACTGTGGTTAGGATCGCGAGCAGAAATGAGACGAGAGCGGCTCAAGACCGATCGTAGCGGAGAACTTTGGGAGAGGCCTTTGTGGTAGAGACTTTACGGAGACAGGAATCTCAACTGCGAAACATAGTTTCCCATCTGTAACCTTTCGCCAAATTTTCATTCGTTTGTATTTTTTTCCTGAAACTGAAATATTTTTAGGTTTTCATAAACATCGTTTTAAAGAACACATTAGGTTAGGTTAGGTTTGTTTTATAATTATTCTGAAGTTTTGGAAAAAAATGGCTTCCGGATAAATGAAAATTTGACGAAACGTTACAGATAGGAAACAAAAATTAGCATTTGTCCCTAGCCATATACTTGAAATATTTCTCGAACATTGCCTGTACTAAATAAGTAAAAAATAATTTTGTTAGGTCCTAGGTACTAGTCATCACACCACTCTCCTCATCAGTGTAGAGCATTGATCAAAAAAAAATTCAAATCATCTTTATGTCTTAAAATCATCATTGTTTATCAGAGAGTTGAAGCGTTCTTCGTTTGTACATGCACATGTCCACCAGTTTCGATGCGGCCGTGACGTGCTCTCTGATCTGCTTTTTATTTTGCTGATTTCATATCTGGCAGTGAGTCTTGTAATTTGCTATTATTTAATTTCAGGTTATGCGTTTCAATATCATGACTATAAGTGTTATCGTCTAGCTTTTTCGGACACTGACGTAGTTTGTTTATAGTAGACTGCGCTCTTTCATTACTTTCACATTTTGTTGAACACTGTTTTTAGAGTCATCTTCCAAGTACGATTGGTCAAGTCTATGATAGGGTTGCAACCAGTCACTCCCGCTGAGCTGTTGCTGCCACCCATCAACTTTTAAATCACGGAATATAAAGTTTGAGTGACAGCTGCCTGATGATATATGAATAAAGTTTACCAAGTCACTAATTTGATGATTTGCTTAATTTAGCTCACCCTCTAGGTCAAGACAGGCTCTATACGCCTTTTCATAATTAAGAGTAAAAGCACAGTCATTAAAGGAGGCTACTAATACACACCGCAGTAGCATGAAATAGCTATGTTACTATCTAGAACTCAGTTAAAAGTATTATTCACTTAAAAAAGTTGGTTGAAATGATCAATATATTTGTCATAAAATGAAAAAAAAATGTATAAGGTCTCCTAATATTCAGTTTTGAATGACACTTCATTCATCATTAATTATGTATTTTCAGAATGAAGCAGAGAGACTACTCGCCTGTCAGAAATAACACCCCAACCCGCCAGAACACATGACTCCGACGCCTGCTGTTGTTCTTCAGTTATTGTTTAGAAATTAAAACACACTTTAGATGGGTATACATTTATTAAAAATCACTTTTTGAAATTCGCATTTCATTATGCCGTCCTTTTCAACGTAAAAGGTTCTAATCGGCTAAAATAACAATACATCAATTAGAATATTATGCCTTGATTTTCTTGCCGTCTAGCGTGCACTTTCCAATGTTTATATCAATGTTTGGAAATAATAAAGTTCCATAAAAATGCAAGGATAATATACCCAATTAATGGTCAACCTATTCGAGTGACGTGAAGTCAGGCGAAAGTCATTCGTCGACGATTTTGGATTGGTTTGTTCCGGTCGCTGATTGGTCGGTTGTATGACATTACAGATAATGGCTGGTTATTTGTAAAGCACTTCACGCCAATCGCTTATTTACTTTGAACGTTTAATAATTTACAACTAATCACAAACCGCTGGAAAGTCAGGTTCTTTGCATTTTAAGGTGAGTCATTCGCGTAAATTTTTTATATCTGCTTTTCGCACGTCGTTTAACACAATGCTACAGATTATTTACCTCAATATTACTTTATGAACTTGAAATAATGTTTAATTATTGTATTAAGCGAATTACACTGACGTGAAATTGTCAGGAAATAATGTTATACTTAAGTAAGTTGTTAACATTGTTTTCGCCTAATGTTTAAAGTTAAAATACAAAGAACACAGACTTATACATTACTAATTAAACTGAAGTTTTATTAAGTTGTTCGTCTCCTGGCATTTGTTTGTGATTCGTAGTTTTAAATATTTGCATATTAAATATCTACTTATGTCGCGGTATTTCATTCATAGCCCTCCTGTATTTATTTAGTGGTTAGTTTTATTTTTTAATTCTATTGCCATTTTAAAAATTTGCAGCATCGATATGTTGATGTTTTATTTTTCAAAACGATAATTGACTTAACGGATAAATTCAAATTGGTATCAAAACCTTTGTCACCAGCTCATAAAATCATATTTAGGCTATACCTTTGAAGACTTTGTAAGATGCCATCACAGCCGAAGAATATCTAATAAGGGACATATCTAAGTAAATAAGAATACACGCTAGGTTATCAAGTATTTGCTACTTACCTCAACTAGTATATGTTACAACCAAATTTCAAGACCCGTGGAAATAAAAAGGGACGGAAATAGAAAGATGAGCAAATAGTATATTTATTCTGTAATTCAATTTATGTAAAATGGATACGAAGCGACTGGTATGCGAAATAAACTTCGATGCGTTCTCGAGATGAGAGCGAACACAGCTTCAGTAATATTCTTACATTCCTGTGAGAGGGTGTTCAAGTACTTTAAACGTGAAGAAGTGTATTTAAAACATCGATACGTAGGAAACATTGAGTAGACTCGCTAACGTAGCCTAAATTATTTACAGTGACACGAAGTACAGATGATTATAAATAAATATCGAAACATCTTAACATATTTAAGAGTATTTAATAATTTAATAAACATCTTAGATAACAGAGTTCTGTACACTGAGCGACACAGGTGTAGAAATTTGTAGGCCCAACTATTTACACCTTACCTCTTACATTTCTCATTAAAACTAAAAGCTGGCGACCCCAAATCATGATATTTTGGTGCTGGTCCTTCGAGCCGGATTTAAGTTTTGTTGAGAAACGCACGACCCTTATGTATCTACGCCCTATATTATAATGATTAAATTGTTTTATAAATTCCTTTTTGTCTTATAGACGAGAGCTTAGCATAGATTATGAATGGAACCTACCAATACTAGGCCTTCTTACAATATGTTCACCGACTACCCCCAACACATGAATATTTGGCTCTACACTATAAGAGATAGAGTAGAGTTCATATCGTAGTTGAATCGGCTATAAATTTAAGTTAATATTATGACCCTTAATATACTCCTACATTCATGCACTCATACACGCTTTAATAGTGTGATTACCGAAACCGACACGATTTTGAACGATATTTTTAAATATAATATAAGGTTCCAAATATCGTGTCGTAGCGGTGATCCGAGCATATATCCTACTTACGTCTGTAAGTCTCCGTACATGGAGCGTTGGTAAAATTATCGAAAACTTTTCTGAAACGAAAATGTTTTGTCCTATACTTAAGTCTGGCGACACCTCTAGCCACGAACGCCGTATCGAAGGCAACCTACGCTTCCTCATTGCTTTTGATTAATCTATGATGCTATCTACATATATCTTATTTATACATAATATTATAAATGTATAGGGGACCTACTTCTAACAAGGTGAATTGAAATTATAATTTGGAGGTTTATGCTTTTAGGCTAGTAACTTCCCGCACCTAACGCCTGCCGTGGTTTACACTTATCTGTCATATTTACTTATAACCTGATGTAAAACCCAATAGACACCACAGATAATACTTGCATTTCGTAAACTCATTGATGAACAAAAAATATGCTTGTGAAGATGTAACCAATATTTAATACAATCGAACCATAGACTTTTCATACATAAAAGTGTATAAAAGGTTTTCGGTGTCGTTTGGTAATAATAATTACCTATCACAACACAACAAATAATTCAGTTATAATCTATGATTTGCGTAGATCAGCTTAGCTTAGAGCATTATAGTAATAGTTAGAGGCAGTGCAGCGAATTAGTTCTATTTCATCAGTTGTTTCAGAATGCACCCAAGTATAGTATTTAAGCATTTTTTTGAAGCTTAAGGCTCACATCATGTTGTCAATTCATCCGATGTTATTTTTGTTAATAATAGTGTCAGCAGATACCTAGTCCATTGGCATGTACTTTCATAGTATGTTTCAAGAATGTGACTACAAGTCCTTGCACGTGAAATCTGACACGACCTCAACTGATAAAGGATCAGCGGACCTATGATGATTGCGTTTATCACGCGAAAAATATATGACAAAGCATCTGTCACTCTCTCACTCACAAACTTAGTTGTCCAAATGTGGACTATCCTCTTTAGGCTGACATGCTTCAAGAATTTGTTGTAGAATAATCTGACTATACCGACACTAGAACGAACGTTTTTAATGGCGCAGTAAAGTTTACGTTTTACCACTATCATCCCTCTTCGGCTAATGTGTCGAGGTTGCGCGTCAGCATCCTGCAAATCATGGATTATGGTTCCGCGATACAGACTCGGCTCGTGAAAGCCCCGGCTAGGAGTTCGCGTGGTCGGCGGAGTGCGCGCGCACGGTGAGCGTGAAGCCGGCGGAGTCGGCGCGCGCGCGGCGCGGGCAGCAGTCGGCCAGCGGGCGCGGGCGCAGGAACAGCGCGTAGGCGAGCGCGAACAGCGCGTACGGCGCCAGCACGGCGGCCGCCAGCCGCGCGTGCTGCGGCGCCGCGGAGGCGTCGCGCGCGAATCAGTTCTCCTCGTCCTCGTCGCGGAATAGATACGTTGACCTGGAATGAACACAAAACACGTACTAATTATCTGTCCGCTTGTTCGTGAAAAAGGAACTGTCAAATTCTTAAAGTGGCGCCCAACGTGGGACTGCATTTCTACTAAGCGTTAAGCGCTAAATTCGACCGAGATACAATATTTCCCCATTTAACGAGTATTCAATCAAAGCTGTCTTCGTAGCGGTAAATTGCTATTTCCTGGATTATTCTAGGAAAAAGTTCAAAGAAATCCAATAAACTCGAAATATTCAACTACGAACTGCAAATAAAACATCATACTCGTAAAATAAATTGGCATCTTGGTCGGTTAAGTGAGTCCGGCAAAAAACATCAGACTCCATGTTGGGCGCCACTAGTAAAAAGATAGTAAGAAATAATTGTAGAGTAGAAACCCTATTTATGAAAATTGATAGGAAGACGCGACTACTTTTTCAATCCATCGGCAACTTTTTTATTGGGTAGATCCCTTCAGCCAAGATACCTATCCCTACAGCAAGTCCTTGTCCATAGAAAAAAAAAAAATCTTATATACCATAACACCTATTTTTAAATGAATATTTGGCTATACTTACATAATATACAAGCAACTCACCAGTAGGCCAGATTGAAGAGCGCGAAGACTAGCGGGAAGGTGATCCTGGAGATGACGTCTATCCTCTTGGAGCGGGTGGGGAACTTGGACATCCACAGGCGGCAGCAGTTCTTGCGCGTGGGGTTCATGTGCACCTCGCACTGCCGCATCTTGGGTTCGCCACCGCGCAGCGGTTTCTGCAGTTGCAGACCAGTCAGGGAGGACGGTAGAGGTGCATTTTGTACCATTATGTTGGGAACTACTTAGAGGCTACTTTATGAGGGCTTTCTTTTACATTTTTTTTTTATATTTGAGGATAGGCCAAATATCAAGTCCATAGGGTGATCAACATAATGTTACAATCGAAGAGTTAATCAGACATAAATGAAAGGGTGCTTTTTATGCACTTCATAAGTTTATATGCCTGTGATGTACTCGAATAGGTAAGGGTTGCTTTTTTATTATTTGCTTTGTCGTAGTGGAGTAAGGATACTATTATCTAAACTGAAGTACTATAAAATAATGAATAAAAGTATTCTAAATACAACAAAATATTACAAAAAATATATATTTAACTTACACGTAAACAGAAAAATTCAAATTGAAATAAGAAATCTAATATACCAATAAAGAAGTAATAAAGCTTAGTTCGACCAAGGTTTCCAAGTGTATAGTTTACCCTTAGACTGCAATGTCAATTTCTATCTCTAAGTAGTACTACGCCCAGTTTAACACGTTGGTCGAATTAAACCAGAGTAACTAATATATCTACCAAAAAAACTCAAAAGTATAATATTCAAATCAAATGCGATCTCACCATCGCGAAGGTGGCGTTGCTGTCGGTGTCCAGCAGGTCCGACGCCGCATCCAGGTTGGCCGTGGCTGCCTCCATCTCCCGTCGCGTCTTCTTCATGTTCTCCCTGCACATTCATCACATGTGGGGGCTCGCTAAGGAACGAGTGCCCCTAACCCCAAGTCTGACGCGTCAGTGTGCACTTCGAAATAGCTAGCACTGAGATGATAGCGACAGACCGCAATACATGCACGCTGAAGGGAAGAATTGTAACTAATATTCGCCTTAACCTGTTGTTGCGACTCTAATTCTACCTGCGGGCCAAATCTTGGTGTTATCGAGATTCGTTCTCTGAAGTTTCAGGGAGGATTGGTGTTCTTTGGATTTCAAACCTTTCATTAAAAACATGAAATTACAGTATTTGTATACCCCAGAATATGTGCCCAGTGATTTGAATCTTTACGGTATCCCCCGTCCCGACGCATGATTCTCGATGACATCAAGATTATGGCAGATGAGGATGAGTCACTACGATAAAGCTTTTTGTTCAATATTTACAAGTATGTTCGTAGAAGACAAGTAAACTGTACGTACTTTCATCTAGCATTGCGAGTTACACTTAAAAGCCCACTGCGCGTCGTGGATGGTTTCACTAGTTAAAACATAAGACTTACTTTTACTTTTATTGATTGGAGACACTCCAGCTTCGGAGGTAGTAATTATTCCATATTATCTCCAGATCAACCCTGACCTCCGGAAAACGTCTGACGTTAAAAATATATATTTTTTTAATTTTAGTAGTCTGTTGCGGTGTCCCACTATTAGGAAAAGCCAGTCCCTCTGGAATGCCACTCGTCTCTGTCCCTAGCTGTCTCTGGCCAATCATCCTTATTTTTCAATTTGATAAATACTTTTACTTTTAGCAATTTGATAAGTACCTAGCTGGATTTTCATATTTACGACTTTTATATCAATTTCATATTTACGTTTTTTTTTTAATTTATATTGGAACGGAATTCATCAGACATACCAGATTAAACGGTTTAACTTGACTTGATCCCGTATATTTCTTTTAATGTTTCACTGTATAGGTAGGGTAACGATTATCATTGATAACATTGAGTCTTCTAAACCTGTGTGTATTATGTTTTTTTTGGATAGTAAAAATTATGTGGACTCAAAATCAACAGATTCCAATTTTTATGTCGATTGTATTTTTGTGTCGTAATGTTTTTTTTTTTAAACATTTACGGACACAGGACCGTTATGAAAATAGCATGCTGCGGCACAGTCATACAAAAAAGTTCTAGCCGAAAACGGTACAAGGCATTTGCCTATTATAATATAAAAAAAAACTATGAAAAATGTCCAGCTGTAGACGGAGTGGCAGTTTTGCGAAGATAAAGAAGTCGCCGTCCACAGACGTGGTGCCGTGTCACGAGGGTCCGTGAAAGTGACGCGGGATCCACTAAGATCACCTGACCCGATCATACAGGAGGTGATCGTATTGGGCGATATATGTCTTATGAGATCACCCAGATGATCCTATTGGACGCGATTTCCAGCACACTCCCCTGGGTGCTTTTATGGGACAGAATTATATCCAGTACGATACCCCAGAAAGTAATAATACTATGCAAGTGATTCTAGTGGACGAACTTATCTAGTAAGATCACCTTGCAGAGTAATATTACTTTCAAGGGTAATGTATCCTACTGGATATAATTTTGTCTTCTAAAATCACCCAGGGGATTGTGCCTGGGTGAGATCACCCAGGTGATCCCATTGGACGCTATAAGACATATTCGTCCAATACGATCACCTGGATGATCGGGTCAGGTGATCTTAGTGGATGCCGTGAAAAGTAATGAATATTATTTATAAAATCCTCGATTATGATTTATATAAATTGAACGACGTCGACGGTCTTTGGTTTAAATTGCTTAGTACTTAAGAATAACCCTTCCTTTTGGCTTTGCCGTATTCGGGTATTTACTAATCCATGCTGTAGAATTACAACCCAAATAACGTATAGGTACTATAGAGGAACAATATAATAATTTTTATGGTCCTAATTACTTAGCTAGCGAAAAAGTTTTGGAGTCATAGCAAAATTCTAAATGATCGTATGATTATGAAACATCCGCACTTCGATATAATGAATGCCATGTTTACAATCCAAGTTTTATATTGCATTAGGTATCTAATAAAAAACCAGTAGAAAGGCACGCGAGTCTAATTCTAATAGTTCTACTCTTCTAAATCTATAAATGGCATTACTATCATGCATGATTGATCTTTGGCAAAAGTAATGAGATCTGATTCGCGCTTTATTTTAAATGTAAGAGCTCTCTGCCTGATAAAGGGATCGCTGAAGACAAAAACTTCTAAAGTATCATTACGCATTGAAAACTGGTTCATACTTTTTGCTTTTTGAAAAACCAGAATATAGTACTTGGCCGATTTGCTTCTTTCAAGCTCATCCCTTTTTCATGCTTCTTGCTTATTGATTCGAATAGTTTTAATTTATCGATAGACGCCAGTCCAGACTAATGAATACTGTTGCCTCATTTGTTATTGCGGACCATATCACCTGTGGATTTATTGCGGGTGTTCGTTTAATACCCCCAAAAAACGACTACGGCACTGGCAGGAATATTGCCAATGAAATTGTACATTAGTCCAGACATCGGTGGTCATCGTGGTGCAAAGGCAGGGGCGCTAATGCCGTCTAACTGAATCGCTATCGCTAGCTAGGAACGCTGTCGCTCATATTTTGTATAATATGTCATTTCGTATACAAGCGATACCTGTGCTTGTTGGAGCGAGACGCATAGTTGACCAGAGCGAACTCCAGTAAGGCCCCGAAGACGAATGTGAGACAGACGCCGGTCCAGACGTCGATGGCTTTGGTGTAGGACACGGGCGGCAGGGAGGCGTTGATGCCGGAGGTCTGGGTCGCCATCGTCAGGAGCGTCGTTACTCCTGTTTGTACAATATATTTTCATTTTATATCCAAACCATACCTGTGCATATCGGAGCGGGACGCATAGTTCACTAGAGCGAATTCTAGCAACGCTCCGAAGACGAAGGTGAGACAGACGCCGGTCCAGACGTCGATGGCCTTGGTGTAGGAGACCGGAGGCAGGGAGGCGTTGATGCCGGACGACTGGGTCGCCATCGTCAGGAGCGTTGTTACTCCTTATAGGTTAAATATTGATATAATTAAATATGAAACTCCAATTTGCAAACGCGATTTTTTTAGCCATACGGGATTAATAGCGTGGAGAAATCACAAGTCAGTAGATTCAGAATTAAAAAAAACGGTGTGATGTGCGTTAGTTAGTTGCAGTGTTGGAACGTCATAATGAACAGGAGCTCCACTCGCTGCACCTTCGTGGAGGATCGGTAATATTAGGCTAACGTCGAAGAAGAAACACGGAGTTAGTGGCCTGATCTGACTCTGACGTGACTTACCTAGCGACACCCTGGCAGGGACTGCGCCCTGGTCCAGCCAAAAGGATACCCAGGACACGATGACCAGCATACAGCAGGGGATATAGATCTGGATCAGGTAGTAACTGAACTCCCGCTTGAACAGGAGATCTACCTTCAGGCAACTGTATTCACCTGGAATTGTCAACCAACACATGAAGAAGTATCGTACGTTTACAAATTTCCTTATTAGCTAACAGAGTCATGGGAAAACGTAGCCGGGAATCTGTAAATCTACATTTATCATCTAAATCTTAATCTATCAAAAGACTAGATAGGTAAAGCGAGCCTCTAAATACAGCTGGTAATCTACGATTCGAAGATGGTATTTTAAATAAATCAAACCTTAACAAGATGTTTTCGGAGGTCCTGAAAAGTCTCCACTAAATCACTATAGAATAAAACAGTAAATCGCTTTTAATAAGAGAATTGGATGTTTTCAGTCATATACACCCAAGACTTACCAGTATTGGTCTTGCTGTTGCAATAATCAGTAAGGAACTTCTCGAGGGTGAAGCGTGGTAGGTGTAAGTTCTTCACTACCTGCACAGGGTCGCCCTCTTTCCAGAGGAACACCAAGTCATCGGTTGTCCAGCCATCTGGAAGAAACATTTATAGGAGTTACGCATATGGTACAGTCGATTTCATTTACATCTGCACACTTACGAGAACAAACATATCTGAACACGACCCTATTGACAGGAGCATAAAGTGGTGTTCAGATATTTTTGTTCCCGTAAGTGTGTAGATGTAAATGAACTCGACTGTACACCGGGTTTCAGTTCAAAAGGAGAAAGTTCATGTACATACGAGTATGTGTATATAAGGTGGTATAATACTACTTGTCTTTCCCATGGCTCTTCGATAAAGTATCTCTATGGAGATAAAACCATATCAAGTTATCAACATCGGAATAAAATAATGCTTTCGGTTCCACGAGGTGTAACGTTTTGTGGTACAGGTCGTTTAATATTTCGATGTTACATCACTATTTGTTTTAAAAATACGGAGCGTAGAAGTTTAGAAAAGCTTTTGAGACAATAAATTCGTTAGCACTTGTTTAAATGTGCTTAGAATTCCGTGTTAACCTTGTCATACATATGAAGATTTATTTCATGGAGTAGTGTTTACATAAATCAATATTCTGTTGTCAACGTCTGTATTGTTTGGTATTGTCCTTCTCGTAATAACAATATTGGGTGAAATGCTTGATATATTTATTTAGAGTGACAGTTTATTAGGTGAACTTCTCTTTGGGTCACAATAAAGTAAACCGAGTAGAATTTATAGTCTGGCAACACATAAGTAATTAAATCCATCAATTCACAATGATTTGACTCGACTGATGTAATTCTGCGTTACAGTAGTTTACGATTGTACAATTTATAAGTTTACCTACTGGGTTTATTACCGCTGGGCGCAAAACTCGTAAATCATATAAACAATGACCGGCACCATCTGCCACGGCATCATCGTAAACCTTTTATTTTGAAATACGGCCACTGAAATTGACAAATTAATTCCTAGTAAATCATGCCGTCATGAGGAGAATACGAAGAAGTATGTATTTTGTGCCATTTCAGAATGAAGGAGTATAGCACTTCTGGATTACGATTTTTTATAGTGCTCACTTATAAGTAGTTTCGATTTTTATGGAGTAGACATTATTTCCTTTTTCTTTACAAGGCACCTACTTTCTTGGTCAAGTGAGGGTAAGTAGGTAATTAAGAGAACAGTAGTGATCGAACTCTCTATCGTAAATCAATTTTTATATTCAACTTCACCTTTCAACTTCGAATCGATGTTTATTATTATTCTATACTTATCTTCCAGCTGAAAATCGGTGTTCAGTCACTCTTTTTCTATACAAATCCGGTACCGGAAAACGGCGATTTCCGGTTCTTGCCATAAAAAACCAGTTCCGGGAGCATTCCCTAGTTTTTACTATGATGTTCATCTGACATCATTTCGTCAAGACAAGCTAATTGATCGTGTTCAATGGAATCCTTGTAACTATCTATGAGAGTATCACAGTATAAATAATAATTATGGTATACGTACAACTGGCCATCCTCAGCGAGCACGTCTGTTTGTCGAGCGGGTACAGTTTCAGGTTCATGGGGCAGGAGAGCGTCAGGGAGATTCGGATGCTGTACAGCACGTTGCCGTTGGGGAAGATACGGATGTAGACGTTCGGCATGATGATGTTGTGGAAGTGGCCCTCTTTCTCGTTGGAGAAGAAGAGATCCGGCATCCAGACGCGGTTGGCTTCTGTCAGCGTTAGGTATTTTAGACGGCCTGTGGAATAGGAGACGCAGATTAGCTAACCATCGCTTCTGGTGTCAGATGTGATGTGAACAGAGTATCAAGAAGTTTAAGCTTATTTTTTTTCAAGAACTTCTTACGGCGAAAAGAATGTCCCATAATACCAATGCCTGGTTGGCTGTGGGGTCTGGGGTCTCTTTAGGGAGTTTTATTTAAGGTTAAGTATGCTTAAGGTATACGGTAGTACTTTAAAAACTGTTTTTTCTTACATTCTTGTAAATAATCATAACATTCTTTTCCTTTTATATGGCATGTTTGTCATTGTGTATGTTTACCGATGTAATAAGGCTCTACCTCTAAGGTATTTGTATAATAAATGTAGCTGTAAAACATTTTCAAACACACGTTTCTATCCTATGTGAAGAGACATACCTAAGAACGTCATTATCTCTCAAAGAGGTTTTTTAACATAACTCACCTCCCAAGTTGTTGAATTTCAGCCGCTCGTCTAACCATTGCTCTCTGAATGTCAGCTGCACGGAGTATTCCTAAAACATTACAACAGATATAGCCCATGCTCCGCCGTAAACCAAACAACGACCCATCATCAAGGTAATTCAATTTCAAAACATTCCTTGAAGATGTTTCGTCTATACTATGTCTAAATTGACCTACTTCTTTAATATCATTCTTCTTTACTAACCGCTATTATTTCCCAGCTTTATTGTGCAAATGTCTAGTTAAAGCTTTTATCTTTTTATTCTGTTTTATTTGTTGTTTATGCAGAAAGCTATTACATACCAAATGTATGTCTACTTTTGTACACTTTTCGCAAAGCTTCCACTGGTGATTGTATTTGTGCCAATAATATGCCTACTACAATGTGTTGCCAATGGACAAGCTAAGTTATCTAAGATGGATTCTTAGGTGCATCTATTACGCGCATTTTCACTTAATAATTACAAAACATTTAAATCAATTAGAATTTTGAAAACTTCTTTAAAGTTATGTCAAAGAAGATCAACGCGCCTAATAGCCCAGATGTACAATTTAGTACGAGGCGTGTATTGACACAAATCTTACATAAACATATAGTTCCAGACATCTAGAATGGGAGGAAGGATGCCGGAGGTTATCTCAACAATTAGTCTGACGGCAAGGAACAGAAGATCCCTCAACGTCAGGAGCAAGTCAAATGAATTAGTTTTACAACAAAACAAAGCTTGCAAAATCAACGGCTACGGGCATGCGCTAGCCGCAGCTTGATTTACTTTTCGGTCTCGTCTCGACGAGTCCGCCGAAAAGTCGCTCAAGCCACGTAAACAAATGGAGGTAGATGATTATGCTTTCATAGAGGAAGGAGGAGGCTTTGACGGAGATATCATCGACTTTGATGGATGCGCCGGGATCATGAATGTATTACCCGATTGGCTCGCCGCCAAGCGAGGTTTTACGCAAGTCGCCTCTTCCTTCGATGTCTAATCTAAGGCTGGTCGAGGGCATTATACTATCGATACACACATGCTCGTACCGTGCACATTACGATGTTCTAGCGGCGGCCGCCACCAGACTAAATACGCTGGTGGCCGGCGCGGCCGACGGCTGACATAGCGCCAAAATGCAGGCTTGTGGTGTTCCTTTATTCTGATTATGCACTTGAAAAATATTGATTTCCTAAATCTGTTGACACATCACTGTTAAGGTATAAAAAATAACCTGTCAAAATCAAAATCAAGGATCACGAGAGAAGAGTCGAAACGTTAATGTCAAAGTACCTAGTTATTTAAGGTTTAAGTGTCATAAAATTGAGTTAACGTTGTTTCGAATCTTAGCCAAATATTTAATTGATGTGGAAAGGCATTCTGTGGTGCCATTCATTAGCGGAGCTACTGTTGCCACTTAGCAGCGAAAAGTAATTGTGTTAGGTGTGCATTGTGTTACGCAGTAATTGACGTCAGTGCCACTCCGGATCAATTAAAGCCGCCGTGCGGGCTCTTCGCACCCTGAACACACGGTTTAATTGAATTTCGTTCATACACACATACATATTTATAGCGCGTGTGAAACGAAAGGATTATACCGCATGTTCCGATGCAGGAGTGCACCCGGTAGCACACTAAAAAGTAAGTATATCGCAGACATCAAGTATCTGTTCCTTTGTAATAAATTCGTACCGAAAGACTGATTTATATTAATCCAGTGACCAGAACTGAGGTTGAGACATCGTGTAAGACTTTTCAGCGCTGAATTGGCACTAAAAAGTGATAACCGACACCACATGTACGCGGCAGCGATGCTTGCATTGGCCACTGGATCACAACCAGCCTTCAATGTTCAGAACAGATGCTGTATGCATGCGAAGGGGTAGTGTGCTAGTGGGTGCCAGTGCGACGAGAAGCGAAGCGCACCTACTCACCATCTCTCGGCACTCGTCGATGGAATGCTTGTCAATCGTGTTACCTGCATGCAGGTTATCTGCCAGCTTAACTAGAGCTACGATACGTCTAGCGGTCGTTGGGGTCGGGTCACATAGCGTCGGACGGTCGACACAAGCTGCCGAGTGCGGGCGCGGCGAACATCCCGATTTTTACACAACACAAATTCACATGAACAAGACAATAGTAACAACGGCACGTACATATTATACGACCAAAATAGTTTTTATATCCTCATCAAATGCATGACAACAGAAAGGTGTTAAATAAAGCATGATACAAAAGAAATGTAAGGGAAATAAAAGCATGAGATGAATGGTGCGGGCCGCGTCTCTCCCTTCCTACAAGCTGTGTATCGCTCCCGCCTGGCGCTGGCTCCGCCTGCTGGAGGGCGCTGCGACGCGGCGGCGGGTGCGCTCGGTGCTCTTCCGACTGGTGAACGTGAACTACATACTTGGATTACTTTACTTCAGCCCTCGTGTGCGGTCCGGATTGGTCCTGCCAACCGGTGAGTGCGAATCTTAACTTACAATTTTAAAATTGTATTAATATCAATATAAAATTTAGTTTAGTGCTTACTACCTGTGCCAATTGTCCATCAGTTTGTGTTTTTTTTTACAATTTGAAATTCATAAGTGATCTCGTTTTTACATAAGTGACTTGAAAATAAACAAAAATTAACCTAATGAAAAAAAATTAAATAAAAATACTGGGTTAAAGCGAAGTTTGTTTCGAAAGCCGATTGTGAATTTAGAAAGAAATATTCGACGTCGAGAAAGTTATTTAAGTCAAACAAAAGGGTGAACGGCACCGCACCGTGAAATCAAAATAAAATGTAGGTTATTTTATAGTTCACATCGAGAAGGGTCTGTATCTGTAGTCGTGTCGGCAGAAAATGGTCCAATTCATCCCCATCGCTTCCAACTTTCGACAACGTTTATTTAATAGAAAACTGCAAGTGACAGTGACAAAGTGGTTCCTTTTCTCGCTGCCACGCGTATTTCTGCTACAGACAGGAATCGTGAACACGATCTACGACAATTAGATGAAACTGTTATTCGCAAGGAAAATGTTGGCGAGTTTAATCAGACAAAAATCGTGGGCAACCTTCCTTATACAAAATACGGATAGTATGACGGTTCCGAAACCAAAAGAGACAGTGCAAAACTCAAAACATCCATGAAAACAAAAATAAAAAACGAAAATTAGTAAATAAACTAATAAAACACAATCACATATCCAAACACGGTAGCTTGATAATGTTCAGCAAAGTGCAATTGCCAAATATCAATTGGAACAGTTTTATTATAAACAAAGTTACATCGCCGTCGCTCATGTCCCTACCACCGTACCATCAAGATAACCTATAGGTATTCCAGGCCAGCTCATGAGATCATTTGCTGTATATTGTCTGATTTAAAGGGGAAGTCCCAGACGATGTGTTTGTGTCGACTTTGTTTCATAATAAAAGTGTCGCTGTGTTAATATCGTTTGGTTATGTGCAGTCACTCACCATTTTATAATCATCTATTTTGCTGATGGATCGTAGATACAGGTTGACTCGCACTAACGTGGGAGCGTCGCCTTTTGTGACAAAAAATATCAAATCTTAGACTTTTATTAGGATTGTGTTATCCTAACTGCATGAGAAATGCCCCTAGTCGCCTACGATACCGGTCAAGTCGGGAAATTTCAATTTTGACGAGGGGTGATGGGTTAATGTCAGATGCTAAAAAATAATGGTGCAATCTTACCAGGTGGTTTCAGACAAAGTTTTGTAATGCACTCGGCTTGTTAGTCTTATAATCCAATGTATTATGGTGATAATGATAAGTTTTGAGAAGTAGGTTTAATAAAACCAGCTGTTACATTACACCTGTATAAAATGGACCCAACGTATTCTTCTAAAGTCGAACATATTCAGTCCATTTCATCAATGCTAAATGCCCCTTGAGATGAAACCATAAGGACAACCAGCCAATCTAAAATAAACAAAAAAATCTATGTTCTAGAAGACAAAATCCCTTCCAATGCTCTCAAAGATAATAAAGCGGACCGATCGATCGAGACCTCGGAGCCGAGCATAGAAACAGTTTAACGCGTGTCAAAAAACGATTTTGGTCGTTAACACCAAACGGGATTCATTAGAAGAATAAAAATAATAAATATAAAATGAACATTACACATAACGGGGGTAAGCCTCTCCAGGGAGAGAGTTGCCCATTCATTTGACTTGTTAACCTCGCGACCCGGTCTCTCATGTATGTACTTAGGCTAAATACGAGTACGGTCCTGTCGGGTGCACTTACCATGGTGACGTCATCGATCTTTGATATACTTCTGACAAATATATTCACGCTCACAACCGCAGGCCCATCTAAGTACCAAGCAAAATATATCGGTTGATAAATAATTATCGACTAATGGAGCTAGCCCTACACATAACGATTATGAGTTTGCACCCTGCGTGATGTCGCTCTTAAAGTAACAGTTAGCACCGACTCACCTGCGACCCGCAGCGACCTGCGCAGTCCGTGAACGAACTGATGATAAATAAACATCGAAATGGAACACAATCTGTGAATTCAAACAAAACAGGACGTGGATGGATGGACACCGGGATTAAAGATCGATCAGCGGACTTTGCTTGTTTAAGGAATTTGTGTTAGTGTATAAATAGAGCAGAAATTTAATCTTAAAAATTGAAAAGAAAACTTCATTTAGCTGAGCGATGTCGAAGGCATATTTACACAAGTTCAGTGCGCGCGGGTCTCGGACTGAGAAATGTAGGGCTGTCTGTAGAAAATTTACAACATCACGAAAAGCTTTTAGGGAATTAAGCGTACACGCTAACGCTAACCAAAACAATTTCACTGTAATCCTACTAATTCTGATGGTACAATCAATCCATAAACCGCTATCAGGTAAAACATCAGGCAGCAGGGAAGCGGTGAATTCAATATGATTTTATCGAATACATTTCTATCCAGGCTCTATTTCGAAAACAAATACGTTCCTGAAAATTGGCTGTTGCGTTTTACGTTTCTAAAATTTCTGCTCCGTGTCAAGAAAACTCTTCCACGAAATCCGGATATGACCTAGATTGACATGGAACGGAAATTACTGTTCCCGTACCGTGAAAGTACGAATAACACGCTCTGAGGGAGGATTAACCGGCATTTTCCACGACTTAAGGGCAGAACCTCTGAATATTAATATCAAACCCCGAGACATGACAGGTACGTAAATATGAATAGGTTGAACTCGATAAAAGTATTCTGAATCGCGTGTTTCAAATCAGACATCGATTTTTTAATAGCACTGCATTTTTAGCGTCTAAATTGAAGCAGATTGTGTTTGGACATGGACATTTAATTGCATAATAATTATCAAATGCTTGCATGAAAATAAAAACGTATTTCATAATAATAGACTATGAGATAAATGAACAAAATGAACGGCCCGACATTGATGCATTAGAATACTGTGTACGTATATTTATTTAAATAATACTTATTTAAATAAAACTATTTACACGGCTTTGATCGCGTTAATCATTTAATCTTTATCCTGGCGTTTGGGCTCTTTTGCAGCACTCAAGTTACTTAATTTGACTGGTACTGAAAAAAGGCTTATATTTCACAAAGTGGATAATACACAGGCTAGAAGGGCTCGTAATAATTATATTTGCAATTTGGAGAGGGGCTCGGATGAGTATGATGATATTGTAAGAAAACCTAATCTATTCGCCGATCTCAAGTGCTGCAAAGGAATTAAAACCTCTGGAAATAAAATTAAACAATATACGCGATATAATCCGTTCAAACAAATTTATTTAAATTAATTATAATCGCGAGAACCTATAATAATTTTGCTCTTTGGTTTTTCGGAGCTCGCCCGCACTCGAGCGGTTCTTAGCAACAAAATATATAAAAATACCTATTTATTTCTAATTACAAGTAACAAGAGTTCTCACAAACAGACGCTTTTTTGCAATTCGACACTATATATGTGAAAACTAATGTTAATAATATCTGAAAAAAAAAAAAACATTATGTAGCCAGACGCTCAAGATGATCTATTTTCAGGGCTAAGTCAAACTAAAATCATCTTGAAGGTCGGCGTTACCTAACACACAAAGAATAGTTTAAAACACAGAAAATCGTAACCCGTACTACAAAACCCAGTTGTGTTTGACGCTTCAGCGGCAACTACAACCGACTATCACGGCACGATGAATGTTCGAGTGGTTCAACTGCGACCTAAATCCGCTCAATATTGACGAAAATAGTTCCCATTTTTGATTCAACCATTTTTGAAAAAAAAACCTTTTTTTACTCTTAAATGATTTAAAATTGCGTCTATCAATCCCACTAAGTGACTTTCAGCTTTCCGGAGAATTGTTTTTAATCAACACTTTGACAAGAACCAGATTGGCCTGTCATTCCGTCAATATTTATCGAATATTGCTCATCTGGTTGAATCACCCTGACATTCACGGTCTGGTGCGGAACTAAGGCACGAAAAACTCGAAAAATTTATTAAAACATCACCTAAATATTAAATTTTCCTCACAAATCCTTTCCGAATATATCACGTTTCGGTGATAATTTATCGAGTTCTCGTGAAGCTCTACCGACTACGAACAACAATTATGTCGTCGTACTAACCATCTTTATGTCGCTTATGGTAGTTATTGTTCGAACGAAGATATTTATGTTAACGATAGCGGGTCCATCTGTCGATAAACATAGTACAACAGCAAAATGTATTTTAGAAGATCACACATTATATTGCCAATAATGACGTCGGCCGATCGGTCGACGATGGAGAGAGATTTCAATTATAAGTCAGTATAGCCTGTAGTGCAGCTCCTACATCGACGTTTGAAGCATCCGATACAAATTTAATCCGTTATACGTATTTCCCAAATTTTCCCGAACGAATTGTTACAGTAAATTGAGATATGAATCTCTATTGCTGGCTTAAGTGACAAGTGGCTTACCCTCTTCGGTATGTCATTCTCATTAAAGTATACTAAATGCGTGTGTAAATTCACGTTTCGTTAATGTTCCAGGACTCATCATTAAGAAGACGCTGTATCAATTATTTTAGCAAAACTCGGTTAATTTTTAAACAAAATAATGAATAATATTAGGTACTGGCAGGCGGTGACCCGGACGTACCGTTGCAAATACGAAAATAATTGTACGACTAATTACCACTAATAAATATGATTTATTATTGTCAATTTCTTTAGTAGGTAGAGAAATAGTATGGACATCTAATCGATACGCATTGTGCCCAGGCGCGGCCATTATGAAGACATGGCCGTGACAAATGGTTCCAAACTGGAATAGTGAATGCCTGGGCCCAAATCAATTAAACATCAACCCATTTGGGATTAAAAGGGTGGAACATAAATTTTGCCGATATTCTCGACTATTGTATTGTCGAAAATGCGTGATGTATAACTGCAATTAATTATAACTTATTCGGTAATAGAAGCACGAAATCTCTAAATCCTCGAATGGTTACAGCAAATGTTCCTTAAGAATCGTATCGTAAGAGAGAGAACTCAAATATTTGAAATTCTTCAATCATCAATTTGATCCTGTCATCCTCCATTCAAGTAAAGAGCAGGATTTCCTCTAATACTTTCATATTAATCTAAAAATAACCAGCCGGGGTGACTGGCAGTTTTGGCTAAAGAGCCTTGCTTAAAGAAATGCTTCTTTGTCGGTACATGACGCGGCTGAAACCAAGTACTGAGTTATGAAAAGCGTTTCAGCCGAGAACCATTTCTTAGCCTTAGTTAGGATCCTTTTACACGAAATTTCACACGATATTATAGAAAATGACAAATTACCGTTATATTTGATTATTTAACTTTTTGTCGTTGAGTGAATTTCTTAGTTTTAGAAATATTTTCTCTCGAATAACGTAAAAATCTGTAAGACTAGCTGCGCCGCGCGGTGGTGCCTGCTCATCCCACGGGAACACTATTATTTTTCGGAATAAACAGTAGCCTATGAGTTAATCCGGGGTGTCAGCTACCTTCAAAATTGGTCCAGCCGTTTGATTGTGAAGAAGTAACAAACATACACATAAACACACTCACAAACTTCCCACTTTATAATATTAGTGTGTATGTATGTGTTTATGACAGATGTATGTCATAAAACGAAATTTCTATCCTAAACCTCACATTTTTTAAGTTTACCGTTGCCCATGTTATTTGCCTGCAGTACATAAATCCACTATAATACTAAAACCCCGCCTGCAAAAAACAGGAACACAAGGAAGGCATTTTCACCGGCTTGCACTCAGGCTAATGCCCGACATCCCGACATGACTTCTCACGTCGATGCCTCATGTCTGCCTAAAAGGTTCCTGCGGAAGACGCCCCTCAGATTTAGTTCTCGATATGTTGACATAGAGAGCTAGTAGTGTGTAGTATTGCAAACTTCTAAGAAACATTTTGTGATCATAAGAAATATCAGTATTACGCAGTGCTCTTGGGCACTTATCTTCTAATCCTGCAAAATTATTTAATTACAAAATAGCTATCATAAGTACATATTATATCGAATAAATATATTGATTTTGATAAAACACGTTGAACGTGTTTTGTTTTGGCAAAAATAGCGACATTTAATAATTCCGCTATTCACGTCAAGTTTTCGTCGATATTTTAAAGCGATCAAAGACTCGGGTAACTGTGGTTGTTTCGTCTCATTTGGTGAGCTAGTAATAGATATTTATAAATATGCCCAATAGGTTTCAAGGTAAACGAAGGAACTGAAACGTTTCAGTACCAGTACATTATTATGTGCTTTTAATTATCCGACTGATTTTAAATATTACTCTCAACTAACTTTCCAGTAATTATATTATAAGAATAAATTAAATAAGAGTCTTAAATAAGAGTCTCATAGTATTAAAAGGTCTTCAGTAGGTAGAACTTCTATGTTAAGTTCCTTTGTTAGTTCAAGAGCTTCAAGTACTTAAGGCAGCGATTAACAAAGCAATCTGAAAGAGACATGTAAAAGAGCCCTTAAGAATATATTTTTTAAATCTTAGTACCAAATTGAAGAGTGAAGGAAGAAGTTAGTATTGAAGACAAGGGTCCAGAAGTTGGAGACACCTACCAGTGCCGTTGATGCCGGACGGGCGGATGCGGGCGTCGTACCGGCCCGGACCCAGGATCTGGTCGAGGATCTGTTTCTCCTTCTCCCTGAAGTTTATCTTCGCGTTCACGCATCTAAGGGACAAAAAGATTACCAGTTGTATGTTGTGTGATAATTATTACGCTAATCTATTAAAGTCAATTACTGAGACTTATTTCGCACATATATAGGTACTTACGGAAAAATTTTAGAGATCTCGCACTAGGCGCAACTATCAAAGGCTTTGAGATAAAATACATGATAAAAATTTTCATTTTTTTAAATTTACACTGTAGCTCAGTTCAATCCCAAGATTAAATTATTTCCGTTTGCTCAAAAAAGAAAATTTAAATTTTGACTAATTTTAGAAAATCTTGATAAGTTACCGACCGATTTTGGAAATTCAAATTGTAGGTACTTTGAAGCCCTCTAGCTGACGCACATTTTGACATATTACCCATCTGCGTACCTCTCATATTTACGCAACTATGACGAAATTACAGACAAATGTCACAATTTTATAAATCGGGGCACTATACTCGTCATAATCAACATAAACATTTTCAATGTTAAGACCTCGCGTTCGTTCGATTGTGAATACAAATACGTAATATATATCTACAATGCTGCCTTGAATTGTACTTTCGACATGGTCTTTGTTCCTTTACCTACCTATTTCTATAAAGTAATCTCTCAAATTCAATAAGAAACTTCATGCCCGTTCTTACTTATTAGTTCTTCTTAGTTATAAACCATGTTTAAAAAATATATTCTTCAGCGTGTTTATTGTTTCGAAGAGCCTATGCAAAAATATTCGAACCCACCAACAAATAGGTAGCTACTAGAAATAGTTCCGTTCGGAGAGTTGGTGGTGGGCGGCTCGGCGACTGCTTAATGACTACACACATATTTACGTCTACTTTACTTCTCATTCAATATCTCATGTCTTCGTTGCGTCTAACAAGCCGAGATATTTAATGGGACGAGTTTGCGCACGCATTTACTCTATCTTTCTAGTCTGAAATTGATTGTGGATCGACTTCACCTTCGTTCTTATTTTTCACCGACATATATTTTTTAAGACGTTACCCAACAAACAAAAAATCCTCTTGTAGTGGCTTATATAGCCAAAAATATTATTCTTGTAAAGGCCATATTATCGCTAATAAGGGTGGATTTGGGCACAAATTATAAATACAATAACCTTATACTCAACTTATAGTTGCTTTATTATTTGCTTTATTTATCTTGTAAGTGCTTTATTGTGACAAGCAACAAGGTAGTCAAACTTCTAATGGCATGGAAAATGCACTAAAAAGGTTAATATACTTATAAGAACTATATTTAAAGCGTTTATAAGGGCGATCGTCCTTATACGCGTTTAGTTATGGTCCGATTTAAGGGCGTAAAATTCATAACGGCAAAACAAATGCCCCTAATAAGGTATTTGGCTCTTATAACTGTATGTTTATGACTGCGCAATAAGTTTATTATCTTTTTTGTAATAGTTTGACGAAAAATAATTAGTCAACATCTTCATGATTAATAGTAAACGGTACCTAAGTTATTTTTTTATTCTATGTTAGAGTACCCGAATCTATAGTGAAAACTGTGTGGGAATTTAAATTTGTGATAGATTATGGTATAAAACATGAAGTGTTATCAACGCGCCTTTGTATTATTGCGGTTTTGTACTGAAAATGTAGTTAATTATTTAGTCATGTTTTATAAAAGGCCATTATAAGAGCGAAAGAAATTTGCACATCATCTACAAATACACTATGAGATTAAAAATCTATCATTAGCAATAGGTGTTGCTTATGATTCGCCATTTTATATGTCGTTAGGGTTCCTTTCTCACAAGTGAAGTCCCTTATCTACTAAGTAACTAAGTAAGAAATGTTACGTCGTGAATATAATAGAAGTTTTGCAACAATTCACTTTCATTTTCTGTCAAAATTGTAAAGCGTATTTGATATACGACCATTTTATTGCAGATGAATGCGAATATTGTAATCCGTAATTTAAATAGTAACAATATTTCTAAATAAACATTGACACTTATTATTAATCGGACGAGTAAGTATAAATTTAATATTTAAAAAAGTTTGATAAATTAGTCAAATACCGATTATTATTACATATAAAAGTACAATAAAACCAAATACTTCATTAATTCATTCATTTAACACGTCATTAATTACATTAGATATAAAATTTGATTAATAAACGAACTTAAAATCGTTATTCATTAAATACATTTGGCTGAATGTACACGCGCTTGTGCCATTTTGATATAAGACGAATATTAAAAAAATGCTTTTGCACATGCGCAGTAGTAGATGTCAAGCGCGGTTTACAAATAACCCCGCCATTTTTTTATTAATTACTAGTTTATTTCGAAGTTTTTTCAATTCCTCATTTGACGAATTGTCTGTATCACTGTCACTGCCGCTACAAATGTATTCCTCAGTGCTTTCCTGCTCACTCTCATGTTCCATAAAATAATCTTCTACGGAACCACCGGCTGCTACCTCGGTACCAGATTGGTCATTTTGTAGATTTACAGAAGTATTAGGCGTAACCATATAAAACCTTTTAATATAACACTATAGAGAACATAGCCCTTATTAGTATTATATAAGTGAATAAGGATTGCTTTAATTCTTATTAAGACTATATAAAATGCTATAATTCATTCGTTGGGTAAACATCTTATAAAAAGCTCCTATAAGCCGAAAAGCTTTATAGGTACCTTGTGCATTACTTTTATAAGAATGATTGGCCATATAAAACGCCTTTACTAGGCTTTCAATATTATACAGCTAAAACGCAATGTAGCTAGCTTCTATAAGAATATAAAAAAATTAACCCTTATTGTGGCCATATTAATTGGTTTTATTAACGTTAACATAACCAAATTATAAGAATAAAGGCAATTTTAGCCAAATTGTCTTATAAAAAGCCGTTAAAAGGTACGTTGTTGTAATGAATGCCATTTTAAAACAACTATGAGACTTTAGTCCTTATAGATTTAATTTTATAAGGTCATTTTGTTTGTTGGGTACCACACAAGTCCGTTATTTGTGAACTGATTAAAAACTAATTTTTTATTTGAGAATGTGATTTGATCCAGAGCTGGAGAAAGACTTCAAATTTTTCCCATCTTTCCTGTTGATTGTGTTACTAAAGGCTTGATTTAACCCAATTATAATTAATTTTAAATTTATCTCTTAATCTTCGAGTAAGTCTTATTCCACTTTGGTTGATTCCAGCCTTAGTGAAGTTTGTCACGATGTTCCACTAAGAAGAAGAATGCTATCACAGACAAAAAGGGCAATTCCTTTTCAGTTCTCTCGAATTGTTCCGCCCGAAACGTGACATTTCAAAGCCTGTTTTAACGCACGTTATGACGCTAGGTATTTCATTGCATGTTTGATTTGTTGTTTGATTTCAATTTATTAGTCAAACTGCCGTACTAACCCCCTTATATTATGATCGATGGACCTAATAGTATTTGCAGAATTACGAGCCAAGTATTTTTTCTTTTAATTGTAATTTTAATTCAAGCCACTTATTTTGATAAAACAAGTAGGTACTTCATTACAAAAAGGGCGTAACGTCTCTGCATTTAAAATGGAGTGTATCCGCCGGCTCATTGCGACAAGTATTATTAATGCAGAATAGCAAAAATGTATAATTACGACGTTAAATACCCTTGGTAAAGCCGTAGTATTGCTAAATAGGGCATAACGCAATGCCTGGCCAAATTAGAGGTCTCTAACAGTGATTCACTCGAGATTGTCAGAATTCCATTTAAAAATCTAGCTATTCGCTAAACGTAGGTGCTATATTGTACAAAATACTGGCTAAAACAATTATTTTCTGTACAAAGCTATAATTAAATTACAATTCAATTAAACTAAACGGTGAAATAATAAATTGTTCGCAACGTTGTTGGATTTGTTTTGGCATGCCGTCTAGTTCGCCTCGTCGGACCGAATGAGATGAAAGCGGACAGAAATAACAAACTCTAACGTAAGTACTGGTTAAACAAGCAAATAAGTGACAATTTACACTGAATCAAAAACGATTCCAAGAATTGAACTTTGAATGTGCTTTAGAAGACATGTAGTACCTATATGAAGACCATGAAGTGATCTCACGGGTTATAAGAGTGTCCCTAATATAGGAAAACAGGAAATTGAAATGAATCGTTTATTTAGATATTTGTATAACAATTGATACTTTTCAGAAACGACAAATTGTTGCTCAGTCCCTAATACTCCTACGTTATGAATTTATATGTTTTTTTTCTATTTTGTAAATTTGCATGTTTGAGTTTTATATACCTATAGATATATAAAAATCCCAAATCAAATTTTATTCAGTTTCTTCAAATAAAATGTATAACATTATTTTTTACAACTTTATGATTTATTACTTTATGCAAAGGAATCTGAGTTTATGTGTTAGAATAAAATACAATTTTCTTTTTCATTATAAATTCAGAAATAACGCAATATATCCGGCGTTTAGTGGGCGAATTCCTCCGCGTCCTCACGCGACATTCTCTGTGGTTCGTTTTTGGCGCCAAACCCATGTTCCCGCCATTTGTCTATGCCCGCGATAATTTCCCCCGCATACTCACCCACATTTTTCACATTTATGACATGAGCGTGTTCAAACGTGGAATTTGCCATGTGATTTATTTGACTGTTTGTCCGAGTTTTTTATTTATTGTTTAATCAATGTTACCAACCAACAAAAAAGTTGATATTCATTGTATTAAATTAATTACTGAACAAGACAAGAACTTAAAACGTGACACGAATAAAAAAAAATACCTACTCAAAAAGTGTAATTCATTTGACGATGAAACCCCCTAAAATCTACGTTTTTTTTTTTACATTTATTATTTTTGATAACATATATTTTTGATAGGAATTTTGGTATTTATGGATTAGCCATTATCAGAAAATTGAAGTATTGTTCAAAAAGCACAAATTATTAAATGTTAAGCGCTTGTACAATATTTGCGACATATTTTTATTTATTTATCCCAGCTCCATTTCATTTATTAGTCCCAGCTCTGCCAAATGCCTTTGCCCAGTATGGGTGGGACAGTTTACAGTAACCTGACGGTAGAGATCAGGGTTCCAGGAATCAAGTCCGGTACAAGTCCTGTAGTACTGGTCCAACGTGTCAATCACTCCACCACCCCAACGCAAGGAGGCTTCACGTATTTTTGAAAAAAAAAAACACAAAACACAAGGAAAACAGGTAGAGGTTCGATTACCGACTTATTACTTAAAATAGGTACTACTTACTTACCTACGTAGGCACAACCACATATACGTACGTAGATTAATTAAAACAACAATGTAATGGCGTGCTTACGATACGGCCATCCAAGGTGAATTCTATAACCTCCCTAATTGTATTACCAACTATACAAAACCCGACTCAACAATTCTTTACGGGACGGAGTCATCAAGGAAAGGAAATACCTTCCGATTGTGAGCCCGACATGAAACTAAAATGAGCGGGCGATTGTGTCCCGAACGACGAACTGCCCGTATCGGATAATTGTTGATTGTATCCAGCCTGCTATTTTGTATTTACCTTGGGAACTAGGGAAATATTAATGTGTCTGCAAACTTTTATGATGAAAGCGAATTTTTTTGGTTGGAGGTGTCTGTGATATTTTCGGTATATTCTGCACATTGTTTGTGTAGCGTAAGCTTTAAAAACTCTTTCTCGGTAGGTACTTATAATTTGTGAATATTTTTACAATGGGACCTCTTTGTGACCTTGTTTAAATCACGTCTTGAGAATACTATTTTATACTCAATTGTCAAAAAAACAGTAATTCTTGAAACTGCAGTGCACACCACATGGGAGCTCCAATAAAAACTGACCACTTTAACTCAATTATTTCATAATAACATTAATGTGCCTAAACACAAACATTATAAATTATAATATTATGTATTAATTTGATGCCACCTATTACTCGAATAACATATGAAATACCATCAAATTACCATGACAGGTTTTATTTCCTATTTTAATTTATTATGTTACCAATTTGTTTGTTACAACATGTTGTCGCGTCACTACTTTTAAAAACGCTGGCATCTGAAAGCAACCTGGAGAAATAGGCAGTAAGTGCCATATTGTTACGTGACTATCAATATTACTAGTGGCAACACTGTACTTGTTAACGTCATAGTGAATGAATGACAGCTGACACTTCCAGTCGGTCACCTTTGACACTAGTCAGAGTGGAACGAGACGTCTTCACGTAAGGTTAGTGATACTGTATTTTATTATGTTATATCTGAATGATTTCGCTAAATAAATATTTGATCTGTATTTCGTTGTTTAAAACTATCACCCTATTCAATTGAAGTGCCGTATCATCTCAGAACTGGGATAGTTGCGAAAAAAATAAACTTTTTCGTACCACGCCATTTCGACCGTTATTCAATTCAAACAAAATGGTTATGAATACTAAAATACACAAATACTATCGAAAATAAATGTAACTGTAATGTTTACACATTTTAAATACTAGATATTTTAAAAATAACCTGTAGACAAGCGGATGTAAATGGATTCGAACTTAAATAATTCCGGTAGTAAGAATGGAAAATATAGAAAATGGCGGCTAATTGAAAAATATACTTAAAAGTCAAAAATATTATGGATATCACACTAACTAAGTACCGTTAGCCCTAGAAATAATCCACCAGTAAGCAGATGAATATGGATTTAGGAAAAACCGTTAGTAGTTATTATTTTAATTTGTTCAAATAACGATAAAATACAAAAATACATGTGTCAATAGACGTGATTTTAAAAATTAGATTAATGAAGTACACCTATTCGAATATATAACCTGACAGTGAGCAGATGAAAACAGATTTAAAATAAAGAAAATCGTTGTATCGTTACATTCACATTTAAAAATACAGTAGATAATTTGACATCAATAAGATTCGATTATCTGGTGTCTCTTTATTTTATTCATGTGATAATAGTAGAAATATTAAGGTTATCTTAAATAACGATTATTTACTTTCTTGCTTTAATGTTGATTCCCTTTCTTTTTGTCTGTAAACATCCTTAATTGATACAAACATGGCGAAATAATGGAAAACACAATTTTGTTGGATGACCAGTGATTTTAAGGGTTCTAGAGCTCACATAAATCTTTTCGAGTTTCAGAAAATGTGAGTGACGCAGATACTGAGGGAAAGCGACGTGAAGGCTCGCGACGCAGCCGTGGTCGCAGCCGCGTTGATGAACGAAGCACGCACACGCGACGCAGCCGCAGTCGCAGCCTTCGTGAACCTCGCGCTTCGCAGACGAGACCTAGTCGCAGTCGTAGTCGTGATCGTGATGGCCGGGCTTCGCGGACGAGACCTAGCCGCGGTCGCAGTCGTAGTCGTCAACGAAGCCGAAGCATCGTCAGCTCTGAATCACTGCGAGAGCGAGAGCGAGAACTGATGCGGACAAGGGAACGGCTCAGTGTGCTCGAAAACGAGGTACGTAGGAAACGTTCACGAATACGCGACGATGAGCGTGACGCGCGTTCTTTACTATCCAGGCATGACTGCCCTCGAGCAGACAACAGAAACACGCCACAAAGCCGCCGTCATACTCGTGATCGTTGCCTAGCAACACCAGCATTGGAACACAGCCCTAATGAAGTCAAGAATAATAATTCTAAACCAACATCACATGATTTAATCGAGGAATTTCTAACAGTATTAAAATCAAAGACCGGGCATAGTGAATCGTTTTCTGCCTCTAGTTTAAATAATGTGATTCCTGAGTTCGACCCGATGCTCAAAGAACAAACTGTAAATATCTGGCTGGACAAAGTGGACGAATGTTCGGAAATCTATAGTTGGAATGACAGACAAACGGTTCACTACGCCTTGCCCAAGCTTACTGGACTTGCAAAGACCTGGTACCAGGGTCTACCCTCAATTAAGCACACATGGACTGAGTGGAAAGAAATGTTAAGAGAATCATTTCCGGCTACTGAAAATTATGCCGAGCTTTTAACAGATATGCTTAATAGACGGGTACGCCCTGGAGAAACTTTTGAAGTGTACTACTTTGCTAAGATTAATCTTTTAAATAGATGTAAGATATTTGGAAAGCAAGCGGTGGATTGTTTACTTTACGCGATTGATGATAGAGGTGTGCGGGTAGGTGCCCAGGCAGCTAAATTTGACAAGCCCGAGGACGTACTCGAATTCTTTAAGACAATTAAATCCAACAACCGAAATCAATTAGACACTACAAACAGTATACACCGCGATAGGCGTATAGGTAACACAAATAATAATTTACCAAGGACTTCTGACACTATCGGTAGTACGTCCAAGAACAATGGCCAAAAGGGTGCTATTAAGTGTTTTAATTGTCAAGGTGTAGGTCATCCTAGCTTTAAATGTCCGAAGCCCTTAGTAAAGTGTACCACCTGCAGCTTTATTGGTCATGATTCCTTACATTGCCCGAAGACTAAAGATAACCCACAAAAGGATAAAAGTGTTCTTGAGGTTTCTGTTTCTGAAAACACTAACGAGAAATATAAGATTCTAATGAAGATGAATGGTATCCCCATTACATGCCAGGTGGATTTAGGGAGTGAAGTTACTCTTGTCCGCAAAAACGCCGCTTTACACTTGGGTATGACCTGGAAGGATGTTGCCGGCCCTTACCTAAGAGGGCTAGGTAATGTGCCCTACTTACCATTAGGTAGCGCATTAAGTGATATAGAGGTTCAGGGCATCCTAGAAAGAAATGTGGAAGTATTTGTAGTTGACGATCATCTGATAAACTGTAACGTCTTACTAGGACATAGCTTTACAGAGAGGCCTACCTTAACGATTGTTAAGACACCCACTGATTTGAAGTTTGAACGGACAGATAGCGAAAATGATTTGAAACTAGAATTACGTACTGCTTGTGACGTTTCCATAGATGTAGGTGAAATGATATCCATCCCAGTAAAGTCTAATATCTCTTGCCATGGCAGTATATATGTGAATGGGTCTGTGAGGTGCCTTGTAGAACAGGAATATTATCTCATGCCGGGTGAATACCAAGTCAAAGGTGTTGATTGCAACCTGCTTATTCACAATCTTAGCGCGGCACCGTTACATTTTAAAGAGAATATCCTTATCACCCGTGCGAGATATATAGGCAGTAGTAAAAGCGTCTTACTAATTTCAGATGAGTTGCTCTCTCAGGAACCCGTGAGTCCCAAGTGTGGTGAACAATTAACTGATACTCAGAAACGTCAATGTGAAGAGTTACTTACCGAATTCAAAGACTGTTTTTCAACCGGAATGCACGATTTGGGATTCACTAACGTTACTGAGATGGAGATTCACCTTAAAGACACTACTCCAGTAGTTTATAGGCCGTATCGGTTAGCTCACTCCGAGCGAAAGCTAGTTCAGGATATGGTTGGGGACATGTTAGATCATGGAATAGTAAGAGAGTCCCAATCCCCATACGCCAGCCCTATTTTACTGGTTAAGAAGAAATCAGGGGAGAAACGCCTCTGCGTGGACTATCGCGCTCTCAACAGCCGCACAAACCGAGACCATTATCCTTTACCACACATAGAGGATTTGTTGGATCAACTCTCTGGCCAATCGTTATTCACTTCCTTAGACTTGGCTTCGGGCTATCACCAGATCCCCATAGCAGAGAATTCTCGCGAGAAAACAGCGTTTGTGACACCCGATGGTCTCTATGAGTATAATCGCGTCCCTTTCGGATTGGCGAATGCCCCCGCTGTTTTCCAGAGGGCAATTCACAAGGTCCTAAGTAAATCAAAAGTGAGTTATATTGTCATCTATATGGACGATATCTTAATACCGTCTAAATCCTTTGAAGAAGGGCTTGACCGTCTCAAAGAGGTGCTTGGCTTGTTGAGAGAAGCAGGGTTCACTTTAAAAATGCAAAAATGCAATTTCTTCCAAGAGCGAATCGATTTTCTTGGATTCGAGATTGATAAGAATGGTATTAGGCCTGGGCTCTCAAAAACCGAGGCGGTGGCCAAGTTTCCAACCCCCGTAAATCAACACGAAGTGAGACGATTTCTCGGACTTGCGAGTTTTTTTAGGAGGTTTGTTAGGGGATTCGCCGTGATAGTGAGGCCTCTGACGAACCTCCTCAGGAAGGACACGCCTTGGAAGTGGAGTGACCCAGAATCCCAAGCCTTCCAAGCCATAAAGGACAAACTAATAGATAGACCTATTCTTGCATTGTACGACCATACTGCAGAGACACAATTACACACAGATGCAAGCAAGTTCGGCATCGCAGGCATACTAATACAAAGAAAACAGTCTGATGCGTGGCGGCCTGTTGCTTATTATAGCCGCCAAACTCAGCCCGACGAAATGAAACTCCATTCGTTCGAACTTGAAACGCACCTACTACACACTTAAAAATGGACGGGTCTTTCGCATACTCAAGGATGGTGGAACGAGGTGGGTGGTCCCAAAAGGAGTACGTTGGCAACTTCTAAAAGCAAATCATGACAGTGTGGGCCACTTTGGCTTTGAAAAAACGTTAGAACGAATACGGTCTTTGTTTTGGTTTGCAAAAATGCGCAAGTTCGTAAAAAAATATGTGTCCGCTTGCCTCGAGTGCGCCCACCATAAGTTGCCAGCAGGCTCACGGGAGGGACTACTCCACCCAATTCCAAAGGTCAATGTCCCCTTCCATACACTTCACGCCGACCATCTTGGTCCGTTCCCAAAAAGCAGACGAGGATCACATACATATTAGTAATGGTAGATGCATTTACAAAATACGTAAGTCTTTTCCCCGTGCGAAGTAACAAAACCAAAGAAAGCATTAGGGCATTCAAAACTCTCTTCAGTTATTTTGGGTCCCCAACGCGATTGATAACAGATAGGGGAACGAGCTTTACAAGTAAGAAATTTAAAAGTTTCTTACAATCGATCGGTACAAAACATGTCCTCAACGCCGTTGCCACCCCAAGGGCAAACGGGCAGGTCGAGCGTTACAACAGGACGATTTTATCTGCCCTTGGTTCCATGGTACACGGTAAGAATAAAAATACTTGGGAGGACTTACTTCCTGATGTACAGCTAGGACTAAATACTACAATTCATGAAGTGACAAAAAAAACACCAACAGAAATTTTATTGGGTAGGACGATCACAAATCCAGCACAAGGCGTATTAAATGAAATCGTTAGCGATTTAAATGAAGATAATTTAGAAAATAAAACAATAGAAGAAATTAGATCCGAGGCTTCAGAGAAGATAATAGAAAATCAGCAAAAGACAAAAGAGCGTTACGATAAAAACAAAAAACAATGTACAATTTACAAAGAGGGTGATCTGGTTAGGATTGCAAGGGCAGTAGTGGCAGGACCGGGACAATCTAAAAAGCTAGAGGCAAGATGTAAGGGACCTTATAGAATTAAAAAAGTCTTAACCAATGACCGTTTCCTTGTAGAGGATACTCCCTTAACTAAAAAGGGAGCAAAATATGAGACAGTCGTCGCGGTCGACAAAATATTCCCTTGGCTTAGTTTCAATGCCCCTGCTTGCTCTTCAAGTGAAGATAGCGATGATGAAGGGAATGATGATAAGTAAGGAATTATTGTTATGTATATAGTTAATTCCATTCATCATCACTATCAATGGAACAAACTGACTTGTTACTGTGATTATTGATGACCCTGAATAAATGTAGTAATGAGATATTAAAATGACCAATGTAGAATGATTACTTAGATGACAGTTAATGAGCGAATCGATAAATGATAATGATTTTCGTCAAATTTCGGGACAGTGAGGGATGTATGAGCCGGGCATGATTGGCGTATGAACTCGCCGCCCACGAGTGGCTCTTACCCCATTAATGAACTTAGGAATAGTGAGGAGCGTCTGAGCCGGGCATGACTGGCGTACGAACTCGCCGCCCACGAGTGGCTCTCACTCCATAAATGTATGTGCGTGCGAAGGATACAGCATTCACATGCAAAATGATTTGATTGATTGAGGAATAGCAAGAAATGTTTGAGTCGGGCAGGATTGGCGTACGAACTCGTCGCCCAGGATTGGCTCACACATTTCAATTAGTGATCGTGTGGTTGTGAAGGAAGTAGCTTCCACACATAAGGAGGGTGCTGGAATCCGGCCTTATTGGTGTATGAACTCACCAGTCAGGAGTGGTTTCAAGTATCGCAGTCATGACAGTGGGACAGTCGGGAGGAATGGCTCTCTCACTTCACGGCTATAATACTCATACTTAGAACTCGAATGTATAAGATATTGACCTGTGTATGATCGATAGTGGTGTATATGATTAATTCAATTGACCCATAATTCATCAAAGCCTATGGTTTCATGAATAAAAATCATTATTATTGTAACAAACTTAATTAAGATAGAGTACAATTTAGAACGAAGAGACTCGTTCCTGAAGGATGGCCGACTGTTACGTGACTATCAATATTACTAGTGGCAACACTGTACTTGTTAACGTCATAGTGAATGAATGACAGCTGACACTTCCAGTCGGTCACCTTTGACACTAGTCAGAGTGGAACGAGACGTCTTCACGTAAGGTTAGTGATACTGTATTTTATTATGTTATATCTGAATGATTTCGCTAAATAAATATTTGATCTGTATTTCGTTGTTTAAAACTATCACCCTATTCAATTGAAGTGCCGTATCATCATGGAGTTACTTACTACCTCCTCCGTTGGAGTTAAATGAGATAGGAAATTTTTTCAAAGTTGATTTTACTTTTCATATATTTATCATAAAGTAGTTTAAAATATTTAACACAGCAGCTGAGGAAGAACCTAAATGAATAACTCAATGTTATTCGTGTCAATTTATATTGATACTTTTCAAATGGCTGTGATTTCTCATCCCGTTGTAATTTATCACGCGCTACTGATGATTTTATGAAAAACGGTAAGTTGATTGTTAGCATGTACGCAGTGGCGGATTATCCTTAAGGCAAAGTAGGCACGTGCCTAGGGGCGCAAGGCCGCAAAGGGGCGTCAAGGGCCGCAAAGGGGCGCAAAGGGCCGCAAAGGAGCGCAAAGGGCCGCAAAGGGGCGCCGATGAGGTTTTTGCCTAGGGCGCTCTCGACCCTTAATCCGCCACTGCATGTACGGTATACTTAGCTGTTAGTGCTAACATTAATGGTATTAAATAAATAATAATATTAGTATCGTTAACGTAGGTACTCACTCTGAAAGTTGTGTGAAGCAGAGGACCAGCAGGCAGAAGAAGGCGGCGCATGATGGCCGCGAGACGTCCATCCTACGTCTGGAACAAGCCAGGACATAAATATTAAATGATGCACAATAGATATATCTACGACTATAATGATAATCACTGTGACCCCGCGCTACATTCTGATGACAAGAAGATCTTCTCATAGCAACACGGGGAATCTGGTTTTATCTAACTGATGTACATACATTTGAAGAGCTAAGGGAAAACGGGCTCGGTCGCAGTCCATTTTTTTGTTCAAGTTGTTTTTTTTGTCTATGGCTACTTTTTTAATATTATTTTAATGTGGCGTACATGAATACAGCCATAAGGTTATTTTACAACTTCAATTGTCTGTATATTATTATGTCAGATTTAACAAAGGTGACTGAGTAGTTCTTCCCCTTAGCCCTCTCTTGTACAAGCGTCGGCAATCGAACGGCACGTGTCCGCGACAGCTCTAGTGTTTATTTACTTACTAGGCCGTCTTAAATGGACAGAGAACCGTGAACAAACAACTTTATTCTTCTTAATTAGAACTAGAAGAAAATAATTGCTTTCAGGTAAGCCATACGCGCTATGCGCAGGCTGCGTAGCCTGCTTTTCAATCATCAAGTGATTGCCTGTCAAAGTAAGCCTTTTTTTGGTAACTACCTCTAAAGTAAGCAAACGAGAGTACCTATATTAGAGCGTATTTCGGGATTCTTTCAAAGAAAAAAATTACAAATAAATTTTCAGAGGCTATGATGCCCATCCAGCGGTCCCCAAACTTTTTTAGTTCGTGGTGCCCCTATAGGTTTGTATTTTGTCTCGGCGCCCTAGCTGGAAGTAGGGTACCATGATATCTAAATGGGTATATACTTACATTCCGAAGATGAGTAAGTAAAGATGGGCGCCGCGGCGCAGTGTTCGGAAAACCCCGCACAAGCCCATTATAACAGTTAATAACTTATAGCCCTTTTTTCGTCAAAGGCTATGCTTTGCTCAGCAATAATTAAATAAGTACGGGCACCTTTCACCCCCTTATTGCTACCGTTCACCCCAATTCACGTAGACTCGTTAGCAAGTGGGTCGAAGCTCGGCGCTGCATTATAAATAAAGTGCAGCGGACGTCGACGTTGGACGCGCGCCATCGTGTCTGTGCCGGGAGGAAACCCACCTTTTCTGCTATGCATCTATTCATTTCCGCATTCAATATAGATGTTTATTTTGCGAGGTGAAGCAAGGGAAGTAGGCAATTGCGGGCTGAGTATTAATTTTAAACGGACGACCTAGGGAGTCCGTTTAATACGAAGCCAGCAATTGCCAATGAGACAAATAAAGTGATTTTCTGAAAAATAACGCAAGATAACAAAATAAGTACAAATAAGTTTTATTAGCTAGGTACTATATGTGTCAAAACGGAATTCTTGCAATGCCGCTTTTTTTATATAAAAATAGTAGTAAGTAGGTAGTGTATTTTTCTTCCGAATACGCCATAAGCTATTTGAGACAACTAAAAACTAAGTCTAAACTAAGTCGTAGCTTCTGATCTTCGGTTTTGGCTGTTTAGGAACTACGCCTTTTTTTATATGGCCGTTTCAAATTTTTAATAAGTTTGTACCTCGATAAATAAAGGAATTTCATACAACGTTATTGATGAGCAAACCGAGCCAGCTATAGGTTTTTTTTTGAGTGCCCATAAACTATGCATCTCGTATCTTGATTTTATATCAATAAAGTCAACATTCCCGACTTTTTTTGAAAAATCTATTTACACATCTGTGATGTGTGTAAGTAAAGTCGTGTTTCGCGCATAGATAAATGATAATGATAAAGCACCCGTCACTTCTTGGCAATTATGTAAGCGCTTGATTCATTATGATTATTTTAGAATATTTGAGCAAATTTCTCTATTGCTCTTAATTAAAATGTAAGTCAGTTGTGCCCTGGCTTCCCCGGGCATTTCTTTGACGGTATGTAAATACCTATTTCATATGTAATGAAAAAACTACGCTAGTTTGTCTAGCTGTAAATTTTTTGTAGAAACAGAAATTCTTCAGCGTTTGTTTTTTATCTGTTATTTACTGCGTCTTTTCATCATTGTATTCTTAAATTAAATCTTTGCTTTAGAATGTGAGTTTAGTAATGTTTTGCCAAGAACATTTGCGAGGAACAGGTGGTAAAAGTTACCATACATCACATGTTAACTTCTAGTTTACATTACCGTTTTAACATCGCAAATGAGTTAAAAAGAATAAAATTGGAATAAACAATCATAAATATATTTTAATTATTAATGATTCTGACAAAAAACATACAATATTAATATTATTTCAGGTCATTCGTGTTATACCTATAACGTGGGCCCTGTAACATAAGCAAAAAATTAAAACATAGATTTTACTCGTTAAACTGAACAACATTTGTTCAGCAACTTTAAAAAAAGTCAGTTTTCAAAATGTTATTATTTCAAACAAATTAAATAGTATTTTCAATGTTTGTCGTCCAACGTTGACATTCCCTGAGCATTGACATCGCTGTCACTCTACTAATGTCGGACATTTCGCAATACATTGCTTCTTTGTCTAAACTTTATTTCACAAAATGTCATTTAATACACGTTATTTTCAGAAGTTGCTTAACAAATGTTGTTTAGTTTCAAGGGACGAATCTATGTTTTAATTTTTTGCTCCTGTTACAGGGCCCACCCTTTATACATACTCGTATATAGCCGTCACATAAAAAGCTTATCATAAACTCATTAAATTTTAAAACCAAGCTACTATTTCAGATGCTAATTTGTCATAAAATATAAATGAAGCTTTTAAGTACATTTCTTCTACCTTTTTCAACTGTCAGGATATAAATCATATCATGGGTATTGTGAATAAAAGCTCGGAATAATATTGTAAATGAGCAGGCAGGTGGCGAGACCGTGACTAATGACCGGCGTGACATATAGATGTCACTTTAATTACTCTTGGTAGACTTGTGTAATTGTTTCGGACGGGCAGTGTCATGCGTAAAACTCGCTCTAGGTGAAAGAAAGAAAGAAATACATTTATTCGTGACGAGACATAAAACATAATTACGCAAAAGGTGTGACAGAAATTATAAGAAAATAAAATAAAATAAAACAATAAGACACCATTTTTATGGCTATGCCACAAAAAGGTCCCACCTCAGCAAGATGCTAGCTCGAGAGCCAGCGCTGATCTTCCGGTGAAGCTTTTAATTATAATTGTTTTGGATTACAATCACTAACTCCTTTAATTCAAAGGAATAGTTAAAGAACTATGATTTTTCTGTCACTGTGTTTTGTTTTTCGTTAGATTTTTTTTTATCACAGCACATACAATTTTTTTTTATATGCGTTAATAATGCTACGTTAGCTTACTATCTGTAATTTTTAACCGAATTCAAAAGAGAGGCGGTTCTCAATTGTTTGTTACCTTCAGAACTTTGACATTTATGAACCGATTCGGAAAATTCTTTAGATAGAAAAGATTAGGTGTAAATCCAATGACGAGATCCATATTCCTCAAAGATTATAGACACATCTATTTCGGTGATTTTTTTTAGTAAGTAACTCGTTCAGTAATTGTCTTCGGAAATACGATTTTCTTCTCGTTAAAGTCGGTATATTTCTATTTTTAAGAGTTATGGTATAAATCCGCTTAGTTCACTTCAGGCTAACGAAATACTTTTCTATCTTTTTTCGTACAAAGAGTTGCGCTGGTAATAAATCTTGCACGCGTTTTAATCTAAATGAGGTTATTAAAAAAACATGAAACCAGTCTATGATGGTTGCTCTTATCATGCGATAAATCCATACTTAATATTATAAATGCGAAAGTGTGTCTGTCTGTATGTTACCTCTTCACGCTTAAACCGCTGAATCGATTTTGATGAAATTTGGCATGGAGATAGTTTAAGATCCGAGAAAGGATAGGATAGTTTTCATCCTGGAAATTATCCCTAAAAAGATTGAAAAGTGAGTAAGTAATTCATGATGACATTGATGACCCTGTAGGAAATGTAATTATTGGACCAAAAGCACAATTGCTCTTACATTTGCTTAGGCGCTTTTAATAATCCCTTCTATTAATTAAGGTGATTAGGTGGATATCTATCGTGTTGTACGAGGTTGCTTCCATACTTCCAAGTTCCATGCGGACGTAGTCGCGGGCAAAAGCTAGTAAGTGATAAAGCATCCGTCACGTTTTGGCAAAATGCTTGTGTGAGTGACAGATGACAGATGCTTTAACACGTGATAAACACAACCATCATAATAATTATAATTAGGTCCGCAGAGATAGGTACAATCCGAATTTTGTTTCATTCTTCATAAACATATTCGCTAAAATGTGGTATAGTGAGCCGTGTACTGAAACAATTACCCACCACTTGGGATTAATCGTGGTCATTACATGACACGACACGTCGAAAAAAGATCGCATGAACAACTGCCATTTGAAGCAAAGTTGCGCTGAAACTTTGCTAATTGTTACCTGGCCTGTTTTTATATTATTAGTTTGTTGATAAAGATTCCACGTGGTTGCGTCATAAAAAAATAAAAACTAGTGCTAATAATATATATGAATGCCAAAAACAGTACAATATACATGTAACACCTATTAACAATCATATTTTATAAGTAAATGGCTACTAACGCTCTAAAAGTGAAGCATTTAATAGGAGTCAAATGGCACCAAATGGTGCTTAATGGTGCTTGGTGGTTGGTGGTATTAATGGCAACGCTTTTTTTGGTTTCAACTGTCAAGTTCTCAGTAACCGTGAGATTTCGGCCCCAATATGCCGTCTTGCGCAAGTGCACAAATTATGCAAAAAGCGGAATCTCATATCACAAGTAAGTAAGCTGAAATGATTTGATTTTCTCGGTTATAACATTTAATTTTTCAAATATAACGCCATTTTGACATCATGACCCCGCCTGAGAGAGATAGGCTGATGTCATTGACCGTGATCTGGGAAGTAAATATTGCAGCAGTCATGTTAGTGTATAACGTATCTTACAGAAACATCATTGCCTATCAATAGAAAAAAAAATTAGACGAAGGCAAAAATGTTACAAAAAAGTTAACAGGTCGTTTTATTTTCAATTTTCGTAATCGTTAGACAATGTTCGCTATTTATTACATCAATAAATTAACTATCTATTCAATATGTACAAAATGTTAATAAATATTAATCCATACTAATATTATAAATGCGAAAGTGTGTCTGTCTGTCTGTCTGTCTGTTACCTCTTCTCGCGTAAACCGCTGAATCGATTTTGATGAAATTTGGCATAGAGATAAGTTTAAGATCCGAGGAAGGACATAGGATAGTTTTCATCCTGGAAATTATACCTAAAAAGATTGAAAAGTGAGTGAACATTTCTGTTGGGGTGCGGTGACCCTGTAGGAAAAGTCATTATTAGACCAAAAGCACAATTGCTCTTACATTTGCTTAGGCGTTTATAATAATCCCTTTTAATAATTAAGATGATTAGGTGGATATCTATCGTGTTGTACGAGGTTGCTTCCATACTTCCAAGTTCCACGCGGACGTAGTCGCGGGCAAAAGCTAGTATTACATATATTCTAATTTATTTATAGAAGTACTTAAATATGTTTTCCTAAAATAGGCGTGGTTTTTGTGGCAATGAACTGCTAAGGCGGCTAGGTTTCTTGGCAGCCTTTTGGTTTTGAACCCCTGCTGACGTCTTTTAATCGCACGAACGAAACGCACGCCGTTTAGTTGTGATGAAGTTGCACAAATTAGAGCCCGCCCGCGGCGCCCGAACACGCGATACGGCTGTATGAGACATACCTGTGCCGTATTTTACTTTTAAAAAGTTACTTTAGTCTATGGTTGGCGATAATTTTCTTCGGCGCCGTTTCCATAGGCATAACATATGGCATGCCACGAAGGGCGAGAATTAAGAATTAACAAATAGGAATAAAACAAAATTATCTTTATGTATTGCAGTTTTACAAGAAATTATTTTTTCATTATCATTATTAATTTTAGTTTTTGAACAAACATCGAAAAAATGAATCGATCAAAAAAAAAGTGTTTTGTCGAAACTACTCACAAAATTTCGGACAATCGGTTGAGAAATGTAGCCTGTAGGCGAGAAGAGCCGGAAATCCGAACATCCAAATATCCGGATCTAACTTTTTTTTTGGCGTAGCTGAAGCAGAAAGCCTCGCTCGTTCACTCGCTCGGTCAATAAACTGAATTGATTTTGATGATATTCTCGACCATTATTGTTACATAATTTGTAAATGATGATGAATGAATGGTGCACGTAAGCTTTTATTGTACATAGTATATATTACTTTTGAATCTCTGCCAAATGAATCAGACCAATATATATCTCGTTATCCGCCAAAAAAAAAAGTTTAAAATAGATCCATATCAATATTTGACTAAAATATTGCACTGCAATGCTAATGGATTAATTCTCTATTAATATTTATCTCGGCGTGTGCCAAAAACTGGCTATAATTTTCCGTTTCCATGTTTCAAGAAAAAACATGGCACTGCAAATTTGCTAATGGATTAATTCGCTTCATGAAGTTATTTGCAGTAGTTTGCAAACGTTACCGACGGAATCCGATGAGGTCGCGTGCCAACTGCCAAGTGCCAACCGTCTAGTAACATCATGTCAGTCAAGCAAGCGCCACTACATATACTACGTACCTACTGCGTACTGAATATTAGATTCTTGACTAAGGATCTTTGAAGATTAGATTAGATTGATTTATTTCATAATATAAAAAATATAAAATGTCAGTATAAATATATAACCCTACTACAATTTACATCCATTTATACTATGATCTTCACAAAAATAAAAATGAGATATTATTATAACAATTGATTGGAACAACAGTCATAATTCAGTCATAGTTCAGTTTTTTTTGTTTTGTAATGTAATTTTGTAGTTCACAGTGCCTTGGTTTATTTACTGTTATGCTGTGTAACTAATTTAAATAAATAAATAATAAATAAATGTAAAAATATAGGTAAGGATATCGCCTTAAGAGATTGTCAAAATTCTAAAAATCGATGTTGTTTAGTAATAAATTATACAGATAAATATCGGATAAAACGGTTTTCTTTCGGTAAATAAAGTAAACTTTGTCGCTCATTACAGTTACTATGATTATACTTGATATTAACTTAAAAATCTACACTATCCTAACCCTACCCAATGGCGGAAATGATCCCAAGATGCTGGCGGCGTTTCCCCGCTGCACAGCAATACTGAGTCTTTGTCCGAGAAACGCGCCAGCTCTGGGATCACAGGTAGTTCGAATGAGTTTTTTTTTAGGGAATCGAACAAATTGTGTTATGTTTCTGTAAGAGCAATATGCAGTGCTTTCATAGTTCATACGGAACCCTCGGTGTGCGAGTCTGGCTTGCACCGTTTTTTTATATTTTTGCGCTCCATCTATTTGACAACTAATATTTTTTTGTTTTTGAAATAGGTATACGAAAAGATAACATCGGTAACAAATTCATAATGACATAAGCAATTAGGCCATTGGGCTTGTAGAAAATGTATAGTTGTTTGCGTTATGGAGGCTATTTCATACCCGTAATTAAGAAATAAAATTACCTTCACAGGTGTTTATCGCAAAGGACGGGGAATAAAGGTGATGTTGTACTTTTAATACATTTTCGTGGTAGCAAGCTAGTTAGTTAAGTACTACATAGTTAGATAATTGTAGGAAACTATTTTCCTATTTAAGTATAGTTTAGTTTCTTTTTCTGTAAAAGTCCATAAGAGTATAATAATTCTAATGAGGTTCTCTATTACATTTTGGTTTCAACACATTATTATATATTTTATAAGCCGTTGCTAGTTAGTAAATAGAGAATAATAGATATAAAGTAGTAAGTAATAATGTTTTGCCAGGTATACCCCTACATTGGACATGATTTAACCACGATTCAACCAAGATTACTTGTCAGTGGCGTATTTAATTTTCCATTGTGTTTTCTCGGTACAGGCCCGAGTGAAGTTAATGATCCCGTGTACAGGCCAGTGAGTTATTGATCAGACCGGCGGGTTAGAGAACTTTCATTTATGGCGAGTACTATCAAATACAGAGACTGGATTTAAGAGGGTCGTAAGATATTGAAAACGGATACATTATGTTTTGTAGTAATAAAATATTACGATTTGTTTTGTTTTTTCGTTCTTTCTTGTATATTTTTTTGTTTTGTCAAGGTCGACTGAATGCCTCATGCATCTTTAAGTCCAACTTTTGTACGATTATTTTTTCTTCTGCATAATACCTAAGGATTAAATAAAAAATTCTGTACACTCGTACACCAAATAAGAGTATGACGCGCGACGATATATCTAATATCAATCGCAACATAACTACAAAATTTGGAATTCTTAAGTAAGTACAATATGGGCGCAGATCTGTCACATGTTACAATAAAAGCGGAATATCTTGGAAACTACTAGTCCTATTTCCACCAAACTTAGCTAAGAGCCAACTCGACTTGTCGATTACGATTTAAAAAAAAAAACACTCAAAATAGTCCATCAGCTTGGGAGCTAGGATACCACAGACAGACAAAGGTACACAAATACACATGTTAAACTTATAATACCCCTCTTTTTTGGTCGAGGGTTAAAGAATCTGCAGGTTTTTTTTGGTCGGCGATTACTAAAACGGGGATCTTTTACATACATTTATGATTAAGGTATTTACCTCATACGGATTCAGGGAGCAGAGGAATAGACCCATTTAGACCCATTTTTAGGCTCGGGGGTCATGACCCCCCTGGGCTGGGTCTAGGGGGGGTTCATGACCTCCGGGTGTAGATCACTTTTCAGCTATGAGACTCCTGACTCAAATACCGTCGTCGTTTATGTGACCTTTCCTACTGACTCGAAAATCGGATACGCGGATTATTCTTCACTGGCCCTTGGTCAACATAGTAATTTCCCCCCATTTCTAAACAAGCACTAAATACCTACACTAAATAACGACCAACACGTAAATATTTGTACCACTAAGTTATCAGGGCACGCGAAAATTGAATCAAGGCGGCCATGTCACCGGAAATAGCGCCGGAAGCGAGCACATTAGCGCCGCCTGGCGGGAAACTGCGCAAACAACTTGGAGCTTTTAAAAAGTTTCCACGGTAACTGTATTGCTTGCTTTTTGGTAACTTTGAGGGTGTTGAAACGTTAGTCTAGGGGAAACGAGGAGGTGAAAACTTTAATTATAGTGCGGGAGAAATACAACATTATTATTAACACGCTTTTAGTATATGTAGGCAAGCTAAGTAATTATGGAATCGAATATTTGGACTCATATTTCATCGACTAATGACTGTCATAAAAAAAAAAACAAATAATAATATCTTGTATTGCTATGTAAAATATTATACAAAGATCAACATGCATACATAATTTTAATTGTGCTCATACGTGGTTCACACCAAGACTCGGACCCGATACCGTTGGACTACCGACCGGTTCAATGTCTTAACATTTTTACCACAGAAATACGCTTACCTTTTCAATTTCCCCATCAGTTTTGATCTCTGTACCTATTTTAATTTTAAAATGTATTTAAGCTTAGCGCCATCTATGAAAATGAGAACATATATTTTACACATGTTCACATTTCATTGTGCTCTTTACAGCAGGGTCAAATTAACGAACAGCTGATGACGCTGTTGTTACTAATATTTTATGTCGTCTCGTCGTCAATAGTACGAGTAAAAGTTAACAAAAAGTCAAAAATCAAAGAAATAGGTTTCCGAAAAAAAACCTTAAACCATAAACAAAATTCCGCATTTTATCGAACCCACCATTCGAAATTTAAATATTTTAAAATGGCCAGCGCAAGACTTTCAATGTGGCCTACGTTCACTTGGTTGCCGGGCACTTAACCTATTCAACCAATTGGCTTTCGCCTACAGCACACAAGGCTAACGAGTCGCTTCCTAAACAGTATGATTTATGGCTTATCGCACGCATAAACTACTATATGTATTCTACTCTAACCCAATAACCTTCTTGCACAGATTTTGATAAATGAAAAATGATAGGTATTTAGGATAGCGGAGTGTTATATGAGTCGGTACTCCTTGGCAATAGATCTTAACTTTTAAATCATGCGCATTTAACATTATTACCTCACTTCTACCTTGCAGTAAAAAACATTTTTGAAGGACTTACGGCCATTTCACAACTGGCAGACTTATGTTTACAAGCTCTCTGATTAAAGGGCTAAGTGATGCCACGTGTCACGTACTGATGTCACATGACGTAAGTACACGCCTAAAATTTTGACCAGAATTGAAGGCTTTTCTCAAACTTCCGTCCGGACAGTTTTCTTTGCGATAGTCGTTTGATTCTCGCTCAGTAAAACTTTTTCGACCGTGTGCCATGCATTTTATCATGATGTCATATTACGTAGGCAATCCTGGAGCGGGCTCAGGAACTAATAGGAGAGACAGAATATGGGAGTGACGACGAGGATGGATTGAGAGCCATTTGAGCTGAAACCGGAAGTCGGATACATGGTCATACTTGTGTAACCCAAATATGAACCGAATGCAATGATGAGTATGAGTATGAATTGTATTTTATTATCAAAATCAGCTCCATAGGTCTGTAAAGTCTTACCGTGCTATCAGAAATCCGATGCCTAATCATCATGTATTTAAGGGTTAATAAAAGTCCGAGATTTCTTAGGTTGGCATTCGGGTTTGGGTGAAATCGGAGAGGTCTATTCTATATCTCGATTGCTTAAGAGCGAGCGAGACAGGTAAACACGAAATACATTTCAGCAGCTCACAGAATGTAGTATAGCGTGTGGTTGTGCACATGTACTTTATCCATTGTATCTGTGAGTCACGTTGATTCTTATTCGTCCGACGATTTACTTGTTATTTAAGTACATTATATTAGAATATCATTTTGAACTTCTTAGGATTTTTTACCTGCCTCAAAATAAAACGAAACCAGTCTTATCCTAAATTTTAAAAGCTCTATTTTATTTTTTCATGGTCTCTAAACGATAATAAATATATCCCACGCTATACAAACACATTGTAAATTAGACAAATGGTTGGGTAAGCAAGGATGTGCGACTTACATCTGAAGGATTCCGTACCAACTTAAAAATGTAAAAAAGTAATCGTAATAAAATTATATATTGTCAAACGATAATGAAATTAAGATGTAGCAAACGACAATTCGACTAAAAATCTCAGATTTGTAAGTACCTATACCTTTAGTAGTTTTATCGACGGACGAAAAAAGAGGTGAGTTATAAGCTTATGGTGTATAAGTTCAAGTAAGTTATATGTGGTATCTCCTGTCTGTAAGTGGTCAGGTAGTAACTGCAACTAACTAACTAAACAGATGACTCGGTTTTTCAAATTGACAGATTATTAACGTACTTTAGAGCAATCCCATGATTTTATATTGCAAAGCAAATATAATATAGGGCAAATATTTGAGTGATGAACTCGAATGGGTTATGAGGTTTCTATGTATTTATGTATATATTTATCTATATAAATATGTATACCGTCGTTTGGTACCCATAACACATGCCTACTAGAGCATACTTTGGGACTCGTTTCATTTGTGTGTGGCTGCCAGATATTCATTTAGTTATTGCCATGTTACATCGGTTACGTTTTCTTACTTCTAGCCGTGGAACCCTAAGTGAACACCTATATCATCTGGCCGATTCAGACGTTATTTACCGTTCACTTTGAAGTTTCAGAACATCAATAACGTCCTGGCTCATTTGTCATCCGTCGACGGGGACGGACGATATGGGTAATAGTGTTTTCGGTTACTGTTTTAGTTCACGAAAATAATATCTTAGGTAAATATTGTGTTATACGCTGAAGTAGAACAGGCTATTTTATATTTTATATATGTATTTGTATCCGACTAAAGTAGATGAGGTGTAACATTGTAGTCATTTTGTTACGTGTTATGGGTGGAGTTACTAAATGGTAATCTAGTGAGTTTTTATCTGATATACCGCGGGTAAAGGCCGCAGCGCGCTGCTAGTTATAATATATAAGTAATTGACATCATTTCATAATTTTAATAGGTACTACAATTGTATTACTTTTCTGTGTTCCGCTTAAAAAGAGGACTTAATTAGGTACTGTTTTTATATATTTCCTGGAGTTAATAATTATTTAATTAATTAAAATATACTAATTCTAAAAAATTGTAACTCTAAAACTATGACACATTGTATAGGTTACTTTAGTCTGGTGTCTAATAAAAAAAACGAATGCAAAAAAAGCTTCAAACACATCTGTTAACGTTTACGTCAGAGACTGTTTAAAAATTGTTTGAAAGTTTAATCTGTACCTAGGCACCGGCAGCGGCAGAAAATTGGACAAACGTTAGGAATGTATACTGTTCGAGACGATTGGAAAAACGCCAGAACAGATAATTAACGCTATAGTTAACTGTCGCGTGTCACCGCCCTGTCAATTGTGCTTTTTTTTTAATTTTGCTAAATAGTATTTTAAATATGCTATCGACCTATCGTATTTACTATGCCAGTTGGGTGGCACCAAATTACTGGTTAGTAAACCCAAAAAAAGAAAGTATAAAAAGGTTGATATAATCCACTGTATTTCTCTATTGCTGAGGATTTCCTCTTGAAACCGATAGTCCCATGTGATTATGTAAAAAAGTAGATGCCAACTATCTATTTCAAGCAGAACGCTATATGTTTGCTTTGGATATGAAATGAGATTATTTGGCGCATAACAAAGCTCATAAAATAATTTAATACAATTTTTTAACAACTGTATTCAACTAATCTTACCAAATCGTGTTCGAAACTCAAGATTTTCCTTCAAAAATACTTTAATAGTAGGTAAAATTAAGTACCGTACCTAATTACTTAATAAAATATATGTAGTCATGAAAATGGAAACAGCATCTTTTGGAAATTACGATGAATACAATCAATTGGTTTATATATACAAAAGGTTAAATTCAATAGGTATGTTCTTGGCTTCAATAGGTAATGTATTATTTTTTTCCTAGTATCATTTCATAATAAAAGGTAGAAATAACTAAATTAATCAAGGCGAATTGCGATTCGTTGGATAAATAATAAAATAATGCTACCTACTTTATAATTGAAATGGCGTTTAAAATAAATTGAAATGGTGATGTTTAACATAAAAATCAATGGTTTTATATTAAGCCAAATATTCTTAAGTTTATTGTACAAAGTCTTGGGATATAAAGTACGAGTGTGATATCATCAATTATATGAATAAGTTTTGTAAAAACTTACCTTTAAAATATTCCAAATCTAAAACAATCCTGACGTTAGCTGATCTTCAAAACTGCACTAAACTGGACTACATTTATAAATAACTGGAATGCAAAAGCTTGCAAAATTAACTCGAAAATTGCCACGTTTTAAAAGAAAATAATTAAAATAACTGTCTATTGTTTCGTCTTTATCGTAAAGTTGAACTTGGAACCGCTGCGACCTGACTCGGTGGCAGGCGCGCGGTAACTGGCCGGTTAGAGCGCCGGTGGCTGAATGGAACCAACCTTTGGCCGGTGTTGGAGAGAATTTCTCGCGCATCCGCAATGCAAATGTCAAGTACGTATTTATTATTTTTTGAATTATTGTAATAATTTATAATGAAACCATAATACAAACTAGTCGATATGTGAGCTGTAGCGCCATAATGTTTCGAAATGGCTGAAATAACACTTTTTTTACTTTTTCTATCTCCAGATCTCCGCCATTTTGAATAACTTCGAAAAACTGAATCGACACTTACATAAGTAACCGGAACCTATTCACAAAATTTCACGAGAATCGGATAGAATAGCTGGAAATCCGAACATCCGGGCATATGAAAGAAATGTTGGCGAAGCTGCAACAGACGCTTCGTTCGCTTCGATACCTGATAGTCTTCAAACGGCTGAAACTATTATCATGATTTAGCGCTAACATCACTGCAAGAAATCTCAATTGAAACAAATTCGATGTCCAGTTACTTTCTACGACACGGTGTAAGTTTATAAACGGTATATATTTTTTACTTGGTGTAATTTAAGTAAGTAGATTTTTAATCTCCACCTCACCACGTAAAACCGTGACCCGTCGCATCGTTCTACGTCACACCTGCTCGTCTAGCACAACTTGTCTTTGCGACTCTTGTCGCGCGACATAACACCGCCCGTCACTCTCTCACAGTACTGTGAAGAAAGAGACAGGTACTAGCGCGTGAAAAAGTCACAGTTTTGTGAGGTGCTGGTTCTGGCCCATGTTATGCAAAAATATAATATCAGTATAAAAATACGGCGATCCATTTATTACGTGAACTGAACTGCCCACTAAGCACAGATTACATCATAAGGGGGAAACACAAACATGTTTATGTAACTAAGCTTTTGTATTTCATTCAAACAATACATAGTGTTTCATAATAGAATCGTGAGTTCATTCATAATTCCTACGTATTTATTTAATTATTCAGTTGTATGTAGTTAAAATATAGTTTTGATAACAGAAGCAATAGCCCATCATTTAAGGGATATCGTAGCCTTTCGTAGCGGCTACGGCGTAGCGTGCGCGTAGCAGCCTGTCGAATTATATTGAACATGGAATTTTAGAACCATGCCCTTTTAGTTTAAGCATTCTTGTAATGTGTGGCATCGTATTGTGTAATTACTTAAATAAAAGGGAAAAAATAAGGACTTACCTACGCGCTACGGAGGAGTTTTTTGGTACAGGCATAGCTGAAACCCACAGATTAATCAATAAAGAAAAATTACACCAAGTGCGAGTGGGACTCGCGCACGAAGGGTTCCGTACCATTATCTGTAAGTTTGTTGTATGGGAGCCCCCCTTAAATATTTATTTTATTTTATTTTTAGTATTTGTTGTTATAGCGGCAATAGAAATACATCATCTGTAAAAATTTAAACTGTCTAGCTATCACCGTTCTTGAGATACAGCCTGGTGACAGACGGACGGACAGCGAACTCTCAGTAATAGGGTCCCGTTTTTACCCTTTGGGTACGGAACCCTAAAATGAAGGAAAACATTTTCCCTTCTACTTCTTGTTATGTATATTAAGATGATTGTCACTAGTGTTACCACAAACCCCCGCCGCGGAATGAGTGATGCGCCGCGCCATTATGCGCTAAACGCTTCATTGTGAGCCGGTCTCTAAGCCACAAGATCCCGTCATTTTCAAGAACTAATACATCGAATTTACTTGATATGATTTATACAGTTTGAACGACTGTATACAGTATAAATGTCACCAGCGTTAACACAAATCCCCGCCGCGGAATGAGTGATGCGCCGCGCCATTATGCGCTAAACGCTTCATTGTGAGCCGGTCTCTGAGCCACAATATCCCGTCATTTTCAAGAACTAATACAGCGTTTACTTGATATGATTTATACAGTTTGAACGACTGTATACAGTATAAATGTCACCAGCGTTAACACAAATCCCCGCCGCGGAATGAGTGATGCGACACGCCATTATGCGCTAAACGCTTCATTGTGAGCCGCTCTCTGAGCCACAATATCCCCTCATTTTCAAGAACTAATACAGCGTTTACTTGATATGATTTATACAGTTTGAACGACTGTATACAGTATAAATGTCACCAGCGTTAACACAAATCCGCGCCGCGGAATGAGTGATGCGACACGCCATTATGCGCTAAACGTTTCATTGTGAGCCGCTCTCTGAGCCACAATATCCCGTCATCTTCAAGAACCAATACGGGAGAAGCACTTTACAAATATATGATTTATCACCTTTACGATCTCTGTTTATATCTTAAGCTCTTACCGAATTTAAAGCTTTCACCATTATTTACATTGTCTAATAAAGTAGGTACCTACAAGTACTAAATGAGTAAGAAACTGCCGCAGTATGCACATTTAAAAGTATATTTTATACGAGTATATCACCTTGGAATTGGAATTGTCTATAAATCTGAAAAGGCTGTTCCCGAAATATATTCAGCAAAATACAAAGAGTCGATTTGAGAATCTCTTATTTTTATAAAGCCAGATAATTGGGATATAACAATTTATTACAACCTATGTTATTTCAGAATCCATTTCTGGGAAATCGGGCTCTCATCCGCAATAAACGATTAGATTGTGACAAAATGGCACCTGTGAAATGTTATTCAATGTCGAATTTTGAAACTTTCACTTGCCTGCCGTTTTGCAGTATAAGTCAATAGTACGTCATCACAGGATACTAAAGGAGAAAAACAATTAAACGTACCTAATTGGCAAACAACCAGATGGACCGATCAAGTGAAGGACACGTCTTCCTCCAAGTTTTGCTCGGTTGTAAGGGAAGCAATGGACAGGACTCGATGGAGACAAATCATTCACACCAAGTGTAAGCCATCCAGTGATGACCACGATCCTCAGTCATGATCATGAGGGAGCGACAAGAGAGAGAGATTATTGGCAAACGGGTGAAATTATTATCTGACGTCAATAAAAAATGGAGTCATTTTCGTATCCCAACATTGTAAACTTCTTCAATTATCTGAAAACATAATTGATATTTTCCGAACCGAGCACTCAATTACTTGTAGGTACTGCTGTGTTAATGAAAGATTATATTTATACATAAAAATGTATGATTAAAGCCTTACTTTAAAATAACCTATAACAATAAAAAAGGGTCATTAAAAGAATACCCCATCTAAAAAGTCCGCCTGCGGCATGATCCCCAGTATGCTGGCGGCGTTACCTCTTTGTATAGTCAGAGAGATTCTCTGGCAGAGGTAAGCGCCAGCTCTGGGGTATCTCCGTCGATCAGCCGTTTCGACAAGGCGTTATGTAGGTACTTAATTCTATCTCCACCTTGTTTTCCGTAGAAATTATAATCGCGTAGCGGTGCGATGGTGCGGCAACCATCTATGCACAATAATTGCACACCTCATTGCTTGCACCGCTCAAGCTGTCAACGCCGACGGGACGTGGATTGTGTGCATAATTAACACAAATTATCGCATTTCTTGTTTACCTTCATAATGTAACGTTTCGCGACAGATCCGTTATTTTATGAAGGTAAAGTAATAATATTTCGAAGGGCCTAAATATGTATTTTATTACGTTTTCAATAAATTGATCTTGCTCACAAAATTACACGAGTATTGGTTGATAAATTAGAGTACAGGCGGAATTCTGGACAAACGGACATTCGAACATCCAAACATCTGGACAAGTGGACATAAGAAAGAATTTTTGGCCTTTTACGATCCCTGCTCATTATGCAAATACTTGCCTTAGCTGGGATTTGAACCCAAGATTTCCAGCTTCTTTAGTTTATCTTGTCGTAATAAATTACATTTTGATTGCTAGAGCACAATACTTACTGGAGGATAGTTATTTTACTTTTACGTCACCCTAGGCCGTAAGTGAAATTTACGTCGTTACCGTTACGCCGAGAGAAAACCTCACTTCCTGGCCAAGGCAAGACGTAAAACTTTAGACAAACCACAAGCGATAATTCGTAAAGCCCCAGATCGCACATTTATGGCCCTCGCCTTCGGTTCGGGCCGCAAATACCTGCAATCTCGGACATTCACGTTTACACTGCCCTAAAAGTATGTAATGTATTACTGCATGAAGATATACGCAGTCGAACACAACCTATTATCACAATACGATATTTTTAGGGTTCCGTACCTCAAAAGGAAAAAACGGAACCCTTATAGGATCACTTTGTTGTCCGTCTGTCCGTCTGTCAAGACCCTTTTTCTCAGGAACGCGTGGACGTATGAAGCTGAAATTTATATCAATTACTCAGGTCTACTGTCCCTTGAAGCTGTGAAAAAATCAAACTTCTAAGCCAACGCAATCAAAAGATACAGCCGTTTATGCCGCAAATTTTCGACACTTGCAAGGGAATCAAAACCTACAGGGTGCTTCCCGTGAACTCAGAATCTTGAAATTTGGTACGAAGCAACGTCTTATAGCATAGATAAAGGAATAATTACGAAAACCATAAAAAATTTTTTTAATACCTAACTTTGCACCTAATTTGCAAATTTTCGACACTTGCAAGGGAATCAAAACCTACAGGGTGCTTCCCGTGAACTCAGAATCTTGAAATTTGGTACGAAGCAACGTCTTATAGCATAGATAAAGGAATAATTACGAAAACCATAATTTTTTTTTTTAATACCTAACTTTGCACCTAATTTATATGGGGCGCTATACATACCAGGTGCAAACTTAACTTAACCACTTAGGGATGGAAAGTGTTTGTACGGAACCCTCGGTGCGCGAGTCCGACTCGCACTTGGCCGGTTTTTTGATGATACTTATGTAGATCACATTAGCGATCTTTTTTGTGTTGTCAAAAACAATCCATTAGTACGAATTTTCTATGAAAATGCTTGCTAACGATGTCATACAAATTGGGCAAGTGCGAGTCCGACTCGCACATGAAGGGTTCCGTACCATAATCTATAACAAGTTTGTTGTATGGTAGCCCCCCTTAAATATTAATTTTATTCTATTTTTAGTATTTGTTGTTATAGCGGCAATAGAAATAAATCATCTGTGAAAATTTCAACTGTCTAGCTATCACCGTTCTTGAGATATAGCCTGGTGACAGACGGACGGACGGATGGACGGACGGACAGAGAAGTCTCAGTAATAGGGTCCCGTTTTTACCATTTGGGTACGGAACCCTAAAAATCAGCAGTCAAAACATACCGTCATTTCTAGCTTTTGTTCAATGAAAAATAATATAATGTTAAAATTATTGTAATGGTTCCTTTTATTTACTATATTTCTTACTGTACTGTGTGACGAGTGATATATTATGGTTTAAGTGTGAGAATAAATTACATCTTAAACATTACATTTCGCTACGATTAAATTAGACGCTCTTTCGCAAAATATCAAGGTAACTATCTTCCAGTAATGAAAATAGCAGTCCGCAATGAAAAGCTTGTCTGAGCATCTATTTAACTACGGGTGTAGTCTTCCCGCTGTTATGAGGCCTTATTCCTTTTTAAAAATGTCTTTTTCATTTTATGTCAAATATATGTATTGATAATTTCAACCAACTTCTTGAAGTGAATAATACGTTTCCCCAAGTTCTAGGTAGTAACATAGATAATTGATGCTTTCATTGCGTGCAGTCGAAAATAAGTTGAAAAAAATAATTTTCCGCTTGAATTTTGTCAATTTCGGGTAGATTTTGAAACAAAAATTATCAATGAAAAATTCAAACTGTAGGTTTCAAATAATATATATACTTAGCAATAAATTCCAATAGCCCTGTTTTAGGTAGTATCATCATGTTTCGTCATAGAGTAAAATGTCTAAAACAATCAGTATTTTAAAAGGAATAAGGCCTCTTAAAGCGATACTGAAGGCGCGGCGGCCGCGGTCGCTGCACGGCCGGGTGGAAGGGGGATCTGTGACAACCTGGGCGAACGTCGCTTCGCGTCGCAGGTCTGGCAATCCAATCCCATCCCTATGCACGTCACAGTTAGGGCGTTGTATAGATTTCTCACATTTACAATTAAACTATTGCTTTTAGCCTAAAATGTCCAACTGCAACTTCGCATTTGATCACGTCAATAAATTTTATTAGAAAATTATTAAAACATTAAATGAAAAATAACTTGAAACGAAGCTCAAATTATCACGTATAATATTTTTCACTAATTAAACGAACAATAAAAATAATCCGTTATTTTATTTATTATTTAATTATTGAAGTTATATTTGTATAATACGAAAAATATGAGATGATTGAAACTCACACAGCCATGCCTCCGTTTCTTAACATTTCACTTTAAATGTGGAAAACTTCACTTAAACTTATGTTTTTCAATATTTATAATCAATTATTACTCCGCAATTTTCGCAAGTTAAATTCACAGTAAAAACAGATCAATTTTGAGGATAAAAAATCCTTTCTCTCTTCAGCCCGTTTATTCAACAATCGCAAGGACTCCGTGGATCCGATACCAAAAATTCACACTGCACATTAATATCAATGGTTATTTAAGTGATAAAAACATGATAAATAAGTATGGGGCTGGTTTTAATAGCTAGACTCACCTTAGCTGGATCCCATGCTCCCGTGCCGTGGTTCTCGGTTGGGCCCGGGCGCGGCACTGAGCGCGTATTGATCTGCGCAGCCTCCGAGTCTGGACCACTGCTATAAATAGACCTATCAACTGATAATATGGACGTTAAGGCTTTCATTATATTGATATTTTTATAAAGTAATTAATTAGGGATATTTTGGAATTTATAAATTAAATATATCTAGGATGGCATATAATATAATTGCAGGTACGCATCGCGCAGCCTCCCTTTATTTAATTAGTTCGGCTGCTTAAACGATAGATAATGTCGCTTCTTTTTGTTTTATTTTTGACGTTAGCATGGCGATGGTTTAAATACTCATATGGTATAAATAAATAAATATTAAGGGACAATCATACACAAATCGACCTAGTCCCAAACTAAGCAAAGCTTGTACTATGGGTACTAGACGATGATATCTATCTATACTATTATAAAATCCTAAATTTGTATTGAAAATAAATTTTCTATGGAGGGAGGTCATGATTTCAGGAAAAATCTCGATAGCGTGATGCAGCCGGATAGTTGTTTTGTATGGACACGCTTCGCCGTGCCAACCTGGCGCCATCTGTTTTCAAAAAAACCTTTGTCCTCGCATCACGCCGAAACGGCTGGATAAAAGTTACCAATTTTGGTACAGGAATAGCTGAACATCCAAAGATGGTTATAGGATACTTTTTATTATGATTAATATTTATCTCTGAAAACATAAATTCCATGAAATATTTTCCTTACAATGTGTAACCTTATAATGACAGCGTTTGTGATTTTGAATTTAGAACGACGCGACCCCCGCGTGGCTCTTACGTGTACAAAAACTAAAAAGTATGAATTCGACAATAACACCTCCGCGCGGCCCACCGGTATTAACAATAAGGTTAAGGTTGTTTAAGGTGTTGAGTTACGGAAACCGTGTTAGTTAGATAGGAAAGATGGCGCCAATTATCGACCAACACAGACGAAAATATGAGTGCAATGTTCGTTGTAAATTGTCTCATGCTCAAAAAAAAACATACATTTCTTTAAAAACACAATTTGCGACAATAGGAACTAATGCTCTTTTATTGAATATGCAATTATATTCTTCTGTAGTTTGTAGGTAAGTATTGACCATAAAAAAGGCCGGAGACGCAATAAAGAATGTTAATGAATAAAACAGATTTTTTTATGCTATTTTATAGAGTGTAATTGAAATAAAAGTATTTCAAATCAATTTAAGTAAATTAAATACATTTCTAAATATGTTTTACCAACCAACATTTAGAACATTAGGCGCAAATTTTGGTATCGTTTGTGTTAGGCCTAACGTACTAATAAGGTAGCGAAATGTATAACAAACGATAAATACCTATACGATGTATTTAGCCACAATTTTGCATCTATGTAGTTTTTTATATATAAAATCTATTCAAAGTAATAAATATCAGTCATTCTTTATTTTTAACGGTGTGTTGAGATTTTGTTCTTTTCCGCTAGATGGCGTTGTTACTTTGTCAAAATCTCCATACTAACGGCTGCATCGCGCTGTTAAGATTTTTCCTGAGTTAATAACACCAGCTCCATACATGTTGGAGCTATTGATGGGTCTCGACACCGAGGCCAAGGATTCACGCACGTCGTTGCTTGCCTGTGGCCACGATTCGGCACATTGCACAAGCTAGGGTGTAGCTGTGATGGGTTAACCTGGACTTCCAGAATTACTATCGAAGTTGTTGAATATTGATCGCATACCTAATATAAGCAGCAGTGTATCAGTTATTGAGAGCTGCTGCTCGACAAAGTATGCATTTTGTATGAAAAACAACGATGATTCGAGACAAGACAAAATTATTAAATTTACGATGTAGAAAGGATTTCACCTAGCCGGGATTTGAACCCAGAACCTACTGAAATAATAACCGTGTCATCTCATGCATTTTCCTTTGCTTCCTTATTCATTATAGCACGGATAACAAAACAGTGAGGCCATCACGTATCCGTTCAGTGGTGCTGTCGCCATTATTGACGTACGCTCGATTGAGTTAAGTTGGCACCTATCTTATGGCATTACTTAGGAAATTATTATGACAGGTTATATTATTATATTAGTATTAGTACCATTGTAGACGAAAATAATTTATTGTCATCTTAATAGATGTCATTAATATATGTTCAGGTAGGACTATGAGCTAATTATTTTTCAAGGTGCTTTGAATAGTTATCTACAATAAACAATAAATATTCAAAACGATATATAAACATAAGTCTAGCCTCAATTTAAACTAAACCAAGATGATGTTCACAAGCGTAGCACCGAAGGTGCGGAGCGTTCTAGGGAAGTCGCCCACCCACTAATTTAAGTAGTAACTTAATGCGAGGCCGTAGGCCGAGCTCTACGTAGCACCGAAGGTGCAGAGCGTCCCAGGGATGCCGCTCACACATTTAAGCTTATATTAAGTGTGTGGGCGGCCTCGCATTAAGTTTTTTAAATCTACAATAGACAATAAATATTAAAAACGATCTTTTAAACATACCTAAGTCTTGACTCAATCTTAATTAAACCAAGATGATGTTCACAAGCGAAGCACCGAAGGTGCGGAGCGTTCTAGGGAAGTCGCCCACCCACTAATATAAGTAGTAACTTAATGCGAGGCCGTAGGCCGAGCTCCACGTAGCACCGAAGGTGCAGAGCGTCCCAGGGAAGCCACTCACACACTTCAACTTATATTAAGTAGGTGGACGGCTTCGCATTAAGTTATTTAAATCTACAATAGACATTAAATATTAAAAAAATTTTTTAAACATAAGTCTTGCCTTAATTTTAATTAAACCAAGATCATGTTCACAAGCGTAGCACCGCAGGTGCGGAGCGTCCTAGGGAAGGCGCCTACCCACTAATATAAGTAGTAACTTAATGCGAGGCCGTAGGCCGAGCTTCACATAGCACCGAAGGTGCAGAGCGTCCCAGGAAAGCCGCTCATACATTTTCTTCGGCCTCGCATGACGTTACTTCAACTTATTTAACCTATAGGTATAGGGTAGGTGGGCGGCTTCGCATTAAGTTATTTAAATCTACAATAGACAATAAATATTCAAAACAATTTTTAAACATAAGTCTTGCCTCAATTTTAATTAAACCAAGATCATGTTCACAAGCGTAGCACCGCAGGTGCGGAGCGTCCTAGGGAAGGCGCCCACCCACTAATATAAGTAGTAACTTAATGCGAGGCCGTAGGCCGAGCTTCACATAGCACCGAAGGTGCAGAGCGTCCCAGGAAAGCCGCTCATACATTTTCTTCGGCCTCGCATGACGTTACTTCAACTTATATTAAGTGGGTGGGCGGCTTCTTTGCGACGCTCCGCACCTTAGGTGCTAAGCGGAGCTCGGCCTGCGGCCTCGAATTAAGTTACTTCAACTTATATTAAGTGGGTGGGCGGATTTCTTGGGACGCTCCGCACCTTCGGTGCTACGCGGAGCTCGGCCTTCGGCCTCGCATTAAGTTACTTCAACTTATATTAAGTGGGTGGGCGGCTTCCTTGGGACGCTCCGCACCTACGGTGCTACGCGGAGCTCGGCCTTCGGCCTCGCATTAAGTTACTTCAACTTATATTAAGTGGGTGGCGACTTCTTTGCGACGCTCCGCACCTTCAGTGCTACGCGGAGCTCGGCCTGCGGCCTCGCATTAAGTTACTTCAACTTATATTAAGTGGGTGGGCGGCTTTCTTGGGACGCTCCGCACCTGCGGTGCTACGCGGAGCTCGGCCTGCGGCCTCGCATTAAGTTACTTCAACTTATATTAAGTGGGTGGGCGGCTTCCTTGGGACGCTCCGCACCTACGGTGCTACGTGGAGCTCGGCCTTCGGCCTCGCATTAAGTTACTTCAACTTATATTAAGTGGGTGGCGGCTTCTTTGCGACGCTCCGCACCTTCGGTGCTACGCGGAGCTCGGCCTGCGGCCTCGCATTAAGTTACTTAAACTTATATTAAGTGGGTGGGCGGCTTTCTTGGGACGCTCCGCACCTACGGTGCTACGCGGAGCTCGGCCTGCGGCCTCGCATTAAGTTACTTCAACTTATATTAAGTGGGTGGGCGGCTTCCTTGGGACGCTCCGCACTTACGGTGCTACGCGGAGCTCGGCCTTCGGCCTCGCATTAAGTTACTTCAACTTATATTAAGTGGGTGGCGGCTTCTTTGCGACGCTCCGTACCTTCGGTGCTACGCGGAGCTCGGCCTACGGCCTCGCATTAAGTTACTTCAACTTATATTAAGTGGGTGGGCGGCTTTCTTGGGACGCTCCGCACCTACGGTGCTACGCGGAGCTCGGCCTTCGGCCTCGCATTAAGTTACTTCGATTTATATTAAGTGGGTGGGCGGCTTTCTTGAGACGCTCCCCACCTGCGGTGCTACGCGGAGCTCGGCCTTCGGCCTCGCATTAAGTTACTTCGACTTAAATTAAGTGGGTGGGCGGCTTCCTTAAGACGCTCCGCACCTTCGGTGCTACGCGGAGCTCGGCCTTTGGCCTCGCAATAAGTGTAGTAAACGTATGATATTGTGTTTACGCGTGCGAAGCCGCGGGCAAAAGCTAGTACATAATATATAAATACATATATAGATAACATCCATAACCCAAGAACAAATATTTGCCCCGGCCGGGATTCGAACCCGGGACCGCCGACTCAGTAGGCAGGTAGACAAACCGAGCCAAACGCGACGGTATAATAGATATATTTTGTTTTGTATCTATCATTTATTTCAACGTCACGAGCGACGATACAATATTGAATTTTGTTTTGGCACAAAGAGAAACACTAAGACACAATACACATCACGGGAAAATGACTCAAATATTCATATTATGAAAATATGAGTTCCTCAGTAAGATTGATGGTCGTTTATGAACCGGGTATTTATGGACGTAAACGGCATTAAAAGGTCTTATTCCTTTTAAAATTTATTAATTTATTATTCATATTATGACAAATAAATTGATAATTTAAACGAACTTTTTGAAGTGAATAATACTGTTTCTGAATTCTAGATAGTAACATAGCTATTTCTTACTTTCATTGCGTGCAGTCGAAAATAAGTTTAAATAACCAGTTTTCTGCGTGTATTTTGTCAATTTCGAGTCGTTTTTGAAACAAAAATTATCAATTAAGAATTCAAACTGTAGGTTTCAAAATATATACGAATAAATCACAATAGTTCTAAATGTTCCCTGTTCTAAATAGTAACATTGATTATGTGTTAATAAACATGTTTGATCATAGAGAAAAATGTCTAAAACAATCAGCATTTTTGAACGGATAAGGAGCCTTAAAACAAATAAAAGAGAAGGTAAACGTCACGTCAAATAGGGAACTCAAGGAAGTGGCAATGGACAGAGTTAGATGGAGACAACTACATATTTCATCAGCTACACCGACAAGTGTTTGACTCTTAAATTTATGATGAAAACAAATGGCAGAAAACAGTATGTTACAAGTGATTTAGCCGTAGCCGGTACAAAAACACTGGCTCATGCATTATAGTACCGGGGCAATCCGCCGAATCCTGCGCCAGATCAGACGACGTAACGGAGCCACGCTGTTACGTCGCCTAAATCAAACTAGATTTGAGTTCTATTTTGTAATGTAATTTTGTAGTTCACAGTGCCGAGTGGTTTAATTACTGTAATGATGTGTAACTAATTTAAATAAATAAAAAATAAATAAATTATTAACCCTCGACGAAAAAGAGGGGTGTTATAAGTTTAACATGTGTATCTGTGTATTTGTGTGTCAGTGCTGTTTTTTTTTAGATCGAAAGACTTGTCCGTCGCGATCGTTCTTAGCTATGTTTGGTGGAAATAAGACTAGAAGACAAAGTAGTTTCTAAGATTCTAGCTTTAATTGGAACACTCGACAAGATCTCAGCCAATATTGAAGCTAAGAATTCCAAATTTTGTAGTTGTTATGTTTAGTTTTAGCGGCATTTCCTATATCACTAATTGAATGAGGGTCTCATGATGACTTGTGTCGGGGATGTTTTAAATTTTTCATTTAGGTTATAAACTACTTACTGTAGAACTCGCGTTTTTTTTCTTCAAAATAACTCAGTATTTTTTTAATTCTAAACCTCCATTTATCTCCACCATTTATTTTTTTTTAAGAAACGACAAATAATTATTGAATTTGCTCACAATACCCGGCTTGTAGGCGAGAAATCGCTACAAACGGGTTTCCGAACATACGAAAGATTCTTTGGCCAACCTGAAACGACGCTTCGCTGGCTCGGCTAATTAGGCCCGGCTCATTTATTTCGTTCGAAGCAATCACACAGAAACTGAATGCACAAAGGCTTTTGGCCAACTACGTACATATAGTTAATGTACCGCCATGTACGTCCGGCGCAGTATGTCAATTAAATACGTAGAGGAAGATAACGCAAAATCAATATTCGTGTTTCCGAATCCATTTCCAATATTTGTAATGCCTGTATAAGATTGGCTCCATTAAGAGGTGACATTCGGTGTCTTTGATGACATCTATACTATTATCAAATTGTAGATTTGTATTGAAAATTAGTTTTCTATGGAGAGAAGCCATGATTTCAGGCAAAATTGTATGAGCGCGCGGCGCCATGCCAACCTGGCTAGTGTATAGGTACTAGGGAATGCAAACGGTAAACCGATTTGTATTAAAACTCGCAGTTACGGTTAAAAATAGAGTTTTTCCAACACAAAACAAAAACCGATTGCATTTCCTACGTTATGTACGCCGCTGCTGCTAATTACGGCCCAGCCACGACTTCAGTCGTAGCGGCGAGCAGCAGCGGTGCGCGGGATCTCTCGCTCAACCGCTCGCCGCGAAAATCGTGGCCATCCATGTCCATTACAACGGACGAATAGGGAATGATAAAGCAAAATCAATATTCGCGCTCCCGATATTTGTAATTGCTGCGTGATACATCCTCCCTCCCTGCCCTTTGTTCTGGGTTCATTCAGCGTTGTGTAATTATTTTTTCAATAGGTACTTTCTCGTTAGGTATCCCTTGTTACACCGTTTTTATGAACGTTTTTCTCAATTTTGAATATGCGTGATTGAAATTCCATACCTAAAGGGTTAAAAGCGGGACCCTATTACTGTCCATCTCGTCTCTCTGTCTGTCTGTCCTGTCTGTCACCAGGCTGTATTTCATGAACCGTGATAGCTAGAGAGTTGAAAGTTTCATAGTTGATGTATTCCTGTTGCCGCTATAACAAAAAATACTAAAAACAGAATAAGCTAAATATTTAAGAGGGGCTCCCATACAACAAAGGTGATCGGCTGCGTTAACTTTGCATCTTATGATTCATTATGTATCGGGCGCCATACATAACAGGTGCAAACTTAACTTAACCCGGCTAGTTAGGATGGGAAGTGTTTGTACGGAACCCTCGGTGCAAGAGTCCGACTCGCACTTGGCCGGTTTTTTACATATTCGCACATTATTGTTTTTGATAAACACATATTTTATAATAATTTTAATAGCAAGGTACCTAGTAAAAAAATGTTCAACGAGGAACTGGGTCAAAATGAACTTGCTAAACGTGATTTATAAAGAACCCGCCGAGCAAACGAAAGCCGTAATCAAATAAATTGAATTTGGTGCGGCATAATAAGTCTCACTCAAAGCAGAAAGTCCGCAACGGGAAAAATCAAGGTAATTTCTGTGACTAAGGGGAGGTTTCTAGAAGAACCCCGCCCTGCAGGCCTGCGACGGTTGCTTTATCGCACGATAAATAACTGACACAGCATCCGTCACGTTTTGTCAAAACGCGAGTGTGAGTGACAGATGCTTTATCACTTATTTATCTCGTGATAAACGCAAACATCATAGGCTCCCGATAACATGAAATGAAATGCGGTAACTTGTTTTTCAGTATCAACTAGAACGGGAGAATCACGTCCACTGCTGGTCAAAGGCCTCCCAAAGTTCTCCACAATGATCGGTCGTGCGCCCCCTCGTCCAATTGCTTCCCGCTATCCCAACCAGGTCATTGGTCTACCTTGTTGGGGGCGGGTGTTGCCCCGCGCGAGAATGGGAGAATAATAAACTGATTCTTTGTTTATGTTAACAGGGTATGGGATAATGGGAACTTATTGAAAATATGGAAACCAAGTGATATACACAATGATTTTTAATCGGTGCACTGTGGTGATCAGGTACCAACTTTTCTAATTTAGTAGGTAATTGACGGCGGTTACGTTGAAGTCGGTGTTTTCATGAAAACATTTTTTTTATTTTTCTATGATATTTTTTATTTTGCAACCAATTTTATCTTAAATTCCTTGTTACCCTACTAATCTATATGTATCCTGTGAGTTTACAACCTCTTTAATAATTTAATGGCAATGATAATTTATGAGTAATAAAATAACGTTAAATTTCCCGCCAAAGCGATGGCACTTGATATAGGCATCGTATTTCAAAAAATTATGTAGGATGACCACGTATCTAGTGGTTAGTATTTTTAATTATTTTCTAACTTTTAATTAAACAGTGAGGTGACTGCGTGAGACCTTGCCTATTAAGTTGAATTTTAGCTGGATATTAATATTTTTTCTACTCCTGATCACCGATTAAGAATCATCGTGTATATAACTAATTATTACATAGAATAAATACTGATCAAAATGACAAAATGCAGACCATTGCTGCCATTCGGCTAACCATTGACAACATTTCAAATTTCAAGTTTAAACTATTTCATTTCTTTATCATCACATTTTTCATTTTCATTACTTTATCATCACAGAATTATATGGACTAGTTTTGGATATCCATACTTAATATTATAAATGCGAAAGTGTATCTGTCTGTCTGTCTGTTACCTCTTCACGCTTAAACCGCTGAATCGATTTTGATGAAATTTGGCATGGAGATAGTTTAAGATCCGAGGAAGGACATAGGATAGTTTTCATCCTGGAAATTATCCCTAAAAAGATTGAAAAGTGAATACGTAATTCATGATGACATATTGATGACCCTGTAGGAAATGTAATGATTAGACCCAAAGCACAATTGCTCTTACATTTGCTTAGGCGCTTTTAATAATCCCTTTTATTAATTAAGGTGATTAGGTGGATATCTATCGTGTTGTACGAGGTTGCTTCCATACTTCCAAGTTCCACGCGGACGTAGTCGCGGGCAAAAGCTAGTATTAAATATAAGGTGAAACTAGCGTCGTCTAAGAATCACAACCTACAAAAAGCACTGTGGTACTACTCCCATACCTACTAAATCCGTCAAGCTGAAACTCATCCGTCTTAGTACGTAATAGTCCGCCTGCATGATTTTCTGCGCTGTTACCAATTAAGTATACCTACTTGTCGCCTACACTCTTTTAGAACGAGGAACTTTTCAAATGGATTTTTAATCATAAATTGGGATATTTTCGAAAATGTAAAAATATGCTAATATTTAATTTTTTATCCTTTATTTGATTATATCGGAGGAAGGCCCTGGTTAAAAAAATATATACAGCATTATTTGCATTTATTACCTTGTTTAAGCCATTTTCAGAGTTACTTAGTTGTGTCTGAGGTTACATCTCATTACTGTAACCGTTTACATACGCTTCATACGAAGTAATCAGACGCAGTCACAGATCCGGAAAATTGCTAGCTTCGCCCTTTATAGAAAGTCGGACCATCGGGTTCTTTGTTATGTTTATAGCTGACTAGAGTGGCTGGCTCTATCTTTTCTGTTTTAATATCCTGACATGATGTGGTTGGACCCTGGGATAGTGTTGGAATAAACAGCTTACATGCTTACATATTAAAAGGTATGTATCGATTTGGAATTAAAAGTTACCTAACTATTAACTAATTAAATAAAAAAATAATAATAATGGAAAGAAAGAAAGAAGATTTTTGCCTCCGCCGATGACGCCCGCGTCTAGCCGCGCAGACAGGGCGATCGGCTCTCCTTATGATGATTCGCGAACCGATTCGAAACATGTCAAGCGATGTTCGACTTCTACCCGTTTTATATGTGCTTTAATATATGTCTCTGTTTTGTTTTTGTTTACATTCAATGACTGAATTAATTTTAACATGGTATTCATTGACTTTTAACGTCAGTGACCAGAGGATAAGGAGTCAGCAAAAGGAACACAGTAAAGGAAGTTCCACTAAGCATACACAACATGGCGAGGATTCAAAAGTAACCTATCGGGCTATACCTACAATCAAAAAACATATCCTTCCTTATGATGTAAGGGGAAGTCCCCTAACGCCGGACGGCACCTAACGCCGGACACTCGAACTATCTCGGCAACTAGCAACGCGAGCGAATCAAGGACAAGTGGATGGGGTCCCCGCGACCCTTCCACTTGCCGAGTTGCCGTTGCCGAGCTTCCAGTTGCCGAGATAGTTCGAGTGTCCGGCATTAGGGGACTTCCCCCTAGTGCAGTCGGGTGAAAAAAAAAACTAGCTAAATACGAGCCCTGTAAACATATTTAATATAATTTCCGCTTGAACAATAAACAGGATCCGCATTGTGTCGTGACCTTTACGGTGTCAAATGCCAACCGTGCACGTGCAGATTGAGTTCCAAGTTTATGTGTTCCATCTGGAACATTCTCCAATTCACGACAAAAGCGTTCCTCGCGCCTACTACCTACAGTAATTCCTAGTAAATGTCTATGCATTCAATATTTCTAGTGTTATAAATAAGCATCCGTAAATAGTTCGTGAGTTCCAGCTAACTCGAATAAGTATTTAGCCAAGCTCATTACCTACGGGCGTGAGCTTTAATGTGGCTAGCAAAGCCAAACTTACTTTTAAATACTTTTACTTGCCATATTTTCTAAATTGTAAATGTCAGAAAATATGGCAGAATTCAAAAAGAAGTTATTTAATTTCTTGACAGAAAAAGCGTACTTACCTACTATAAAATAAGTGATTTTTTTGTTAGACAATAATTAATGGAGCACAACTTCTTCAACAATATTTGTATGCCTAACGGCGCAGCATAGTGGATCTAAAATAAAATTGTTACACCTGTGTTATGTATACATGCACCTATGTTGTACGACGCGGTTGGCTCAGTTTGTAAGCACTTGCCTATTGAGCCGGCGGTCCCGGGTTCAAATCCTGGCCAGGGCAAATATTTGTGTGATGAACTCGAATATTTGTGCTTGGGTCATAGTTGTTCTATGTATTTAAGTATATATTTATCTATATAAGTATGTATATCGTCGTCTAGTACCCATAACACAAGCCTTCTTGAGCTTAATTTGGGACAAGATCGGTTTGTGTGAGGTTGTCTGATATTTATTTATTATTTATTTTGTTGAACAAATAAACGATTTGTATTTGTATTTAAATTCCCGATGACAAGCAGCACAGTAAAGCTCACTGGAGTTATTGTAGGTGTAATTGTAGTTAGGAGAATATTTGTACCTGGGTCATTGGTGTTATTCTTAGTTTGTATTTAATTATGTAAGTATCTATATAAGAATGTTCATCGTCGTCTAGTGCCCATAACACACGCCTACTAGAGCTTTCTGTGGGGCTCTAGATCGATTTGTGTGAGTTTGTCCGATATTTACATTATACATATTATATATATATAATATTATATATATTATTGTATATTACGTTTACGTTTTCAGCGCTCTGTAGGTAAGTATGTCGAAAAAACAATCATTTCTGTTTCTATTCTTAGAGCACTCTTATTTCCCATAAGGACATTTGCTCCCAATACAGAATAGAATCGTTGATATCTTCAACATTAAATGGTGTAGGTAAGTTGTGTAAAATTAGCTTAATTTTTTAATTAACCTTTTGAGTGCCCAGACTGCTGGGTTCTGGACCGAAACCGTACCTACCTACTGTAAAATTACTGCCAAAGACATCGTAGCATCTGTGCGCGTTGCACCGTTCTCCATTAAAGTAATGCCGCCTATAACGCTTAAATGGTGTAAGCATATCTCCGAACGTAGGTGCAATGTTGTCTTAACAGTATAAGTGCACGTGTAGCTATCGATCGCATAAGAAATGACATCACCTATTTCTGTCGTTTACCAAGATAAAACATTCACTGCGTAGGTCCGTGGGCAAGATACCTAGTAAAATAGATGTTAAATAAAATGACAAGAACTAAACGGCACGTGTAACTTTTAATGCCAAGTCGATACCTTTTAAACGTCAAGTTACGTACGGAACTTTATAGATGCTTTTACATCGAGTATAAATAGGATAGAAGCTCCAGGACTGCCGAGTGGGATATTAAACTGACTATATCGAATTTCCGTCCAATTTGTGTCGACACTTTGGTGAATAACATGACAGTGTCTGTGGTGTGCCAATTTTTATAGGTGCACTTTGGCACCTTTGTTCAGTTTTGACTTAAGGTGACATCGGTTTTAGCTAGTTACTTCTATTTAGGTTAAGTTAATTTCTGTTATTTTTTACTTGTTTTTCGTTACTTAAGGTCGGGAAAAATAGTATATTGTTTTAAAAATTACACCAATATGGGAGAGGGCTTGCAATTCCGGATTTGGTTACTAGCCAATTTTTGGCTAACATAAAAAATGCCGTAATTTCCCGTACTGCCCATACTTAACCAATTCCGGAATTTCAAGCCCTAATGGGAAAGAAAGAAAGAAAGAAAGAAATACATTTATTCGTGACTTGCAACAAAACATAATTACTTAAATGGTGTGACAGAAATAAGAACATAAAATAAAACAATAAGTAACTATATTTTTATGGCTGTGCCACGAAAAGGTCCCACCTCAGCAAGATGCTAGCTCGAGAGCCAGCGCTGATCTTCCGGTGGGACCATAGGTGGCGCCACGGAGAGCCGCACGCACGAACGCTAATCGCACTTAGGATGCGTGAACCCGAACGAAATTTTGGTTAAATGTTAAGTATTATTAGCATTTTCTATATCACTTACTAAATGAAGGTCTCATGATGACCAGCTGGTTGTTAATGGATTTCAGTCAATATTGAAGCCAAGGATTCCAAAGTTTTAGTTACTTAAATGTTAAGTATTATTTGCATTTTCTATATCACTTACTAAATTACGGTCTCATGATGACCAGGTAGTTGTTAATGGATGTCAGCCAATATTGAAGCCAATAATTCCAAATGTTGGATAAATGTTAAGTTTTATTAGCATTTTCCATATCACTCACTGACTGAAGATCTCATGATAACCATCCAGTTGTGAAAGGATCTAAGCCAAGAATTTCAAATGTTGGTTAAATGTTAAGTTTTATTACATATTAGCGTTACAATCAACAATTTAATAGAATTTTGACAATACAATAATTGGGTACCTTGGAGCTGAAGATGGCCGTAGGAACACCTAAACAGCACAGGATAAACCCATGGTGTTTGGGCTCGTCTGACTGTTATTGATGAACAATTAACGTTTGTACGGTCGATAATAAAACCGAGTCTCAGAAAATCACAGTACTGGGTTACTGTTTCTAAGTTTCGCAATTCTGCTAAGCTGAATTGTCATTAGGACTATTGAACAGGTTCCTTTGATTGAGGTCACAAATAGCAACACCCTGCAACATTTTAACGCGACTAAAGGACACGTAAGCTTTAGCAAAAAGTACTCTTGCCTAAGTGAATAAAGTGAATAACAGCTTTTTAGGATTCTGTAGTCAACAAGGAACCCTTAGAGTTTCACCATGTCCGTCCATCCGTCTGTCCGCAGCTTAGCTCAGAGACATATTGGTAGAATAAAATTTTAAAACATTTTAATGTGTACCTACCTTCCCTACACGTAAAAAAGTGGGGATGTCATTTTTTTATCGGTTTATCCCAAAGTGTGGGGTAAAGATGATTTTTAGGTATTTCAAAACTAAGTCAAGTTACCTAGCACCAACTGCAATTTTAATGTAGCTAAGTAAGCCACCCGCTATATTTGGATCCTGTAGAATAGAAACCTGGTTCTGTTTTAGGTCATAAGTAGCAGGTTCTTTCGACTCATCCAGTGCATTTAAAGTATATATTTCGATTGTCTTGGCTAATAACTTCCCCATTTTGTCATTAGAAGCGTTAACTAGATTGATTTTAACGATTTTTTCCCAGAATATTGCTTAAGGCTATTAAAATTAAATATATCCCAATTTCAATCTTAGAGAAGACGGCTTTCGTTACCACTGGCTTGGGATTTTGTTGTACCTACATATAGTTAAGGATCAAGCTCGACGAAAGACTGGAAACCCTGGACTTTAAACGGTGTAAAACAAAAATAGTGTTAAAAGAAGAAAATTACGGGAAAAAACTTCTGTTTGTTTAAAAAATATGAAATAAAATAAAATTTAAAATTTAAAAAACCCCCGACATGACAACCTATAAAAAGAAAGAAATAAAATCTACGAAATGTGCCTTTACAATGAACAGTAGAAAAAGAATCCAAGCATCGTTGCGTCGGGGGACCGATAAGTAATTTTTTTTTTTTTTTTTTTTTCATTTATTTGGGTAAACAAACAGTCATCACAATTGAGTTATACCTAAGCGTTTTAAAACAGTTTTTAAATATATGTGTGACCAACACCGTTCACCACTTATTAATATAACAATTTAATCGTTCTTAGCGATCGACGACCAGTGTGCACTACACAAGAGCACACACAATATAAACATAATATATATATGCACATAAATGAAATGCAATGTACTGAAAATCGTAAGTGGGAAGCCCAAAATGCATACTTGCAAATTTTTTTTGAAAAATATATTTCGTTTCATTTAGGTAAGTACTTAGCGGTCCCCCGAACGCAACGAAGCTTGGAATCTTTTTCTACTGTTCATTGTAAAGGCACATTTCGTAGATTTTATTTCTTTCTTTTTATAGGTTGTCATGTCAGGGGTTTTTAAATTTTAAATTTTATTTTATTAATTGCGATCTTATAATAGAGAGGATGAAACTCTTCTGAAATACACTCTTTGTTAAACTAAGCAGTAAATAAAGAACTTTTTTCTTTGGCAACTGTTGTCAACAACGTAACAAAATGTCTTTTGGTGGAAAATTTCAAAGATGACGTGACAGAAAAAGCGCTGTCAGTGTCACGCATGTGTCACGTCAGTGCAAGAGGCATGCATACCTAACCTAAACCAAAAATGCGAAGTTTGCGTCGTGAGCGCAGCCGTAAAATAAGACATAAATAATAACATTATATACACGGACAAGAAATAAGAAAGACTATAAAATACCAGAATGACAATTCAAGAACAAAATACAATTAAACATACTGAATGAAGTGAACTCAACTATACTTAAGTACTACAGTACGGTTATTAACAAACGGAATATGGATAAAAACAAAAATGGATAAAAACAAAAATGACGCCAACTCACAAATGGGACATAAAACTCAGGTACTTATGTTATTAAAATAGAAATTTTACACATAAAAAAATAGCAAATAAGGTAGGTACTACCATTAAAAACAGCTCGTATCTAGTCTCAAAGTTCCTTGTTTTAGTTGATGTTCAAAAATAAATTTCGTAAGCTTAAGTTTAAAATTAGTGTAATTTTGCAGGTTCCTTATTGGCGGAGGGATGTTATTCCAACACTTAGTGGCGACATATCAAAACTACCTTTGAAAGCAGCTGAAGCGTGTTGCGGAGTCATAAGCTGCAAGCTACATTGGCGGGTTCCACGAGTTCTGTGGCTGGAGAACCATGACAACTTCTCATACAGATATGATGGCGCTTTATGCTGTATCACTCCAAAGAGTAAACATGCCAAGTGGAGTTTACGACGGTGTTGCATTTTAATAATATTGTGATCATTCAGAAATGGTGTGACATGGGCCCTCAATGGGATATTAAAACAGTAACGAGAGCAGGCATTTTGGACACGCTGGATGAGCCTCTTTGTCTTTGCAAGAAGACGTGGACCAATCACTGTATCCATATAGTTTAATTTAGATAAAACAAGTGATTCAACCAGTTGGACACGTAACCTTTCACTTATAAAAGGCCTAATTTTGTATAATATTTTAAGTTTATAGAAGCAACTTCTAACAGTGCTTGCCACATGCTTCTCAAATCTTAGATCACAGTCCATTATGAGACCTAGGTTTCGAGCTTCATATACCCGCTCTATAGGTTCATCCATCATTTTTATTTCATAGGATGAACTGAGACTGTTCAACATATGGGGACAAAAACCTTCAAGTCGTTTTGGCGGGGAAATCAATTTAAGCACATTATGTAAAACAAAAACTTGTGACTTTTGTTTCTAATATCGAATAAAATTACGAAAACTAAACGGCATGGGTAACTTTTAAATCCATATCGATATATTTCAAATGTTTAATGGCAACGTATACGGAACTTACTGCTGTTACATCAAGTAAATACGATAAAACCCGTGACCTCCGCTATTTCGCGAAGTGGCTTCCACAAGTGGGATATCAAGCTGGATATATTGAATTTCCTATTCTTTCATCCAATTTATGTTGACACTTTGCCGAATATCATGACGGTGTCGGCGGTGTGCCAATTTTTATTGTGGAACTTTGGCACCTTAGAATAAATACGCCTAGAAACCTAGATAGCGCTTGAAAGCGAAGCCAGTTTTGGTTAGCCCCGGACTAAGTATCGTCCGTGTGCGTATCTGTCACAACGTCAAGCTCACAAGCAACCACGTCTCTATGATTGGTTCGTAGACACGCACACAAAAAATCAAAAGCGGCTTCATCTTTTCAAATCTGTTGTATGAAGAGTCTCGTTCTAGGCTTACTTATTCTAACAATAAGTTTGGCACCTGTCCGTTATTAGCTATAGTCGTGCAAAATAGGAAATTGTTTTCATAACTTACAATGCAAAGGGATGAAAAAGGTCATAACAGTGCCGTACCGTATAAAGTTGGTTTTATGTAACGTGCCCGAAGTATTTGAGGATTCGTATTGCAGTGAGATTCGGTGGTTAGTGTGGACGAGACCTTAGCAAATGACGGAGTGAGTGTTGTGTGCTACCCGACAATTGACATTGTGTGTGATGATGAGGGTAGATTCTTGCCTGTGTCGGTGACGCCAGCAGTGATCTCCTGATTATGAATCGCGTACCGATTCGAAACATGTCGAGCGAAATTTGACTTCTACGACGTCAGTACACCCGTATTATAAGTATTTTAAGTTAATCATGTTTCAGTTAATCATGTACTAATATAATATTTTTTCAGTTAATCATTTTTCAGTTAATCATTTTTTTTCAGTTAATCATGTACTAATATAATATTTAATAAGTCTTGTTGTGTTACTAACTTAATATGGATCGTTCAGGTCTGAAATAAACGATTTTTATTTTATTTATTTATTATTTAATATGTCTGAGACTGACGGTGGTTTTCTATTTTTGAAAATGTTTGTACCTACATTTCCCGTCGAATTTCTATCAGTCATTACTTAGTCTTATGACTATGGAAAGTGAACAGGCGTCTTAAGAAAAGCCTCCATTTTAATATTAAGATCCGGTAAGTAAATACCTAAGCAATTTGAATAAAAATGCAAATCTGCGCTCCACTCAGATTGCCCGCTTCTCGCTCCAACCTTTCACATCCCGCATTCATATTTCGACGCCTACAAAAGATTGTGAGCAATGTGAGCCGAGCGGCACTATTGCTCGTATTAATTTTGCAGGCGCTTTGCGGATGAAACGTGATGGTGTTACAAACATTTACATCGTTCATGTAAATATCCAAATAGGGAGCGCGGTTTTCATGAATATATCATTCAAAGGTTTCATTTGTGTCTAGTCATCATTTGTACAACATTGCGTGCTTAAACACGCAGTGAGTTATAAATATTATAAAAATAACAATTTGTTATGAAATAAACAAGACTTGAAAAAGTTCACATTTCTTAATCGATTCTCATTAAATTTTGTGAGTAGCTTGTATAAGCTAAGCTTTTTTTAAATTTTAGCGTTTTGAAACAAACTCGCGAGGTCTAGTGCTCACAAAGCCACTAGTAATGTAGGTTTGTACTGTTTGTAGCCTAAATCTTAATCCCAGTTGTCTGTAGTGTAGGTAAGGGATTCAATTCAATTTTTGTTGTTTAAGGGATATTTTATTCTCAAGAAAGTGTGACTTGACTGATACCGTTTTTTTTATGCGTAGCACATAAATTTATAGACGTTAATTTCTCTAGAAATATACAGCATGTAACATGATAACCCTGCTACATGTACACACGCTGGCTCGCTTTGCAAATTTCCAATATTGTTGCGTTATTCCCGAACCGGAAGCTCGTACCTGACAGCACAATGGCGCCTTCCGGCACAGCGCCGCACAAAGCCTGCCCGGATGAATCCCATTATACCGGGTAATACTGAAAGTTCGCACTTCCAGCCCGCCTAGCGCACCGTCACTCTCTCACATTACTGTATAGATAAAGATAGGTAATATATCTCGCACGAGAAAGAGTTACATCCCGCGGCTTCGCCCGAGCGGAGAGTGAGTTCTTAATACATTAGGAATACTTTGAAACTTATGATGCAACATCATCCCGGGACATAACAAGCATCCCTCGAAGCCTTCTAATCGTGGCAACCGCTCGAGTCTTTAATCATATTTTAATCGGTGGTGTCAGGAGAGACCTCATTCCGACGCTAATTGAAAAAGTTACCCTAATATCTGGCTGACAATGACAAAATACTTTATTATAGCTTGCAAGTACTTACATATTGTATTAAGCGGTATACACTTCCGTGAAATTATCAGGAACGGTCCGACATGTTGCAAACTCGTATGGAGCTCTTCATCGGGGACTTCTACCCGTACAGCGGCGCGGTAACTCCGTCACTTCGTTTTTTTATTAAATACTTTACTTACATAAATTCCTTCGCATTACGATAAATTTACATAAAATGGGATGACTTTAAATTCGTTAAAATACAAACATGCAAAGATTGCGAAGCAATAACTTTGAAAAAACACCATACTTTATTTGACATGATCTGTGTAAATTATAAATTTATAGTTATTAAGAGTCGCTAGTAAAGAGAACTCGATTCGAAAAAAAGTACCAATTATAGGTATGTAATGATAGTCAAATTATGTGTTCCCTTCGCCTTCTGCAGCACCTACTATACATATACATATTAAGTTAAAATTTTCATTAATTTCACTATCCAAAGGTTGTTTGGAAGAGATTCCTTTTTAGCGATAAAAACCGCCTGTATCTACCGCTATTTAAAAATTGAATTTGTTGTGTTTCCTTTTGTAAAGTTTTATTGGTGTGCAATATTGTAGGTATTGGTAGGTAGGTATGTCATTTTGTTCACCATTATTTCGTGTAACGGTAAGTTAGAGAAGGTATAGCATGTTCTGAAACGCGTCGCCGACATATGTTGTGTACACTGAGGGCTGCGGTGAAGTGTTCGACCCAAACTTATACGGGAGGCCGGTCCGCGGCGCAAGACATCGGGGAACATCGGGTATTTACTATTAATAATGTCACGTAGAGTTGTGCCGTGTTCGAGAGCGTTTGCCGATTTGTATGGGGTAACATTTCTTCTTTTTTCTTCTTCGCATCATGCGTGAATAATAATACTATTAATATACGCATGTTGAATACAGGCATGAAGAAAAAAAAATTTTTGAGGATGTCAATCGTTTCAATTTTTTGGGATTTATTGGGATCAAATGTCTATATGGGACTAACTACACTTAGACTGCTCTAAAAGTCAGAAATGACCGTCAAAGTTCAACATTCCTAATGGAGCGCCAAAAGACACTCAATACAAATGGCCAGATCGTGACGTCATTATATGTATGGGTACCAATATTTTGTAGGGATCGATAAGTAATTTTATCGCGGCGTGTGGTGATTCCGGCGACTGTAGCGTCGTATAAGCCGGCGCGAATAAATATGAAAGCACGCCGATGTGCGTTAAAAAAGTGGAATGCGTAGCCAAGCACTCAGGTGCGCACCGGCGCAGTCGCAGCGCGTGGCTAACTTTAAAAGTTAATTAAAAAATACATGATGTTTATTGACGTTACAAAAAAAGGACAAATGGCGGACTTAATGCCACGAGGCTTTCCCTACCACTCATTCAGCATTTGTTACTTCCGCTGAAGTTAGTCACTCGGCCCACTTCGCACGCCAGCCGCACATAATTATAAAAAGTTGCCACGCGCCGGCAGGGGGCGCTCGCGTCGGCCAATTGAGTTGCCGAAGGCGAGATTAACGTTTAGCACGTTACAGTACCCTTACCACGAGTTAACGTGACCGTGCTCGCAGGCGACAGCGTAATAAACTATTTATATATCCCTTTCCTTTCCTCTGGCGGCCGCCATTTTGCACATTTCTTCGTATCTGGCAAGCTCCCGCTGCTGCCAGACAAAAAATGCCTCGTCTAGCAGTCTCCCGCCGGGACAATGTTTAGGCTACTCTTTGACGTGATTTTTTTTAAAGTTCCTAAAACTGATTCGCTGCGGGAATTTGCCACGCGAAGAGATATGGAGAATAAGCACGCTTTGTAGAACTACAATTCTTCAACCAAACTTTGACAACGGTAACGGTAAACCGACCGAAACGTCAGGGAGGGCTCAAATAATTAATATACGCGATATAATCCGCTTATATTGTTTTGTTTAAATGTGTGACAGCCGATGAAAATATTAAAATGCTCCACACAAATCGTTTTCGCACACGTTAGCGATGGATTACTGTCACTAACACTAAACTCATGGTAAGGGTAAGTGTACTCGAATTGGCACAAGTCGCGGTTATTTTCAGGATCTTACAGGCTTCGTGAACACGCTTGCATAGCTTGTATACACAGATACAAACCGGCAGAAAAGATACGAAAACAAGCCCCAGAAACTTTGCATATGAGGTGATTACAAGTCTTCCGGTTCGTGACTTAAGATGGCCGCATGCGTTTAAGTTTTGTTGTTCGTTATTTATTCATTTTTGTTATTCAATGTGTAGTATTGATAGCGTATTGTGCAGTGATCTAACGTATGAGTGAATAGCTAATGAAGAATTCAACTTGAAGCGTTCATAGCCCTTCCTGGGTCAAGGCCCGATAGTCCGCGTGGTTTTTTGTAAATCGCTATCACTTTACAAAAAGCAAAACCTCACCGAACAACGGCATGCTCTACGAGCAAACTCGAAATTGGCGAAATCATCATTAACTTTGATGGAAGCCATATTTTAAAATTAGAATAGTAGATTAGGAGGTGATTACAAACTAGAATTTGCCCGCAAAATCCGTCAGTGAAAAGAAATGTCATAATCCTCTTTTTTGCTTCTCCGTAGTCGGGTAAAAGTATCATGTGATAATAATGGTAGGTAGGTACATACAGACATTGCAGTATTATTTTTTTTATATTGACGCAGGAAGTTTTCAAAAACCTGTGATCGTTCCCAAGATGCGTCATTGTCAGTTCAAAAAATAAAAGTCGTTCGTCCGGTGATAAAAAGAAAAGATAATAGATAAAAAACTAGAGGCTAGAAAAGATATTCTAGCCTCTAGTTTTTTATTTATATAATTTTTTATGTGTTGACGATCCTTTTTAGGATTTTTCTATTATTTCTATAATGTTGTTTCTTTTATTTTTTTATTTTAATTTTAGTATAAGTTTATCAATAAATTGCTCTGCTCTCTGTAACCAAAGCTGTAACTGACGATTCGAAAGTGCTTATAGCTATAGGCCTACTTGAATAAAGAATATTTTGACTTTGACTTTGACTAAGAGCTTGTATGAATTCAGGTTATGTTGCTATTACATATGATTATACTCGTAATCTGGATTCCTCTTCTATAGAAGAGGGAACGTTCTTTACTGGAACCTAAATCTGACAATGACCCGGATACGAAACGTATCCAAAATTGTGAAACTTAACAAGGAAAAGTGTCAGCAATTGGCATTTTGTCGTGTAAAGACAAAAGACACGTGACATACACGCGTCGAAGTTAAAATATCTTGGCACACCTCGATCTGCCGCGCCGTTCAATATTGACTGTGCTATGACAGGCTATTCCGTAGATGAAGAAAACAATCGACAAACTCAACGCCTGTCGCGTTCGGATCACGTGCTAGCTCCGTCCAGTCTTTATCACACTGCATCGAAAGAAAAAAGACACAATACATGTAGAGATTAATAGTTGTTCGTTGGTATTTTCAACGCATTAATTTTATAATGGCTCTACATGAATGAGTAAGTAGTTCGCGACATGTTTTCAATAAAATAATGTCAAGGTACAGGGAAAATATGAGTTCATAGTATAACCATAATACCAGATGTAAAACCCGCGATTGCATAAGTCCGTCCGTTTCTTGAAAACGTTACAAAACTATGGAGAGGGACGGTGCGGTAAAGGTTTCATAATTTTGGAGGCATATCCTCTGAATAACGTGAACATTGACAAAGCAATCATATAAGATGGATCCGGCTTGGAATTAAAGAAGTATGTGTATTTGTAATATAGAGGGTGAGTCATCAGTCAATCGGAAAATAGACAGCTGATCGAAGGGTATAGACCAAATCCAAGTTAGGGTTGTCCATCTAATCATGTACCTGAAACTATTGCAAGGTCAAGGTCCATTAAATATGGATAGCCAAACTTTATTAATTACTACTTTACTAGCTGCATCGCGCGGTGTTACCCGCTCATCCCACGGGAACACTAAATTTTTTCGCAATAAAAAGTAGAGCCTATGTGTTAATCCAGGGTGTCAGCTACTTTGATACCAAAATTAGTCCTGCCGTTTTAGCGTGAAGAAGTAACAAACATACACATAAACCCACTCACAAACTTTCGCCTTTATAATATTAGTGTGATTGTACATGTTTTAATAATTCGGATCATTATGTCATAAAATTAAATATTATAAACATGCGACCCACCCCGGCTTCGCTCGGGTGCAATGCTGATAAATTATGCATGTATATTATAAACTTCTTCTTGAATCACTCTATCTATTTAAAAAATCCGCATCAAAATCCGTTGCGTAGTTTTAAAGATCTTAGCATAGGTACATAGGGACAGACAGACAGGAAGCGACTTTGTTTTATACTATGTACTTACAGTTGAATTTTTAATTAGCCAAAGTGATTTGTCAGATGTCGTAATTTATATTTTCGTTATTCAGAATTATTTATTTAATTCTTAAACAATAAATGAGAAAACACGTAATTGCTGATATTAATAGATTTACTTTTATTGATTAAAAGTGATATGTTGAATCCAAATTAAACTTAATCAAATTGCGTTCGTAAAAAATTGCGTCAGTTTCGTCCGGCTAATTAAAAAATCGACGACGGTGCACCGCGTGCCGTGTAGTGCGCTATGGGCTAGACTAAGGCTAGACTTTTTGGCGGGAACGATGATAGACGTCAGCGGGGGAATGGACGGAGTGTGATGATGATGATATTTTTAATGCTTTCATGCTTGTATTTGTGAATGCTGTAAATGATTAATAATAATAATAATAATACAGCAAGCGCACGACCAACACCCCTGCCCGCCCCGTCGTCCTCCTCACCATCGTCGTCGGGCGACGAGTTCGCCACTGCGCCCGACACCAGCGAGTCGAGCGACGACGAGCGCGGGCCGCCGCCCCCGCCGCCACGACCACCTGCGCGACGTGGACGGCCACCGCTGCCGGCACGCTTGGGGCCTACGGGGCAACCTGCCCCGACCACGGCTCCCGCTACCGGTGGTGTAGTGCGTCGCATGAGATGGTCTCGAACCATGAACGAGAACGTCATGCGCGCCTATTACGGGGCTACAGAGGGAGGAACCAACCTGTCCGCGTACCGGGACAGGATGCTGCCTCTGTATCTTGCTTTTGATCCGACCATCGCCGTATCTGCGCAGCGGCTATCCGATCAGGTGCGCTTCATTCAGCGGCGCAAGCTGCTGGACGACGCGACACTTGATCGACTGCGCCTGGAAGTACTGGCCGCTCGTGCGGCTTCTGCGCCGACTCGGGATCCGCCTGCTATGTCACCGGTTCCGGCGCCAGCGCCCAACCTGGTGCCGGGGGTGCCGCTGACGGATCCCGATGCCGATGACGAAGGATGTGCGAGCAGTGTAAGTACGGCTTTGGAAGAGGCGATTGCGCGGTATCGATCCGCACCAGAGTCTAGGCCACGATTACCACGCTTGCCAATGCATAAACGCAACTTAGCGTTAATGGGAGCCCTAGACGCTTTGCTAGACCCGTACCTTCGGGCTAGTGAAGATTTAGCTGATACCCACTCGATCATATACTGCGGGGCCATCGCGGCGTGCCGCGTTGCTCGTGTCAGATTCCCGGACACTGACCGAGCACCGCGGACCGCCGGGGGTGTTCCTGCCTGGCAAGTACGGATCGAGCGGCGTATCGGCTCGTTTAGGACTCTCATTGCCAAGCTAATCTGCTTTAGGGGGGGGCAACAACCGCCCCCGTGTGATGCGCTACGTGACCCAAGCCTTCGCGGGGACTGGCACCAGGCCCTGCGATTACATGGCATGTGTCACAGAGCGCATCGACTACCTAAAGCAGAAAGTTTATGCATGGGCAAGCCGTATTCGTCGCTACAGAGAGCGTGTGGATCGATACCAACAGAATCGTCTCTTTCAAAGCGATCAGAGGAAGGTATACCGAAGGTGGGAGGGAACCGACCAATGTGTGACCGATGGGCAACTGCCGGATCCTACTGCCATGATTAATTTCTGGCGTAGTATCTGGTCGGTGCCAGTCGATCACACCGAGGGCGAATGGATGAATGCTGTCAGACGTGAGTGTGAGCCGATCGAGGTCATGGGGGCTGTGACCATCAGCCCCGATGATGTGAGTTGTGCGGCCCGTACGACCCAGAACTGGAAGAGTCCTGGGCCAGACGGGTTGCACAACTTTTGGATCAAGTGGTTTCGATCCTCACACGAACGTCTGGCAGCACAATTTCAAGACGCCCTCGAGCTTGGTTCCCTGCCATCTTTCATGACTACTGGTGTTACCTTCCTGCTCCATAAGTCCGGTAGTACCACGGAAGCGAAAAACTATAGACCCATCACGTGCTTGCCCACTTTATACAAGCTCCTTACGTCCATTCTGAGAACAAAAATTAACACGCACATTGTTGCGAACAACGTTTTGGCCTTTTCTCAGAATGGATGTAGGGTTGGGTCCCGTGGTACTAAGGAGCTCCTCCTCATTGACACGACCATTTGCCAACAAGTCCGGCGGAACAGGGGGTCTCTCTCGGCCGCCTGGATTGACTATAAGAAGGCCTATGATTCGGTGCCTCATTCATGGCTGGAGAGGATCTTAGAGTTGTATAAAATCGATACAGCTCTAAGATCCCTCTTAAGCGCGTGTATGAGGCAGTGGACCACAGTCCTTCGTCAACCAGGTGGCGGAGATGGCACCCTTGGCCCGCAGGACTTGATAAGGATTGAGAGAGGTATTTTCCAGGGTGACAGTTTGAGTCCTCTGTGGTTCTGCCTAGCCCTGAATCCGCTCAGCACCCTGCTGAAGGATTCAGGACTAGGTTGCCGGCTTCGAAGAGGAGGTGAGGTCATTTCTCATCTGCTGTACATGGATGATCTTAAGCTGTATGCACCAAAACGCCAGGATCTGGTGGAACTACTGGAAGTAACTGAAACCTTCAGTAGCGCCATCAAAATGGAGTTTGGTGTAGACAAATGTGCGGTCATGCATGTACAGCGGGGGAAAGTCGTAAATTCCGTGAATTTACAACTTTCTGAGACAATGTCCCTCAGGTCTATCTCCGAAGCTGAAACCTACAAGTACCTTGGTATGTCACAGTCATTGGGTATTGCGGACGGAGACATTAGACAGGCGCTGAAGGAGCGTTTCTTTTGTCGTTTGACAAAAGTACTTAACAGTCTTTTGTCCGGTGGCAATAAGGCGCGCGCCTTCAACGCTTGGGTGATGCCTCTGCTCACTTACTCCTTTGGCATACTAAGAAGGCTAAACTTGTTCCAGTTTTTAAGAAAGGAGACGCTACATCAACTGATAATTACAGACCAGTATGTGTTCTATCCACTTTCAGTAAAATCTTTGAAAGGATAATGTTTTCTCAGCTGAGTAGTTATTTCGCGCGAAATAATATAATTAGCACGGAGCAGTTTGGTTTTCGTAAGGGACTCTCTACAGAAGATGCCATTGCCGCATTTATTAAACATGTACATAATGGTTTAGAAAATAAGCTGAAGTGTATGGGTATATTTTGTGATCTGTCAAAGGCCTTTGATATGGTGGATCATGGTATCTTATTGGATAAATTGTCTTTTTATGGTGTTGCAGATACTAGTCTTAAAATAATTCGATCATATCTGTCAGACAGAGATCAAACAGTACAAGTAAATCAGGCCAGATCACAATGCCAACTTATATCTAAAGGCGTACCGCAGGGATCTATTTTAGGCCCGTTATTATTTATTGTATACACAAACGATCTTCCACATAGCATCCCCAAGCAATTAAAATGTAACATAATTGAATATGCCGACGATACATCACTTATTACGTCTGATAACACCGTCAGGGATACGGTGTCTAATGTCAAAAGTGCTCTTGACTTAGTGAAGGCTTGGTTCTCAGCGAATAAATTAAAATTAAATGCCAATAAGACGCAAATTATGCAATACAGCCTAAAGCCTACAACAGAAAATGTACATCTAGAATATGAAGGAAACAAATTACCATATAATAAAGAGACAAAATTTCTAGGGATAACTATAGATAGTGCATTAAAATGGGATAGACATATTGATTATCTGTGCAAAAAACTTACGAAAGCGGCCTTTTCAATTAGAAAAATTAAGGAGTTATGTGGCATTCAAGCAAGTAAGACTGTATACTACGCATACTTTCACTCATTAATGTCTTATGGAGTTTTAATTTGGGGACATGCAGCAACATCATCAAGAGTTTTTAGACTGCAAAAAAGAGCTCTTAGAAACATTTTTGGTCTGACTGCTCGAGAGACCTGCAGAGCCATATTCAGAGAGACTGGTATAATGACGTTTTATTCACTATTCGCTTATAGAAACTTACTGTATGCACGGAAAAACATCGGTGGCAGTATAAGGAGAAAGGATATTCATAACTATCCCACACGCAACAGAAATAAGTTGTGCCTACCAAAAATTCGACTGGCTAAGACTAAAAAATGTTTCATCCATCAGAGCCTAAAAATGTACAACCATCTACCCGATTGTGTAACCTCACTCAATGACGCTAAATTTAAATTGTATTTAAAAAGTAAATTAACCGAACACGCACTGTACAACATAAAGGAATATTATGACATTGAATTTAAATTAAATGAAAACTGAATATGGAATGACTCATCTATAAAGTATAATATAACAATATAATTTAATAATTTGTTTCGTGTAATATTAGAATAATCATACAGTTTTAAGACTTATTCTAGTGCATAATTTATGTCAATGGAATAAATAATTTTGACTTTGACTTTGACTTTGACTTTAAGGTGGACTCAGACTGAGCTGGACGCCCTGGATACGAGGGTCCGTCAGCTGCTCACTACACATCGCATGAGGCACCCACGCTCGTCAGTTATGAGACTGTACATCCCGCGTAAGTGTGGAGGCCGTGGCTTTTTAAACGCCAAGGACCTCCATAACCGCGAGGTGTGCAGTCTTAGGGAGTATTTCCTAAACAACGAGTGTGGGATTCATCGCGATGTAGTAGCAGTTGACAAAGGCCTCACCTCTCTCTCCTTGGCAAACGAGAACTGGCGCAGACCAAAGGTGCTTAGCACCGATGACCGCAGGGCTGTATGGAAGAGCAAGGAGCTACACGGGCGGTTCTACAAGGCCCTTACGGGGCCCGATGTAGATCTGCTCGCGTCGGTGAACTGGCTACGCTTCGGGGATCTCTTCGGGGAAACCGAGGGTTTTGTCTGTGCAATTGCGGACGAAGTAATGATGACGAACAATTACCGGAGATATATCCTGAAGGACGGTACGGTCGACATTTGTCGGGCATGCCGCCGTCCCGGTGAGTCACTCAGGCATATAATCTCCGGTTGTTCTCATCTTGCTAACGGCGAGTACTTGCACAGACATAACCAAGTAGCCAGGATAATTCACCAGCAACTTGCTCTTCGATACGGTCTTGTGGGGTCTGAGGTGCCGTACTATAAGTACGCACCGATGCCAGTTCTTGAGAATGGTCGTGCCACGCTCTATTGGGATCGATCTATCATCACGGACAGGACTATTGTAGCCAATAAGCCTGATATCGTGTTGGTAGATCAATCTAAGCGCCAGGCAGTGCTCGTCGACATCACCATCCCACATGACGAGAACCTCGTGAAGGCCGAGAAGGACAAACTCAGCAAGTACCTTGACTTGGCTCACGAGGTGACCACCATGTGGGATGTTGACTCGACGATCATTGTCCCGATAGTCGTTTCGGCGAACGGTCTTATAGCGAAGAGTCTCGACAAACATCTTAAGAGACTCTCGCTAGATGGCTGGATCAAGGGCCAGATACAGAAGGCGGTACTCCTGGACACGGCGCGCATTGTCAGGAGGTTCCTCTCTCTGCAGACCTAACCACCGGTAGCCTGGGCCCTGCCCCGCTGCCGGCGGCACCCTAGGTTAGGTTTTTTTATAATGTATTTATGTTTTGTAATTACTTTATTGTATTTTACTTTTTATATAAATTTATTGTAAAGAAATCTAACCTAAGAAAGAAATTGAATAAAGGAGATAATAATAATAATAATTTATTTATTTCAGGCATCAAAGGCCCATAGATAAATACCTTACAATCTAACATACATATTAAATATTAAAATAACTAAACTAGGTCACATTTTTATTCGATGTGTCAGGTCCACGGAAACGCCGGAACATGACACCCTTCGGCCAGTACTCTTCCTTTGTGAAGGTTAATACAAATAGGATTGTTATATGTGTTCTAGTTTCATTCTTGAATCCCCTAAGGACATAAAATCAAGTACCTAAAACTGAATTAGGTAAAGTTGGTCCCAATCACGTCTCTGGTACTACCGTAAACGTCAGTACACCACAGACTTTTAGGATAAAGGGTTAGCCTGTAAAACGGCACACAACAAGCAGGATAAAGGACGCTGGCGCTTTATACTAATATGTTCATGTATTTGTATGTACATGCCTAAATGTAAACTTTGACCGCGACGCTAACAGAGCTGAAAAAGGCTTTTTGAAGGCTCGACGTTCAAAAGCTTTGCTTCGAAAGTGTAATAGGTACTAAACGTTAGTATACAGCTTGCCTATATATCTTTTTTTAGTTCCAACGACGTTCATGCATTAACAGATTTATATACTGAGGAAATAGTCTACTTAATATGTTTCTTAAACGGTTCAATCTCTTGCCTTAGTAAATTCGCTCATTATGTATTTTTCCGAAGCAAACTTCACACACATTCATTTATAGACATTATACTATCAATACGATTGCCAATGCCTAGGAAAAGTTTTTTTTAAAGTGACAATAGATTACACTCTTACGCAGTTATACCTACTTTTGTGAAACATTGCAAAACGAAGTCAGTACTGTACCTATTATGGGTCATCAGGGACATGATTTATTGATCTCTGCCTTAATGAGACGGTAAAAAGAATATTTTTTCGTAATCTGCAGGGCTAGCATATCTTGCCGCGACTTCGCTTGTCGCGCGAGTCAGCATCTGTCTTGTTCGACCGGTATTGAAAGGAAAGTAATAGGTAGTATTTGTCGCGCGAGAAAGAGGCGCGTGTTAAAGTTATGCTAGATAACTGTGAGTCACAGTCTGTGACACGCGACTCTTTGTCGCGCGAGAAAAATTACCGATCTCTTTCTTCGCTGTACTGTGAGAAAGTGACGGGCGATGGCTATGTCGCACGACAATAGTCGCGAAGCGTAGTTGTGCTAGACGGGCTGAACGAGATAAGCTGTGGCGAATACCTACTTATTTTGCCAATACATACACGGTTTAGCCGATTATATTCCATAATTATTTTGACCAATTTCGAGATCATACGAGGATGTCGTATATCGTAGATTCTGCGTTTACACTGTCTGTTACGCATTTAAAATTATCAGTGCGGATCATCGATCCTAAAGGCAGATCTCAAGGGAGCTCTTACACCAAATCCGTAATCCCCACTGGCTCAGGAAAGTAAAAGCATTTGGCAGAACGTCGCACGCTCACAACAGCCCACGAAAGTGAGCGCGCCACACGTATTTAAAAAAGTTAAATGTCAAAATCTCCCGCCAAAAACCCTTTACCATAGACAATTAAGTTCTTAAAAAAGGTTTTTGATGTTTTCTTTTTAAATCGAGCGTTGAACCTTAATGTGGAGTGCAGCGTTTCATAATTGTGGGTGTTATAGTATGTTGTTGCGAGTGAAAGTGCTGTGATTGTGACGCAACGTTACGGTTAGAGCAGACATGACGGAAATCGGTTTTGGAACGCAGTGTCTTACTGTCCTCGGTGAGTTTGCGGTTATTTTATGTAATTTTATGGCTGAGATAATGATGATTGTGTAATTTGAAGATGTATACGTAGAATTATGTAAAAAAATGCAATCATTCAATTAAGTAGGTATTACCTACTCTTAGATAGAGTGTAATTTAAAATAACAGCAATTTACTTGTTCAAAATAAAATAAAATATAGTTACAGTTATATCTTCGTGACTGATAAGAACATTTTAGAAATATTGACAAACAAAGATTGTGATGAACCATTGATACGAAGATCACAGCACAAAGAAAATTTGTATTGCGTAACCTGGTGGAAGAGGCCGGGAATCGAACCCGGTACCTCTGGATTACCAGTCCAACGTTTAACCTCTCTACCACCCTAACGCGAGATAATCATATCATAAACCAGGTTACGCATTACCATTTTTCTTTGTGAACTTTGATATTTGTATCAATAATCAAAATATAAAAAATAATTGTGTATCCACATTAAAAATAATCAGACATTACCATGTTTCACAAATTTATAAGGATTGTGATACAAAGATTCCAAATATAAACAATAGATAAGATTATTTATATTAATATGCTAAAAATATTACACATACAACTATATAAATATCTGCAATTATTATTTATTAATATAAACCCTTAAAAATGAGGCATTCAACTTAAATGGACTTATGTAATTATTTAATTAATAATATTTTCAACAGACAGACGCGATAGGTGGGCGCGTTTCGATAGGTGCTCAACATTTTCAATCTTCCATCCAAAACCAAATTGTATGCCCGAAACCAAATACGTATATCGCGGAATACAATATTCATATATTCTAGCGGGTTCCCGACATTTGCATGTGGCCCACGTGGTTTTCAATCGGCATAAACGCTTCAATTTCGCCAGAATTTCTTTGAGCGAATTCAGCAAATCGAATACAGAAACTTTATTCATCATACTACCGAAAAAACTTATTTTGTTCATTACCTCGTGTATTCATAAGTTTTGAGACGAGAAAAGAACTCATATTACCTATAAATAACAGAAACAATTTATTTTATTAAAACAAACATAAGGCGGGCTATCAATATGCATTGAATGTAAATATAAAACAATAATAAAATTTACTCGAAGTGACCGCCTCTTTTTTTTCATACTTTTGAGCGATGAACACTCGTCAATAGCGGCACGCACTTTTTCTATAGGGATTAGCTTCGATTCTCTCTCTAGCTTGCGTTTTAGGGACTGAAGGTTTGGAATTTGGATGTGACTTTCGGCAAGCTCTTAGCTCCAATTCTGTCAACAAAGCATAATCCAACGGGCTTAACTTAGGGCTTGGCGAAGGCCATTATTCAGTAACTTGGCCAGTAAAGCTTGGTAAATTCCTTTTTTTAGCCACTCTGTCCTGATTTCGCTTCCCGCCATCTCGATAAATAATGACAAATACCTAATCGTTTTTTTTTTCAAACAACAGTGTTCCAAATATAAAATTCAAAACACTCGAAGAAAGCTGCGGGCATGTTCTTATTTCAAATTCAACTTTTTAAATTCGTCTCAAAACCTATGAACACACGAGGTACATTTATTCAGTTATTTTCAGTCGATTTTACGAAATGCATAAGATTGTGGTATTTAAACTAATTGAAATACAAAACGGGTTTACTCACGTCGTAGAAGCCGAATATTCTTAGTTTCTAAGGTAACATAACAAAAAGTACCTAAGCCTCGAGTCACCAAACTCCTTTTGAGAACAGCCCAGCCCACAGTGATGATCACCAAGGATCGCAACAAGCGTTCTAAATGTGTGAGCCATTTAAGACTAGGTCGATGCAGTGTCAGCCACCGGCTAAGCTTGCACCATAGATTGGAGCGGAGTTTTTTTTTTTCGAAATTTTCTCTTCGTCACGACCTAGCGAAATTTAATTTGTGCATTTTAAAACAAAAATTTCTAAAATCGGTTGAGAACTCGCTGAGATCTGCGCATTGTTACAAAGTCCATTCGAGTCGATCCATGGGAGCTTCGCTCGCTCCGCTCCAACTAGGTCGATGCAGAGTCAGCCACCGGCTAAGCTTGCACCATAGATTGGAGCGGAGTTTTATTTTTTTTTTCTTTTTCGAAATTTTCTCTTCGTCACGACCTAGCGAAATTTAATTTATGCATTTTAAAACAAAAATTTCTAAAATCGGTTGAGAACTCGCTGAGATCTGCGCATTGTTACAAAGTCCATTCGAGTCGATCCATGGGAGCTTCGCTCGCTTCGCTCGCTCCGCTCCAATAATCTAACCAAATCTACTCGAACCACATAAGTGGCGAAACTCAGGCTCATAATTACACGATAAAAGGGACTTGCTCTTTAATTAGCAAAAGAACGCAAGGAGGCCGGCCGGCTAAAACTGGCCGCATTTATCGAGTAATTGATAAATGATAAAGTTTTGACTCTTGCGCTCATATATCAAAAAGTGACAGATGACATGCTTTGATTATTTATTTATCGCGTCCGCCGTCGTACATACGAGAGTTAAATCAATAAAATTCACTCGTATTCGATTTATAATTAATTACAGAAGATAAAAAACCTTTATCATTTTTATTTTTTATTTTACGAAAGTTTACTATCGTTTACAAAAAGAACCAAATATTTAATTATACATATTTCAGAGGAAACACAGGTAAATCATACTATATTTAGTTAATTAACATTACGATTAAATACAAAGAATCAAATGACAATATATAATACGTAGTACAGTCTGCAGAAATAATTTGTAAGCCGACAACACCGCACTATTGCGCGCGTACACTTTTTGCTCCACTAGTTGACTGGCAGATATTGTCTTAGGTCGACTATCAATATTAGCGTTAACTACTTGTACATTTTGAATAGTAGATTTTGCGTTTTAGTTATTCTAAATTGCTTATATCCTGACGGTAAAAATATAGTTCGCTTAGAACTTAATTAATAATCCATTTACCGGGTATTTACCCATGAGCGCCCATCTCTACCTCTGGGTGCCACGGAAGACCAGCGTTGCGACATCTCCCGAATGCCGTAGCATATACTGAGTGGTGTCCTTTTGGGATCTGACATGACAGCACCATTTATTTGTATTACGTTTTTTCAAATTACTTTGTTTTACTTTTTCTGTCTACCCATTGTTTAGATTTAAGTTTGTATATGGTTTTTTAGATTAAGTATGTTTAAGCTGTATGATCTGTCTTAAGTCATTATTATTATGACTTATGTTTTTGGTAGGTACTGTTTGGTTTGTCTCAATAAATTTATATTCTTTCTTTCTTTCTATTGTTAAGAATTGAAGAATATATGTGACTAAAAATACTTATAATAAAACTAAACCTAAAAATAAGTCTAAACAAAAACAAAAGATAGCTCGAAACCGTATTTTATAATGATAAGTATATTAATAGCAGATGCTACTGGTACTTAAGTACGACTCTTTTTACCTCCGCGAACAAAGTCCTATGTAGAAATAGCATTTTTGACAATCATTATCGCCTTCGTAGTTATTTCCAAAATTGAGATGAGACATGTTACCTCATCACATTTTAATGACAGTCCAAAGGCAAGATACCTGAGATATGACTGATATCTAATGGCGATCTGACGTTTGGCGATTGACACTCTAATAATAATAACATCCCTAGTTTCATACAATGAGTAGGTATGTGAAAAGGTGAAAATTCGTTAAGCGTTAACTTTTATTATTATTTTCATACAAAAATATTTATGAAAAGTTAGCATTCAAATAATTTTTGAAATACTGCTGAATGCAATAAATACTTGGGGGTACTTCAAGAAAAGACCGTACTCCCACCTAAAATGCCACAACGCACTTCTAACTCCTCTGGTGTTATGAACGACGGTAATCGCTTACCACCATGCGGCCCGTCTGCTCTTTGCCTCCAATATCATAAAAAAAAACAAATTTGGCTCCGGCACCTCAGGGCCTTAGTTCGCATTATCTTGGGTGAGTGTACGCAGTGCGTGCGCGCAGCGCATCGATCCGATTTATGTCATCGCGCCGGCCGTTGACCGGCGTTTTCTTGAGGGAAGCGATCATGTTTACGTTAGAGAGTGAACGATTACATCGGCAAACGTCGATACATCTGTAACTAGCGACCCGCCCCGGCTTCGCACGGGTGCAATGCTATATTATGTATGTATTATATATAAATCCTCTTGAGTCGCTCTATCTATTAAACAAATCCGCATCAAAATCCGTTGCGTAGTTTTAAAGATCTAAGCATACATAGCGACTTTTGTTTTATACTATGTAGTGATGCGTTGTGATCTCACGATCTCACGAACTATGTTACGATCGGGAATCGAACCCGCTTCTCTATCGGCTCTCCGGGCGCTTTGACCATTAGGCTACTTACTCGCCATCGAATTTTCGACCAATCGGCCGAGGCAACACTGAACGTTTAGCTCCTATAGAGGCACCAACCAATAGCCATAGGGTGACTGAGTAGGTACGTACCGGCACTTGCTTTCGAGTCCAATCTAGTGTGATACGATTTTCCAACTGATAGAACATTCGGACAGGGGATGTACACTGACTTCTGAGTTCGTCACCACAGTGACCTCTGATTGTGTCTATAAATAAAACAACAATGTTTTCCAAAGGAAAAGTACACATCACGCAGGTGTCGTAGGTGTGTACCTACCTACCTCTATTCCACATTACTGCTGTGTTTTTTCTTTCTTTACTCCCGATATTAAATACGGGCTCTTATTTCTAAAGGGCCCGAACTCGGAAGACAGTATGACAGAGTTCATACGAACACTATTCGGACCAGTGATATATAGCAAATTATAAACTACAGTTTACTTACCAACTTTGGAAGACAAAATAAAAGTTATAATAACGAAGCAAAAATTTATAGTAAGTACAAATTGTGAAATTTTTATTCAATTATAATATTTTTCTAAAAAGGAGGAAATACGTTTTTTTGGCATTCGTGCGAGATGTAGACTTGTCGAGATTAGACAGATTATGTTCGTGGGAGAAACGTTGAAAGTTGCTCCTAAGTACCTAGCTTTAATTTAGACATCTTTAATCTTGGCGATGTTTATCTTAGATGCCGGATTCGTAATGGATATCTTTTCGTAATTGGCTTAACGTATCATTTACCTGCGACTAATTTACCACCCTACTTCAAAAACGAAGAGGTTTTCAATTCAGTTGTATTTTATTTTATTATTATTTTAAATATTCTACCTCACAACTCTGAACCGATTATTTTGTTTTTCAAGAGTTATAGGCATCTCCAATTTGGTCCCATAAATGGTGAAAATCGAGCGAAATGCGAGTTTCATCAGAAATCAAAGAAAATCTTAAATATTATAGGTTACCGTCTTTGAAAATTTTATTGTTTTCTAAAGTAATATTATTAAAACTATCGTGAGAGACATCTTTAATAAACGGTTTAAACTCACGGTTTTTAAAGTGGCTATCCACCTGGGCCTATGATATACAATAAAAGATCCGTAAACATTCCGAAACACTCGTGACAGTATATAAGGTCTAGTCGAGATGAACTCCGAGTGAGCTGAAGTAGTTATGCTTCCTGTAATTTCTCGTAACGGGTCGTGAAATATTTTTCCAATAATCAAGGCGTGAAAAACCCCTGTTCTAATGCCTGCTGCCGCAAACTCCATGACAAGTTAATAACCCTATCAACTGTCAGTAATCGTACACCATAAAAGCATTAAGACTTGACAGCATTTTTCGCAAAGTTCGACGTTTCTTTTATCACTTATATATCCGAGATTCCACCCCCACGTGTGTGAGCGTCATTATACACGCCCAACTAGCAAAGTAATCCTATAAATAAATATTATAAGTAAATATCTACTATTAACGTTCTTATAAAGGCATTGTTGTAGAGTCTTCTACTTATAATAGCATTTAACAAGCTGTAACATACTCAAGAGCATTCATTTTTATATGTCAGTCTTATAGTATGCTTTAAGACAAGCACCCAGGACGGTAATAGGATACTTATACTAATAGTAACATTTCACAAGCGTAAATACTCTCAAGATCATTCGTTCTTATTGCGCAGTCTTCTAGTTGGCTACAAGATTATCTTGAATGACACTTATAAGTATAAGTGTCCTATAATTGTATGCAGAGAGATTAAATTGTCTTGAATAATATTTGATCCTACAGTAGTATTTTATAAGAGTACAAGATTTTATAATACACTAAGCTGAGGTTATTATAAGTTTGCATTCTTTGTAGTCTTCTTCAAGATTCATGTAAGTGTAATTGTCCTGGATAAGAGCGTTATTAGATTAAGCAACCTTATAAGCTACTCGAGTAATCACTTTACTAGTAAATACTTGGTATCTGTCATAATCAGCGTTGCCAGATGGTTACATTTGTTACATTTTTCGTAACTTTTGACCCTCTCATAACATGTAAGTAATTTTTGATTTCTGAGGAGATATCGTAACTTTACGAGTACAATGGTTATTGTCAAAAATTCTCAAGTGAGAACATTAAAGTGTACAAAGATATTTCTGTTATATTTTATCCTGAGAGTATATATATGCTGGTTAGTAATGCTATTTGGACTCAAAATCTGCGTGTAGTTTATTTTTACGTCATATACTTTTCAAGACATACTAATTATTTTTAAACCTCAATGTGTAATCCAAAAGCATACAACATTATTATGGTCTATATGGAATTAGTAATGCAAATTTTTAACCCTATGCACAGCTTCACGTCACACCGCGTGTCGGAACACGTAGCATGGAAAGCCAACCTGGCGGATCGACCTGGTTAGGTTTGCGGGAGCAATTGGATGAGGGCGGCGCATGACCAATCGTTGTGGAGAAATTTGGGGAGGCCTTTGTCCAGCAGTGGACGGCTGATATGATGATGATGATGACACAGTTTCGTGTGCTAAATATGACTATACTCGTCTATGGCCATATTTTTATTTTATTTATTTATTTAAACTTTAATGCACAATAAAAATAAAGTACAAATGGCGGACTTAATGCCTTTAGGCATTCTCTACCAGTCAACCACCGGGTTAACAGAAATGTGTAGTCAGTGCAGGATCAAAGTTACAGAGAAATAAAATAATTAAAACACAATCAATAATATAAGATATATATAGGAATGTATATATAATTACCATAAACGTACGTATATTTTTAAGAAGTGACGGCTTTTTTCTTTGTGTTACAAACTTATTTTACATCATATTTACTCGTAAAAGATGTTATTACATGCAGGTGTACTGAAGGACAAAGGCCTATATAGTTCCTGCGGGAGTTATGAATTGCTATAACTCCCCATTTGATACATTACATTATTTCAGACTAACAAGGTTTCAATCCAGCCAAGGTTTTTGTATTCCGTATTTTATGCTTTCATAGTTGGTACCGTTGGAACCCTCGGTACGCGAATGGGACAAGCGCCGGTTTTTTTTAAATAAAAATTGAACTTATGACACAATGGCTCTGGCAACACTGTCTTTTATTCTCGATTAATATGGCGGCGAGTTGTCTCGATTGAGTCTGCTTTAAGTGCAAATTTGCCTATAACTGTCGTAAAACAACTCAATGAAGAGTAATTTAAAAACATGGCGAATGTTCGTAATAATTGTTGAAAATGAAATATTATGTCAACAATATTTATGATATGTGATGCTTTTCAAGGGGCATTGTGAAATTAAAGTATTTTTGGTAGACATTTACAATAAAAATGACTTCCCCGGCGAGTTCTCACACAATATTTTATAATAAAACCAATATACGATTTTGGCTTACGAAATAGTTTCATTAAAAGGAAATAGTAGGAATACTTAAGTGTAGATATATTTTTTTCACAATAAAACAAAACACACCAACCGGCCGATACAACGAAGAGATATTGTTTATAAAAAGTACTTATATAACTAATAACTAAGAACATTAGTAGTGAATTATAAACAATATTACTCTAGTAATATACTTATGTCAGATACTAATAAGATTATTTGTGTTTAAAAATGTGTAGTCTCAGAACATTATAGAAGCAATTGCTCTTCTGCAAGTGTATTATATGGCTTTCTGACATTCTGTGAGTTGATTATAAGAGTGTTATAAGTAAATAATGCTCCTATAACTGCGCCCAAATCCCAGGCTTGTAGCAAACTACAAGTATCTTATAAAGTAGTCTTGAAGAATACAATAAGTACTGATTTTGCTAGTTGGGCGGTATCTTGAATTTAATGGACAACTTTCTAACCCTAAGAATGCTCCAGAAAATAGGTTTATAGTCCCATGGTTGTTGAGATAATCGGACGGATCTTATTTCACTCTTATGATCGTCTAGACCACGGATGAAGATATTTTTTGTTCTGTTTTTAGTTAAATATTCTTTAATATTGATGCTAATTAGCGTGTATTAGAACTTTAGCCATGTAATTTTTTTTAGGTACATAATTCACGTAAATGTCCTGTATATGCTAGTGATTAAACCGTGATATTGCCGGATTAGTGATATAGCATCCTTCGTCGAATTCAAGCCCTGAACATAATCAATAGAAACCCACTTACGTGCGACCTTTACTCGCAAATCAGTTTAGTTCCCGCGGTTGCGGCCATATTGGAATCCTGTAATTGCGTTTTGTGTATACCTATGTAATTTATTTATCTCGGAGCTTAGAATAAGTGCACTCAGAAACGATTCTTCATACGACAGATTTGCGAAAGATGAAGCCGCTTTTGGTTTCATGTGTGCGTGTCTACGAACCAATCACAGAGACGTTTTGATTGTGACATTGACGTTGTGACAGATGCGCACACGGATGAAACTTAGCCCGCGGCTAACCAAAACTGGCTTCGCTTTCAAGCGCTGACTGGGTTTCTAGGCGTATGTATTCTAAGTCTCGGAGAATGTTTTTAAAAATGCGTAGGTACCTACATGTGTATTATGTTATGGGCCTTCACATAACACAAGCCTTCTTGAACTTAATTTGGGACTAGATCGATTTGTGTGATTGTGCATGGGTCATGGTTGTTCTATGTATTTACTTAAATACCTAAAACAACCATGACCTAAACACAAATATTCGAGTTCATCACACAAATATTTAACAGCATAAAGTAATAAATTTAGTCCCTATAAAGTAAAAAATAAATTAAAATTAAAATTAAAAGCTAGCGTTAAAATACAGCTTATTTTTGGTTTTAAATATTGCCTATCCAAAGGTTGTAAGGAAAAACCGTTGTATATCGTAGTTATGATCGACAAGACTCTGTATAATTGAAGGCTTCTTGTACTACATAAGTTACCATTAATCTTCTTATATTTCTTTTAATTTTTATACAATATAAATTAAATGTTCTTATTGGGCCTAACTGTATTATAAAACATTTGCATTGTCATTTAATAAGGCTGTTGCACATGGAAACGACCTAGTACAACCTCTTTTCCCGACATGCAGTCGGTTGTAATGGCACAGCGCAGACTTTTCTTTAAACAGCAAGACAAACGTATTGTTAACATCGGTCGCACTTAAAGGTTTAAATTCCGTCCGCAGTGCGTTCGGAAACGCTTTCCTTCGCTTTGTTTACTCTCTGCCCATTGTCTATGGGGCGTGCCCGAGTGCGAGCGGAAATCTATTTAGGTACATAAAATAAACAAAATAAGCGAAATAAGCTGCTTGAGTATCAGTTTGCATTACCTAATATTTTTTATACATACAATAAAACGTAGCGTTGTTAAGAATAAGTAACCTATACGTATTAAATTAATAATACTTAATTGAAACTGCTTAAATTCTTTTAAAAACAGTTTTCTTAAATCTCCGCTCCCTATCGTTTCTGATCCAAAAATACCCATAACGCTCGCAGCATTTCCACGCTAGATCGTAATGCCTTTGTACGAGAAACGACTCGGAGCGAGGGTCTTCTCCCTTTTGCCTGAGTCTAAGTACGTCCTACATCGCACACAAAACTTACCATGAAAGTAAAGTCGAATCAGCCGAAACACGATATGCAAAAACGTCTTACCAGCTCCTAAAATTACTGGAATTCTCCTTCGAATATCCACTTTGAACGTTAACTGGAAGAAATCCCTAATAGGGATAGGTTCGCCTTTGTTAAAAAAATATAATTGTATTTATAACTACCATTTGGTGTAAAATAAGAGTTTACATACATACTTGAAATCGGTCTAGTGACAAGCTTTTATAGCCGACTGTACTTTTCTTTGAATATCAATCAAATGCTCACAGAGACGATTCAAAAGAGCCCGAGTTCGGTAGGATTGCTTTTTCTATTATAGAGTTCCTATGGCCACCTTCCGGCTCCATCATCAGATCAGCCCTATGGTACCATATTATTGTATTGTCATCAAAGTTAAGTAAGTGTGCAAAATTTCAGCTCAATCGGTTGACGATATCTGCTTCAAAATTGAGTTGCAAGATTCCACCCGAACAAACATACTTATTACACACACATACAATGCAAGTTAAATAAAAGCTTGTAAAATTGGTACTTTCATAATATATATAGGTACAAAAAATCATATTTTTCTATTCAGTGATCTCCATTTATTATTTCTAAAATATATTAGGTACTGTACCTTCATACAGAAGAATATTTATTTTATTTTATAACTAGCGACCCGCCCCGGCTTCGCACGGGTGCAATGCTGATAAATTATGCATGTATTATACATATAAACCTTCCTCTTGAATCACTATATCTATTAAAAAAAAACCGCATCAAAATCTGTTGCGTAGTTTTAAAGATTTAAGCATACAAAGGGACATAGGGACAGAGAAAGCTACTTTGTTTTATACTATGTAGTGATGGTGTTGAATTACCTATTTGTAGATAAATCAAAGGCATGAGAGAACTATTTACGCATTTTCCCCGCTACAAGTGGCGCCGCGCCGTCGTGTTTTTGTCGCGCACGGTGAAACTTAATTGTAATTAAACATCAGGTTTCTACGAGAAAAATCCGAGGAAGGCCATTGTGACAGTGGTTAGGTAATTGCTGGACTTGTCACAGACACACGGACTTTAGCGCGGTAGGATGGAGGCAAGTGTATGGTATGGGTTCTCACAATAGGTATTATTTTTTCAATCATGCAATGAAATGTCGTCATAACGTGCGTTATAACAGCCTTCGAAGTATCACGTTTCGGGCGGAGCATCTCCAGAAAACTGTAAAGGAATTTCATACAAAATTGAAGGCGTAAGCCGGGAAGTAAATTCTTTTTAAACATGGCGTCTGTGTTCATGAACAGGCTGAACAGCTGAATTATGTATATATGGGTGAATCAAGTTTTTTGTGTTGTTTACTCTGTCCCCGTTGTCCAAGTGACATCTTCATATTATTTCATAGAAAAATGCTTAGGTTGTCCGAGGGACAAATTTTGCGTAACCATGGCAACAAGGTGCACTTAAAAGTTGAATCACCCATATATTTGTGAGTGGTGTATTTTTTTTATTTCATTGCATATGTTTATGAAAATCTATACCTAACTCACCCGGCAAGCCCTTCTTTCCTGGCGTCTGCAGTAATGTATATTTTTTAAAGAAATCAATCGATCGAATTTTTTATAGGGATCCAACGTCTATATGGAGATTATGGGGTATGCAAATGGCTTCAGAAGTACTGTGACGTGACGTCATCTGTGTTGGGTTTGGGTACCAATATTTTGAAGGAAGTAAATAAGTAATCTGCCATTTTTGGCGTGAAAAGTATTCGATTACTTATTGTTTTGTTGAATACTGACGATTCTGAAACCAATTTCTTATTTACTTTTTGATAAATAAAAACTTTTATAAATTACCTTTAAAGTTTCATATATCAGAGTCCTTTTTTAGGGTTCCGTAGTCAACTAGGAACCCTTATAGTTTCGCCATGTCCGTCAGTCTGTCCGTCTGTCCGTCCGCGGCTTAGCTCCGTGATCATTAGTATTAGAAAGCTGAAATTTGGTATAAGTATGTGTATGTATAACGCCGACAGAACGGTAAAATAAAAATTCAAAAATGTTATGTCTTTCGGGTACCTCTCTAACACCTAAAGTGGGGGTGATTTTTTTTTTCTTTTCAACACTGGTGTGTGGGGTGTCGTTGAATAGGTCTTGTAAAAATAATAGGCGTCTTCTAACATTATTTTTTGATAAAGTCAGCAGTCTTGTAAATATTCGCTCCAAAAAAAAAAAAAAAGTGCCCACCCCCCCCCCCTCTAACTTTTCAACCACGGGTCAAAAAAAATCGGAAAAATAAGTACTTTCAATGAAAACTATATTCAACAAAATCGGTCGGTTATCGCCAAATTTCATATTTTTTCTTTAAAAGGACGTAAGTTGACTTCCAGAAGGTAATAAGTGATTACAGTTTCTAGGGCGTTTACGACCTTTTTATAGAGCTTAAAATCTTTCTTAACTTAAACCTCGGGCTTAAAACAGCAGTTTATTGTGAAGGATGAGCAACTACGGAACCCTACACTGAGCGTGGCCCGACATGCTCTTGGCCGGTTTTTTGTTTTCTATCATGACACATTGGGCTGTAGGGGGTCCTGCGTTTTCGCCTAAAATTATTTCGCCAAATGTCACTTCCCAACTAACTTATTGCAGAGTTTTATTTGGCAAACTAACCATGGCAAATTATTTAGTGAAATTATTATTTAGTAATATTCTACTTGGGAATGTGTTTTTTATAAAAATTGTTTTAGGCAAACGGGTTATTTTGACTAATATGTAAATACCTAAAAACATTTGCTCTAATTAATACATGGCAAACATTCTTTCGTTGGGAAGTAAAATTTATTGAATTTTTTGTAAATCAGAGATCAGGATAATAATTTTACGAATTTTACTATTGATCTTAAAGTATGTTGTGATTATTAATAAAAACAAATAAAATACGAAACATAATTATTGTAATTCAAAATAAAACTTGTTACATAGTTCAAGCGGGAACACCCAAATACTCCGAAATATTTTATTCCGATTTCCAAACTCCGAATTTCATTATTCGTAAGAAATAAAATTCCAATCGTTAAAAACCACGAAATTTAGTAAGTATTCCGAATTTCAAGAGTCCGAGTTTTTTTTTTATTTCAGAGAATTATAACATCGCAGTTTAAACGCCCGACGTGGCTCTAGCTAGCCCGAAAAACAGAATTCCGAGTTTTGAATTTTCCGAAATTTGATAGCTTTTTCGTAATTTAGACATTCGGTAAAATAAACTGCGACCCTATCGAGCGAGCGAAGCGAGCGAGCCACGCAGATCCGACTTGGCTTACGATTCCTAACATTACCTATTTCACCTTAAGGCAGATCCGACTTGGCTTCGGTTAGGTACGACGACGAGCGAAGCGAGGAGGAGTGTTAGGTTGAACTGCGACCCTATCGAGCGAGCGAAGCGAGCGAGCCGCGCAGGTCCGACTTGGTTTAGGATTCCTAACATTACCTATTTTACCTTAAGGCTGATCCGACTTGGCTTAGGTAAGGTACGACGACGAGCGAAGCGAGGAGGAGTGTTAGGTTGAACTGCGACCCTATCAAGCGAGTGATGCGAGCGAGCCGCGCAGATCCGACTTGGCTTACGATTCCTAAATTTATGCGATGTAATGTTTTGGGAAAAAATCAGTTTGGCAAATGATACATTTGTCGAAAAAATAAATGGCATAATGAAACTTGAGTAAGTGACTAATTGTTAAATGATAATTTGCCAAACAAAAATTTGCAAGCCGAAAAAAAGGAGATATGCCATATGATTATTAGCCCAAATGAAAATGTAGGAAAAATAGTTTGCGAAGTGTACCTTTGCGAAAAATTTTTAGGCAATACGGCAGAGAACCGGGCTGTAGACCTAACAATTTTTTTTAATAGCTGTGCGGTGTATATGGGACGATATAGTACCTTTACTGTATTTTTACGTTCTTGACCTATTAAATTACAACTTTAATTATATCAGGGTACTCGGTAGTCTTAGCACATGTTTGAAAAAAGTTTGCACCTCCTTCGTAAGTAGCGCCATAAGATTGAGTTGCCAACTTAACTCAATCGAAAGTAGTTTTCTTTGCACAAATATTACGCTGATACACCCAAACCAGTCAAAATTGTGAAACCAGTTAACTTCGCGGTAATGTTTACGGTCCTAGGTGGCCTAGATATTAATTGGTTATGTATATCTACTACGTCTACACGCGATAACGACACGTTGGATTACCCACTCAAATAAAACATAACATAAATAGGGGAATCCGAGGGGTTTTGAAACAGAGGCGAGTTGAAACAATGTTAATTTCTCGGATCTACATCTGTTAGCGAAGCAAGGACGCACGCTAAGGGGCTCGAGGGTGGTGGGGCGCGTCGCAAAATCGTTATAATCGATGCTCAACATAATTTGAGACGATGATACCGATCATGAAGTACATGGCGCTACGATGCCACCCTAAGGTATGCAAGAAACAACTGGTTGAGAAATTAAATTGCTCTCGTATCGATTCAGTGGCCCAATACGTAGGACGCCCATGTTGGCACAATATAATTCTTTTTCTATGTTTTCTTGCAATATACCTAAGGAAAATTAAAAATTCCTGTGGGTGATGCTTATGTTTCTCGTAGAACCGATGGCCGTTGGGGCAGAAAGGTTGTTGAGTGGCGACCGCGGACCGGAAGACGCAGCGGCAACAAGGTGGACCGACGACCTGGTTAGGATCGTGGGCAGAAATTAGATGAGGGCGGCGCAAGACCGATCGTTGTGTAGAACTTTGGGGAGGGGGCTTTAGCCTTTGTCGTCGGCTGATATAATGGTGATGTGTGTGAAGTGAACATTCTCGTCGCTCGCCCTTAGCTACATCGCACAGCACTGGCGGATGTGCAGCTATAACTGCAGGCTTCGGATACATGATCACACTTAACGAAGCCCAAATATAAATCTCAGCCTAACCGTGAAACTCAATTGCACAAACAACTTTCCATTGACAATATTGCTAAGCCTTCCAAGTAAAAAGACTAGAGAACAGGGTTAAGACAATAAAAGACGCACAAACGTACGTTGTTCACTTAAGCGTGGATTAGCTTTCGCTGGTATTAAATGGCTGAATGTCTTAAACGACACGTTTCACAGTTGCCTTAAAAATGAAATGAAATAATTTATTCACTTAGTAGGCCACATGGGTACTTTTATAAGTCATATTGTGAATCTACCGGCATTTCGCAACAGGAGATCTCTGTTGAGAAGAAAGCCGAAAGAAACTCAATTGCCAGGAACGGCCCGACATGTTTCGAACTCGTACCTATGAAGTTCTTCATCAGGGGCTGGTTTCCGTACAGGCGCGCGGTAACTTTGTCACTTTATTTTTTGCTTAATACAATAATTAATTAAAACGCTCCTGACAATTTCACGTGAGTGTAAACCGCTTAATACAATAGTTTAAGGTGTGCTTCTGTTGTCTGTGTCTGTCTGTGGCATCGTTGCTCACAAACGGATGGTTCGATTTGAATGCGGTTTTCTTTGTCAATCGAAAGCCTCGTCTATCGCGATTGTTCATAGCTATGTTCAGTGAAAATAACCGCAACCATTTCCAATATACTAGGATTGGTTGAGATTGAAACAGGGAATAAGTGACAGAAGCTTAGGCAATTTTTAAGCTAAAAATTCAAATTATTGTAAGTATTTTCATGTTTTTAATCCACTCATTTAATGAAGGCCTCATGGTGAGCGGCTTCTAGTGTCAGGGGTTTTGTGTTTTTAATTTATTTCAGATGCGAGATCCATATCGTGTTAGTAACAAATCAAACTAAAAACGTATAAAAAGCTAGGACTTAGGTACAAAACTACTCAGTTGTTAGTGTTTATTATATCTAAAATTGAAAATTGAAATTAATTATCCTAACAAGTTGCGGTTTTGCCATGGGATAGTGGCGGTACAAACAGCTTTCATATGGCAATAATGTGCATACGTCATAAGATATGTCATCGTTTATGAACCAAAATCAAAAGATTGTTACCGGAATGCTGCTCAATCTATCGGTCTTCTTCTGAAATATATAAATACTGAATCGTATTGAAAAAAAAAACTTGACTAGTTTCATCACCGTGGATAATTTTGGCTTTATTATTATTTATCGTATGGCATGTATAAAGTCACTGGATAACATATATATATAAAAACAATTTATTGTTAGAATTTTGCCCTGGCTTTATTATGCCGAAATTAGTTGAAATTAATATATTACACCTCTTAAGTTCACTGAATTTCAACGTCAGTTAGAAAAAAATGTCGTAACCTATAACTTAAATTAGTACTCACTAAAAATCCATAATATGGCGTAGGCTAAAACCAACTTGCTAGGCTATAGTTCAGTTATTATGTGATATGGTGATCAAATAGGATGTTAGTATTTGTATTTAAATTTATACGACATTATATGTACCATCTAAGTTTCAAGTTCAGTAGTACGGTCGTCACCAAAAGTACCTGACAATTTTACTACTGGCCTATGTCAAACTGCATACTAAAACTTACGATGCTAACTGTACAGCACACCTCGGACACAATAACGTGCGCTTGCCCAAAACGCATAAAGCCGGTTTACGCGGTCGTCAAACCTGCGCCCGCGCCCGCATAACGCCCGCAATTAACCAAACGTTAGGGCCTTATTACACTTGCGATTTGCGAGCGAGTTTTCTATACAAATAAGCGTTCGCGGGAAACTCGCTGCGTGGTCGCCTTCATTCATAATTCGCTCGCAATTCACTATCAACGATTGAATTTATAAATATCACATATATAAAACGTTTTTAGTATTAGATTTTGGTAAGTATGTTTCACCTTTCGTAGTATACATATATGCAGTTGGTCAATGCAAAGATGAGTCACTTTTCGACTTTATGTAATGGTAGGTAATATCCTACTTTTTTATTGTTTGTCACTATTTATAATTGGTTTAGTCCCCGAATAAATGTTTTTCTTACTTTCTTTCCTTCTAAAGTGACGAACTGACGAACCTTTTAATTCTGCGATTGACGGTATAACAATTAATATATTTTTTAGACTAAGAGGGTTGTCGTGTAAACATATTTAATTGAAGCTTGCTTGCACTAGTTTCATGCAGGTTCTTAGAAACGTTTATACTATTCAACGAAATGATACAGCAAATGTCACAGAAAATAAAAAGCTATACATAACGATATAAATCCCCCTTTCAATTTAAAACCTTGTTTCCTCTCACACAACCACAGATTATATACAAGTACACAACCTAAATCAAACACGAAATTTTATTAAAGGACACATTATCGTGAGCTTACATAAGCAAATTTCGCGTTTTACAACATTAGTTTAGGACTAGCATAATTAAACCTGACAACATTAATGGCATCATAAAACCCTTGTACCTACCCATAAAATTGTTGAGCACATCTACTTACAACGGTCGTTTTAAAGTGGAAAGCTTTATTTGTATTGTTGACAGTGCCTACTTTAAGTAAAAGTGTATATAGAACAAAATGCTTTTTAAATGTTTATGTAGAAGCGAAAATATTTTATGCTTTGAGCGGGATTTGAATCCACGTCCCTACGGTTTTCCGGGGCCAGACGGGTGCATTACCAATTATGCTATCTAAGCCAAAAGACAAAGTGCGGCACTGCAACAATTAATAAATATGTTAACAAATTTCAACACTAAGTATAAAATATATTACCGGCCTACGTATTTACTATTTAAAGAACATCTTAGTATTCTCTGTTTCTTTCTATACTAAACATTTCACTTAGGATTATTAGGCCCAAACAAAATACTCATAAATTCTAATAATATCACAAACATCAAAACTTATATTTCACCTTATCTACCTATGTTTGAGGAAATAAACGTACTTATATTATATATTTGTATTGACAACAGTGTAAACATGGCCTAATGCCGCAAAGTCACCCAACACATTGTAAGTTATGTCCGCCGATGGATTTTATCGCAAATAAAATAAGACTAACCGACATCGCACGGCCGTGGAATTATGTTTAAACGCGGTGTTTGTAACCCCAGAAACACCGGCACTTCCCTGGAGACAATGAACCTTTAACACGGAATCAATGTACAATTATTGTTTCGTTGAATTAAGAGTATTCTGAAACAATTTCAAGATTGCTTTTGAATTTCACGTAATTACCTAGTCACATATTTTTTAAAGCACATTTACTTCCTGGATTATTTTATTTATATCATGACATAGTTATTGGGCTTTTTTATTTATATGATTAAAGTATGTTGTATAAATTCATCATCAGTCGACAACCCTATAAGCAATTAATACTAATCCACGAGCAAGCGAGTGAGCTTAAAGGGTATATTGGACAATCATTAAATATTAGAAACAAAAAAAAATTGGGCAAGTGCGGGTCCGACTCGCGCATGAAGGGTTCCGTACCATAATCTATAACAAGTTTGTTGTATGGGAGCCCCCCTTAAATATTTATTTTATTATATTTTTAGTATTTGTTGTTATAGCGGCAATATAAATACATCATCTGTGAAAATTTTAACTATCTATCACCGTTCTTGAGATACAACCGGTGACAGACGGACGGACGAACGGACGGACAGCGAAGTCTCAGTAATAGGGTCCCGTTTTTACCCTTTGGGTACGGAACCCTAAAAAAGACGAAAATATTCGTTGAAATTAAACGCTAATTTCCGCTCTACCATGAAATGAAAACCGCAAGAAAACCCGAGCTTACGAAACTGCTCAAGCCTCAACAATGACATAAGTTACCTCATATAGGTTAATGTGATTCAGTCGTCACAGTGCGTCACAGTTGTCACGTGACATCCGCGTCTGCATCCTTCGTTGTGCAAGTTGTTTACTATCATACCATATTCAGGAATGTTATTCACATTAATAACGTTAGATGTTGCACCACGAGCAGCGGGGTCATAGTCAGATTTAGGCTCGAGTCTTTTCTGTGAACAGAAGCGAAATTAAGGATTCCCGGCATAATTTTCTGATAAAGCTCGTATGAGAATAAAGAATGGTCCCTCTTCTATAATCCGATGTAATAGCAATATAACTTGCATTCTTGAGCTAAGCTACAAGCTCAAGTCTCTTAACTTTTGAGGGACGACTTGTTTTTTGAACTTACTACCCAGCTACTGAGCCTCGTCTCATTAATGTTATAACTTATGAAATTCTAAAATTGTATTGATAATCATACCCCAGGGCTTTTGATGCATGAAATCTGACAGTAGGCGTTTATAATCAGTTCTAATTTTAAATCCTTATTTTAAAACAATCTTAACAAAACGATCATATAAACGCGCGGCGCTTGACGTCATCACTATCTTTTCATATTTTTTTTCTCTCATCACGCCGAAACGGCTGCAGGACGGATTTTTATAAATTTTGGTACAGGGATAGCCGGACATCCAAAGATGGTTACAGGATTATTTTTGACCCGACTATTACCGACTAAAGATTTTCGTTCAATGCCGTGGCAGGGTGGTAAATGTGGTCAAAAGGATCACTCTGTCACGCTATTTAAAAAAAACAGTATTAGCCGTAAAGGAAACTAATGAGTCCTAATAAAAAACAAATGCATTTTTTTTATTGTACACTAAAACCACAATTATCGATAGTTCAAAAACCCAAAAAACGGAAAAAGTGATTTATTGTAGCTAAAAAAGAAGAACGACCCAAGTGAAATTTTACAATCTGCTTATCGGGCCTATTATTATTTCGAATGTTTGACCTTTGTTCTAGAACACGGTCGACTATGGTTCATGGTAATAAATTAATTATATCAAGGATCGCCGCGGATGATTATAGTAGCGGTCCACGGTGGATCTGAATACTTATGTCCTGCGAAAAGTGTATTTTAAGGTTCCCTCGAAATTACTTTTTTCTACTCCAGTACTTTTTTCCGTCATTTATATAGTTACTAACTCTAATATAAACACATAAATTATAAAAGTCTGTAAAAATCTATACTCTACTGCCCAAAAAACACTGCTAATTAAACGATGTTATAATGTCGCCAAAAAAGCATCACTTTAGTACCACAGATTACAAGATAAACAGCTGCATTCACACAATTTGCAATTTAAAAAAAACTTATTGCACTAAGGCGTTGCTGCCAACTTAAAAAAAGTTTTATCTTCAGTGCATGGATGTTTAGTATAGTGAACGTATACCTTTATGTATAAGTTTATATTTTTTGACAGATGTTTAGTATAGTGAACGTATACCTTTATGATTAAGTTCATATTTTTTGACAGATGGACGTAAATAAAAAAAAAGTTTATCAGACTATTTTTTTTTGTTGATTTCGAGCGGTAACATGTAATTATTTTCTTTGTTGTTTATTTGCATTTTATTTATGAAATGTTGAGTCGTAGAAAAGTATTGTATGCAACGTTGTATAAGTAGTACAAAAACCCATGCCACTCGCGTTTTTTGCCATAAAATACTAATACAGCGGCTTAAATTTTCATAACGAGTCACTTATGATATTACTCGTCCGAAGCGGTTACAAGTAATATTACATGTGTTTAAGATTTGGACGAGCCGCATAGCTGCTTATTATTATAATGAAAGGATTTAAGGCGACTCCGTACGTGGAATTGTGATTTTTAAAGTCCTAAGGCTCGTAATCTAGCCAACGGAAAAATCTGAAAAAAATATATGTTATTTTTGACTGTTTCTTCTAAAAAAATATAGTTGGATTTTTTTTTAAAGCAATAATTACTATGGAAAAAATAATGTTGAAATAGGGTCGTTTTCAATTTTCAATTCCCTAAGGCTTCTAAACTACAAGTGATATTTACACGGCTCTTTCGCAAGAACATTGACAATTCATTGATCTTTAATCGTATTGTTTATAAGTTAATAAAATGGAAATTCGGTCTAATAAAGCATCAAAAAAACTGAATTTCCGCGAGCGCGGACGTGCCCGGGCTGCGAGCTCACAGCTCAGTGTAAATCTAACCGTCGAAGGGGAAGGCTGTGTCACTTGCTCTCGCGATCCATCTAGTTACGGAAAATTGTTATAGTACCGGATCCCGCGGAGGTTCGATCTGTTTTCGTGCGTTTGAAGTGTATTTTAAGAGAGTGTAGTTCGTTTTTTCACACGACTACGCTATGCGACATAACAATAAGCACTCATTTTCATATAGAATTAAATTCAACTGTTTTTTTTTCGTATTTAGGTATCTATTAATTTTAAGTACTTATAAAAAAAATTGTCATTGCTTAGCATTCCCGGACACATTTGGATACTTAGATATTCTCAGTCATGGGCCCATACCAGACAGGATTCCCAGAAAATAACACTTTTGGTGTGGGTTTTAGGGCCCTTCTCTGTGTAATATTAGAGTACCTTAGGTATTTCGGTTGGTAAAAAAATCTGATAATACAGATATTTAAGTATGATAACGTCTAATGATCTTTATTAATTCAACCCTAAGAGATATGACTATCGTAATGCAGAACAAGTATTGTTCGTTTGAATACTATTGTAATATTCGGTAAAACGCTAATTTATGAATACGAATATTTATTGTAAGTATTCACATTCGTTGCGTCACTAGTACAGTACATGACATATGATATAAAAATACATTATCAAAAATTACAATAATTTTCTGGCTCAAGAAGGCAAGTGACAATTTTGGCATGAGGGCTTATTTATGTAAATATAGTCAGAATACATATTTGCATCAATAAATTTCCCACTTCATATTTAAATCTAAATGAGCGTTGATATCCGCCGGGCCTAGCTAGACATACCTAGCCTGGCCATAAGTTCTGTTCCAATTGTTTACCGTTTATAAAATAAAAATCTGATTTTTATTACATATCCTTTAAAAGCTATATATTAATGATCGGATTACAGTTGAATTAATGAAAAAATATATAACTTTATTTAGACTCATCGTAATGCCCGGACTTGATTTTTGACTAATGCTCAGAATTTTTCTCTCTAAGTTTGCCTGAGGGCAATGAAACGATCTTGGATCAAATTAATCGATCGCGGAAGGAACGCCAAAACCCAAATAGCTTACGTAACTCAGACAACCGCTAAACTAAAGTAGGGCTGACACGTTTGCCGCATGTCAACCGATCTGCAGATCAAGAAATCTACACCCACCCAATAAAATTCGGAACTTCTAAGTTAACGTAAAAAAAAGATACGGCTCTTTATGCCGCAAAAAAACGTATCTACGCTGGAAAGGAAAATTATCCAAGAGACACGGAGCTAACTTTACAGGAGATCTAAAAAACTACGAACTTTTTCAAAAAAATAAAAAGTTATTAAATATTCTGTGGACCTACTTTTTAAATGAAGCATTTTATAATGTCGCTTTTGTTATTTTGTCTATTAATGAAATAATTTAAAATTTAGCATCGCTTACGCAAAATGGCTGTCAAAATAGAATTAGGTAAAATTATCTAAACGACACGTTTCCCGAGATATTAGTCAGGTAAAATAGTATAATCTACATTTTAAGCCATTATTACTGATTCGGAACGTTGAGGTATGTAAATTATTAAGTCATGTACCTATACATACATTCGTATTAGTTCCGTTGACAACAATGGATCGGTATAAGCTTAAATCAATATTATGTAACAACAAAACAAAAAGCTAAAGGATTATTCTCTGAAACGTTCAAGTATAGGTATATACCGTGAAAAAATAGCCAGTGACTCCTACTGACATTTCAGTAAGCCTAAGTGTTTAACACTCACGTGAAATTGTCAGGAACGGCCCAACTTTCTTTACTCAATTTGATCCACTTAAGAGGCCTTATACATTTTTCTAGAATTCTAGTGCAGTCGAAAATAAGTTGAAAAAACCAGATTTCTACGTGTATTTTGTCAATTTTGAGTACTTTTTGAAACAAAAATTATCAATGAAAAATTCAAACTGTAGGTTTCAAATATTTACCAATAAATCGCAATAGCCCTGTTCTATTTAGTAACATTAATTATTAAGTATATGTTAAGAAACATGTTTGATCATTAGAAAAATGTGTATACACTCAGCATTTTTGAACGGGTAAGGAGCCTTAAATAAAATCCGCTCCTATACTTTCATAAAATACATACATGTTCTTATCATGTACAACTAAATAGCATAGTATGAATTGATATTGCCGCTACGTACTTAGTGAAAATGTTGCGAGACATTTTATATGGGTCATACGGATTTCCACAACATACATACCTAATGTGACAACATACCTTGTAAGGAGACAATAACAAGTTGTCTTGTAACGAGCCTGAGATTACTAGATTGTAGGAAAACCTAATATGATATTTCAACATAGGTTTTGTAAGCCTGATTCCGAACAATAACATGTCCATGTCTCAAAATATGGGTCACATCGCTACAAGAGTGACAACTTTACTAGTACAACCATCGTACCACAAACCATTATGTATAATGGTATCGTAAATTGTAATTTACGAGTAGAACTGCATTTGTAAATACAGTGGTTTTATAGTGAGTCAATTAAAATTAATGATTTTAACAAAGAAGAATACAAGACTATTTTTTATTTCAAACGATAGATACCTACCTATTTTTGTTTTAAAATTTATAATAAATATGTATTATAATATTTCATTGATAAATTTTATGATATATTTACATGCCCATAAAAAAATTAGTATTCTGATTAGATTAAGATTTAATACTTAACATTTTTATTATTTTGATGACGTGGTTGACGCAGTGTGTAGTGCGCACATGCCTACTGAGCGGGCGGTCCTGGGTTCGTATACCTAATTAAGATTGACCCGTATTTTTTTTCTAAAATAAAGTTCTTTCCTTCTGTTTATAAAACTGGACGATATCTTTTGTATTATTTTATACAATTTGTGCAATGAAACCACCTGATACACCTAAATCAAACAGAACCACGCCCAACTTTTCCAAAGTCGTCACACATCAAAGACGCGCTCCAAACTGACGTCACAGATGTCAAGCCTTCAAACCGTGACATCTAAATCGGGGTTCTGACCGCCATCCGGCTGACTCATTGACCCCCATCCGGGGAAAGTGCTGACACGGCTGATGTCATGCTTATGTAACCGGCGAATGTCAGCTGTGACCTTACCATGAGTTTACAGTGACGGTACTCGCTAGCGAAGTAGCGACTCGTAAACGATTTGCATGGAGAGTTGTAGTTCTACAAAGTAACCGGGGCTAGTTAAGTAGCTAGGGGCGCTGAACTATAAACATACGCTGTACATAAAAAATCGATTTACAACAATCTGTCTTAACAATATTTTGTAGAAATGATAATAACAAAAAAAAATAGTGCGTGGAGGCCCTCCGCGCGGAAGAAGTGAAACTTCGTAATGTGGAAATGAAAATAGGCAGGGGTAGAAATTGTAATTTCAAAAGAGAAAACCTAACAATCAATTGATATTCACTAGAGACGTACCTTGATATAACCTTAAATCCGTCGCATTGTCCGTGGGATTGTTGCGTTGAACGTTTAACGCAACAGTGCTTTCCTAACCCCTCCACGGTAGCGTTAAACGTTTAACGCAACCTTGTTGGAAGTCGCATTAGAAGTTTCACTTCAAAAAACGCCTTACAAACGCTGAATATTCACCCGAGTGCGGTCACGATAACTCATGGTAAGGGTACTGATGCTTATTGTTTCAGATCCTGGCTTTCTCGTTGTTCCTTGATAATTACCTATTACGTGTAGTTTAAAGGTCACACGTCTTAACACGTTTCGTGTTGCCTTTGTTATGCGTTTGTGGGTCTCCGGAGAAGATGTTTGAGAAGCGGTTTTGAAATTGCGATCAGTCTGATAGAGCCTATTAATATTTATATATATATTTCATTCCAAAATAGTCTTTTTTTGGAATATTTGGTGTTTTACACTTTAATTCGAACATTTTTTTGTTTGTTTCTTTTTCGCAGCCTACGGACTAAAACCCCGCACCTCTGTATTGTGTGTGAATCAGACACATCACGCTTTCTGTTTACACTTACTTACTTACTTTTTATCTCTATTAAATAGTTGTAGGTATTATTTATGGTCAAAAGCGTTAGGAAAGTTTAAGGTAATGTTATCGGCAAAGTAATTTGAAATGTTTAATGTGGCAATACATAAAATTGCCTAACTCACACTCGTTCGTCTCTTTCATTCATATTTCATTCAGTTGGCGCTCTTTGTAGTGCACCTGCCTCCTGAGCCGACGGTCCTGGGTTCGAATCCCGGCCGGGGCAAATATTCGTGTGATGAACTCGAATATTTGTTTCTGGGTCATGGATGGTATTTATATACGTATTTATAATATAAATTAAATATGCATATCGTCGTCTAGTACCCATAGTACAAGCTTTGCTTAGTTTGGGACTAGGTCGATTTCTGTAAGATTGTCTTTTAATATTTATTAATTTATTATATTATAAAATAAATTGTATGGTAGTAAACAGGTGTATCATAAACATTATAGACATCAATAACTACAAAATCCGCACTAAGTATTTAGTTAGGTAAAACATCTTCGATTATGAAACCGCGCCTAACGGTGTTTTACAATATTTATTACATAGGTAGTACACATTTAACAACACATACATACAATTGTTAAATACTTCAGCGATTCCTACTTCTGTCCCCGTTTTCCGCACAAACACGACAAAAACTTTCATGCTTGGAAGTGGGGCATTATTATGCATATGGCGGTGCCCATATCTGGATTTGCTTAGTTTATGCAATATGCATGGGTGTATGTATAAAATGCATTTTAATGAGCGCACAGCTCCCTGTGTTTACGGAAAATCTGTGTAATCTATTTCAAATTCAATTTCAATTTGAACGACGAACCGGGCGGATTATAGATTTCCATTGAAATTAAGGTCATTAATACTGTACCAGGAAACCGTCTTAATTTTGCCATTGTGGGCTATTTTTCTTTCTGAATATTCATTACCTACTTGTAAGCTCAAACAAAAACAAACAAACTATATAGCTATTTAAAAATTGTATTTGTTTTGGTTCCTTTTGTATACTGTTATTGGTGTGCAATAAAGTATTGTTGTATTGTATATCATATGGGTAAGGACCAAAAAGTTAGACGTAATCTAGGCGTAGTTAGCCTTAGATAAAACGGCATCGGAAAAAGTTCCGTTGTGCGACAAAAATTAACGACACAATAATGAACAGTAAAACAGTACTTTAAGGTACATTATTTGATGGTTAATTTGTCATCGTACAAGGAAAAAAATCGATACAAATTTTAATTGAATGAGTTGAAGTACCTAGTAAACTTTTTGGTCTTCACCCACATAACTACATATGTAATATTACTGGCTCCGTGTGAGTTGTATATATGTAGACCTCGCCAGTTTGTGTGTGTTGTTTCCGTAATCCCTCATGAAAATCATTATCGTTATCCCGATTTTTAGCTCGATGAAATCATTGTGTGACTGAAATCATTTTCCTTTCATACGGTTCACAATTTCTTCACCCGTCTGATGCATTGGGTTTGTATCTTTAAAAAAATCTGGATAAGTATACTTATCGGTTCCATTTCTGACAAAATCTATCTAAGAAAAAAAAATAGTTAACATTACCTATATATCAACAAATAAAATAAAATGAAAAATGTTTCATAATATTCCTCGTAGACGGTGATAATGTTCTGTTTAGTTTAGATTACAAAAAATGCGGCTCGCTTTATGAAAAAACCTTTACCAAGTTTAAGCATAATCAAACCACACACTGATTGACGATTAACGATTACTGACCGCCCCTGAATCAGTAATGAGGCGTGTTTTCCGAAGAAATCCAGGTCACTAGCGATAGCGATTACGCAACGCGCGATGATACGAAATCACTGGAGCGTGAACCTCGATTTGAATATTGACAACTAAAAGTTGCCCGCAACTTCGTACGCGTATTTTTTATACCGCAGTCGGATAAAAAGTATCCTATAACCATCTTTGGCCAGCTATTCCTGTACCGAAATCCGTTACAGCCGTTTTCGTACAGCCGTTTTCGTACAGCGACCTTTACTAACGCGATAAAAATAGCTTCACTTGTAACTACTTAAATAAGTTTGTAACAATAACAAACAAAACATCCGCTACCTAAAGGTTGTCTGGAAGAGATCGCTATTTAGCGATAAGACCGCCTGTTGTTTACCTCTGCCTGTTATATGAATGTATCTCATGTTGTGTTGTATATTCCTTGATGTTGGAGGTGTGCAATAAAGAGTATTTGTTGTATTTGTAAAACATATTACATCTAGAATGTCAATGTTAGCCTACTTCTAAATGTAGTATCGAAATTAAACTTTCCATGTTTATGTGGTTTACGTGACATACAATAATAATAGTATATTGGATCTGGTGAATGGAGACGGAAGGAGGCCGTAGGAACTCCTGAACAGTACAGGATAATCCTTACTCATTTAATTGGCGAGCAATTAAAGTTTGTGTAAAAAATACGGTCGGTAATAAAAACGTGTCTCGAAAAAACGTTTTTCTAAACTTATTTACCTATTACTTGAATGAGTTTGCTTGACTAACATCAGGATGTTAAGCATTGAACGACATACAACGATGAAAGCGCACCCAGAAGATGCCTATGCATCCGATGATGATGCTAAAGATCTTTGAGTCATATAATCATAAGTAGTCGGAAATAGCACGTTGCACGCTTTTACGGTATATACGGCTTCCTATTTAACCTGTAATGTTGTGTCTTTAACCTGTAAATAATAATCACACTATTTAATATTATAACGGTGAAAGTCTGTGAGTGTGTTTATGTGTATGTTTGTTGTTACTTCTTCACGCTCAAACGGCTGGACCAATTTTGGTATGAAGGTGAAGGGAATTTTGTGTGAGGTTGTCCGATATAAAAAAAAAAGTTAGTTGACACTGGATTAACTGTTAAATTATTGCTGGATTTATTACTGGATTGTTAAATTGTTAAATTATCCTCCTTCGTATTGTACATGTTGCTTTGGTTGTCTACCGTTTACATTTGTCTTTAGCACTCATTTACTCAAAGGTTAACTGGAAGAGATCCCTTAAAGGGATAAGTTCGCCTTTGTACATGTATTTCTTTTGTTTTAATGTATTTCTGTTTTTGTGTACAATAAAGTGTTTACATTACATTACATTAACACGTAGGCTACTTTTAACCCGAAAACATGTAGTGTTCCCGTGGGACGAGCGGGTAACACCGCGCGGCACAACTAGTGCGTATGTAAGTTCATGAATGTAAACACTTTATTGTACACAAAAACAAGAAATACATTTTAAAACAATAAATATGTACGAAGGCGAACTAATCCCTTTAAGGGATGTCTTCCAGTTAACCTTTGAGTAAATGAGTGCTAAACACAAATGTAAACGGTAGACAACCAATGCAACATTAATAATGTCCATGAATAAAATAACTATAAGTTTCCGAACGGAAGCCTCAAATAAATCCGCAACGACATCGCATTAATTAATCGCATTTTATTCGATCTCAAATCGCATTTGCCGCATTTTATCAGATAACTCACGGTGCGAACCCGTTCGCAGCGTTGCCAGATGGTTACATTTGTTACATTTTTCGTAACTTTTGACCCTCTCTCGTAACATGTAAGTAACTTTTGATTTCTGGGGAATTTTCGTAACTTTTCAATAGGTTTTGTTAAAAATACTAAAGTGGGAATATTAATTTAGATTCTGAAAATATAACTGAAAAAAAAACTTAATGAAAATTTCGATAATTTGTATCAATTTTTTCTCAAATAAGTACCATTAATGTAATAATCCAGTATATATATTCGGAATCAGCTTACGAAGCCCTTTCATTAGATACGCCATAATGTCAATTTGTAAATCCGTAAATTAGTATTTATATAGCAAAAAAGAAGCAAACAAATTTTTGTAGAGGTTGGAAAGTAAACAACGGATGGATGAGTAAGTTCGAGGGCAAAGATGAGGCCCTAGGTAATACTAGTCCAACTATTGCACTTTCGGCGAAGACACTATAATATTTAATAGTATTTATATGATGCTTTTAACAACTAATAAAATAAATATTTACACAATATCGCAAGATTAACATTATGTTTCTCCCGTCAGTTTTAATTTTTTAAATATATTTTTTAAATCATCACTTAGTTTGTCTAACGAGTCGTGTCCCTTGAAAGACGCGATAAATTCAAAAACCTAACAAATATCAATATCAACAGTCAACACAAATATAATACAATTCCTTCATTAAGTTTTTAAAATAAAATTTGTAATTTATCTAACGCATATATTCGGTGCACTATCAGTGCAGATACCAGTAAGAATTTTGAATTGGCTGCTTTTAATACAAAGCCTATAATACAAAGATTGAAAAAGTTTCTACCTGGCTGCTTTTATCAAGCTACACGAGTCGCTTAACAGACTGTATTAGCGAGTACCTAAACATATTAAAACTGAGGCGTTTTCCTTGATTTTTTAAAAGTCTGATTTTTAATTAGCCGGAATAAACTGACGCAATTTTTTACGAGCGCAATTTAATTAAGTTTAATTTGGTTTCAACATATCACTTTTTATCCATAAAAGTCAATCTAATATCAGCAATTACGTGTTTTCTCATTCATTGTTTTAAATTATAATTTCTGAATAACGAAAATATAAATTACGACATCTATCAAATCACTTAGGCTAATTAAAAATTCAGAAACTGGATGAGGGCGGTGCAAGATCGATCGTTCTGGAGAATTTTGGGAAGGCCTTTGTCCAGCAGTGGACGTCTATCGGCTGATATGATGATGATGAATTAAAAATTCAACTTTAGATATAAAACTGTTCCTATTATGCGTTTTGTATAAAAATACACCTAAAATTATGCATTCTCATTGGTCAATTTACTTTGACATTTGTTGGTCAATTTACTTTGACATTTGTTGGTCCAATTGTCGTTTATAACTCTTCAACAAGATTATTGTATATATGGTCAGTTTTCAACACTATACACAGCTTCACGTCACACCGCGTACCGGAACACGTAGCATGGAAAGCATTGGATGAGGGCGGCGCACGACCGATCGTTGTGGAGAAATTTGGGGATGCTGATGATGACATTGATGACACATTTTTGGGTAGTGACGATTATATTTTTTGATATTACAAACTTATTTACAGTAAATATTCTATACTTTCATAGTTTGTACCTTTGGAACCCTCGGTACGCAAATCCGACTCGCGCTTGACCTGTTTTTTTATTAATATTAAAATGTAACTTTCGCAGCAAAAATGTAACTTTTTGAGGAATGAAACGTAACTTATGCCACAAAATGGCTCTGGCAACACTGCCCGTTCGAGTTTGACACACAATCCCCAATACAATGGCATCGAAGATGAAACAATTGGAAAGCACGTAATAGTGGTAACCGCTGATTCACACTGCCATGCTACGGCAAAAGGACGTATCTTACTATGACATCCGTATAAAGATACGTCCTTTTACTGTAACACGGCAGCCAGTGAGAGCGATAGCGATGGGTCTTACGCAACGGATTACGGCGGAGTAGCCGGACCTTGGTGTTACTTCACTATGATGAATCGCGGAATGTTGTTGTTGATATTTTCTTCTTTTTGTGGTGTTTGGAGAACCTAACCTAATGGACCATTTCATCATCGAAGTATAAGTAGTCGAACTATTATAAAACCGGCGAAGTGCGAGTCGTACTCGCGCACCGAGGGTTCTGTACAAACAACCCCCCATATTTACTGGCCGGATTAAATTAAGTTTGCACCTGGTATGTATGGCGCCGTATACAAATGAGGTGCAAAGTTAATGCAACCGATCACGTTTGTTGTACTTATGGGAGCCCCACTTAAATATTTATTTTATTTTATTTTTAGTATTTTGTTGTTATAGCCGCAACAGAAATACATTATCTGTGAAATTTTCAATTGTCTAGCTAATATCACGGTTCATGAGATATTACAGTCTGGTGACAAGTGTTGTTGTTTTATATGTATTTATAATTAATTATATTTGGCCTTTTTGTGGTGTTTTTTGTTGTGAACTAATAATTATTTCGTGTTGAGTTCAATGAAGAATAAAAAAAGACTTCTGCGTGCGTGATAAAAAGATCCTCCAGCAAATCCGACTCGCGCCTACCCAGCTTTTTTAGGGTTCCGTACCCAAAGGGTAGAAAAGGGACCCTATTACTAAGACTCCGCTGCCCGTCTGTCTGTCTGTCCGTCTGTCACCAGGCTGTATCTCATGAACCGTGATAGACAGTTGAAATATTCACACATGATGTATTTCTGTTGCCACTATAAAAACAAACACTAAAAACAGAATAAAATAAATATTTAAGTGGGGCTCCCATTCATTAAACGTAAACACTTGTATGAGGCGCCATTCATACCAGGTGTTGCCATTCACCCGGCCAGTGAAGTTTGTACGGAACCCTCGGTGCGCGAGTCCGACTCGCACTTGGCCGTTTTTTTGTTTACGCTCATGACTCACAAGAAACATGTTTTAGGTATAATAAAGATGCGTGTGGGTGAATCGTGACTCCGGGTTTCTAATTTCGGCAACGATCTCCTGATAAGGGAAGATTTCTCTTCGAGGATTTTTATGGGGTCCATGTCGAAATAAAGTGCACGAGTTGATGGAGAATTTGGGATGAGTCATCGATATTAGTTTCTCTTCCATGTAAAACGTTCCCTTTTTAGGGTTCCGGATATAGAGTAGTTCGTACAAATTGTTTTGGCAACATTAAGCAACATTCGAACCACATTCGAACTCTTCCTTCAACGCCTCCCACGCGTTAACATAGAGGTATATATCGTCTTAATTATCCATACTAATATTATAAATGCGAAAGTGTGTCTGTCTGTCTGTCTGTCTGTTACCTCTTCACGCTTAAACCGCTGAACCGATTTAGATGAAATTTGGTATATAGATAGTTTCAGTCCCGGGGAAGGACATAGGATACTTTTCATCCCGAATAAATTGAGTGTTCCCGTGGGATGAGTGGGTAACACCGCGGGGCACAGCTAGTTTCAAATAAACGTTAGTTAACACAGTTTCGGACTTTAAATCATAACAAAAGACCCAACACACAAATCAATAAGTACGAAATAGGATGATAATAGTTTGATTTGCACATTCTATACTATAATCCATACTATCCATACTAATAATATTATAAATGCGAAAGTGTGTCTGTCCGTCTGTCTGTCTGTTACCTCTTCACGCTTAAACCGCTGAATCGATTTTGATGAAATTTGGCATAGAGATAGTTCAAGATCCGAGGAAGGACATAGGATAGTTTTTATCCTGGAAATTATACCTAAAAAGATTGAAAAGTTAGTGAACATTTCTGTTGGGATGCGGTGACCCTGTAAGAAAAGTAATTATTAGACCAAAAGCACAATTGCTCTTACATTTGCTTAGGCGCTTTTAATAATCCCTTTTATCAAGTTCCACGCGTACGTAGTCGCGGGCAAAAGCTAGTAATATTATAAATGCGAAAGTGTGTCTGTATGTAACCTCTTCACGCTGAAACCGCTTAACTGATTCATATGAAATTTGTTATGGAGATAGTTGGAGTCCAGGGGAAGGACATAGGATAATTTTCATCCCGACTAAATTTAGTGTTCCCGTGGGATAAGCGAGTAACACCGCGGGGTCTATTATTTTAATGTAACTGCAGCATCTAAGGATAGTATTTGCTTGAGAGCTTTTAGAAACCATTTCTAAATCTGTCGAGGTTATTTTTTTTTTAGTTACCACTTGTGTTTTATATCAACCACAAATAGTGAATAGTTTCGGTCAAAAACGTGCTACATAATAATATGTATATCAAATATTATCTATATCCATTAACTATATAGGTACGAAGAACCACATCAACCCATTACATTTATTATGATTTTGTGGTTTATAAGTTTAGTCAAATTAGATAAAATTAAAAGGTTAAAATGATATACCTATATTTTTAATCCGATGTACCTATAGTAATTGTTTTTCTCTTTTCTGTTCCAGGTTTCCTCGTCGTAACGCAAATAAGATGCCAGTACCCAGCTCTTCACCCGGGTAGGTATGCATCAATGCCTCCACACCCTACAATTCTGTACAAATTATAATAAGGTTGGTTCTGTCAAAAATGACATTTTAGTGGCAAGCTTTTATAGCCGACTGTACTTTTCTTTGGATATCCATCAAATGCTCACTGAGACGATTCTAAAGAGCCCAAACTCGGTAGGATTGCTTTTTCTATTATAGAGTTCCTATGGCCACCTTCCGGCTCCATCATCAGATCAGCCCCATGGTACCATATTATTGTATTGTCATCAAAGTTAAGTAAGTATGCAAAATTTCAGCTCAATCGGTTGACGATATCTGCTTCAAAATTGAGTTGCAAGATTTCACCCGAACAAACATACATTAAACATACAATGCAAGTTAATAAAAGCTTGTAAAATGCGGCATAAATCAAGAACAACCCACGCAGTTACTAACTAAATCTTTGAAGGACAACATAATCTCAGCAGACGATGCAGTTTGTATAGGGAACGTTTTCGCACTAAAGGTGGCAGCACTTTACGTATACAGTGTTTCTTACTGGCTTTACTGCTTCTCACATTGAGGGTGCGTCTGCCACTGAAGAGTAGCGGAGCGGACCCATGCGGGATCAACCAATCACAAAAGTGAAGCTGAGATACAGATTTCAACTCTGGTGATTGGTCTATTCCGCATTTCTCCGTTCCGCCTCGCTTCAATGGAGACGCACTCTTAGGTACTAGGTGCTGCACAAATTCATGGTTAATTTATGAATGAATTCATTCATAAATAGGCCATGCCATTCTGCAGCTCATTGTACACGTCAGTTTCAAGTAGGTAATGATAAGGTGAAAGATTCAGCTTATCCTACTCTACTCTACCTTTCCTTTATCCCACTCTACTGCTGTAGAAGAAAAACTATCCCAACGGTATGTTTGACGCCACATACCTTTTTTAAACATGATTTGAGCTGTATCAGATCAGGGCTGTTTAGCCCTCACTATCAGTGAGTCGGACTTTGTGTGCTAATCCGATACACACACATGGCCACAGGAACAGGAGTGATTTGGGGAGGGTGACGCGGGCGCACTGCGCACGGACTGCGTCGTGAATACGGTGAATAGACTAACCGAGTCAGTCTGACTCAGGGCGGGCTATGATGCAGAGAAAACGCGAACTAAGGCCCCGCTGGCGGAGATTACGCTGAGGCCACATACCTGATAAGAGTACTCAAATAGATAACCTTCTATAATAAGGTAGACGAACAGTTGAACGGGCTGGCGCAAACTCTTTGCCTACCGAAAAGTATTAGGCGCTACGCGTTCCTATAACATACTTTCTTTGGCCGGTTAACAGACGTTCGGTTATTAACCCTCGACGAAAAAAGAGGGGCATGATATTGATAAGTTTAACATTTGTATCTATGTATCCGTGTGTCTGTGGCATCGTAGCTTCAAAACGGATGGACCAATTCGAGGCGTTTTTTTTTAAATCGAACGACTTATCTGTTGAGATGGTTCTTAGCTATGTTTGGTGGAAATAGAAGCAGTAGTTTTCAAGATACTTACCTAATCAGCTTTAATTGGAACAAGTGACAAAATCTCTGCCAATATTGCTATAAGTACCTATTCTAAATTTTGTAGTTGTGTTCACTTTTAGTAGCATTTTCTATATCACCCATTGATATAGAAAATCTCATGATTACGAGCTACTTTTTATTTAGGTATGTTGTGGGGGCTATTTATTTATTAGGAAATTATCATATTTACATATAAGTCAATTCAGCACTATTGGCTATCGCCAGAACTAACGGAAGCTGTGCCTACAGCGCGCTATCAAACGGTGTTACATATAGATTTCACGATATAAGATCGTTAAACAATATTTCCATTGTCTTCGTTACCATTCATTATTGTAATACAAATAGCTTTATTGCACGTAAAAATAACGACTTACGCGTGTTTCTTGATTTATGCTTGTACAAATCTAAATCAATCAGTAGTGTCAATCTTGTTACGCAGTATAAATGAAAAATGACTACTAAACAACAAGTTTGACAGCGCTCTTTTTATATGGGATGATCTGTACTACCTAACTTTACTAGAAATAATTATCTTCTTTCAGTGTCCTTCGCGCAGACCCCGGCTGAATGGCACAACCCACACCAACCCAGAAATCCACCCTGGCAATTTTCAGCACCAAGAAAAAGGTCGCCAGACTCCATGCAGATATATTACAACACACAGACGACTCAAAACCAAGGCCCGTTTGGCAACAGACCGAGCTTTCAGCCAAACTACGAAAGCTACCAAAACTACCAAGGTCCCCAAACCTATCAGAGCAGAAGTTCCGTTGATCTGATCAATTCTGAAACCAGAGACACGCCTAGCGACGGACGTTTACTCTCAGATTCCGCTTTCACCAGGATATCAGAAACATTAGGTGCCATAAACACAGTAGGACATTACCTCGTTGACATGGTCAACGATGAAGAGAAAGACGAAACAGATCCTAATCTAAAGCAGCTTCCACAAGCCCTGTACACGATCAGCAAGAACGTTCTCGGGAGAAATGTGACGGACAAAATAGCCCCTATAGTGAAGAAGGCTTTACCAAGAGTTCTACCAGATGCTCCGATCACCAAAATAGCTACTGGAGACTCGCAGGACTCCAAATTTTGCACGACTCCAGAGGGCGAAGCAGGGATATGCGAAGACTTGAGCAACTGTCCTCAGCTGCTTCTCAATTTAATAAGTCTTCGGGAATCTCTCTGTTTCAAAGACCTTTTCGTCCCTGGCGTCTGCTGTCCGAAGAATGCCATAGTAACATCGACGCCAGCTGTTGAAAAACCTGTGCTGGCTACGACCAGCAAACCGACTTATTTAGTGCCAGTGACTACTCCCAGGCCATCGAAAGCGACGACCACTAAGAAGCCAACAGCGATACTCGTGTTGACGACCAAGAGACCACGGCCCGCGACCACTTCCAGACCTCAGCCTAGTGTGACAGTGACTACGCCTCGGCCGCCACCGTCGACCACGTTTGCAACAGTGCCTCCTCCTGTCATAGCTAACTTCTCTAATATTGTAGACATAAGCGGTAAGCTATTTTCACTTGTAGTTTAGACTTCGTATAACTTAATGAATGATACTGTGACGTGCTAATCAGACATAGTAGAAAAATCTGAATCAGCCCTAAATAAATCAAGGTAAGTAAGATATCTACCATCATCATATTGCATCATAACCGCTGATGTGATCCTCGACCATGACGCAAACATAACATCGTGTTGATACTTTAAAAAACTAAGGAAGGTAAATTATAATCTGGCATTTAATGTTCAATCCGTGAAAGTATAACAAACTTTGTGGCATTCAGTCCGGCTCTTATACTGGTGAATTTGTGCAATAAAATTTAATTAAAAATTGAAACGGGTGTGAGTCTATATGTGTAAAATGATCACGCATTGCTGTACTTTCTAGTTTTATTGTAACACACCACACTGAGCACTTTATTACAAACAATGGATACCACTGTCTTAGTAACACAGTAGTTTACTCTTAAACTATTACAGACTAAACTCTTAACAACCATTCTCCGCCATTACGACTTCGCACACTGGCCGGCGCGCCAATCGGCGCGGGCGGCTGGGAGAATAACTCCCTTCATTGGACACAGATGGCGCCACAAGTGGGGTGCGGGCACTAGTAGGGTCCCGCGTATCATCCTCCCCCTCCAAGCTACATGAACGTCCCGTATGTGGCTTGGCTTCAGCAGTACTCAGATCAGGTGGACGTCCACGAGGACGAGGCTGAATGGGTATAGCAGCCTCTCCCTGTCTAGTTACAAAAGGGGTAAGGAATGCCGTGTTAAATTTACCTACAGCATTATCTAAGTGTGACACCTCAAATGTGGTCGGAGCTCCCCCTATCTCCAAAATATCCCCGTTAGAAAGGAGAAGACCTGCTTGTTTAATACGTACAGAAGAATGCAGCATGATACCTTCACAAGGTGGTACTACCGAGGCCAAGCACACATCAATACATTGTGGACCTACCGGGTTAACGCACATATCATTATATTGTGGACCTGCCGGCTTAACGCACATATCATTACATTGTGGACCTACTGACTTAACACATACATCAATGCATTGTGGACTTACCGGCTTAACACACATATCATTACATCGTGGACCTGCCTGCTTGACGCAACCATCATAGTTAGGTAGCGATAGCGACACTACCGGCGTCGCGCATTTTACAAAGAAATCTGTCGGTAAAACATTCGTAAACTGGCTAGGTAAAAACACGTTATTACGTTTTGTATTACGACATTCGTAAGTGTCGAAAAATTCGGGAATCACAGATTGAAACATCGATAGGTCATAATCAGATTTACGATTGTTTTTGAAATGACGTTCATTATTTAACAATTCGACTGAATTTGAGTTAGAGGAAATCTGATTACGCCTATTATTGGCCTTAGCCTCATGCTCATAACAATCTAAGTGACGATTATACAAATCGGTGCATTCAAAAACATCTGACTCGAGTGCGGAGGTCAAGGTCATTGAACCCAACGAACAAATTGGTTCGATCAGTATTGCCGAAAACTGAGAATTACACTTCGAACAGTTTGACCTTATCACGCCTTGTTCTCCACATCCGTAACAGTGAATAAAACGATTACTACTACTATAGTTATTGTCAATAGAACTACTGTTACTATTATCAGTAAGGTTTTTAAGTTTAGCACAATTGTCTTTATCGTGATTAGGTTTTCTACAGTAAACACAGAACAGACGTTTCTTGTTGGAATCGACGTTTACTTTCGCGCCAACCGAGGTAAGCGGCTGCGGCGGCGGCGAGATTGAACACGGAGACGGAGCGCGCGGCGCGCGCGCGGCCGGCGGCGTGTTTGATGTCGAGCGGCGCGCGGGGCCCGCGGCCGGCGGCGGCGGCGGCGGCGGCGGCATCCCCGCGCTCGCGCGAGTTACTTCAACTTCGAGGGCGTCCTCTATCGAATGCGCCTTACTTAGGAGCTCGTCGAAGGACTGGAACTCCTCACGACGAAGGCGCTCGCGGATGCGATGGTGTAGTAAGCCGTACACCATATCCAACTGCGCTTTGACCGTGAGGTCCTCGGTAGGAAGTCGCGCGAGTATTGCGCGAGCTCGGGCCACGAACTTGTCGGTATTCTCCGTGGCCTGTTGTTCACTATTAAACAGTTCTCGGTAGAGGCGATGAGGCGGCCGACGATCTCCGAAAGCCCTGCGTAGTCGGTCTACGGCCTCTGCCCAGGACGTCGTAGAACCTTTAACTCCTTGCCACCAGGTCGCGGCGGAATGCGTCAGCAGTATGGAGAACCCTCTTATGGCGTTCTCGTCGGTAACTCCGCAACAACCCTTATAGGCCTCCACTGCGTCGATGAACCCGTCGAGACTCTCCTCGGCGCGCCCGCTGTAAGTGGCATGGCATCTTGAAAAGTTGCCGCTCACGACAGGGGCGGGGGCGGCGACGGTCACGCTGACCGGCTCGCCTGAAGCCGGGGTGGAAGAACGCACTTCCCGCAGAAGCCGTTGGAACATGTCGGCGTTGGATTGCTGAATGGTTTGCAGCAACATGGACAGGTTGTCCATAGTCATCGTCACATTGCCCGAACGTTCACCATCGTCATCTCGAGGATGGTCGGCGGCGGCGGCGTTTTCCTTTGATGTCGACGCGCGATGATTGTCTGGCGTACGCGGAGTACGGTTAGACTGGTTAGAGCGAGTCATCATTGTTTATGTACGTAAGACACTCGAAAAAAGTAGAAATGTTTATAAAACAGTCAAGCACAGTTCACTTTTATGTTTTTACAACACGTGGTTTACACTAAGACACACGGAAAGGGCGCCATGAAACGGGTGTGAGTCTATATGTGTAAAATGATCACGCATTGCTGTACTTTCTAGTTTTATTGTAACACACCACACTGAGCACTTTATTACAAACAATGGATACCACTGTCTTAGTAACACAGTAGTTTACTCTTAAACTATTACAGACTAAACTCTTAACAACCATTCTCCGCCATTACGACTTCGCACACTGGCCGGCGCGCCAATCGGCGCGGGCGGCTGGGAGAATAACTCCCTTCATTGGACACAGATGGCGCCACAAGTGGGGTGCGGGCACTAGTAGGGTCCCGCGTATCAAAATATAATAAATAAAACCCTAACTAACCTCTTGTAAACGTCCGTTTCAGAGTGCGGCCAACGGGAAGACGAAGGCGGGCGCATAGTGGGCGGCACAGAATCCAAGCCTGGCGCCTGGCCTTGGATGGTAGCCATCTACCTGCACGGCAACAAGCGCCGCGAGTTCTGGTGCGGGGGCACGTTGGTGGGGACGAGGCATGTCCTCACAGCAGCACATTGCACGAGGGATTCTAAGCAAAGACCGTGAGTCCAATAAACTTTTGCTGACAGACCAAATCGGTTACTTTTGAAATGTCAAAACATTGACTATGAAGCATTCTTTGCTATGAAGGTTTGAAGCAAAATTCTTGACAACACGTCACCACAGTTCTTACTGAGACTCAATTTTCTTTCTAGCTATGAACCGGTTAGCTCAATTATAGTTTAACACTTTCGCAGACAGTAAGAGACGTCATATTGTGTCATGGCCTAAAAGGAAACAAAAAACTACGCGACTGCTAATGCATCTGCATCCGCGAACGTGTTAATACGTACGGTTTCGGACGCATCAACATCGAGCTAGTTTCCAATATGTATATACGAAACGGCTTTACTCTCGTCGTAGAAGTCAAATGTCGCTCGACACGTATCGAATCGGTACGCGATACATCATCAGGAGCTAAGATCAGTCGCGGCGAAGGCCAATCAAAAACTACTGATACGTTTTTACAAATTTTTCAGGTTCCCACCGCGCCAGTTCAGCGTGCGACTCGGGGACGTGGACTTGGCGCGGGAAGACGAGCCTTCCCGGCCGGCCACGCTGCGAGTCGTGGCGGTGCGAGCCCACGAGCAGTTCTCCAGGGTGGGGTACTACAATGACATCGCTGTACTGGTGCTTGGTGGTAAGTCTTTATTTGTCTGTCATAGAGAGCAAACGGATCGCCAGATGGAAAGTGATTACCATCGCCCATGCCCACACCTGCAACACCAGAGGAGTCACAAGTGCGTTGCCGGCCTTTCAGGTCATCAGTCCGGAAATACCGCAAGCGACAATTCATTCTACAATACTGTCGTGCAAGGCAGGAAATTTCTAGTATCTAAGTGGTGAGGATGAAGGAATTGTCGCGTAGAACGTTGGCGGAAAGATGTAGCACGGCAGTAAACCTGAGGATGGCATTAGCAATAATTTGAGTTCGCACTCTCCTTTATACCGATGCTTGCCTTCCTCTTGCAATTTCGATGAAATTAATGTCAAAATTGCTAAGCTGTCTTCGGTACTACGTACGATAAACTGTTTTCTTTAATGCTCTGGGGTCCGAAGTTGTGTGCAGGACAAGAGCTGGAATCTCCATAAATTGTAACTCTCAAGCCCACTTATTTTCGCTTTCCAGAAAACGTCCAAAAGTCAAAATACGTGATCCCCATCTGCCTCCCGAGCGGGGATCTCTACCGGCGGCAGTTCGACGGTTCCGTAGCCACTGTGGTGGGCTGGGGGACCACGCGCTACGGCGGCACGGAGAGCAGCAGACAGCTGGAGGCGCGGCTGCCGGTGTGGAGGAACGAGGACTGCGACAAGGCGTACTTCCAGCCCATCACCGAGGCGTTCCTGTGCGCCGGGTACACGAGAGGCGGCGTGGACGCGTGTCAGGTAACGTGCATTGCTATTATACTCTTTTAAGCTTATAGCATAGCTCAAATCATCCATCAGCTTGATTGCGCGCCTTTGGCTTACCTAACTATGCATGGCAAAGCAATCGGTATGATGACTGATGATGAATTCTACAGCAAACCTAAGTACCGTAGCTCGTAGTTAGATGCATAAACAATCTATGAAAATGATTGGTTAAGGGACCAAGTAGGTACCTACTTACGAGTACGGAAAATTACTTATTTTTCCCTGATTTTCCTGATGTAATTCATATGGAATTGAATCAATATGGAATGAATTATTTTCATTTCGTTTCAATCCATAAATACCCAACCTGACATAAAAATTACTTCACGTCTCTGTTTGTATGGAGCATTTTCAGTATATACCTACTTAAAATTAATCTAATTTGAGTTTTAGGCATAACGTGACTTAGGCCCTCGGCGCATTAGGTGCACCAATTTGGAAGGAATTTATTTATGTATTTGATCTATTACAGGGCGACTCGGGCGGGCCGCTGATGCTGCATGTAAACGGTCGCTGGACACAAATCGGGGTGGTGTCGTTCGGAAACAAATGCGGTGAGCCCGGATACCCGGGCGTCTACACCCGGCTTACGCACTACGCAAGTTGGCTCAACCAACATCTAGTTTAACCAGTGTTTACAAACCCGCTGCACATAAATATCGCATTAGCTGATAATTATAGTGAAAAATCCCATATTTTTGTATCGATCTTGAAAAAGGCGGGAATTTCATACAATCCAGTTACCAACTTACAGAAAATATAGTCACTAAGATAATAATTTGCCATAGAAAAGAAAATGTGTGGCATTCATATTTATTCTAAACTTCTGGCTTTCTATTTATTGTGCTTTTTATATTGGTACTGGTTAACATGTGATAAAATTAAATTGACTGTCAATTATAGGACTTTAGTTTTAAGCAATAATTAATATAAGTAATTATTGTAATGAATAAAATGTTATGTAAATAAACCCGTAGTCGTTTTATTGTTTTTGTTAAGCCCCAAGGAAAAAATGGGATGCGTAGGTATTTTTTGTATACACAGATACACACACACAGATATACACTTGTGTGTACAGATATGCACACAGGCGTCTGTCTGTGGCATCGTATTTCCCGAACGAATGAACCAATTTGAGTGTGTTTTATTAATAGAAAAACTTATCTTATCCTTCGAGATGGCTCGTAGCCATGTTTATGGACCAGTAGTTTCCTAGATATTCAGCTTTAATTTTATTGGAACTAGTGAGAAGATCTCAGCTAATTTAAAAAAAAAACACGCCAGGAGTACCTCGTGAGTAAAGGCTCTATTAAAATTCTGCCCTGGCAACCCTTTCTACCTGCCACTTGTCAAATCATCACACGTCAACTGTCACTGTCATAATTTACGTCAGTTCCCTGTGACTAATCCCTCTCACAAATCCAATGAAAATAAACAAGTAATTTAATAAATAAAGCGACCAATGTGTCCGCAAACAGCCCTCTTTACTATTGATTGACACACCAATCAATTGCACCAATTTCTTTTTGGCTTAGTTAAGGAATTAAGTGTTAAAAATGAAGTACGCGACATCACCAATCCCGAGTACTAGCTCATCGTTTAATTACCCTCGTAGTACGTCTCCTTTGCCTGCACCGGCGAATTACCAGCCTACGACAGCCAGCGCAGCAGTCAAGCGCTACAAATACCTTCGGAGACTGTTCAAATTCAATCAGATGGACTTCGAGTTCGCGGCGTGGCAAATGGTATATCTGTTTGTGTCACCACAGAAAGTATTCAGGAATTTTAACTATAGGAATCGTGAGTATTGTTGCATATTGACTAATAGTACGTTCACGGTGTTTGTAAATTATTACTACATTAAATTAACAACATCCAATATTCATTTGAGCCATGAAACTGTGTATCAAATAAATTGCATCCTGTGCTGAGCTTTCATGTGCGTAAATACAGGGCAGATATCTCACCTATTTGTAACTATATTTTGCTTACCGCACGACTCAGCATCACCTGTTTTGCTTGCTCATTATTAAAAGGAAAGTGACAGGCAGTATTTATTGCATGACAAAGCGTTGCGTATTGCAGTTATGCTAGACGTACTGATCTTGATTAAAATGAAACTGCTATATTTGTACATTCTTCCTCGCTACTTATTAAGTCGTTAAGTTGGGTTAGGTTTGTTTCACAACAATACTAGAAGTTAACTGTTTGAGAGGAAAATAAAAATCAAAGATAAGCTATGTGGTTGGCCTGGAATTCTTATACTAACCTGCGTTTTCTCAAGCTGGTAAGCAATACACAGTTCAAAAATATTAATGTACAGTTCCCCCGACGACATAGCAAAAAAAATAAGGAAGTGTTCCAAAATCATTAGGAATGGAAAAATACTAGTAGCAGTTTGAATCACAAAGTTTTTGATCATTAAAACTTAAAATGATCATGAAATCGCATGCAAATTATTTGTTCAAAGCAATTAATTTTTTATATAGTCATGTATAATTAATGTTTCAGACACCAGATCACAATTTGCCCGAGATGACCCAGCATTCCTTGTGTTACTGAGCATTTGGTTATTTTGTAAGTACTTTTTGAATTACTTATTACCTTCTGGAAGTTATCGATTATATGCTCCAGATTGAGCAGAATATTTTAATGTAGTATGACACTTAATTGATATATGTAACATTCGAAGTATAAGGGTACCGCGCGGCACTTACGTCATTTTAAAGGAAATTATGAAATTTTGCAATAACTCAAAAACGGCTCAACCAATTTTATTCAATATAGTTTTCATTGAAAGTACTTATAAGGTCTCAGGCTTTCAATAATTTTTCCATAATTTTTTGACCCGTGGTTGAAAAGTAAGAGGGGGGGGTGGGGCTATTTATGTATGTAAACATACATACATATGTTTATTAGATTTCCGAGCGAATATTTACAAAACTGCTGACTTTATCATAAAATCATGTTTGGAGACCCCTATTATTTTTAAAAGACCTATTCAACGACACCCCACTAACTAGTGTTGGAACGAAAAAAATAATTCACCCCCACTAGGTACCTGTAAAAAAGTTTTTTTTTTTCATTTTATTTTACCGTTTTGTCGGCGTGATACTGATACATATACATACTCATACCAAATTTCAGCTTTCTAGTACTTATGATCACGTAGCTAAGCCGCGGACGGACAGACAGACGGACATGGTGAAACTATAAGGGTTCCTAGTTGACTATGGAACCCTAAAAATGAAATTTTTCACAGAAACTTATTTTATTTAATACTCAGAGTATTTAAAAAATACGTGCATTCCAATTGCATAACAGATCTGTGAACCTTTGAATCATAACATAACCCTAATTGGCAACATACAGAAAAATAATTAGCACCAATTATAACGGGTCTATCGCGATATTCGGTGGTGGTGGTGGTGGCGATGGTCGATCGGATGGTGGTCTCAGATGTACCCCGCCGAAACTTTAGGTTATGAAGGTAAATAAGCGATACACCCGTTATAATTTGTGTTAATTATGTATACAAACCGTGAGAGTATAAAGTGTCATATGCAGAAAAGTAATGCCCTATAAACACGTGATCGATGTGCCCTCTAGTGTCGTCGGTCTGCTTCGCGCTGGGCATGGGGCTGGGCTGGGGCCAGCTCGTGCTGTTCATCATCTTCGTGGTCTTCGTGGACTTCATCGGGGCCGGCTTGCTCGTGTCCACATTTTTCTGGTAACTATACTTAAGTGCTCTTAATGAAATTCAAGAAAAACTTATTATAAAGCACCTTAGTGTCGTCACATCAGTATTTATATATTTTTAAAAAATCTTACGGGCTTACAGTTGGGCCAAAATGCCCACAAAATAATATGGAGTACATATTCTTAACTAAAAATATAATTATAGATTATACTAGAGCTGTGTATAATAATAGTTGAAAATCTTAACTTCTTATAGGCAATTGGTTATAGTTATTTGTTAACATTATAAGGTGCTCGCGTATTGGGAAACCGCACTAAACACAATTTAATATGAACTTGGAAAACTACGCTATGCGGTTTCCCGGCGCGGTTCACGGGCCAAGTAGCACACAGGCTGCATAAGCCCTTATGCAGACTTTATTCAGCTTAATATGTAGCCTGTGTGCTACTTGAGAGGCGGGGGAAAGTCGACCGCAGCATGCAGCGTCAAACCGCGGATCGATAACGCGGATCAATGTTGGGTATATCTGTACTATCGGGCCATGTGGCGAACCCTAGGGGAGGCTTACGTCCAGCAGTGGACTGCAATAGGCTGAAATGATGATGATGATGATGATATCTGTACTATTATAAAATTCTAGATTTGTATTCAAAATCATTTTTCTATGCAGAGAGGTCGTGTTTTCAGGAAAAATCTTAATAGCACGTTGAGCCATGCCGGCCTGGCGTCATCTGTTTTCATAATTTCCTTTGGCCTCATCACGCCGAAACGGCTGGATTTGTAACTAATTTTTGTACAGGGACAGCTGGACATCCGAAGATGGTTATAGGATACATTTTACCCGACTATACGGTATAAAAAAAATTACGCGTACGAAGTTGCAGACGCCCTCTAGTATATTATATAATTATACTGACTACTAACTATTACGCCGGTATTTAGGGGCTATGATGATGAACCTTATTGTGTAGTAATGAACGCCAGACAGCGCTCCGTAGATGGTCTACGGCAGCTGTTTCCTAAGCATGGAGCCTTTAATTAGTAATGTCGCGCGTGCGCAGGTACGTGAGCAACCGCTACCTGCGGCGCGACGCGGCGGCGCCCGACGTGGAGTGGGGCTACGCCTTCGACGTGCACATCAACGCGTTCTTCCCGCCGCTCTCGCTGCTGCACTGTCTGCAGATCGTGCTGTTCAACAGTGAGTGTCGAATCAACTGACTAACAAAATACTTGGCCTCCGACACGAGTTCACGCCGCGCAACAGCCTTCCGAAATCAGGGATCCACCATGTCGGGGGCACCATAACGTCTTCCGGTTTGGGGTCGTCACTGCAGGACCTTATTGAGCCGGCCATTGAAGAGATCCGTGTATCATAATAATCCCAGACTGCCTTGTTACCTGTATGAGTCTCATAACATCGTGAGTGTTTTAAATCAATTATTACGACAAAGTAAAACTTAGTCAAATAACATGACAATCGTAATGCATAAAATGCATAATTATTAAGTTTTGTACGACGGGGCCAAAACAAAATCCATACTAATATTATAAATGCGAAAGTGTGTCTGTCTGTCTGTCTGTCTGTTACCTCTTCACGCTTAAACCGCTGAATCGATAATGATGAAATTTGGCATGGAGATAGTTTAAGATCCGAGGAAGGACATGGATAGTTTTCATCCTGGAAATTATCCCTAAAAAGATTGAAACGTGAGTAAGTAATTCATGATGACATTGATGACCCTGTCGGAAATGTAATGATTAGACCAAAATCACAATTGCTCTTACATTTGCTTAGGCGCTTTCAATAATCCCTTTTATTAATTAAGGTGATTAGGTCGATATCTATCGTGTTGTACGATATTGCTTCCATACTTCCAAGTTCCACGCGGACGTAGTCGCGGGCAAAAGCTAGTTTCCTTATAATTATTTTGTTACCTTAAAGTGGCTAAACTAATCAGTGACGTCAAAGTCTCACTAGCCGGAGTACCATCGCTTATTTTCTAATACCATGGAAAAATGTGGTCACTGTGGAAAACCTTAAGAGTCCTGTTTTGTAATACAAACTTGGATTAAGGTTTCTGGTAAAGGATTACATTTCTGCACCTCCTGTTTACCGCCACATCACATAATACAGATAGATTAAGTAATATGAGATGGTTGGATGACAACTCATTTTGCGAACATAACAAGAGTTGATAATGAGTATTTTTTGTCAAGACTCGTAAGAGGCCTTATTTCCTTTCAAAAAAATTTTTTTTTTCATATTATGACAAATATTTTGATAATTTCAACCAACTTTTTGAAGTGAATAATAGTTTTCCCCGAATTCTAGGTTCATAGCTATTTCATGATTTCATCGCGTAAAAATTTTCAGTCGAAAATAAGTTGAAATAACTAACTTTCAAGTGAATTTTGTCAATTTCGAGTAGTTTTTGAAACAAAAATTATCAATGTATAATTCAAATATATACCAATAAATCCCAATAGCCATGTTTCTAGTAACATCCATAATATGTTCAGAAACATGTTTGATTATAGAGAAAAAAAATCTAAAACAGTCAGCATTTTAGGAATAAGGCCTCTGGAACATGGGTGTGTATCTTGCGAAGGGAACTAACATAATTTAACACAACTGTGTCCAGGTCTGCTGAGCCACGAGGGTATCCTGCCCTGTTTCGTGTCCAACACGTTTTGGCTGGCGTCCATCGTCTACTACCTCTACATCACCTTCCTCGGATACAGCAGTAAGTCACAGTCAACCCTGACCACAAATATATGCGGATGCGCCATATTGCGGAATTTCACTGGAACTAATTTAATACACTGGTAATGATTTTATGATGGTTTGTCACAATGTCAATGTCATTCGTGGTGGTTTGTTTAAAAGACAAATATTTTAAAATATCCAAAGAAAATGCCGAAAACCATTCACAGTCGTGAACGTAATATAATAAATAAAGTGTACACGTGTTGACTACACGAAAAACAGCCAGGAAAAGAGAGCATTCCATTAAATGATATTACGAGGTTAACGTACGAACTGACAGGTATTGAACATATTCGTAGTGCGGTTGCGATTGGTTGCAAAATTGTTGCTCTTGACAATCCTCATATATTTCTGGTCAAGCTTTAACTTGTAATACGATTAATAGGGTCAAGACTTTAGGAAGCATACCGTGGTGCTTATAAATGCAGGGAGTTGCTAATTGTTAAAAAAAATACCACGGTTTGCTACCAAAAATCCTAATACAGCTATTATAAACTGACCATAGTTATGCAGAAAGCGACCAAAGTAGATTTTTTGTCAAAGTGACTTAAGTCTTAATCAATGAATGAGTTTGGTCGCTTTTTGCATTATGAAAAAAAAAATCTTTGGTCGCTTTCTGCATAACTATGGTCAACTTTCCTAAATATAGTTACTGACGAGAGGGATGCAGCAATACGATGGAGTGAGATGGAGTTATCTCCATACGTGTCTCACATATTGCTGCGTATAATAAATACCATAAATGTATTATTATTATGTCGCCGCACAAGTAATCTGAAAGTCTAATGACCTAATTTACTACACTTTGTTATATAAGTTAGTTTTTTATTATATCAACGGTCAATTACGCTTGTTAATGTCGATCATTTGAAAGGGCATTTAAGGCTGACACGGGGAAAAAATGGGTCGGTTGATAACTACGTTCTTTGATTAACAATACATTAAATAACTTTCAGATTACGGCAAAGTAGTTGACAGTGGTAAGTTTTGAGGCAAAATTCGGCGTGTTCAGTTTTATATTACTTTATTTTGGCCTTCTGTATTTCAATTTGCGACTAACAATGGTTTTACAATGTAGCGTTTTCAAAAAAAGGGACACGTTTTCTTTCTTTGAAAATTATTTTATTTTGACCTACCTTAACACAAAATCACATTAGGGACTCGCAGTACCTACTTTCGAACCTAGTACAAGAAAAAAAAAACCTAAAATATTTACTCCAGATCATCACGTTGTTGTAAAATGTTTTTAAATTTCTTCATACAAAACTTTGGAACACTTTTTATTATATAAGGCTGAAATGTACAGACAATCTCAAATGTATGAAGCTTTTAAATACCTACTTATAATTATTGTCAAAAAAAAAGTTCGTCTCTTTTTTTGAAACCGCTATTTACTACTGTCAATTTTCATTTTCTATGAGGGTCACTCTTAGTGGCCAGTTGGCGTCATTGACTTGTGCACCGGAGAGGAAAAAAAAACATTGAACACATGCTCGTGTTAGAAGATATATCAACGCATTATCGCCTTTTCTTCTTCCCAAAGACGATTCCTTTTAGTCTGTACTCCAAACGCCATACAAGTTGAACAAAAGAAACAAACGAATCCACATAACATTTTACCATCGCAATCTATTTTAACTCACTTAATAGTAAATAGACGTCCAAAACAATGCCGCCTATTTAACCAATTTAACGTGCCCGTGTATTTGTTCATTGTATTTAATATGTAATCATAGTTTTAATTTTTAAATTTAAATTTAATTTTTCGTGGATACCTACACTTGCCATGAATTTCATTTGCCATACACATTTTATTTCATAAATCATTTCGGTTTCAATCTATACATATAATAAAGCGGAAGAGGGTCAAAAGTCTGTACATGGAAGATCGAAAGAAAGTTGGCGGGAGATACTTACAGTATGACCAAAAAGAGTAGAAATTAAAAAGTGGCAATACTGTAGTGTCGTCCTCGTTTTCTTAGATTGATTAGAAAGGGACGACACTACAGTATTGCCACTTTTTAACTTCTACTCTTTTTGGTCAGACTGTAGAATCGATAACAGAACACGTTCCAACAGTTTTTAGAATGTTTATCTGTTTATTTAACCGCGCACCACGTGAAAACGGCTGAACGGATATTGATGAAAAATTCATTTATCTGTCGAGAAATATTATAGGCTATAAAAATTTAACCAAATATGGGGGGGCTTTACACTCGATGGAATTAAGTTTGCACCTGAATCTTATGGCGCTACTGATAAAGCAACAGATGGCGCTGATATTAATATGTTGTGCATGAGTAAGCCTTGAGATTTTTGAACCAGAATCAATACTGTTTCGCGAGCAGAAACGAGCGAAGTCGCGGGCACGCGACGCCAACAAACTGTTTCACAGTTTGGCGCACTTTAAACACAGTGTAAAGTATGTGCTAATATTGATGAATAAAAAAATAAAAAATAAAAGTTAACTAATAATCTCGTGTCCTTGTCTCCAGACCTCCCGATGCTGGGCAACACGCGGCTGTTCCTGCTTCCGCTGCCCGCGCTCTGTGTGGCCTACATCGCGTCGCTGCTCATGGGGCTCAACTTCAGCCACATGCTCAAAGACTTCTACTTGTACAGAGTCTTGTAATCCTGGTTAGGGGGGGAATTACACTAAGCTGTAACAACATTGATATGAATATCAGGCGCTCGTTTCCTTAATACCTGGGCAGGATGTCTATTGATAATAAAATATAACTATATCGACTTTTGACAATCAAAACTGACTAAGTAACATACAGGGCGAACGATATGAAGTGTTACCAAATTCAAAAGGCTACGATTTTTTTGGTTGCAACAAAGTTTATTTGCCATGTGTGAATTTGGTAACACTTCATATCGTTCACCCTGTATATCTACTTAAAGCTCGTAACTCAGTATCAATCTACAAACTAGATACGAGGCTTTGAGGAGTAGTGACAGAAACTGAGTTTTTGGCTGTCTCACAGAAATGAAAAGAATCAGATATAAGATATAGCTTTGAAAGGAAAACATTGTCTTAACTATTATACATACTCTAATATATACAGTTGTCCAAACAGTAAGAGCTGTAGGCGATGAAACAATCATTTATTTCTATACTATTATAAAATTGTACTGGTAATCGGTTGTCCTATGGAGAGCGGGACATTAATTTAGGAAACATCTTTACAGCACGGATTTGTCTGTTGGTATTTATCTGCTCATCACGCCGAAATAAGTGATTGGTACTGAAATAGGGATATAGGATACTTTTTACCCGACTGCGGTAAGGTAAAGATAAGTTTTGCGCAGACGAAGTTGCGGGCATACCAGAAGGTATTTAAATTTAGGTTATAATCTAATTTCCTAGAATTTGATTATGAGTGTAGGCTCTGAGAATTGTATGAATCAAGGCTGATGTTATCTGATTATGGTATTTTAAGGATGAGCTTCCTCAGAAAGTATTTTTTGGATTCTTTGTGCTTGATATGTTTCAATGTTGCAATAACATTCGTGGTAATTCCACGTAAAAAAAATTGAAATCTAGTATAGTCTATCCGGAATTCTATGAACAAATTATGTCAAATTAGGACAAGTTAAACACGATCTTAAATATGCACGTATACGGTCGTTTGTGCCTTGTGCCAAAGTGACTTCATTTCATCTTAGAGAGCGGACAGACTAGAACATGTTTCATGAAAAGTTTAATATCAATATTTCGTATCGTTTGTAGGCGCCTTGGTAGAATGCCAGTGATGTCTAAATCAGAGATGATTATTAGATAAGAAAATAATGAGATGCATTTTTATAATGAACGAAAGTTGTTGCATGGGACTGCGTTAATAAGTTAATTAATAAAATATCATTGTACATAGTCAATAATTATTTTATTGTTTCAATTAATACATTTGTAAATATAATATTGTTTGTATTATTGTTTCCTTCCATTTTTGTACCCAAAATTATTATACTGTATAGAAATATAAAGAATTAATGAAACGAATAAGTATTTCGTAATAGCTGTACTTGAGATTATATACCAATACATTTGATCATATGATTCACAATTAAATGTTAACTAGATTCTATCGCATAATTTTAGTCGTCATCCAAAACGATGACTTCGTCTGAGGATATAGTCGGTTTAGGCCTAGCCTCAGTTTCATTAAATGACAGCGACTTTTTGGCCTCTTGCTTTTTCCCTTGAATCACTGTCGGTTTCGATACGGAGGTCTTAGTGATTGTCAAAGACGAAGGCAATCTGCTAATAGAAGCATTGATCTCCTGTGAGCTCTTTTTCATAGTGGGTAGATTTTTCTGCCGCTCTGCAAGCTTCTCTTGAAGCGTTTTTCCGGGACTCACTTGCTGGTGTGGCAATGGCGGTTTGGTGTGAATCGCAGCGTTCACCGTGGAGGCGGCGGACTTGTGGGCTTGCGTGGGCATTGAGTGCGACGCAGGGGGAGGCGTGTAGTTAGTGAGACCAGCCGTCATGGACGCGGGAAGACTCGCCAGCACTGTCCCCATGCTTGGAGCTAGAGAGGCCGTATTAGATTTTTGTAAACTGCTCGATGAAGGTTTCGGCAAATTACTTGGAGCTTTCTGTGAACTACTTGATGATTTCGCCAAATTACTTGACGGTTTCTGCATACTAGTTGACGCAGATTTCTGTAAATTACTCGTAGTGTTAGTACTAACAGATTTAGGCGTTGTTGATGTCCCGCTGAAGGACTTTGAAGTTTTTAACTGCGATGTGCTCAGAAAATTTGGTCTGGTCGCTTGCTTTGGACCACGCTTCTGCTTCTTTGCGGGCGGCGGCAAGTTGTATGAAGAGAAACTCTGTCCGAGGAACTGTCGGTAGAACTCCGCTTGGAAGGAATTCTGTAACGACGATTGAAGCGAATTCTGCAGGCTATTTTGTAAGGAGGTGTAACCGGCCAAGGCATTGCTTATGTACGAGAGTGACAGCGCCGCAGCCGTCTGTTGGGAGAGCACTGGATCGTTCAACATAGGTAAGTAATTTTGGAATGCAGTAGCCATTTCGTGTTGCGACATCTTCGGGAGGCCCGTCGCTGTGGACGTTGTCGATGCTGATGTAGAAGCAGAACTATGAGCTACTTTAGGATCAGATTTACTTTGAGTAGTTGTGGGCTTTGAAGTCTCAGCCGCAGCTGCCATTTTGGCGGCGTGTTTCTTTTGCGCGTTTTGAGTTTTCTCTAAATTGTCGAGACTGTTTAACTGTTTTAATGAAGAGCGAGCGATGGATTGGCAGTATCTGAGACTAATATCACCGAGATTCATGTTTTCTGTTATAGGTGTGGTCGTGATAAGTTTATAAGAGTCTACGAGTAAGTTAAGGAATTGTTTTGAATTTGATTGTTTCTGAACCCTTTGGTAGCATTTATGAATGTCAAGCATAAGGCTTTTAAGCGCTTGTTGCTCGATATCGTTACTCTTTAAGTCTGGTTGCTGACTAAACTTCAACACCTGCCCTTTCAGAGATTGTACAGACAAAGAGAACGCCTGCTGAGCCAGCTCTTTCCTGTCAGCATCGCGCAAGTATTTCTTGCCTGGTTCAGGGATTCTTTGTAGTTGCAAACTCAGGTCAAGTAAGGTTTTATGATCGTCTATTTCTTTTAGTATTTCCATTGTGAGCAGGACGCATCGGTTCATATGGAATGCAAAACTTCCAGCTCTCTCGACTTCCAAATTTGGAGTTTTCCAGATGTTGTTGAAAAAATTCGTAATTTTTCTCTCGCTAAATAGCCCTCCTATAGATAATCCAAAACTTGAAGTAAAATTTGATAACATCAAATCTCGACATCGCTCTATATTTTTACCTTTTTTGAAATAGAAATGATAATGTGCCAGTCTGTAAATGGCTTTATAGTGCGGAGGAAATCTGCTCGCACAGTCTTCCAAAGCGTATAAACAAGCTTTTATAATTTTCATAATTTCTTCTTCTGATAATGGCTTTGAATCGTTGGCAGATTTACTGGAGGATTCACTATCCCGACTTGAATCAGAGCTGCTATCTGACGAAGAGTCACTCGAACTGGAATCAGATGATGAAGATGATGAACTGCTAGTTTCTTCCTTCCTTTCAGGATCTATTTTTTCTTTCTCTTTTTCTGTATTTTCCTTAACGTCTAGTTTTTCTTGTAGTTTCTGTGTTTCATTTGTTGTTTCTTGTTCTTTAGTTTCATTCACTTCGTCTTTCTTTTCTGTAATTTGCATAGGCTCTTCGTTGGCCTTCTTTACTTCAGCTGGTATTTCCGGTGTTGGTTCACCACTCTGTGCCATCGCAGTCGATTCCTTAATAACTGTTAGTCTCTCAGTGTCATAAGAAGCCGATCGTCTGACTTTAGCCGCTGCGGCTTCCATCTTGAGCCGTTTAGCTTCAATGTTATCTTCTTCGCCAGCGTCACTCACGGAACGTTTAAGTATGTTAGCTGCTTGTACTGGTTCATTTTGTTTTGCTTCAGCTTTTTCTGATTCCAATGCTGCATCCTCCCGATCCTTTGCAGATTTTCTCGAAAACGGCCCCCTCTTCCATTCGTCTATGCAAGTTAGAAATACTTTTCCCACTGATGTCGGAATTGGTTTATTTTCGTGTTGTTCTATATATTTCAAAATAGAAGCGTGTATTCTATAATGCAATTCTAAAACTTCGATGGATAGATGCACGGGCGCGTTGTAACTGATTTTGAGCGGGTAAATAGCTTCTGTCTTTTGCAAAATTTTTACTGCTTTGGAATAATGATCCAGGTACACTGCCGGCGGCTTGTTGCGTTTCTCGGCTACTTTACCTAGCATATAAAAGTAGAGCCATGTTTCGTCATCTGATTTATCAACCTGGTTATTATTGAGATCATCCAAAGTCATGAAACATTTTTGCGTAGTATCCAACATGTCTTCTTTTTGTTTTTCAAGCGAGGCAAAGTCCTCCATGCTGAGAGACTCGCTGGCTTGCTTCAAAGCGCGGGAACAAAATGAGTGCACTATGTACACGAACATCCCGTATTCAATCCAAATGATGCAGTGCTCGGGATCTAGTTGCAAGGAGCGCTGGAAACATCTTATTATTGACCGAGCGGGATTCAGGAACTCCTTTTCATTGTTAAGATTTTTGCAGGAATTTAATAGCCTCTCCAGGGTCATACCCTTAGCCAAAGCTATTTCCGCCCAAGACTCTAGTCGATCGTTATTGACGATAACGTCGAGTATGTTGAATTTAACAGCCAATTTGGCTTCTTCCCGCTTAAAATAGTAGTCGCCTACTAAAAAGTAAATATCTTTCATCTTGTATGGCAAGAGCTTGGGTATTGTCGGAAGCTTCGATTCAATACCTTTTATGTATTTTTCGATTTCAGGGACGTACTTTTGTGGATCACATTCTGAAGGCAGCAACGCAAGAATGCGATGGAATAGCTGCTCTGTATCAGCCGTAATGGCCGACACCTTACCCTCTAGTTCAGGGAGTGTGGGAGGCCTAAATATTTCATATATCTGCTGAGCTCTATGCCAATCTAAAGAATGTGGTGTTACATTGTGGTCTACCAAATATTTAACTTTATTCTTTTTGCTTGGATGACCGAATAAGCAATAGACACATTGTTCCATATATTGCGCAAGTTGTTCCGACGACTTTGCTAAGGCTGGCGATCTAATTCTTGGTACTACCGTGTCTAAGATAAAGTACAACAATTTCCCTTCAGAACTGCAGCACCAGCCTCTGCTACCAAGCTGTTGATGTCCAATAAATAGTACCATTAAGGGGTTAGGAACTTCGTCATTGTCGCCTTTGTCAGCGTCAGGGAGCAAAGCAATGCGTCCTTGATCTTCTTCTCTTTGCAGGATATAATGTAGTACAATCCAAGGTATAATCGTGCCAAAAGGCATCTCAGTCGCATTTGTTTCAACTTGGTGGCCAATTATTCTAATAAGATCTTCCAATCCTTGGGTAATATCTTTTTGACTGATCTCATCCAGACAGACCAAACCTTCTGTAGTCAGAATGTGTTCCATACAACAAAGTATTTTGACAACAGCAAGTGTCCACTTATTGTAATCTTCTGAACCAGATGTGTAACGAAAGTAGTGTTTTAAGGCCTCATGCAAGCATATTAAAGACCATTTGAAGCATTCATTAACTTTTTGCAGTGCCCAATAAGTGTCCAAAATGAGAGATAGTTGAACAGCGAAGTCTAGAGACATCTCTTCTTCCTGTTTTCTGGCTATAGTCTTACAATGTTCAAAAGAATCAATAATAATGGATAAAACTTTCTCATACTGTCCCTGGTCGTATAGATCCATGACTGTAGATAATTTCTTATTTCGCTCCAAGAATTTAATATAGCTAGCAATTTCTTCAGTGTTTACCACAGGTTTGAAGGTAAAATTAATGATCTGCAAGCTGTACATCTCATTATGCTCCCCCATGGCTTCAAATTCAAAGGATAGTTGATAAAGGGAATCTAGGGCTAATTCATCACACTTATTTAACATATTAATGTGAACTTTAAGCCAAAGATAACGCAACATACTTTCTAAACAATCTATGCCTGAAAATATATGTGGCTTCATGGTAAGAATCATGCCAATAGACTCAACTATGTCCAAATCATGTGTCTGTTTGTCATCATTTGTATTTAATATATCATTGACCAGAAATTCTTGAACTAATATATTAACTGCAGTGTAGTGTCTCAGTTCATCATGATTGTCTCCAGTACATGACGGCACATCAATATGATTGTTGTAGCATTTATTACATTCAATGAATATTGTTGAAAGACCATCTGGCCATTTCTCCCTCCATTTTCCAGCTAGTATACTTAGATAATCATTTAATATATCAATTATATCTTTTTTATTTTCCATGTACTTTTTAATAAAATGCTGCACATCATTGTTTTCCAATTCGGTGCCAAAATAACCATTGTCTTTTTTGTCAGGTTGTCCATTTTCATCAAACAGTTTGTCTAGATCTGTAACATCTGGAGATGGTTCCCTGCTGTGTGCCTCCTTTTTCTCAGCATTTTCAGAAGTCAAACAAGGAGGAACCATTCTTCTTAAGGTATCATAAATATTATCACTGAGTCGGTCTGCTTTACCGGTTGGTTTCTTTCTGCCGGAGCGTCTCTTGGTGCACCACTCCCATTGTTGCAAGAAGCTAAGAGCGCTGCCTCTTCTTCTAACAGGCTGTTTCTTCTCAGTTTTAGTTTCAGGTTGAGTTTCAGTAGGTGGATCCATAGCAGCAGTCTCAATATCACTCTCAACTTTCTCTGTGTCTGTTGCAGCCTTATCTTTATCTGACATATCATTGTCATTTTCAGAAACAATGTCATTATTTTTTTCACTCTCTGGTACCTCTTCTGCTTTCTCTGGAACATCAACCTTCTTAGGCTCCTCACATACTTCCATTGGTTCCTGTTTGTCCTCCTTTTCAAATATAATATCTATGAAACAAGCATGACTGTAAGAATTATCTGTAATGTAGTGATGCATGTGAACCAGAGACTCTCCAACCGAGTTCCAAGTTAGATTGCTAATTGGTTTTTGTAATTTTAAATGAGGTAATACATATTTGAGCTTTTGTGCCCTTTGTTGCTCTATAAATTGTTCATGGATCTCTTCAGCTTCTTTTATTAGTTTGTTCGCTTCATCTTCATCTATGGGGTCATCATCTTTTTCGTTCCATTTGTACATAGGGTTGAGATATTCCAAAAAATCTCTTATATATGGGAATGTTGTGTAAATATGTTTCCGGTATGCCAAGCCTCTCAGATAACCCGGATCAAGTTGTAACGTGTCATAGATGGTAGAGATACATTCTTCTTTACAGTCTAGTCCTAGTAGTATGGTTACAATTTTGTCCAGACACGGCCAGTGGCGCGGGTTGCGGTCGGCGCCGCGCTGGAAGGCGTGGAGCGCCATTTCATAACGTTTTCCGCGCATGCAGAGCTGTCCGAGTCGATGCCACAACGTTACATCTGTGTCGTCAAGTTCCGAAGCCGCACAAAAGCAGTCTATGGCAGCATCGACATCTGAACTACTCAAAATCGTCGCAAGATTTTTATAGCATAAATACTTCAGATTAAGCAAGGGTCCTGATATTTTCTCACCTTGCGCTGGTTTTTTAATATCGTAAAGGACCTCCGTATCAAGGAGATCCTTGAGAAGCTGTGTGGCATCCTTCAAATTTCCCTTTCGCTGTAACTCGAGTGCTTTTGCGTACTGTTGCAACGCTATTTGTTCTAAGGCTTCTTTAGTAACTTCTTCTTCTGAACCACTTTCTTCCTCGGACTCATTATTTAATGCTGCTATTTTAATCATGATTTAGGTTTTTATTTGCATTATTTCGATTTAATAAACGCACCCGGCATATACAGAAATAATACGACAATAGTATAATAATAGTCACAGATAAGATAACGTAGACTAGAGAGAAACGCTACTGTCAAAAATATAAAGGGACTGAGAGACGTATTGTTGCATGAGCAACGTTTTTATAATTACCTCAAATAATGTACATCTAAAAAAAAAAGTTTGTTTATGATCACGGACAACAACTGTCAAGTAGGCAAATTCCGTCGCTTGTGTCATCCGTGACCGTCAAGAGAACAATCATCAGACGGACCATATTTGTATTAAAACACTTGTTTTCTACAATTTTATAAAATGTCCCGGCCAGGAGATAGACCCAATCAAGCGCAGACGTACAAATTAGTCGTCGTGGGGGGCGGCGGTGTCGGCAAAAGTGCTATTACTATACAATTTATTCAGGTAAAAACCATAATAGGTTAATCAAGGTCTCCAAACAAGATATTTACTATTCTTAGAATCTGGACTATAACTTTGACTCATCAAGCTTAGATCAAGTGTTCAAAAGTTCCACTTTTGCTCCAATTCTCTTAGTTAGATACAAAGTGTGTGTCAAGGTCTATTCTCAAAGACGCCGCCCACTGTTACGAGTGGTCTTAAAGTGCCCTGTTTTTTTTTCTAGAGCTATTTTGTGACAGACTACGACCCTACGATCGAGGACAGCTACACGAAGCAATGCGTTATAGACGATATTCCCGCGAAATTGGACAGTGAGTATTTTTTGTATGTTTATATGGCTTATTTATTTTACTACTTCACGTAGTTTATGTTTGGGCGGGATCGACAGTGTGTCATGGCTGTTGACAATCGTATGCAGGTATTTTGTGGGTAGAATCCAAGTACATTTTTATGACATTGTTTCCTTGTGTTTTATGCCCACCATATCATCAGCCATTTATGAAGGAAGCTGATTATAATTTGAAAGATCTCAAATATTGTAATGTTTGTATAGATCAACTTTGCAATAACTGCAATAATTATTTACAATTGAGCTTGCTTTACAAATTTTAGTATTACCAATGTGAATTTAAATAATTTATTTTAAATGATCAATCAATTGTAGCAAAGCTCGCTTATTCAGTTCTATAAAATATCAGTAATTGAGTGAATTATCACTTATTTAGTCAATAGCAAACAATCTGAAAAGACTATAGATTTTATTACATGAAAAATCATTATGTGCCATTTCATATCTAGGGCAGTGAATTTGTGAAAGGTATAACATAGCCAGAATTTAATTGTCTGAATGAATTACTTATACTTCATAACTAGGCCCACGGGCACTTTTATAAGTCTGACTATCAGTGTTTTTCAAGTGTATATAAACTAGAGGTTTATTTTTATTTTAAGTCATCATACTTTTTCCATATGTTTCGTTCAGCATTTCTCCTCAACAGTGGTCTCTTGTAAAGGGCTGGTATACTCAGACATTTAAAAGAGCCCTTGTAACCTACTTACTTTGTGATTAATTTTATCATGCTACTGAAGCTGAGTGTACAAATTACATTTATGCGTGATGTAACAGGTGCTCATTGTATGTTGTACAATCGAGTAACAGAATATTTATAGATACTGTTATCTTGGTGCATTAGACATGATAAGCTGAACACTGGAGATGACATGATAACTGCTATCTGAAACAGACATTTATTTGTTTGTTTAAAAGTTTTCCATTTATAGTTTAGGATTCTTTATGAGTATCATCAGAATTTCTATGAAGTGGTTCAGTTACAATATAATAAATATTGATTTTATAGACTATCAGATATTATTCTAGATAAATATTGATTATTCAAAAAATTATCAGAAATGAATATAAATAAATACTTGAATAGTCCTCTGACAAACAAATGCTGCTGATTACTACGTACAGATAGTAATTAAAAGAGAAGAAGAGAGAACTCTCTTCCTGTGCACCTTTTTCCTAAAAAATAACATGGATCTCTTCAAGTCATTAATGAATAGGCATCTTCTAGGCAAGCATGCTCCATCTTAGCCCTTATTGTCACTTTACATCAGATGCAATCAAGATCAAATTCTTGGTTATATAGGATAAAAAAAATTGCAATCACAAATATTCACAATTCACATTCACATACTTTTATTTAATGTTTACATTGAAGCAATAATTTGGTTTAGGCTAGCAGACATTTCTGTTTTAATAAATAATAATTCCTTTTTTTAGATTTAAAATACCAGAGACAATCAAGTGTTGATCAATTAAGTCTTCAAACTAAGCATAGTCACCAAGGGATGCAAGTGAAATCTAACAGTTTATTGAATTGACCATATGATTTTATTCCCAATGTCCCGCCCATCTCCGATGTACGTAATATTCCCGTTTGAGTTACATAAAGTTTTGCTCCACAGTCCTGGACACAGCGGGGCAGGAGGAGTTCTCAGCGATGCGCGAGCAGTACATGCGGTCCGGTGAAGGCTTCCTCCTGGTGTTCTCCGTGGCTGAGCACGCCAGCTTCGACGAGCTGTACAAGTTCCACAAGCAGATCCTTCGGGTGAAGGACCGGGACGAGTTCCCCATGCTGATGGTGGGCAACAAGGCTGACCTGGAGATACAGCGAGTGGTGAGTTGTTTGTGTTGAATTCGTAGTGAATATTGGGATAAGGTCAAGTGGGGAAGGGAAATATGTGGGATATGATATCATAATTAAATAAAGGATAAAAAATTAAATATATCCTCGTTTTACATTCTAAAGCTATTCTAAAGAGTGTAGGATAAGTGATTGGTCATAGTGCAGTCAATTTTCCACAAGTTGACGTCATTTGAGTGCTGATTCTTAGATGACGCTGCTTTTAATGAAGTAATGAAATTAGTTTTTTTTTTAATGTCTTTATTGACAAACAATGTTACAATAGGTTATTTGCATATTTAGTGTTCGTATTAATCCTAAATAGTAAAATCATGCACATCACTTTGTTTGCTGAGTTATTTACCCACTTTAAACATTATAAATTATAAATGAAATTAGTTTAAATTTACCACTATTAAAAAAAAAAATATGTCAATTTAAAGGGATATATGGGTGGTCGATTGCAAAAAATTGTACAATGTACATAGTTAAAACTGTTAAAAGCTTAATTAACAAAAAATCACGATGGCTTCCTTTGTGTGACGAAAGGTAGTCATACAAAATGTATGGGTAATTTAACTTAACTATGTAAATTTTTTTTGGAATCAATCCATACGCTATACAATCCGTTTAAATTGTTGTATTTAAATGTAGAACAATAGTATTATGGTTGCTCGTTCTCCATTTATTTATTTGTTGTATGGAAAATCACCATAACACCATCCAACCCGCTACAGCTATTTAAATGAACACATAAATCATCTTATAGAATGTTACTATTACACTCTGATAATAATCTCGTAACCGTAAATGCAACGGTAAATATTGCTCAATATGATGGGAATACCCAAAAGATATATGTAGTTCGGGATTTCCCGCTCTCATACAAACATAACATGACTGAACAAGGAGATACCTTATAATTTTCAAACATCTGAATGAATGAATGAATGAATGTTTTGTTTGCAAGAACATAGTGGGTGCATTAGATGATCTAGTAAACAGTAAGTGCTTATGTTGTACCATAGAGGCATGCAAACATTAATGTGTGCTGAATTTTAGTCCTGCTTATTGTATGGATACTGAACGTTATTTAAATACATATAAAACGATTTTACTCGCATAAAAGTCGAATATCTATCGTCGAACATTAACGTATTAACAGACGACCGAGAGGGACGCTGCTATCTGTTAGAATGAGAGATGTATATTTCTATCTCATTCTTACTGAAAGCAGCGTCCCTCTCGTTCGATCGTCTGTTATTACTTGTATCTGACGCACTTCGCAGGTTACAACCGGAGGTATTTTTAGGTTTGCTGTAATAGGTAGTTAGCCTACTCAGTACTAGGTAGCGGAATGCCTGCATTACTAATGTCTTCTGTAAACAAGTATAACCATAAATGAGTAAGTCCTTTCGGGATATCGCTTGCTTCGGAGTGAGTGCGATTGACGCGCCATGAAATCCCATGAGGTTTTATGTGGTTTCAACACATTTGACTAATAAAACTACATACAGTACAATTAAGGAAAACCCTTACATTATAATTCATGGAACTAGGCCATTTAATTTTTTGTTGTACACCTCACTTCTATTTTAAGATTTTAGATATTTTAGGTATTTTCTACTCAGAATCACGAGCTCTTTCGATCTAAGCGCCGCGTTCGTTACATAATGCTCACTCTTTCACTCGCTCCACGTTACGCGCCTCTTTCGCTAAGATTGAATCTACTACTTACAGTCTGACAAAAAAGAGTAGAAATTATAAAGTGGCAATACCGTAGCGTCGTCCCCGTTTTCTTAGATTGATTAGATAGGGATGACACTACAGTATTGCCACTTTTTAATTTCTACTCCTGAAGACCTGACAACGCGGTTGGCGCGCAGAGCCGGCGATCCTGGGTTCGAAGCCCGGTCGGGGCAAATATTTGTTTGATGAACTCGAATATTTGTTACTAAATCATGGATGTTATCTATTTTATGCATCTATATGTTACTAGGAGGCGCCCGCAACTTCTTCCGCAACTTCTTCCGCTTTTTTTTTTACCGTAGACGGATAAATAGTGTCCTATAACCATCTTTGGATGTCATTTATTCATTGATTGCATCCATGGTACAAAATTTTTATCACATATGAATACAGTTTCTCATGGGCCCTGATAGGGGGTCTATATTGGAATCCATAATATCCTTTGTCCTATTTGTAAATTCCATAATAACTGTGGTCATAATGATCTTTTGCCATAATAACGTTTATCCTAATGTAAATGCCATAATATTGATTATCCTTATATTGAATATCCTAATGATTATTTGCACTATTTTCTTAAGTACTAATGATCAAGTGTCCTATCAATTACATATCCTAATACTGGTTGCCATAATCATCATATGTCATAAAAATATGAATGTTTATCTTTTGTTACAAAGTAAAAAATAAGTCAATTATAGTTGCGGTCTTTCACTTTTACCCCTCCATCTTAATAAACTCAATATAGGCCTCCGCGGCTCACTCGCTTTGCTCGCTCGTTAGGGTCGTAGTTCAACCTAACACTCCTCCTCGCTTCGCTCGTCGTCGTACCTAACCTAACCCAAGTCGGACATGCCTTAATGTGGAATAGGTAATGTTATGATTTTTCAGCCCTCGATATAGACACCGAGGCTTGCCCGTTAGGGCCGCAGTTCAACCTAACACTCCTCCTCGCTTCGCTCGTCGTCGTACCTAACCTAACCCAAGTCGGACATGCCTTAATGTGAAATAGGTAATGTTATGATTTTTCAGCCCTCGATATAGACCCCGAGGCTTGCCCGTTAGGGCCGCAGTTCAACCTAACACTCCTCCTCGCTTCGCTCTTCGTCGTACCTAACCTAACCCAAGTCGGACATGCCTTAATGTGAAATAGGTAATGTTATGATTTTTCAGCCCTCGATATAGACCCCTGAGGCTTGCTCGTTAGGGCCGCTGTTCAACCTAACACTCCTCCTCGCTTCGCTCGTCGTCGTACCTAACCTAACCCAGGTCGGACATGCCTTAATGTGAAATAGGTAATGTTATGATTTTTCGGCCCTGGATATAGAACCCTGAGGCTTGCTCCTTAGGGTCGCAGTTCAACCTAAAACCTAACACTCCTCGTCGCTTCGCTCGTCGTCGTACCTAACCTAACTCAAGTCTGACCTGCGTTAAGGTAGAATAGGTAATGATTCTTACTTTACATTAATTAATTTAACGCCTACTATAAATATGGTATTCGACTTTAGGATATTAGATAATGTAAGCTTATGATCATTATGGCAAGTAATCATCATGGCATTTGACTTTAGGACATGTGATTTATGGTTTTGTATATTATGACTTATTCCTCGCACAGCGTATCAGCATAGCTGTTCAGCGAGGAAATGCTGCCAGCATTTTCGGTACCATGCCAAAGGGGAGCAGTTTTTTGAATTTGTTTTAGTTTAGTTAATTTTAGCTTTTTTGTACTTAGTAGTTAGTAGTGTTAAGTTTTTATTTTCTGTTACTTTGTTTTTTAATTTTCTCATTTTAGTGTTAATAACTTATATAGTACTTATTATGACTCGTAAGTTTTATGTGTTAATAGATTAGTACAAAACATATTAGGTATTATTGACTTTAGGACATACGATATTATGGATTGCGAAGGAGACCCCTGATAGGGCGTAGCAATTATGCATTATACCTATAGTGTAAGATAATACAATTTTTAACACATTACATTTTGAAATATTCAATTATTACATATACAATTTTTAACACATTACATTTTCAAAAAAATCAATTATTTATTACATAGTTGTTAGTGTAATTAAATTTGATTATCTATCGATTTTATTTATAGCAAAAAAAAATATTAATTAATTAAAAATAAAAATAAATATTTTATGAGCTTGCGTCATCAAAAAAATCTTGCAGGGTGTAATAACATTTTTTTATAAGAAAGTCCTTCAACCGTCTATTGAAATGCTGTTCTGTTGTTTGTTCTTTTATATCCTCGCTTATTTTATTATACATTTTTACTGCCATCGCATTTGGGCTGGTTTTGTGTAGTTTAAGTCTGGATTTCATGGTTGATGCCAAATTGTTTTTATACCTAGTTTCAAAACGCCGTGGTCGATCTTTCAATTTCGAAAAAAAATGTGGATAATTTCTAACAAATTTACAAATTTCTAGAATATAGATCGAAGTCAGTGTCAGAATTTCGTATTCGACGAAATACGGTCCAGCTATCCTTGTACCATAATTGGTCAAAATTTGTCCAACCATTTCGGCGTGATGCGAAGACAAAGGAAATTATGAAAAAAGATGGGGCCAGGTTCGCTTGGCGCCGCGCGCCCATACAAAATAAATGACGATCCTGCATCACGCTATTATTAAGATTTTTCCTGAAACCATGACCCATCTCAACAGAAAACTGATTTTCAATACAAATCTTGAATTTTATATATAATAGTATAGATGTATCGTCTATTACTATCATAGTAGCTTTGCTTAGTTTGGAACTAAGTCTATTTGTGTAAGATTATCCCGTTAATATTTATTATTATTTTGAGAGCAATAACCCCAAGGTTTTTTGACTTATTCCACTCCTTGTTCCAGGTATCCCTAGAAGAAGCGCAAGCCCTCTCCCGCCAGCTCAAAGTCCCGTACATCGAGTGCAGCGCGAAGGCGCGCATGAACGTGGACCAGGCGTTCCACGAGCTCGTGAGGCTCGTGCGCCGGTTCCAGGAGGCCGAGCGAGTCCACGTGAAGGCGGACAGCGCCAGGAGGAAAACTAAGTGCGCCATTTTGTAACCGAGGTAGGGCATGTGTTTTAGTCTTTGCCAATTGAATCATTATAGAAGCAAAGTCGGCAACATCCAGTATGGTTGAAAAGTTTTAACTATCCCAGACTACGATTCAAAGTTGCTATATTAAAAAAAATGGATGTTGCTAACTTTGGTTCTATATGACTCAATTTGAACCAATTACCCAAACATTAATGTAACAAACTGGAATGAGGTTTTTTGAGGGTTCAGTGATATGGGAATTTCACGTTAATTTTAAGAATCAATCTTGTTCTGCATTGAATGTATTGAACCTAAGGCACGTAGTGTGGAGAGCATGTAATTTAGCATTTTTAATTTTTACTTCCATATAAATTATTTTTATTTCTAAATCAAGGCATTTTTATACAGTAGTTTAAGTTTAAGAAAGATTTAAAAGCAATATTTAATACTTTTTAAATTCTAATTCAAGATATTGCAATCCGGTATAATTTATTCGCATACGCATCGTGGACAGCCGGAAATAGATATCTACTCTTCGACAGTATTAATATAACAGCCATTTTGAAAGAAGCGAACTTTAGCGAGAGACTACCGAAGGGTGCCGGTTCCGGAGCACCGGATTGTAATTTAATTGGATTTTAGGGAAATTCAATGAATAAGTGTAACTGCAAACTATGTGCCTTGGAGCCTAAAAGAACGTGGTTAATGTTTATTTATGATCAATTACCACTTTCTTAGTATAACTTAGAAAACTCCCCTGAGTCTGAGACATTAAAATTCATATGGAACGGCTTTACTCACGTCGTTATAAAGTCGAATAACACTCGACACGTTGCGAATCGGTTCACCACTCATCTTCACGAGCCCTCATCGGTAGTGACGCCGTTTCATATTATATATTTTAATACACGTTGTGTTCACCGTTAGCTACAAACTTGTAATGTAATTGGTATATTTGGCAAAGACTTAAGTAGATCTTGGTGATTTTAGTTTGGTCTGTTTAGCTAGAAACATTAGCTCCGCTCCTTGACCTTTTTTGGATGCATCTACGTATGTATACTATGTATGGTGAAAGACCTGACTGATTTAGTGTACCTACACTGCATAGTTATATTGTCATCAGGGTATGTTTTGTGTTAAATCATTCGGGGGTACGGTCATGATACGTCCCTCGCTGTCATCATCAGTGAGTAATTTCTAGATTCGTATCACTCATGAAATTGGTGACAATGCGACTTCAGTCAAAATCGTTTAATCCAACGACATCTATATTTGGCCGGTTAATCAAATTGATCGTTACATCATCTGTTATTTTAGTAATTTTCTTGTAGTGTGTTCCAATGTTGCGGCATCTTTGTATCCTCAAACCCAATTGTTAGAAGTGTATTTTCGTGTGTTATTTTATACTGTATCTAGCTAAACAGACAAGGGTAGACACTGTTGTCTGTCTCTCGGATTCTGAACGCGCAAAAAAATATTTTTATATCACAATATTTAATATTTATTTTATGTTCAGTGAGATTCTTTTTTCTACTTTACCTTTATATTATTTTATACATAGGCTGTTCTAGTCTGTGTCTGTAAGGTATTTATTCTTATTTTTTTAGGTTGTTCTTAAGCTTTATTATTGGTTAGTTATGTTTTATTACTTTAGAAGCGAATGCATCTATTTAAAAAAAAAATACGAAAATATTTTTTTTTTTATATTTGAAATAGCATTCACTTTTTAAGCTGTTATTTTCCCACATATTTTTGCTGGTGCTATTTTCTTTTACTAGTGCCATACTTAATTTTTTCTACTGAGAGAAAAAGAACACCAAATATCGCTTTAAATTTAAGGCTTTAATTTTTCAGTTCTTATGCTGTAACCGTATGTATACGGCCATTTTATAATTTTATTTTATTTTTTTATTTTTATTATTATAAACAAAATATATACAGCTTTACAGTACAGAACCAAAGCGCTGCATTATTGAGGTTTACATCAAATAAAAGACAAATACAGGTATATACATGCTATGATACTCTACTATCATCCATCGCCTCGCAGTACCTCAGACATTCCCGACATACATCTGCCCATCGACTCGCAAATAAATCACTTTCAGGTGCCCACGACAGAAACGAGTTGAGAAGTGCGAGTGCTCGAACGGATAATGAAACACTTACATTTAATTTGTCACATATTTAATGTAATGTAATGATTAGGTATATTTCCTTAAATCGTATGTGTATTTTATATCCAGAATAAATAATATTGATTTGACTAACATTGTTCATTATTTTTTCGCAAATGTTATAAAAGAATGGCCGTATACAATACCTACATGTGGTCACAGATATCATAAACATCTGTAAATTGTTAAAGTAGGGTTTATATTCTGTCGCATTTAATAAAAGCTATTCCCTCCCTATTTTTACAAGAACCTGCCCTAAGCGTTACATCAAGACAAGTGAAGTAATTGGGTTTGATGCTTAATTTTAATAAAAAATTACGCATTTTTCCAATTTTTTTTAAATATATATGGTATCTGTGGCACATAGCGCAATAATGAGACGGTGCTAACAGTATCAACTTAGCTTAGCAGTATACGCGTTTATAGATTCTTGAGTCATTTTGTCTATGGGATTCGATCCCAACTCCTGGAGAAAAAAAAAAAAGTAAATACTACAATAAAGAGTGATCTAAGGATGGAATAATTATTGAATCGGATATTTAATCACTTTTACTATGTGTGTTTTTGAATAAATGTTCCCCCCTTGGTCACGTGAAGTAGAAATACTGTAACAAACTCTAGATGACGTCGTCCAAACGTTTGGAAACCAAATACTAATTTTATATATATTTTGTTATTAACAGTTTTTCGGTATTTAATATTAGTTAGCTGTAGACTTATAATTCGGTGTCCGTTGGATGGAGAGTGACACTGTTATTGAAACCTATAGTCTTATTTTACACGTATACTTCCATATAACGTACGATAATTGCAATATGTCTTTTTTTTCCTTTTCTATATATACTTCTCTTTGTATACATATTCGGATTTCTTTTATATATACTTAATTTCCGTGTTAATTACTATGGTAGAATTCAAAATAATTAAGTGTTATATAATCTACTTACTTACAAGTTTAATATTGTAAAATGTAATATGAATGATTCTTATAGATATGTATTTTCGTTTTTAGCTAATTAATATTTTAAGTACTTTAAAAAACAGTGTCACTCTTGTCTAGCACTTAAAGTACGTAATATGAAGCACATTTTGTAGTGTACGTTATTTTATAAAGAGATATACAATACATATATATTTTTGTATCGGTGTATCGGTTCGGCTTTTGCTACGACATTTGTGGTGCACAGGTTTTATACGGTTTTACAATCATTTTGATGTATTTAGGTAGTTACGTATAGTGACTGTCTGTCTAATGTAGCTTGTTGATATATGTATTTTGTAAAATCGTGTTGTTTTTGATGCTGTTCAAAGATCAGCGACTAGTGTGTATGGTAGGGATATTGTTTTCAAGGCGGGCCTAAACCCCCGTTTGCTTTGTCAATTATATCCCTACGCATTTTTTACCGATGGTTGCTTTATCATGGATGGAATTTGCGAGTTTCAGATACATTTTCTCCTCCTGAAATATCACAAATTTAAAATACCTACATTAGATATTTGTAAAAATGTATACAAAGGTAAATTATGAAATAAAATGTAATGTGATCCAATACAGTGTAAGCAGGACTTGAACCTGTGACTCTACGTTTCCGGCGTGATCCTCTCCCAACTGAGCTATCACATCGTTACGTCAATCACACCAAATATGATTTCATAATTCAACGGTACTAGAGCGCCCTCTGCGTCATATATTCTTAAATGTGTATCAGATTATATTATTCAAAATACCTACTCCCAAGAACTAAGTTCGTAACAAACAAAGCTACCCAAGAATTCCTGTTAAGTAAAATGTCTTCGTTTTTTATGAACGTGGAACGGCTGTATTGGTAATCTGCAAAAATATGAATGTGGTATTTTGGGCTGCTGTAAAATGTATCTTTTAATTAACAAAATACCTTTTTTGTACATAATATACAGAGATCGGAAGGATGGCCGCCGTTATACACGGTATCCTGTGTTTAATAGGCGAACGTCTTACCCACCTTAGAATGGCCTGGAAAATAGGCTTCTTCTTTCAAAATCTCATAGTTGCGAGATAGTGAAGAAGTCAACCGGGATAAACGACTTTATTGTGACACCTTCATGCCATTTGGTCCTTCGAACCGGATGTACGTGGGGGTTATAAGGTCGTCAATTAAATACAGGTCACCGTGTATAGTACTGTCCATCCGTCCGATCTCTGATAGTAAAAAACAGGAAACGATTGTAAGTGTAACTAAGTGTGTGGATTATCTAAACTGGTTGTATTCATAGAACATAGTTAAATTATGTAATGAGCTATAACACTGCCAAGATGAAGCCGAAGGATATAGCAAATGAGGGTAGGATTTGTCATCACCAGCAGGGCTAAAACGTCACCCTTCTCGATATTGTAAACAAACAGACAGCCAATATTTATCGATCGACAAAGAGAATACAACCATACGCCATCTGGTGGGAATTCTACCCTCAAATATCTGTAATAGTTTCTCTAACCTATAAAAGATGAGAATTAACATTATCATAGAAAAGTGTTTTACATGTTGGTTAACTATACTATACTTAATGTCTAAAAATAAGATTTTTCGATAATTTTACTACGCAATAATTAAAAATTAAATATGGAAAAAATAGCAGTCTCGTTTTTAAACGTACGACAGTAGCGCCATCTAACTTTCTTCGACAGTGACATTCAATAAATCGTTGATCTATCTTAGAATAAATACGCCTAGAACGAGACTTCATACAACAGATTTGCGAAATATGAAGCCGCTTTTGGTTTCATGTGTGCGTGTCTACGAACCAATCATAGAGACGTGTTGCTTGTGAGCTTGGCGTTGTGACAGATGCGCACACGGATGAAACTTACCCCGTGGGTAACCAAAACTGGCTTAACTATCAAGCGCTGACTAGATTTCTAGGCGTATTTATTCTAAGTACTTTATGTAGATATGGTAGGTCCCTCTCCTGGTTTCGTTTGTGCGAAGCTTTATTTCGTACATTCAATGATAATAACGTGATCATATCTCATCTCTTATGAAGAAAAAAAAATCTTTTTTTATAAAACATACGGCAATAGCAATTTTGAGCTGAGATTTGTTTTTTTTTTATCGTGGATGCCTGTTAATAAACCAGTATTTTTGTTATGTTGTGATTTACTCAATAATATTATATTCCCTTAAGTACAATAAGTAATATCTGCATTTCTGTGTCAGTTCAAACATAAATTAGAATCCGTCAAATTAATCCTATTAGGTATATTTACCTGAGTTGGTCACACTGAAAGTTATGTTTATGGCCTCTTTAAAATATTTGAGTTTGAAAAAAATAAACAGGATTTGTTTACGTGATCTATTTTTTGTTACTTAATTAAAATGGAATTGAGATGATAAAATCGCTAGACGTGAATCGTAATAAGATCGTTCGCCGACATACGGTAATAAAAGCAACTTAATTTTATTTTCATTATTGAATGATGCGGTTTTCACTTTTGTGAAATTGTCAGGAAAGGCCCGACAAGTTTTGAACTGGTATAAGGCTCTTCATCAGGGGACTACTACCGAAACACGTCGGGCCGTTCCTGACAATTTCACGTGAGTTTAAAACGTGTATACTACAATTAAACATGTTTTAATATGATTTATTTTATTTTGACTGTGAATCCAGCTTAATACGAGTATATTTGTAAATGTATTGTACAATAAATAAAATACGACTTATTCACGGAATGAGTTTCTGTAAAATAAGTATACTTAATGATAATAATGAAATCGTTTTCGTGGTAATTGTCGCACTCTCAAGCTCGTAGAACTAGCTCAGCTCAAAGTTTAACTGGAACCGATCCTTTTTAGGGATAAGTTGGCCATTGTATCGTCTTCCTTGACAATATGAATTTGAACCGGCTATTGTGTACCTACAATTGAGTGTTTTTAAGAAGTAATCTTACAGCTTGCGACAGTTACTGCAAAGGTAATGATTAAACATCTGTAACTTTTGTGCAATTCACGGCAAAATCGAAGAATGGTAGTACAGTCGACAGTTGAAGTGGTTACAAATGACACAAAGAACAACTTACAAGTGTAACAAAGAACATAATCCTTGTTTGAAGTCTGTTAATGAATATGAATTTGTAGGTACACGACCAAAGTATACTGTCAATTAATATAAGAGCCATAACTTTTGACGCCGATTTTAAACTCCTTAAGTACCTATAGTCCGACAACAAAGAGAAGAGTAGAAGTTACAAGTGGCAGTACTGTAGTGTCGTCCCTTTCTAATCAATGTAAGAAAACTCGACGACACTACTGTATTGCCACTTTTAACTTCTTCAATTTCTTGTCGGACCAAGATGATAAATAAAAAAAAATGTGAATTTAGGAGTTTTTTACGTTTTTTTTATATTGACTGGTGTTTAAATGTTTGTATAGATCACAACTTTTTGAAAAAAAAGTGTGTATTATTCAAGCGGCCTTTATTTTCTTTTGAGCAGTATACACATATATCTACTACTACTAGGTAGATAATGGAATATCAAGAGAATAAGACTTTATACAGATTATTGTGAGCATGATATTCTGCATACTTTTGCCACTGTGCTTTTTGAAGCTACAATAGCCAACTATATTTTTTATACGCGGTAATTGTAGGGATTTCGACATGCTTCTCTTGACTTTTCCCCGATTTCACCGTAAGTTACAGATGTTTAAAATGACGAATGTAAGCTCTGGTCGAGTGAGCGAAGGAGCTTTAACAGCGGCCTCGGCGACTAAATCGTTAATGTTGTCCAGCTTATGTATTGTACCCAATAAACACGGTAATAACATACAGTTGTATCATTTCTCATATCCCCGTAGGTACTCCTTGAAGCCCTTTAGCCTTTCTAGCTCCCAGCCCTCTGGCAAAAAATTGTGCCAGCCAACAAATCTTTACACTACTCGCGAAGTAGGCCAAAGTGTGGGTTTCTGCAACGAAGTGTCTCTCCAGCTCTCCAGACTATATTCGCTCAACTTCGTGAGTAGTGTAGACTAGGGCAGTGTTTTTCAAACTGTGGGTCGCAACCCCCAGGGGATCGCGGCATATATCCAGGGGGGTCGCGAGGATTAGCATCGGGAAAGTCTCGTGACTACAAGGAATGCAGAATTTTTCAATAATGTACATTTGCAAGTTTAATCGTACAAACTAGGTTTTAGGGGGTCGCGAAAGAATTTTATTGGTCATTTTGGGCCGTGACACCAAAAGGTTTGAAAAACACTGGGCTAGGGTATAGGGCTACTCCGATATTCGAATATATGGGTGAGCGGGACGGCAATATACTGCGGTCGAATTTCGAACATCGGAGAAGCCCTTCTGATGTCCTGCACTGTAAACAGAGAAAATAAACGGATAAACCAATTTGAGTGCGGTTTTTCGAGACGTCCGTCGAGATGGTTCTTAGCTAAGTCTGGTGGAAATCGGACCATTAAAAAAAAATCCTAGATAATCAGCTTTAATGTGAACGAGTCATAAGATCTCAGCCAATATGGACGGTAAGAATTGAAAATTTTGTAGTTACGTTCACTTTTAGTAGCATTTTCTATATGAGTCATTGAGTTAAACATTTTTAATTTAGGTTATTCACGTTAAATTTGTTCTGAGATGAAATAAAACCCAGTGTAAATAACTGATCTCTTTACTCATACATTTCCTTGATTAAATTACTATACAACGATAAGTCTACTGCTTGGCGGCCAAGGCGGACAGGTCTGCGATGCAGCGGTCCAGGGTCTGCTTCTCCTGGTCGGGCGTGATGGCCTTGGTGACGCCGGACACGATCCAGTCCACCATGTGCTTCTGTTCCAGGCGCCGCTCCAGGTTCGTCTTCTCCAGCTGGTAGTCCAGGCGACGCTTCACCTGGACAACAAACATTATGTGTTAGCTTTAACTTGAAATAATGATTAAGAGCCTCACCTCCCGTAATGTAGTAAAATACAAATTAGATTTTCGTATATTCGAGGAATAAACAAAAAAGTTTAAAACAGAAAATACAGAGGGCGCTTTAACCCTCTGAGCGCCGAGCGGCAAAGCAATTCACCGTGCCACTGACGCCAAACAAAAAAAAAAAAAGTGCTCCAAAATCAACAGAGGTTGAAAAACACAGATAGTGGTTTGAATTAGCATGTTTTTGACCACTGAAATTTTGACGTCAATAGACGTCGTTGGCGTCAGTGGCACGAATTCCCGATGACGTGATTTGCCGTCTTTGGCGGTCAAAGGGTTAAAAAAGCGAAATAAGGCGTTATTTCATGCTATCCGCAAAGCGGTCTCAATGGCGACAACACTGCTCCGGTCAAGCAGAGGTCGTCGTTTGATTCCCACTTGTACTTCAGTTGACTGCGTAAAATGTTGACTTATATAAATAAGACATGGTATCAACACAAAAATAGGATCAACTTTGGTTCTGTATAGAGATGTGCCGTATTTGAGATTTTAGATGCTTCAGATGTTGGTGGCAAACTTCACAACACGCCGCCAATTCTTCCCTGGGAGCCGCGCGCCTGCCTCGTGCATTCGTGTAATGACGACGAGCAATTTATTGCAGTCTTTATTTGATCTGTCCATCAAATAAAAGCCGCAATAGATGCGAGCATTACTGTACCTCAGTGTACGCGCTCATGAGCCGCTCCCTGTAGGCGGCCTCCAGCTGCAGCCCCCGTCCCCTGCTTACTGTACCTCAGTGTACGCGCTCATGAGCCGCTCCCTGTAGGCGGCCTCCAGCTGCAGCCCCCGTCCCCTGCTTACTGTACCTCAGTGTACGCGCTCATGAGCCGCTCCCTGTAGGCGGCCTCCAGCTGCAGCCCCCGTCCCCTGCTTACTGTACCTCAGTGTACGCGCTCATGAGCCGCTCCCTGTAGGCGGCCTCCAGCTGCAGCCCCCGTCCCCTGCTTACTGTACCTCAGTGTACGCGCTCATGAGCCGCTCCCAGTAGGCGGCCTCCAGCTGCAGCACCCGTCCCCTGCTTACTGTACCTCAGTGTACGCGGTCATGAGCCGCTCCCTGTAGGCGGCCTCCAGCTGCAGCCCCCGTCCCCTGCTTACTGTACCTCAGTGTACGCGCTCATGAGCCGCTCCCTGTAGGCGGCCTCCAGCTGCAGCCCCCGTCCCCTGCTTACTGTACCTCAGTGTACGCGCTCATGAGCCGCTCCCTGTAGGCGGCCTCCAGCTGCAGCCCCCGTCCCCTGCTTACTGTACCTCAGTGTACGCGCTCATGAGCCGCTCCCTGTAGGCGGCCTCCAGCTGCAGCCCCCGTCCCCTGCTTACTGTACCTCAGTGTACGCGCTCATGAGCCGCTCCCTGTAGGCGGCCTCCAGCTGCAGCACCCGTCCCCTGCTTACTGTACCTCAGTGTACGCGGTCATGAGCCGCTCCCTGTAGGCGGCCTCCAGCTGCAGCCCCCGTCCCCTGCTTACTGTACCTCAGTGTACGCGCTCATGAGCCGCTCCCTGTAGGCGGCCTCCAGCTGCAGCCCCCGTCCCCTGCTTACTGTACCTCAGTGTACGCGCTCATGAGCCGCTCCCAGTAGGCGGCCTCCAGCTGCAGCACCCGTCCCCTGCTTACTGTACCTCAGTGTACGCGGTCATGAGCCGCTCCCTGTAGGCGGCCTCCAGCTGCAGCCCCCGTCCCCTGCTTACTGTACCTCAGTGTACGCGCTCATGAGCCGCTCCCTGTAGGCGGCCTCCAGCTGCAGCCCCCGTCCCCTGCTTACTGTACCTCAGTGTACGCGCTCATGAGCCGCTCCCTGTAGGCGGCCTCCAGCTGCAGCACCCGTCCCCTGCTTACTGTACCTCAGTGTACGCGGTCATGAGCCGCTCCCTGTAGGCGGCCTCCAGCTGCAGCCCCCGTCCCCTGCTTACTGTACCTCAGTGTACGCGCTCATGAGCCGCTCCCAGTAGGCGGCCTCCAGCTGCAGCACCCGTCCCCTGCTTACTGTACCTCAGTGTACGCGGTCATGAGCCGCTCCCTGTAGGCGGCCTCCAGCTGCAGCCCCCGTCCCCTGCTTACTGTACCTCAGTGTACGCGCTCATGAGCCGCTCCCTGTAGGCGGCCTCCAGCTGCAGCCCCCGTCCCCTGCTTACTGTACCTCAGTGTACGCGCTCATGAGCCGCTCCCTGTAGGCGGCCTCCAGCTGCAGCCCCCGTCCCCTGCTTACTGTACCTCAGTGTACGCGCTCATGAGCCGCTCCCTGTAGGCGGCCTCCAGCTGCAGCCCCCGTCCCCTGCTTACTGTACCTCAGTGTACGCGCTCATGAGCCGCTCCCTGTAGGCGGCCTCCAGCTGCAGCCCCCGTCCCCTGCTTACTGTACCTCAGTGTACGCGCTCATGAGCCGCTCCCTGTAGGCGGCCTCCAGCTGCAGCAGCACGTTCTCCCTCTTGGCCTGCACGAGCAGCTCCTGCCCCTCGGCGCGCCACTGCGCCTTCTTCTCCTCCGAGATCGCGTCCTCGAGGTTCTTGATGGTCTGGTTGCGGCCCTCGTTCCAGCTAGATTCGACCGCCTGGAAAATAACAACATTTAAATTACCTACACGTTTTTCTGTCAAAGGTCTAAGGTCAAACTTACACAAATCGAGCTAGTCCCAAACTAAGCAATGTTTGTACTATGTGTACCAGACGACGAAATATTCTCGCTTGCGGTACTTTCGGACCGATACGACCTACAAACCTTCAAGAAAAGAGCGTCCTCCCACCTGAAAGGCCGGCAACGCACTTGTGACTCCTCTGGTGTTGCAGGTGTCCGGGTAATGGTAATTGCTTTCCATCAGGCGATCCGTTTGATCAACTGTTGAACTAGTATGGTCCACTCACATCGACTTCCTTGTCCAAGCAGGCAGCACAGCAGAGGTTCTGAAATTCTTAGCGACCACGTAGACCATGACGAGCAGCGACAGACCACTGTAACACCCACGGGTGCTCCATGATGTAGATCTCCTTGCTACACAGGTACGTGGCCAGACCCTCGTAAGTAACCCACATCAAGACACAAACCGGATAGAAAAGCCGGAACAAACTTACCCCACATTATAATTCCATATCGGAACCATAGTTAGCATATGCATAGTAGTTCTAGTTTCTACTGCAGTGAAGTTCCTTTACCAGATTTTCCAAGCTTTCCTTGGAATTGCTTAGGTCTCCACTCCATATCTTAAATTCTATGTATGTATTAGACAAACTGTTGAACTAGTATGGTCTACTCACGTCGACTTCCTTGTCCAAGTAAGCAGCGATAGAGGGTCCGAACTTCTTAGCGGCGACGTACACCATTACGAACAGAGACAGACCGCTGTAGTACTCGTGCTCCATGACGTAGATCTCCTTGCTGCACAGGTACGTGGCCAGACCCACGCCGAAGGTGTAAGGGCCGGTTACACCGGTCTTCGAGTGGAAGAACTGGAACCTGGAAACAAGGACATTATTGATAGATTTAGATTTCTTTATTTCATGATATAAAATGACAATATAAATTACGCTAAGTCAATTTAAATGCACTTAAACTATGATATTATCTATAATCTATAACGATAATAAAAACAGCGAAATTGATTTTAAAACAGATAAAATAGTCATGTCACATGTAAAAATTTAAACAAATTGAGATAAAAATACAAAAATCCTTAAAGGATTGTCAAAATACAAGATTAAAACACGGTAAAAAAAAACAAGAGCATTACAAAGTCGAATAAAGCAAAAATTGGGAATAAGGTCAAAAGTATCTTTTAAGTATTGTCAAATGTCAATATATAATATCGGTACAAAACTAGAGTATAAATAAAAATAATGTCAATTGGAAAATGTACTTATATTGTTTTAAGTACATTTTCCATGTACATTTACTTTCAAAAGTTTCTCAAATGCCGTTTATGACTGTCGTCAGATGACTCGTTTCGTAATTCGGAGGGTAGACGTTCATAAAACGTGGGACCGATGACGCGCGGGTTTTAACATGCAAGCGCCAGGCGACGCGAAACTGTTTTTGGTCTTCCTGTGGACCTAGTTTGATAAGTGCTGAATTTAGCATTATACAAGTTGACTTGTTAATTTGTATCCGATATTCATATGTGGGCCCTATTCAATAAAACTTACAATTTACAATTTGTAATTACAATTACAATTTACATTTTTATGTATATCCTGTTCAATAAAAAATACAATTTACAATTTTGTAATGGTGGAAAATTTACAAAATTGTCGGATTGTAACGACAATTTTACAAATCTCTGTTCAATAAAGATTTTCACTTGACTGGCAATAATTTACAATTTTGTCAGAAAAACTGTCTGATATTCATTATTAATGTATAAGGCTAAAAATCAAATAGAAGGTATAATGCAACTAAATTGGAACCACCGCGCTTAGTATTAAGTATAATGCGCCCGAGATAAGGAACGCGCGCTGCAAGTACGTATGCCGTCCAGCGTCCGTCCCGCGCGCCCGCGCAGCCCCCGGTCGGCTTTATAACCGCCCGGCGGACCTGCTGTTAGTTAGTTCGCCTTGCGCAGTTGACCGCTTCCAATGACTTGGAACGAAAACTGACCTGACGAGCGCACACGTCACGACCGCCCGGTACTGCTTTCGTAGCACGGAACTTACCGTTCAGCCGTGACGCGTCTTTAGATACTTAGTATTTTTGTTAGGACGTACACTTCATGTACTTAGGGTGCTGCTGCGCGATAAAGATACATCCGTGAACACGGGCTATCCGAAGCGCACTGCGTTCGCTTTCGCCGCTTTTATTATTGTACGTGTAGGTAGTTAGTGTATTTATTTAGTTATTGCTTGTTGTTATTTAATTACATAGTTTAAGCTTGCGTTTTAGTGCTTAAATATTAGGTTTGATCTCTCTGCTGTGTAAATTAGTTTTGCTAGTTTGCTTTTAATATAACGCGTATAGGCTTATTTTTTATAGTTAGAACCTTGTCGCTTTAAGCTTCTTACTCTTGTTTTGCTTACTTTTTTGTAAGTATAATAAGTTAACTTCGTTTGTTTTATACGCTTAATGCTATGTTTGTTGTTTAGTTTACTTAGAACCTTGCCGCATTAAGTCTCCAACGCTTTAAATCTGATGGTTTTATGTCATAAGTTTGTTTTCTAGTAACGTGGCCACACTTTAATGTTAATGCTTTGCCTATTAGCCTAGACTTTAATGTTTTGCTTGCTTTCTATTAATTAGTTTTAGTTGCCCGACTGTTTTGCTTTCGCTTGCCTTACTGTTTTTACCTTATTTACTGTGGTTTGTTTGGTTCTCATACCAATATACGTCTTAAACTTTTCCGTGGTGGTTTCAATTAAGTACCTGCATTATAACTTGGCGCCCAGTCGTGGAGGCCAGACGGCATAACTTAAGACCTAGACCGGTTAAGGGATCTAGCACCACGAAGGTAATCAAAGTAGAGATGTCACAGAATAATCCCGGAACGTCTGGGGCTGACCCTTCTCAGCAGTTGTTTATGACGGCGGGTCAACTTATAGACGTTCTACAAGCGGTTGGTATTGGAAGGAAGAATAGCTTAGTCAGCGCATGTCCTGTAAGTTTTCATGGCGCTAGGAACTCTGTAGCTGTGGAAGCCTTTCTATCTGGTGTTTCAACCTTTAAGCAAGTCGAAGGATTGGATGATGGAAGCATTTTAGACGGACTGCCGTTGATTTTACGAGACGATGCTACGGTTTGGTGGAATGGAGTAAAGCATGAGATAGGCACATGGGAGGAATTCCAGAATCGTCTACGCCACGCTTATGCACCCAAGAAACCAGCATATCAAATTTACCAGGAGATCATTGAAGAGAAGCAACATGACGATACTCCTACGGAGATCTTTATTCAACGTAAACGAGCACTAATAGCACAACTACCTTTACCACGTCACAGAGAAGACCAAGAACTAGATATGGTGTTTGGTCAGATAAGATTTGAAATTAGCGACAGGATAGCAAGAGAATCGATCAAAGATTTTACGGAATTATCTGAAAAGGCTAGACACATTGAAAGAAGTTTAGGAGAAAGAGCAACGAAGAAGGACAGGAAAGAAACAGCTCACAACGCGAAACCTAGATTGCGTTGTAATTACTGCAGAGCGCCTGGTCATACGGCTGATGTGTGTAGGAAACTGTCTAGAAGAAACGAGGCACCTGTTATGAAGTCGGAAGTACCTATGATGGCCTCGGTCTCGACACTAGACCCTACAAAGCCTAAGTTCAAGTGCTATGGTTGTGGAGAACCAGGTGTTGTTCGAAGTCGATGTCCTAAATGCAATACACAAAAAGTCAAGTTGGAAGAAATAGGTTTCTGCTCCGTTAACTCTACCACTGACAAACGTCTTCGGCCTACAATTCCAATCAGTATTGGACCTATACAGACGATTGGCTATGTTGACACATGCGCTAAGTCCAGTGTTGCTTCGTACCAATTATATAAAAGCCTTCTAGAGGCAGGACATGAGTTTAAGCAAGAAAGGATGTACATAACCTTTGCAGACGGGATAGCGAAGCTACAGAATGTCCTCACTGTCACCGCACCTGTCCTTGTGTATGGCAAGTCCGTACCGACCTCATTTATAGTACTGCCAGAAGCCAAGAATAATAAAACCTTATTGGGAGTAGGTTTTATCCAGGATGCCCTGATGATTATTAATCTTCCTCAGCTCACATGTCGATTCATAGATGAGCCCTCCGCCGTTCATGACCTGAACCAGGAAGATATTGGTGAAACAATTATTGGCGAAGAAGTCTCTGATGTTGCGTTACCGGAACTACTTTCACCGTTGTTATCAACTCCAGACAAATGCGCGACGCCGAAGCATTGTACCTCTGTAACCGAGATGAGCCTGAACCGTCCCTATGGACCTTCGTTTTCTGTTGGACTGACTGTGTCCCCTAAGATGGCCGCTAAGCGACAACTTGAGCCGCAGCTAGCTGATGAAGCCCCGACGACCTCTGTGCAATGCATGAGTTCTAGCCAGCTACCAACTGAACAGAAAACTAATTACGGACCCTTGATACCAGTCGATCTGCGTACTCCACCTAAACGTCAGCGTAATATGCATCTTAATGGATATTCCCCAATCATGGATGCCCTATACAGAGATGCTGTGTCAGCAATTGAGGACTCTGCTCTGTTCGATCCATCAAGCACAGATATTGCATCAATTGATATTGACGACCGTGTATTAAGTCACGAGGAGAACACGCAATTGAACGAATTTTTAGGACAGCACGAACATGTGTTTGTTTCGAATGGCAAGCCGACTACGCAGACAGAGCACATAATTGACACAGGTGACCATCGTCCCATCTCTGTCCCACCGTATCGCTTACCACCCGCAAAAACTGAGATCCTGAAACAGGAGATTAACAAGATGCTCGAAGAAGAGATAATAAAGCCATGCATGTCTCCGTGGTCCGCACCCGTTGTAATGGTCCCTAAGAAGGACGGAGGAACAAGAGTCTGTGTCGATTACCGGCAGCTCAACTCCATTACAACACCTGATGTGTACCCCTTGCCTCGCATCGATGACCTGTTGCATAATGCCAAACGCACGCCGTTTATGTCGACTATAGACCTTCGAGCTGGATATTGGCAGATTAAAGTCCGTGAAGAGGACCAAGCCAAGACAGCCTTTGTTACGCCGTTTGGAAGCTATTCCTTTAATCGGATGCCATTTGGGCTCAGGAACGCGCCATCGACATTTCAACGTCTTATGGATGGTTTCCGTATATCCTTGAGTCATATAAAGTTACTGACATATCTCGATGACCTCGTTATTATGTCCGGTTCATTTGAGGAGCATTTGAAAGACTTGGCGGATTGCCAACTGCGGACTTGGCCATTTTTGCTCGACTCAAAGAATATAACTTGACCGCAAATAAAGAAAAATGCAGATTTTGCTGTGCAAGGATCAAGTATCTTGGACATTATATCACAGCGAATGGATTGGAACTCGATCCAGAGAAGATCAGTTCAATCGTTAACATGCCAGCTCCTTCTAATCTTAAGCACCTACTTTCATTTGTACAAATGTGCTCCTGGTATCGCCGATTCGTGCCAAATTTTGCCTCAGTTGCTGAACCTCTCACGCGTCTCACCAAGAAAAATGCTGAATGGTCCTGGAAGAGCGAACAACAGAAAGCATTCGAGACCTTGCGGAATCTCCTAGTTACAGCTCCCGTATTGGCACAGGCTGACGATAGTAAACCATTCACTATAAAGTCTGACGCTAGTAGTTACGCAATCGGTGCAGTTCTAGTGCAGGGGGAGGGAGACAAAGAACACCCTGTCGAGTACGCAAGTAGACTCCTTAACCAGGCCGAACGCAACTATTCAACTTCAGAGCGGGAAGCCTTGGCCGTCGTGTGGGCAGTAAATAAATTTCGCGGCTACATCGAAGGGACACCAATAACGATCATGACTGATCACCAGGCTCTCAAATGGCTAATGAGTTTAAAATCTCCGACAGGTAGATTAGCAAGATGGGCCCTACAACTGCAGCCGTTCGACTTGACGATAAAATATATACCTGGCCGAACAAACGTTGTTGCTGACCTACTATCTCGTCCTAACTGCGACTTAGATACAAAAGAGAGTTGTGGAGTATGTAGTGTGGTAACAGATTCACCTACGAAGAGTCCGAAAGAGATAAGAGATAGACAAATGAAAGATGAAGAAATAGTAAAGATTGTTACGGCACTAGAAGGAAATTCAGAGGAAGACACAAGATATTGGACATTGAAAGGATATATTATGAATAACGGTCTGTTGTATAGATATAATCCAGACAGTGACGCTGAAAATAGTCAGCTCGTCGTTCCAAAGGAGGAATAAAATGATGTTATCTCTGTTTACCATGATCAGCCCACTGCAGGACATTATGGGGCAGACAAAACCTTCAGTCGTATCAGCATGAGGTACTACTGGAAAGGTATGAGGAAAAACATTGAAAATTACGTCCGTAACTGTTTGCCGTGCCAGCGATACAAACCTTCTAACATGAAGCCCGCTGGACTACTTCAAACTACAGCAATGAACAAGAGGTTCGAAGTCATTGCTTTTGACCTATTCGGACCGCTACCGACTTCCGCTGATGGAAAGTCATGGATCCTGATTATAGAGGATTTAGCTTCTCGTTGGGTTGAACTATTCCCCTTAGAAAACGCAACTGCTGAAAACTGTGCTATGGTGCTGATCAACGAGATCTTCTTGAGATACGGAATGCCAAGACGGATGATCAGTGACAAAGGTACACAGTTTGTTAGTGCTGTTATGCAACAAGTGACTTATGTACTGAAGATCAAGCATGCCTTCACTCCAGTGTATCACCCTGAAACCAACCCTGTTGAGCGAAAAAACAGAGACCTCAAAACGCAGCTGGCAATACTAGTTAGCGACAATCACCGCATCTGGTCTGAGCAGCTTCCTAGCATACGATTTGCAATGAACACAGTAGTAGGCTCAACTACAGGCTATACACCTGCCTATCTGACGTTTGGTCGCGAGTTGAGAACTCCTGATGACAATGAGCATGATCTACGTGAGATAATTTCATCAGAAAACTTCATTCCCGAGATCACACCCAAATTGTTGTTGCTAGCGGACACCTTAAAGAAAGTTAGAGAAGTACAAGAAATGAAAGAAGAAAAGAGAAAAGAATATGTGGACAAGAATAGAAGAAGCTGTCTCAATTATAAACCTGGAGACAAAGTGATGGTAGAGACACATGCTGTCAGCAAAACTCATCAAGGTTTCAGTGCAAAACTTGCACCCCGACGCGATGACCCTTATGTTATCCTCAGTAACCATGGACCGAGCTCCTTTCACATTGCAGACCCTAGTCAACCGGATCGTAGCATTGGATTGTATCACGCTTCCGCATTACGCCCGTATAAATGTGACAACGATACTCCGTTACCACCGCCTGCGATGCCAATCCGCAAAAGAGGTCGCCCACCCAAGAAGGTTACACCAGAACCGCCTCGTTCGTCGCGTCCACGCGGTCGTCCACCTCGTCAAGAGAGTAATCTGGCTTCCTCGCCGAGACGTCTTCGTAGCCAGAGGGGGAGATTATAATGCAACTAAATTGGAACCACCGCGCTTAGTATTAAGTATAATGCGCCCGAGATAAGGAACGCGCGCTGCAAGTACGTATGCCGTCCAGCGTCCGTCCCGCGCGCCCGCGCAGCCCCCGGTCGGCTTTATAACCGCCCGGCGGACCTGCTGTTAGTTAGTTCGCCTTGCGCAGTTGACCGCTTCCAATGACTTGGAACGAAAACTAACCTGACGAGCGCACACGTCACGACCGCCCGGTACTGCTTTCGTAGCACGGAACTTACCGTTCAGCCGTGACGCGTCTTTAGATACTTAGTATTTTTGTTAGGACGTACACTTCATGTACTTAGGGTGCTGCTGCGCGATAAAGATACATCCGTGAACACGGGCTATCCGAAGCGCACTGCGTTCGCCTTCGCCGCTTTTATTATTGTACGTGTAGGTAGTTAGTGTATTTATTTAGTTATTGCTTGTTGTTATTTAATTACATAGTTTAAGCTTGCGTTTTAGTGCTTAAATATTAGGTTTGATCTCTCTGCTGTGTAAATATATTAGTTTTGCTAGTTTGCTTTTAATATAACGCGTATACGCTTATTTTTTATAGTTAGAACCTTGTCGCTTTAAGCTTCTTACTCTTGTTTTGCTTACTTTTTTGTAAGTATAATAAGTTAACTTCGTTTGTTTTATACGCTTAATGCTATGTTTGTTGTTTAGTTTACTTAGAACCTTGCCGCATTAAGTCTCCAACGCTTTAAATCTGATGGTTTTATGTCATAAGTTTGTTTTCTAGTAACGTGGCCACACTTTAATGTTAATGCTTTGCCTATTAGCCTAGACTTTAATGTTTTGCTTGCTTTCTATTAATTAGTTTTAGTTGCCCGACTGTTTTGCTTTCGCTTGCCTTACTGTTTTTACCTTATTTACTGTGGTTTGTTTGGTTCTCATACCAATATACGTCTTAAACTTTTCCGTGGTGGTTTCAATTAAGTACCTGCATTATAAAGGGTTATTCTGAAAAACTTATGCAGGGTGCCATCTTCAGGTTCCTACTAATTATATATTCTGAGACTTTTTTCAGAATATATAACGTGAAGGCCAAGCAGGCAAAGGGGACGCCACATTAAATTTTGCCTCAGTTCAGAAAGAAACACCAGGGTACTGATACTGACCATTCCTCGGGGACGAAGCCGAGCCTGACCTTCCCCGGCTCGCCACGCACGGGTCTGGGGAAGTTCTTCTCATCGCGCACTCCGGAGACATCGGAGGCGGCGCTGCGCGCAATGATCGCCGTCGACGCGGACTGTCGGGCCGCAGCTGGAAGTACCAACATTATTGCATTGGATTATAGTTTTTACTCTGAACTGAGCTAATCTACATAAAGAACACAGTGGCGAATTTACTTGTATGTAGTTGATAATATGCTCTAATTGTTTCACTTCGGGCTAAGATCTTTAACGCTTTGGCAAATAGCTATAAGTTATATGTAATTTAATTGAAATCATTTTAATAGCTCATTGTAAATTTACTAATTTCAGAATAAAGGGCTTTATTATTTTTATTATATGTAATTATTATTAAATAAATGGCATTCAGAAGTTAGTTAGTAAACTTTGATAAAGAGAAATTTAATAATATTATAACTACCTTAGAAGGTTAATGGATTATCGACTCTTTATTGTACAAAATGGTTATGAAAATACACCTAGAGATGTGCCATTTTCGAGAATACTTCTTCTTTGTATGGGAAATGTTCTTCCGATTGCTTCATTTAAAACCTAATGACTGAACTAGTGGTTGGTATTTTGATGTACTCAAAAATGTTTAACTGCTCTGGTTATGCAAAACAGTAGCAGATAAGGCATGTTGCCTTCGTCTTGTGAGTAAGTGGATTGGTTCAGTTTAAAAATTTTAAACTATACTATTTAGGGGAGACTTTAGAGACTATTTAGAATTATAGACTCTAAAGACGTATAATGGTATACTGTACGGGTTCCCAAAGTGATACTTGTTGATACTCAAGCAAATCAGAGGCTATTGTTGCCTTGGAGCCACATTTTTTGTTTTTTATATATTCTTTACTTCCATTTGAGTACAGTATAAAGAATGGTATATAAAAGTGTAAGGTCAGGAATCCTCCATACTGGTAAAAACTGTATGACGGCAAAATAAAATATTAGCGAGAAAGAGAGGAGCTCTTCTTGAGAAAACTGCCTGAAAAGTATTGAGTTTTTACATATAATATTTATTAGACAACTTTCTCTGGTTTCTTTGAGAAAATTCTTCAGTGAATCACTGAAGCAAATTACTAAAGAATATCACTCAAACAAACCATACCAAGCATTAATAGTAAAGGCACTAATGTAGTTAAGATAACGTTTTAATTCTATTAAAAACTAATTTCAGCCTATTAGAATTAGACATAAACATTATGGCCATCATCACTCACTCTAAAATCACATATTTAAGACACCATTTAAATATGTGATTTCAGAGTGAATATTTCTTATTGATAGTATTTTCCTATCCCTATGCACTGACCGAACCTGTGGAAAATTATGCCATAAAATTCCCAAAAAAACAAAAAAAATGTGGAAAATTATGTTTACATATGAAACATAATAGAACTAGAGAGAGAGTACTATTATGATGTAAACATAATTATACAGCTTTTAATATATTCAGTTCAGGTTACGGTAAAGGTTAGAAGAACTCCAGATAAGTACACCCAAGTAAGTTCTTAACTCTTCAGTTCAGGATTAGTTAGGTTAGAATTAAGACTTAAATGAATACGCCCAAACATTATCAAAAGTCGAACTACGACCAAATGCAAAGTAAACTGAGAAAATCTCCTTAGATATAATAATTAAAACAAAAATAAGCAGGTAAAACCGATCGTCAATTGTCAAATCGGTGATTACATAAACCTCGTAACTGAGGGTTAAGGTTAAATTTATATTTTAATCAATATCAGAATACATATATTAATGTATTGAATTATTCGTACGTACCTGAACGCAAAGCTACGCGTGATAGCATATTTAATAGCGTATATATAAATTAATTTCTAAATTTCGACAGTCCACTAAGAAAATGTACTTCGCGCTAGTGTTGCGAATTTATCGACATCGACAAGACGTTTCATTTCGCAGTCGAAAAGTGACAATTCAGTAAGTTCGATAAATATAATTAAGAATCGAAGATAAGAGAAAATATAAATAAAATTGTATTCATTGAAATGCATAATTGTATAAATGTTATATTTGTAATATTAACATACTTATATAAAAAAATCGTTTTATTAACAATACATAGTAATAAATGATAAGTACCTTACATTTCCCCACGATTTCATAATCGAGTCGATAAAATCGGTTAACACTGACATCAGATTTTAGGGTCTTCTCTATTTTGAATTATATCTCTTTATATTCAATTTGCCAAGTTTGAAATTACTTTAATGGTTGACAGAGCAATTAATAATTTTAGATGTTTACTAGCAAACGATATTTGTATCCAAATATGAGAAATTACCTAAATGTGATTAGCAACACAGTGACCTACTTTTAATATTTTGATCGTTGGTCATCATTTCCTATTATTGATCTGTTAGTTTGCTTATCAAATTGTATGTTCGCAATTTGCTTGCAGTGCGAATTACTAATTTCTAACAAAATATAGGCTTAGTCGCGTTCGTTTCGAGATAATAAGTAAATTTGCATATCAGTGGCAATGGCTAATGTTCAGTCTATTTGGAAAAAGATGGTTAGTTTAGAGTTAACAAGTTTTGAGGAATAAGGCATTTAAAAATAATAATAAGTGTTTGTTATCACTTATCAGTCCATTATATCTAATACAAATAATAATTTATTCTTATCACTTGCTCTATAAGTCTCTATATTAGGTTTAAACCGTAATATTTTATTGTATTTCATTAATTTCATCTTTTGTTTTTGTTACCGCGCTAATCGCGGACGGTTTCAGGTTTCCGAACGCAAGGATACATAGTAATTAATATCTAGGGATTAAATTTCCGAACGCATTAAGAAACGTCAAGATTTGTTGACGTTCTCTGATAAGGGAAATTTGATTACCTTTCTGCGATTATTGAAATAAATGCAGCAGTTTTATCCTGAAAATGGGAATATTTACGTCCTGCTGTAAGCCTTCAGCGTCGGAGGTGTTAACTCCGGACGCAGTAAGTTAACGCGCCACATATTCCTTAAAATACTTCTATACTCGACGATGCAATCGATTGCAAAACATTGGGTCAATAACATTGGCTAAACATTCCAAAGCTAAATCTTTGCTGTTATTTTAGAACATAGATTAATGCGAACGATCGATACGTAACCACAATTTTGTAGTTTAGTCTTTTTTTGTTACGGATAACTAACAATAAAAGTAAATAGTATTAGTCATTCTATAACTAAGTCGCAATAAATTTAGCCACCCTCTCTGGGTGGTTCTAATGTGTTGTTAACATGTTACCTTTTTGAAAAACTGGAATATTCCGCGTCGTTTGATCAAGGGTTGATTAGAAAAAAAATAGTTTCCTACTAAGTACCGTAAAACTACCGAACTGTAGTCCAATCACCCAATTATTCATAACTCATTAATCACCATCCTTTGCATATTTTATCAGGTGATTACATCCTTTTTTATTTAAATTCGTTTAAGTAACCTCATAATCATCAAAGATTTGGCAATGAAATTGAAGCTTCATAAAATTTTAACAGGCTTTAAATGCTTTGCTCTGATCAGTGCATCACCATACTAAAGGTCGTTCATGATGTTCAACTTGGATTTTATCTGTAATAACTGTCATAAATATTAACAAATAACCAAACAAACTAATATGGACCATAGTTGTGTAGACTGGAGTTCGGTACTTTTACAGTTAATATATAAATAAATTAATATTATGGGACAATCAGTTTATTGTTAAAAACAAAAAGTGAGATCAAGTATGTTTGATATGATCTTTCCATATTATTAATGCCTTTTACTAGATAAGCTGGTGGAAACTGGCTTGTATTAATTCCTCACAACACAAGATTCTACAGTTTATGGTTGTATATGAAATACATACATTTATTATTATTTAAGCCTGTGGTCAGACAATTTTTAACCTATTTTTCCAATGTTATTATTTGTATTATTATCATTATTTTCTTTTTAATCATATATATATCTTTTTTTTTTTCATTTTTGTATGTCCGTTTGCCAGGTAGCAAAAACTCCTCCAATCTTCTTCATTCTGGTCTTACTATGGCCACTCCACCCCATGTTATTCCTGCGACCTGTCTTATGTCGTTTTCCCACCATCTCAGTGGTCAACCTTTTTTGTTATTGTTCCTTTTTCCATGCCTTCGGTACGTACCATTGCGTGACTAGTGTATTGTATTTGTCTTTTCCTCTAACCATATGGCCAGCCCTTTTCCATTTTTGTCTTGTTATTTTCCTATTGTGTCTGATGCTACTATTCTTTACTTTGTCTATTTTTCCGATTCTTACCATACCACCCCTTTCCATCGCATTCTGGCATATCCAAAGTTTAGTTAGTGTTTCACTTCCATTCCTGGCAAGATGCATGAAATACAATACAATACAATACAACAATTCTTTATTGCACACCAACAAGAAAAATGTTACAATTGAAACTTTAATTTATAAATGGTAGACAATACATACATAGGTTTGGGTATTTGTTAATTGTAAAAGCTAGAAGCGTTTCAATCACACTTAGTCTTTTAATTGTTATTAGTACAATGTGTTCTTTTTAGGGTTCCGTAGCCAAATGGCAAAAAACGGAACCCTTATAGATTCGTCATGTCTGTCTGTCCGTCTGTCCGTCTGTCCGTCCGTATGTCACAGCCATTGTTTTCCGAAACTATAAGAGCTATACTGTTGAAACTTGGTAGGTAGATGTATTCTGTGAACCGCATTAAGATTTAGATGCAAAAATAAAAAAATAATAATAAATATTGGGGGCTCCCCATACTTAGAACTGAAACTCAAAAAAAAATTTTTCATCAAACTCATACGTGTGTGGTATCTATGGATAGGTCTTCAAAAATGATATCGAGGTTTCTAAAATATTTTTTTTCTAAACCGAATAGTTTGCGTGACAGACGCTTCCAAAGTGGAAAAAAGTTGGTCCCCCCCTCTAACTTCTAAAATAAGAAAATGAAAAATCTAAAAAAAACATATGATGCACATTACTATAAAAACTACCAACGAAAATTGTTTTGAACGAGATCTAGTAAGTAGTTTTTTTTTAATACCTAACTTTGCACCTAATTTATATGGGGCGCTATACATACCAGGTGCAAACTTAACTTAACCACTTAGGGATGGAAAGTGTTTGTACGGAACCCTCGGTGCGCGAGTCCGACTCGCACTTGGCCGGTTTTTCAATTATTCTTTAAGCTTTGATCTTTGTATTAATGGTTTACTGGTTCTTTGTTTTTCCTTTTTTCTTGTGTTGAAATAGATAATTCTGTATGTAAAAACAAATTTTAAACGACAATGTGACGTAGTTTGCCCATCGTCCTTTACAGTGCACGGCGTAGATCAATGGTACGGAACCCTTTGTGCGTGAGTCCGACACGCACTTGGCCGGTTTTTAATAAGTTGTAAACTGCCAAAAGTTTTGCAACTTGCTGTGCCCTATGCCTAAAATTCATTTCATCACATTAATTTACAAGGGAGTTCCAAACTTACTGTCACGGAAATACACAAAAAAAGAAAGTCATATGATGACTATAACGATGATCAGGTTAAAACCGTAATCAATGTACCAGGACACCAGACGCCGCCAGCTGGTGGAAGCGGCTGAGAAGCGCCGTTCTGAAGAGGCGGCTCGCGGGGTCAAGGACCCTGAAAAAGTGAGGCGCATGCAGGAAAGGGCTGAGGAGATTGAGCGTCGAGAGCGGGAGCTGTCCAAGGAGGGCGGGCCGAAACTTAAGGTATTTTTTTTATGTACATTTTGGCAAGCATTATGCATTCGGTCTTACCTGATGTAAGTATCGATGAAGCCTAAGATGATGCATGATTGTCTATTGAATGTCTAGTATTCATTCTCTTCTTGAAAGTATATCCTGGCACAGGAAGGACTGAGAAGTCCAATTGGGTCAAACATCTATGTCAGTCGTACTAAAACCTATATTTAACCATGTTTCTTAGTTTTGGGCTGTCCTATACTTGGATTGAGTTAGTCAACTTGTAAGCATTTTATTTTTCAAGTAGCTATTTAGATGTAACACGGCCGCGCGCGGTCGTTAATGCTTGCGGATACTTAGCCGACCATGTAAGGAAGGTAGCCTATCAAGGAACGTGAAATAGAAGTAAGGTAGCTTCATTCAAGGTCTACTGTGCCATGGAAATCAGCACTTGGATCAGGAGCTGACTAAGAAGGATGTTGTATACTTGATTGTTTATGTCACGCGCGCTATTTATTTTGGATTCCGTACCTCAGTCAGCAAAAACGAAACCCTTATAGGACCACTTTGTTGTCTGTCTGTCTATCAGTCAAGACCCATAGGAATCAAAACGTTGGCCTAGAATATTTAAATTTAGCACAAGTAAAGTCCGTAAACTGTACATTTGTAGCTACATTACAGTATTCTTTTGTTATTACACTGTACACACTTATGTCGCGAAACTAACGATGACCTGTGTCGATATTCGGGACAATAATTTAGCTACTCATGACAAAGTTAAGTTTGTCCCTAAATCCAGTTTATCCTTTCGGAAAGTAAGAATATGAGGGAAGAAAGAATAGGCGAATGGTTGAATGCTCAAGTAGGTATCGAGCAAGGACAGGGTAAAATAGTTTTGCCTGTTTGTTGCAGTGGACGGCCGGGTGAGATCCGGAGCAGGGCGGGAGCAGCCAGGCCGGTCAGCCACCACAGCCCGTGTCCAAAGAAGAGAGATACAAATACAAAAACTGAGCGCACCCTTATTTAAGTACTCTGCGGATCGCTGACCATTCCTTACAGATAAGTGTGATATTTTTGATTTCGCTGTCCTAATGTTGGTAGACCTTGGTGTACCTAAAATGAACAATCCAAACTTCTACAGCATGTCACAAGTTTCAGACTTTTTTTAAATGTTACCATCTTGTTACCAGCTTCATTTACTTTTGTGTAATTATAAAAGAAAAATATTGTGACTATAGTAATGTCCTATTTATATGTCACATACATATAGATTATTAAATGTGTTAGTTAATATATTCGTGAATTTATTGTATAATTGTTATCACTGAAGAGCAACATTCAATGACTATTTTCCCTAAATAAAGTATTTCAAATATTATTTATTGCATAGAATACAATAATTAATATATCCCAGCAATGGGATGCTTAACATTATTAATTGTTAAACGAAATATGATAATCGAAGCCAGAAATCCTGATTTCTTCAAATACATCCTCGTCGAATTTGACCCGTTAATTAATATGGGACCACCTCCGAGCCAGAGTTCTATTTTCAGAACATTGCATTCAATAACCTACAATAGAAAAATACTACAATACGTAATTCTCATTCCAATGAATTGCTTAATATTTAGATTGTTTGACAAGTCACTGTAACACGAAGTGATGACATATATACTCTGTGTGTCACAATTTCTTTGAGCCACTCTGCTTTTCACTTCGACTGCAAGAAAAAAAAATCTTCCTATCTAAACCATTTTCGATTCAAAGTATCCAATTATTACCTCTGTTTTGACATACTGAAATGTTTTCAATTAATTGAAACATCATCGAAGAGCTTATGACGTCATCAATAATGTTTGTACTTGTAGTTGTATACAATTGTTATCGCTTTTTGTGTATTTGTTTTGCGTGCAGCGATATCGTTTATATTGTAAGGTAATATAAGTATTGTAATTTTAATGTGCTATTTAATGATTGTTGTATATCTTTGTATATGAATGTATTTTTGTAATCCACTTACATAATAATTATAATAAATACTTAAACTTGGATACAAAGTAGTATCATTGCCGTGCTAATACGGTAGGCGTCTAAGGGTGCTTCTCAGCGCGATGCGATCGCCTGTTATGTACAGTCAACCAATTTGATTTCTAGGCCACTATAGAACTTTGTCACAATGACAATGATGTGAGATTTCAAGCGGCGCGTTTTATATTGACGTTCACTGTGACAAGGTACGAAATGGCCTAGGGATCAAATTGGTTGACCGTAGGTACCTACAGCACCTCTAGCACAACTTTGACACGCGACTCTTTCTCGAGCGAGATATGCTAACTATCCCTTTCTGTACAGTATCGTGAGAGAGTGACGGGTGGTGGTTTGTCGCGGGACATGAGTTGCGAACCATAGTTGCAGATACTAGACGGACAGGATACGTAAAATGCCAGCAAAATTATTTGGAGTGCTAGGGACGTCCCTGATTGTTTTACGTTTTTTTTATCGATTATATATTATATGCTCGCATAATACGATTCCTAGTTATGTAACGGTATTCTATGATACTTATTTTTACACTTAGAATAATACGCCTAGAACGAGAGTCTTACATTAGGCGGCAGAGTCAAAGATTAAGCCGCTTTTGGTTTCATGTGTGCGTGTCTACGAACCAATCATAGAGACGTTTTGCTTGTGACAGATGTGCACCAAACAACAAGCGCAACAAACAAATAACCAAAATTGGCTTCACTTTCAAGCCCTGACTAGGTTTATTTTACATTACTGGCGAATGCTGGCGTGAGGGAGCACCCTGATATATATTTTTCTCAAACATGCAATTAAATATCGTCATAACGTGCGTTAAAACAGGCTTCTAACTGCACGTTTCGGGCGGAAGAATTCGAGAGAACTGTAAAGGAATTTCATACAAAATTTAAGGCCTAGGCCGGGAAGTTATATTTTTTAAACATGGCGTCTGTGTTCATGAACGGGCTAAACAGCTGAATAATGTTTTTTGAGTGGTGTATTTTTAATTTCATTGCATATGTTTGAGAAAAGCACTATACATGCCTTGAAAAGGGCTTGCCGGCTTCGTATCACTATCCGGGCTCCCTACGGTCGGCCATCTATACCTACTTAGCCAGCAAGCCCTAATTTCCCGGCGTCTGCAGTAATGTACTATTTATGGTTTGCTATGTTTATTTTGATGTGTGAGTGGTGTTATGTAAAAAAAAACATTGGTTGTAAACCGACATCGGAATATTGAGTTGAGTGACAGGTAGGGATTTCCATTTATTTGAATACGATAAATAAAAAGAGAGAAGATTAATTAATTTAATATGATATAAAGTTGACATCTGAATCTACCGGCATTTTACAAGAGGAGACCGCGGCTGAGAAGAATGCTGAAAGAAACTTAACGGTAGGTAAGTAATTTTTTTCAAACATGCAATGAAATGTCGTCATAACGTGCGTTATAACAGGCTTCAAAGAATCACGTTTCGGGCGGAATAACTCGAGGGAACTGTAAAGGAATTTCATACAAAATTTAAGGCCTAGGCCGGGAAGTATTTTTTTAACGTGGCGTCTGTGTTCATGGACAGACTACCTAAGCAGCTGAAGTATATATTTTTTGAGTGGTGTATTTTTTTATTTAATTGCATAATATGTTTGGGAAAAGCACTATACCTACATGCCTTAGCCTTGAAAAAGGCTTGCCAATTTCGTATCACTATCTGGCCTCCCTACGGTCGGCCGTCTATACCTACTCACCCGGCAAGCCCTTCTTTCCCGGCGTTTGCAGAAATGTACCATTTACGTAATTTATACTTATAGTACATCACATACCTAGGGCGTTGAATTCGTGAATAGGTATCTTAGCTCGATGGTGTATGTTTGTGGCCCGAACTGGTCGAAGGTGGGGACAAAATAATCGTTTAATTTGTGATTATCATAGTCGTTCTGATTTGTAACTCCTACACCGTACTTAATTCAGTAGTAGTAGTAGTAGTTTGTTAGAATAATTAATTAATTTAAAAAAATCGTTTTAAATCTAATATAGGTACGATTAGCCGGGTATGTGATGATTTTGATAAGTAACTATCTTATTGACATTGTTATTTATTTTTAAGTTTCTATTCATCTTTTGTTTAAAAAAAATATTCTTATGACACTATCATCGGATATCAGGACTTTATGGTACCAATTAAGTGTTTCAAAACGAAATTTCTAACTATGTACTTAGTTACCTACAAATTAACTATTTTCTTATACCTATACATTTTTACATTTACTATGAAATGTATGCACTGAAGAATAACATTGTACAGTACAGCATACCTATAATACCTACGTATTGTCTACTTGATGTTAATAAATAATTTTATGTAATGGCTTTTTCTGTTTCATTGTGATAATCAAGTCGCACGACTTCATTATCATCATCATATCAGCCTATAGACGTCCACTGCTGGACAAAGGCCTCCCCCAAAGTTCTCCACAACGATCGGTCTTCCGCCGCCCTCATCCCATGCTATGATGCAGAGATAAACGCGAACTAAGGACCCCGCCGGCGGGGATTATGCTAAGGCATCGTTCGAAGAGTTCGCGGCGACCATCGCTTAAATGGTTTGCGTGATCTCATCGTCCGGGTCAGATAGTACATGCCTCGGACGTCGGGTAAACCGACCTCTTTCCAATAACAGCCTTAGGAAGGTGTAGTGTTGAGTTTATAAGAAACACACTGCGGGGCACACACAGTGCTGTATACACGTATAGTCAAAGATAATTGCCTTCTAGACGCACGTCGTGATCGTGACCAACTAAATTGGGTACAATCTAGTCGGCCGTGGTAAGTAGCCATTGAAAAAAGGTCTCCAAAGGTTAGATTCTATAGAAATTGCAACCATTGGATTCTTTTTTAAACGTTGGCGGTACGTAAATCTTCATTTTTTTTATCTATTAAAAATAAGAAGACTGAAATGTTTCAGTAGAAAAAGCGAGAACTCGAGATTAAATATAAATACCGTGTCTTTAATTGATTACCTATTTGTTAAAAATGACATGAACATTAATAACTCACTCATGACATACCTACATAATATGTGTGTAAGGTAATACTAGTATTTTATATTCCTCGCAGTCGAAATGAGAAGTAGAGTGTCGAACTCGGGTGAAATTATCCATTTCACCCTCGAACTATTGGCCTCGAAGAAATATTTCTGGTGCAATGGGTCACTTTCTACCCTTGGTTTACAATCTACTAATTGTACATTCGAACCTCATACAAGAAAAATGTGTCCCAATATTTCTGTTCCAGATCGTCAGGTTTTTGTGTACTTTAATGTTATTTTTGTTTCTAAGCCGTTTCGTCAGCAATAAAATTAATCATAAGCAATTCAAAACAGCTTTTTTGTCAAAAAGTATTTTTGGAATGGCTCCAAAAATATTTAATAAATTGCCTATTTTAAATTTTAAAATTAGAAAGCATGACTCAATTTAAGAATGCACTGTTTAAGTTTTAAGCGACTAAAGCTTACTACACAATTCAATATTTAAATGACACTCCTATATAGTACAGAACTAATTTATGCATATGCTGCACACACATATTATATAGTGCATGTCTCTGTGACAAAACATGTAGTTCTGTAAATAGATTTAAGACCACCTGTATTAGTAGTTATACCATGTTAAAGCAAATAAATGATGACTGATTAAGTATTATGACGCACTGGATAAATATGTTGTCATAAAAAAATGGGATTCTTTTCTCTTGCATAAGGTTCGAATGTACTATTCGGTTGTGAGTAAATAAGATCTAAACAAAAGTTCATGTACCTACACTTTTTTTGAAAAACGCTTTCATAGGGTTTACTAAAAAAGTGTCGTGTATTTTTTTTTCTGAGAAGAAGTTAGCCCTGTTGAATTGAAACTAGTCCTCCCAGAACACCAACTCCACGGCGGATTGCCAGGACATGATCCAAATCATTCTCAGAGGAGTCTTACGAAGTCAAAAGGTAATGTGGTGGTCTTCCAGGTCTGGCACTGGTGTGGCGAGGCACGGTGATGGTGGAGGCGGTGGACAGCAGGGACGTGGCGGTGGCGGCGGGGCTGGCGTCGGGGGTGGTGTCGCTGGTCGCCTTCGTGGCCGCGCATGCGTTCTATCTGGGGATCAGCTGTTAGTATTCAGTGAGAAACGTTTTCATTACAAACCATCCATCACAGTCAAGGCCCTCTTTTTCACTGGACATTATGGGTACGTGCCCCGAACGTTACGTTACGTTGTGCTTTCTTTATTGTTCAATGGCGCCTCATATTTTGCACTGATTCCAACATGCTTTAAGACGAATTCTTATCTAACATAAGTGACGACTAGGACAAGTTATTTGGATCGCGAGTGCTTCTCAATTTCTTTGGCACCGATATCGCTCTGGTGAACTTCAAAAAAAGGTGACGAACATCGTATCTTCCCGGGATTGGTCCGCAAAGCGCCAGGAAAACGTTATTGCGTCCATATTGCGGGTCTGATGATTCCGGAGGCTGTTTATTTCACAGAAAGTTCATAAGAATACATTTTTTTTACTTTTAATCTTAAATAATAAAGCATCGGTTACTTACTAACCGTGGAGTTTTTACTGGCTAGAAATCCAAAACAGCTTTTCTCCGATCCGAGGATTCGATAACGAAATGAATAAATGCTTGGTGGGGCAAATCAATATTAAGCATCTGCTCTTATTTTTCAGACTACACTTACGCGTTCGAACGCGGTTCAAAGTGTCTTCTCCAGAATGAGCTCTTCGAGCCGTGGGTGGGCTACTCCAGTGCCATCCTCGCCGGTCTCTCCGCGATCGTCAGTTTTATATCCTTCATCGTGGTCAAGCGCCAGTGACGTTGAGTTAGTTTACAGACACGCGCTGATTTTGATTATTAGATAATTAGTTTTGACATATGTTGTATATTGTATATAGGTTCACAGTCAGTTTGGAAAATGCCCCCTTTAAAAGGACCGCAAAATCGCATATTACGGCTCTTTTGCGATTAATTTCATTTCACTGGCGCTGGCAGTTATCAATGAATTCAGACAGCTTCGCAGATATGTCTGACGCACTACAGTGTCATAAACGCATTATTGCACTGACCGCGCAGAGCATTGTACGAACTCTGCATAAAGCTGGAATATTTGAGGATGTCAATCAATTCTATTTTTTATTGGGATCAAATGACGATGTGGGACTAACGACACTTACCTAGACTGCTCTGAAAGACAGAAATGACCGTCGAAGTTCGACATTTCTACGGAGCGCTTAAACGCTCCATGCAAATGGCCACCTAATCGTGGCGTCATTATTTATGTTATGGGTAGGTACCAATATTTGTATGGAAACAATAAGTAGGTAATTTGCCATTTTCACCCTGAAAGAGTGTTTTTAATTTCGTGGTTGTCATACAATTATTAAGTAAGTATGTTGTTAAATTATGAGGTTGCTAAAAATAACTTCAACATTTATTTTAGATAAAAAAAAAATACAAAAAAAATTGCGTACTTTTGAACATATTAAAAAAAACTTGATTTTCTGTTTCATGACATATTGAGCTATAATTTTATTGATATAACTACAGGATGCAGTATTTAACACCTCCACCACCACGATCATCAGTCGTCATCTCTATTACGTTTATCACCTTTTTTTAATCTTGATTTCATAAACTGATATCGGTTCAAATCCAGTAAGGTGGAAAATTTGTCATTGTAATCGATTTATGACGATAATGGGAGTAAACAACATGTGCTTCATAATAATAAATATTGACTATATATATTGTATGTCATATTACGTATACTTATCCAGACTACAAGTAAGCTATAAATCGAACACACTTTGTAAATTATCTTCAGTGTGTTATAGGCCTCCAAAGTGAAACTATCTATTGTTTGCAAAGAGTTTATCATTTCGTTTACTTTACAGCACAATCGTACTAACTTTACGGAAAAATTAGTTGCAGGTAGAACGTTGGTGCACAACTCTATGTGGTTTAAATTTCATTGGCAAAATAATTGTAATTAGTACGAGTGTGAACTAAGGTATCGAGTTATTTACCTAGTTTTTTACGTAATTGTGGAATTTGTGGACTTATTTTCCAATGGGTATGCCAGATTCAGGTATGTAAAACTATTTGGGTGGTTGTACAATGTACATATTCTACAATGTCGGTCTTTATGCTATTTATGTAGGATAATAATTTAAGTGCACTACTTAGTAATATATTTTTGTATAAAAATACTTTATTTAAATAATTTTTGTGTTTCATTTTGTACGGAATTTTATTTTTTGTGTATTTTCCGATGACTTAGCTTGGCGCTTCGGTTTTCTCTGTTTCTCTAATATTTTGTGCCAAATTTCAAGAAAACCGGAGGGCATTTTATAGGTAGGTTGCTCAGATTTTTAATACTTAGTAGGTACTTACTCAAGTAGGTAATCACTTTAACTTTTATGCGTTGGTACGGAGATGTTTTTGATCAACGGTGCATATTAAATGAAGTGAAAGGGTATAGCCGTGTTTGTATGGGGCATCAGCCCCAGAAGCCAAATCGATTGCCGTTTTGCTAATATATTAGCCCAGATGTAAGATGCTATTTTACAATAAAAACACCCTGAAATACTACAGGTTTTTGAGAAAAAGAAAAAAAAAACAAAATTGGTTTTCATTTTTTTTATCTAAACTACTCAATAGATTTTTTGTACATACACATTACGAGTATGTAAGTAATAGAGATGTATTATTATAAAAATAAATGGATTTCCAAATATCCTTATAAGTAGTGCAGCAATTTCAGGGTGTTTTTTTTTGCCCATACAAACACTGCTATACCCTTTCAACCAATTTTATCGGTATCTACTTATATTTTTTGAATTTTTTACAGCCTTGTTTTTAGTGAGGCCTGTGGGCAATATTGGCGAAAATTACTATCCCAGGATAGTCAGGGTATATAAAACTTGAGGTAGACCGAAGAGGCGCGGACAGTACAAAAGCCTGATCTCAGTTCATGTATCGACAGGTGATGCGCTAATTGGAAGAAGGAAGTAGATCCCTCCATCAGAAAGTCGATTATGTATATTGGTAATAATTTAGCGGTGGACTCCTGGCACAAGTTATTTAATAACTTACAAGGAGACGCCGGCCATTTGTAATATTGTACTTAACTACTATTTGTTACAGTATAATATTTTTTTTTTTTTTTATAATTTTAATAATGTCTGTGATAAATTGCTGGTCAAATTGTTATATTATGTCAACACACAACGTGAATTGAATCGAGTCCTATATCAATTCGCTAAATGTGTTCGTATCGAACTAAGAGGTTAAAGAGGGCACAGACAATATCGAGATCATGCCCTACTGACAATTAAACAACATATATAGTTATGTGCTGTTAAATACATATAAGAATATGTATACGAGACTGATTTGCTCATGCGAGGGTGAAAGACATTATGACATTATAAAAAGATAAGTATCGTTGTTGCTTCAACGCTTACATTGTTATTTTAACCTTACTTGAACATTTAACCACTTAAAGTCGTTCCGCGTTGCGGTAAAATAATGTATCATATTTTTAGGGTTCCGTAGTCAACTAGGAACCCTTATAGTTTCGCCATGTCCGTCTGTCTGTCTGTCCGTCCGCGGCCTAGCTCCGTGATCATTAGTACTAGAAAGCTGAAATTTGGTATGAGTATGTATATGTATCACGCCGACATAACGGTAAAATAAAAACTAAAAAAAAACTTTTTTTCGGGTACACCTAAAATGGGGGTGATTATTTTTTTCGTTCCAACACTAGTGTATGGGATGTCGTTGAATAGGTATTTTAAAAATAATAGGGGTCTCCAAACATTATTTTTTGATAAAGTCAGCAGTTTTGTAAATATTCGCTCCGAAAATAAAAAAATAGCGTCCCCCCTCTAACTTTTCAACCACGAGTCAAAAAATTATGGGAAAATTCATGAAAATGAAGCCTTTTATGAGTACTTTGAATGAAAACTATATTGAAGAAAATCGGCCGAGCCCTTTTTGAGTTATCGCAAAAATTCATATTTTTCTTTAAAATGACGTAAGTGCCACGCGGTTTACTTATACTTCGAATGTTACACATATTAGTTAAGCGCCATACTGTATTACAACATTTCGCTCAATCTGGCACGTACAATCGATATCTTCCAGAAGGAAATAAGTATAATTACTGTTACTTTGGCGTTTACGATCTTTTTATAGAGCTTGAAATCTTTCTCGTAATTTTCGTCTATTGGAAAGGATGGGCAACTACGGAACCCTACACTGAGCGTGGCCCGACATGCTCTTGGCCGGTTTTTTTAAATTAAAAAACATCAATTTACTAATATTTATTTATTTATTTAAACTTTATCGCACAAAATACAAAAGTAAAAGTACAAATGGCGGACTTAATGCCATAAGGCATTCTCTACCAGTCAACCATAAGGCCAAACAGAAACTAGCAGTTGGTGCAGGATCATAAAAAGCCGTGGCTAAAAACATAAAACGAGACAAAAGTTAATAAGTTCGATATATATGTTAACAATATACATACATACACACATATGCATTACAATACACATGCATAAATACAAAAAAAAAAATATAGTTATATGTTATGTGTACCCCTGTAAAACATCATATAGACAACCAATCCTGAAATTCTTTGGAGAGATGTTTGCGCACCATGCGCTTGAAAGAGAATTTGCTCTGAGCTCTCCTAATGGAGAGAGGAAAATCGTTCCATAAACGAATTGCTTGAATCGCAAAGGAATATAATATTATAACGTGACTTTTTTTTCATTTGATATTGAATTTGTCTTCGACCGTTGTTATATGTATCTCTCTTCTCTATCAATGTACGCACTTAAAGCAACAGCTGCCTCCACACGCGTGTAACCTGTTGTCCCTTCCCGAAGAACTTTGCGCTGATCCATTTTAAAATAGCCACTGCACTGCGATTTAGGTTTGCTAAAACTCTAAAAGACTACTGATCGAAATTTTAACTTAGGTATCCTTTATTGGAATTAACACAGCATACATTTTACTGTACAGGCCTACCTGAAAATAAAATAACACCAAATCCTTCATGTAATTACAAAGTTCAGTTCGTTAGCTCCCAAATTGCAATTTGGGTTTCAGTGAAAACTGAATCGCGTAAGAGCGAGCGAGACAGATGTAAAACGCGAATCACATACTGACAGCTTCACTGTACACAAAGTATTTGCATAAAATATTCAACTACACTTAACTTTTCGACGAATTCCTTAATTCTATTTTACTACGAACGTCGTGTGTTTCATTCACTATTATTATCCTATTACGTTATTATGATACATTATCCATATCTTCAGTTCGCAGGATATCATGATTACTTTAATACAAAAAATGCCTCGTATTACGTTGCAAATTGTGCTTTGTTCATCAAACACAAAGTAAAATTTTGATATCAGTGAAAAGGGACATGAATCCTTCTCATATCTGCTGATTAAAACGTAGCGACTGACGAAGTGCCAAATGAATTGCTGTATCAGTTTATAGTTCGGTGGTATCACTCGATTATCATTCTGGGAGTGTACAAGACTAGTAGTTTTGATAAATTTACAGATCGATCGTAAAATCTAGGTATATTAGTATTAAATTCAGTTGAAACGCAGTTATGGAAGGCACCAGGTTGTTATCGAGCATTCGAGACATTTCAGGTACAAGCTAAGTAACACTGAAACAAATTAATAGCTCAACTAGTTTAACTACTTACTTGAGAAATAGCTATATTGTGTATTTACTTACAAGTAACCTGCATCTCCCACTGTAGTGGCTCAATGTCGCAATTCTTTCAATTCTTCATGCCAACCGCCCTGAATGGAGATTTTTGGTCCAGGAACACACTGGCGTTTTTGAATCCCGTCGTCGTACTGAACTCGATGACAAGAGGGATGAGCTGAAAGCCCGACCACCAGCGGTGGTCAGCTATAATAATAATAATGGTGTCCTCTCTTGCCCGTTGTGCTCACGGGGCTTTAATAACAAGATCGGCTACGTTAGCCACATGAGAGCACACAAACGCCAGCACTGAAGCAGTTGCCGTGGCTGAAAACGGTCTGGAGAATATATTATGTATATATCTAAATACTAGGAACCAAAATTATGCTAAATTTTACTTAACTTATTTTGGTTACTAGTAGGCCTCAGTTTGTTAGTCCCCCGATTCATGTAACTAGCAGCTAACGTTTGGGCTAATACTGTTCTTTTATTCAGTGTATTTTACATTGTTTAGAAGAAGAAGAAGATAAGGTAAACGCAGGTATCAACGACCCATCGAAAATCTGCAGGTAATACCGACCTATAAATTGAAAGTTAATTTTTACGCTTCCTGTACTATTCTAGATATAGATAGCTGAAGCTACGCACACGTTGGCTCCTAGACCATCATTTACTTTTGCGTTAGTGTGTGTGAAAGTGCAAAAAAGAGACAAAATAACCCAAATTGTGCGGAGACAGCGTGGGTGCAGTTCACGTCGTACTAGGCCTTAATCCATCAGGTAAGCACGTGACTTTTCTACTTAAGCGATTTATTCGAATAAGTGAGTGCTATACTTTTTGTTGTGTTATTAAATATGTTCCGTTGAGTGTCAGTTCTGGATTTCATACCACATTTTATTGAAAAAAAGCTATTTGAAACGATAAAACCTTTAAATAAAATAGGACGGTCTTAGCTTCATCAGTTTTAGTTGTGGCAGCTATCGCCGAGTCATAAGTCGTTAATGGCCTCAGCATAGTGTTTCGGTTTTTTCTATATTGTGTTATTATATGACAATAACACAGGTAGTTCAATAGACCAATTGAAATTCAAAAATCTGTTCTTTGTCAAAATGTATTAGCGACCTACGTATTGCTGTCTACTTTCTTTTTTATTACGCTTTTATTTTAACCAATATTGACATATTTTTGGAAGGTCGACTCATGCATCGTTACATTTATAAATATTTGTTTTTTGTTTAAAACTGTATGCATGGGTACATATTTCTTGTTATATTTATTCATTACGATCTGATTTATAGTCAGAAGGTGTAACTTAATAATAAATACCTACTTTTTATGAGTCGCTAATACATCATATGTTTGCACTTACAAATTTTATTACCGACCCATAAGTCGTTAATGGCCTCAGAATAGAGTTTTGTTTTTTTCTCTATTATGTCATTATATGACAATAACACAGGTACTTTAATAGCCCAATTTAAATAAAAACATCGGTTCTTTGTAAAAATGTATTAGCGACATACGTATTGTTCTCTACTTTCTTTTTTATCACGTTGTTAATTGAACTAATAATGTCATATTTTTGGAAGGTCGATTCTTGAATTGTTACATTAAAATTTATTGTTTTTTGTTTAAAACTGTGTGCATGGGTTCATATTTCATGTTATATTAATTAATTACAATCTGTTTTAAAGTCAGAAGGTGTAACTTAATAAAAAATACCTACTTTTTATGAGTCGCTGATAAATTATATGTTTCCACTAACAAATTGTATTAGCGATCCATAGGGGTCGGTAGTAGCATCAGTAAGAAGCTATTACCGATCGTATATAGATAATTGTATATCTCACCTACTTTGTGACCGGACACATTCTTTGTTTTTTGCTTAAAACTGTATGCATGGGTACATATTTCTTGTTATATTTATTCATTACGATCTGATTTATAGTCAGAAGGTGTCACTTAATAATAAATACCTACTTTTTATGAGTCGCTAATACATCATATGTTTGCACTTACAAATTTTATTACCGACCCATAAGTCGTTAATGGCCTCAGAATAGAGTTTTGTTTTTTTCTCTATTATGTCATTATATGACAATAACACAGGTACTTTAATAGCCCAATTCAAATAAAAACATCGGTTCTTTGTAAAAATGTATTAGCGACATACGTATTGTTCTCTACTTTCTTTTTTATCACGTTGTTAATTGAACTAATAATGTCATATTTTTGGAAGGTCGATTCTTGAATTGTTACATTAAAATTTATTGTTTTTTGTTTAAAACTGTGTGCATGGGTTCATATTTCATGTTATATTAATTAATTACAATCTGTTTTAAAGTCAGAAGGTGTAACTTAATAAAAAATACCTACTTTTTATGAGTCGCTGATAAATTATATGTTTCCACTAACCAATTGTATTAGCGATCCATAGGGGTCGGTAGTAGCAACAGTAAGAAGCTATTACCGATCGTATATCGATCGCAAGCGTAAGCAGGTAGTTGGGTGGAATAAACATGTGAAAGAGGCCCATGCTCGGGCCAGAATTTGTTTTCAACAGTGGCATATGTTTGGGAAGCCAGCTGACGGACCTCTGTATGAGGAGATGTGTACTACCCGAAAAATGTTTAAGGATAAGCTGAAGTGGTGTCAGGACAATCAAACTCAAATTAAGATGGATATTTTAGCTACTCACCACAAAGCGAAAGACTTTTGCATATTCTGGAAGTGCACAAATAACATTAAGCCTAAAGCTGGTGTCCCGTCTACCGTTGATGGTATGTGTGAAGTGAACCTGCCCAAATTGCCAACATGTTCAGGAACTTTTTAAGGTTGAAAGCGAGCTTCCAAAACAGGACGGCAAAGTGCTTTCTACTGAGACCAATCAAAAGGGCGGACGAGTCTGTTTCTCTCTTAAAGAGGTTAAACTCATCATTAAAAATATGACAAGAGGGAAATCACCAGGGCATGATGGTCTCAGTATAGAGCACTTGGTACACGCAGGGGATCACTTACCTCGAGTGTTAAAAATGTTCTTCAATTTATGTATTAGTTACTGCCATCTTCCGTATGATCTGATGAAGACAGTCGTAGTGCCTATTTCAAAGAATAAAACCGGTAATGCCACCGATAAGTCCAATTACAGACCGATATCTTTGGCGACGGTTGTGGCCAAGGTATTTGACGGATTGCTTGACGACCTGCTGGCGAGGCATATAAAAACGCAGGATGCTCAGTTTGGCTTTAAGCCGGGCTTATCAACTGAAAGTGCAATTCTTTGTTTCAAGCATACCGTCAAATACTATACCGACGGCAAAACGCCAGTATTTGCCTGATTTTTGGATTTATCGAAGGCATTCGATACGGTTTGTTATGATGTTCTTTGGAATAAGATGGAGAGGTGCACGAGTACACCGAGGGAAGTGATCAGTTTGCTGCGCTATTGGTATGGCAATCAGACGAACCAGGTGAGATGGGCAGGTGCGTACTCGGACGAGTACAGGTTGCAGTGAGGGGTAAGACAAGGTGGTCTTAGTTCACCAAGACTGTTCAACCTGTACATGGATGAGTTGATCGACAGGCTCAGCAGCACAGGTATCGGATGTTCAATAGGCGGAACTATGGTCAACAATATTAGTTATGCGGATGATATGGTGCTGCTGTGCCCGTCGATCAGTGCGCTGGTAAGGCTGCTGAAGATCTGTGAGGAGTACGCGGTGATCCACGGTCTGAGATACAATTCTAGCAAAAGTGAGCTGCTAGTGTTTAAAGCTGGAAATAAGGCCTTTGATGCTATTCCTACGGTATTCTTAAATGAAGTTCCACTAAAAAGAGTCACAAGTTTTAAGTATCTCGGACACTGGATCACTGAAAATCTCCATGATGATGCCGATGTTGAGAGGGAGCGCAGGGCATTGGCCGTGCGCTGTAACATGTTAGCACGCAGGTTTGCACGTTGTGATAGAAACGTCAAAGTAACCCTTTTTAAGGCATTCTGTCAGACGTTTTACACGTGAAGCCTGTGGACGCATTACACTAAGAAGGCGTTCAAGGCCCTGCGCGTCCAATACAACAATGGGTTCAGAATGTTGTTGGGGCTACCACGCTTTTGCAGCGCGTCAGGTATGTTCGCTGAGGCGCGCACTGATTGCTTCAGTGCCATAATACGCAAGAGAACTGCCTCACTGATGCGGCGTGTGTGTGAGAGCTCCAACACCCTCCTGCGCCTAGTGTCGGAGTTTCCTGCCAGCGCTATATGGAAGCACTGGAATACTATCCATATGGAATCAAGAGGCTGTGTGTACGATGTTTTTTAGGTTTAAGTTAATATAAATAACTAACATAGTTTATAAGTTTTATGTAATTAACAATATGGACATGGTCTGAAATAAATGCTTTGAATTGAATTGAATTGTATATAGATTTTTACGATCGGTGATATTTGCATAAAAATCGTTAATAGCTTCACAGGCATTTTTGTGAGTCGGTATTAGCAACAATCGACTTCGTCGTTATATAAATTATTTTATACAGTATAGACCATTATTCAGTAGCCTTTAACATAGAAAATATAGAATTTACACATAATACAAACGTAAAAAAATAAAAACGTGAATCTGAGAGCAATCAGCATCCTTATAAAATTCTAATCATTTGAATCTCGATGCACTCTGTTTCTTTCATATGTATATAAAAGAGAGGGATAGAAACATATCAATTTGAAATTCAATTATCGAATCAGACCTCGACTGAGAACAGTTCGGATACGCGTTATACCAAAAAAATATTTAAAACACCCGAAAAAGTTTTAATTGCAACGTATTTTTTTTTCTTTATTATATTTTTATTTAACGACCGAATATTAAAATTATTGTGCCTTTTATATAAAACAATAGATCATTGCTCAAATAAAGTAAGATTTTTCAACTTATTATTTATTGTAAATATAATAATGATTTATAATTTCACCATCTATATATATAAAACTCAAACGTGACTGACTGACTGACTGACTGACTGACATAGTGATCTATCAACGCACAGCCCAAACCACTGGACGGATCGGGCTGAAATTTGGCATGCAGGTAGATGTTATGTAGTAGGCATCTGCTAAGAAAGGATTTTTCAAAACTCACCCCCTAAAGGGGTGAAATGGGGTTCCAAAGTTTGTATGGGGAAACAAGATTAGTAAGACTATTTTATTCGAAACTTCACAGGAGTATTCCTAACGATAAATGAGTAAACACGTGTTTCAGGTTTTTTGAAAATTCAACCCCTAAAAGGTAGAAATGTGGTGACAAAGTCTTAAAATCAGCATGGGTATTGTTTTTATGGTTTATCGGGTCGCTGATTACGAGAACCGCAACGATTTTTCAATACAACGTGGCGGACGTGAATTAACATCTTCCCTGTTGGGGTGAAATGGGGTTGAAATGTCTAAATACTAAACCACTGGTTCTAGAGAGTTCAAATTTGGCACGTAGATTTCTTATAAGGTGTAGGGGTGCACTAAGAAAGGATTTTTCAAAATTTACCCCCTAAAGGGGTAAAATGGGGGTCCATAATTTGTATGGGTAAAGAAGATTAGTTAGACTATTTTATTCGAAACTTTACAGGAGTATTTCTAACGATATATGAGTAAACACGTGTTTCAGGTTTTTTGAAAATTCAACCCCTTTAAGGGAGAAATGTGGTGACAAAGTCTGAAAATCAGCATGGGTATTATTTTTATGGTTTATCAGGTCGCTGATTACAAAAACCGCAACGATTTTAGAATCCAACGTGGCAGACGTGAGTTACCATCTCCCCTGTTGGGGTGAAATGGGGTTGAAATGTCTAAATACTAAACCGCTGGTTCTAGAGAGTTCAAATTTGGCACATAGGTTTCTTATAAGGTGTAGGGGTGCACTAAGAAAGGATTTTTCAAAATTTACCCCCCAAAGGGGTGAAATGGGGTTCCAGAGTTTGTATGGGGAAACAAGATTAGCTAGACTATTTTATTCGAAACTTCACAGGAGTATTTCTAACAATAAATGAGTAAACACGTGTTTCAGGTTTTTTTTAATTCAACCCCTAAGAGGGAGAAATGTGGTGACAAAGTCTGAAAATCCATTGGTAATGCTTTTATGGTTTATCGGGTCGGGTCGCCTGTTGGGGTGTGATGGGGTTGAAATGACTAAATATGAGTACGGGTGTAATTTTTATGGTTTGTTGGGACGTTAATTACGAAAATGCCACCGATTTTGAAATTTTATTTGTGGTCATGAAAATTCTTGAAATCATTTGCGCCAAATTGCTATTTAATCGGTCCAGTAGTTTTGCAGCAAATCGATTGTAACAGACGGACTGAAAGACAGCTACACGTGATCCTATAAGGGGGTTCTTTTTTTGCTTTTGAGGTATGGATAGAGACCCGCGTTATCCTAATAGTAGATTAAAGAAATAGTATTTGGTGGCATCTCGATCGTCATCAATCGGTACCTATAGGCGGGCGGCGCGTTGGGACGGGAAGAGTAATGATCGGGAAACTTCCTGCATCCGTAATAAATACATTCAAGCTTTTCAATGATAAGTCATTTCAGAATTCTGAATTAGGTACGTTTATCTGGCTCAGAATAATACATTTTTTATTCATCAACGAAGAGAACCTCAATATCTTACAATAGAACATGACGTAACTTAGAACATGGCTTAGAATAATTAAACCAATCTCGAATATCCCAAATCGATAAGCGGAGGCTCGGGACATTATAAAAGCTTTATACAAATAAAATGCAGACATATCCCGGTGTCTTAGCTTCACTTCGAGGTGTGAATTTTGAAGTGAACTTTATTTGGTACAGTAAAAGCTGAGATCGCTCGATTTGAGTGCTTGAGTTTTCGGTTTGATTTGATAAAGTGGAGCTATGATAAAATAAAAAGTATTTCCCAGCAATATTAGAAAAGCAAAAGTCTGTGTATGTTTTGTTTTCTTCACGCTAAGACGGCTGGACGGATATGCATGAGGGAAATGCAGATTGCAGATTATACCCTAACTTAACAAATAGCCTACTTTTAATCCTGAAAAAAAGAGCATTGTTCCCGTAGGATGATGTATATTATATAGGCACGCGAGCGAAGCCGCGGGTTAATGCTAGTTTATCATATAAGTATGCATATTCGAAACGTACCTTAAAAAATATCGAGTTCATATTGTAATTGTTATTTTCTTTTGCATTTATTTTGTTTGGTATTTTACGAGCAAAAATATTAATCAATTTATAAACAAAATCTCGTACTATAATATGTATTTATAAATAAACACGTCATGTATCTGCTAAATCTTCCAATTTGATCAAATAATGACAATAACCGTGTTGGTTGGTTGATTATAATTTCAATTAAATTAAGTATATTGTTATTCCTTTTTAAGCAGCACTTATCTATTTTCTGATTAATAATATTATTGAAATCAGCAACAAAGACTATAAACATACGTTGGAAAAAAAAGGACAAAATGTCGAATATGTTCTCGCTGATGAGGTGAAAAGTTGTGTGTGCTACACGAGAGCAAAGTTTTTTGCATCTCGTGCTGTTGAGTCCCTCGCTACACTCAGGATTCTAACATAGAATCACTCGCTACGCTCGTGATTCAAACGTAATAGAATCCTTCGCTTGCTCGGGACTCAAAGTCAGCACTCGTAACAAAAAACAACTTTGCTCTCTTGTTGCACAAATAACTATTGCAAACCAAAATATTTACACAAAGGTATATTATGAAAGAAAAATGTAATGTGATCCACTGCAATGTAAGCGGGACTCGAACCTACGTTTCCGGCGTAGTGCTCTACCAACTGAGCTATCACATCGGTACGTCAATCACACCAAATCTTTAATTGCCATAATTCTACGCTACTGGAGCGCCCTCTGCTTCATAGTGTTTAAAATGCTTAAATGCGCATTATGTGGTATTTCCACATTAAAACAGAATAAATAAAAGATTCTATTAAAAAATTTTAAACCAATTATATTTTTAAATAAGTACATTACATTGAAATTTAACTTAAACTGTAATAATTTTATAAGTTAAACGGTGTTCGGGCCTATTATGGTTGGTTTCATCACGCGATAAATAAGGTGACAAAGCATCCGTTACATTTTGACAAAATGCTAGTATCTAATCTATAGTATGTGACAGATGCTTTGTCACTTTCTTTATCATGTGATAAACGCAACCACCATTAGCGCCTGGTTGCAAAAATTTAGTCCACTCAGCATGTCATAACATAACGCTCGTGAGCACCACGACGCTGATCCTCCGTGGATCCAGATCAGGATAATGAGTAACAGCGTGCCGTGCGTGATGCGTCTGTGTTTGTTTGTGTATAAAATAGACATGTAAAGAAAGGGTTTTAGAACCACTGGATAATATTTAACTATTACTTTATAGTTGGTATGCATAGACAAGTCCATGTTATGCTACCACTTCAGATAATAAGGGCCTTTCACACTTGCGATTTGCAAGCGAATTTAGTTTGAAGGAGATCACGCAGCGATTTCGCCGCGACGCTTATTTGTATAGACAAACTCGCTCGAAAATCGAAAGTGGGATAAGGCTATAATAAAAAAAATTGGGTCATATAACTTTTGTTGCCTTTTGCGTGGGCAGAAAATTCCACTGTGTTACGAAGATCGGAGTATCCAGGAGCAGTGACGTCTATAGTTCTTGGCGTTTTAGACCGGTTACTGGTTAGGGGGTTTAATCCATTTTAAAGTCGCAATTTTTCAGGGCAGTAGTGACATTGTATCAGCGCAACTGACATGATTAAAGCTTTCAATGGAAGCCAATAACTGGGTCCAGGAGCACTATACCACCTAACACTTAAGCGAATTTCTTAAGACTGGCCGTATTTCTAAAACTTTAACGTAAATTACCGGCCAAGTGCGAGTCGGACTCACGCACCGAGGGTCCGTTCAAGTGAATATTTTTTAACTTTTTTTGTTTAATGTATTTGTTGTTATACAGAAATACATCATCTGTGAAAATTTCAACTGTCTGGCTATCACGGTTTATGAGATTAGGTACTGCTTGGTGACGTATCGAGCAAAAAAAGGCAAAAGAAAACACGTTTTTATGTATGGGAGCTGCACTTAAATAAGTATTTATTTAATTCTGTTTTTAGTATTTGTTGTTATATCGGCAACAGAAATATATCATCTGTGAATATTTCAACTGTCTGGCGACAGACTGACGACAACTAGCGACAGACGGATGGATAGCGGAGTCTTAGTGATAGAATCCTTTGGGTACGGAACCCTAAAAAAACAAATGAGATGCAACTAGGTGTTTAGCAAAATATACCTACAGACATTGTGAAGTGCCGGCCTGAACACTTCGTGCCACTATGTATACGCGGATTTGTGAAGCCAGAAAACACACAAGTATGAGATCTAGGACTAGGAGTGTCGATTACACGTACACGGCCTAAAGATAAGTCTGCAAAGCCGCATTTGTTTTACAAACTACACTGTTAGATAATATTGATATTTAAAGATAACGTAAAGTGGACTAAATATTAAAGTACTTAAAAGATAACGTTAAACGTATTAAGTGTTCTATCGGAATTGGATTAAAATACAAAAATATGTAGTTACAATATTGTTACTCTCAAGGATATTTTGTAATCAACAACGACCTTGTCCATGGTATTTTTACGTTTCTGAAGGTCGTATCCGTTTTGAAATGTTTCCCATTGTCTGTCTCCATCTTATCCTGTGTCCTATTGTCCTTTTTATAGTGGTCGAATCTGGTTCTTCCAGGATCGCCTTGAAAACGAGACAGCTTGTCTTCCACTTTTCCAATCACGTCCATCCTTCCAGACAACGCTCTGGAACCAGGCCCGGACTTAGAGGGCCAGGGCCCCTAGGCACTTGGCATCTGATGGCCCCGCCCCTTTTTCAAAACTCTGTGCTGTATGGTTATATGGAGAGAACGAATAACGAATTGTTTCGTAAACATCATTAGCAGAATTTTTTATTCCTCTGTAGAGTCATACATTTTTCATAATTCTTGCAAACATAATCCCATTGATCGATTGTTTTTATAACAATCCGAAATGGTTCATTTGCTAAGAAAAATGCTTTCTACGAAATGGTTTTTCATCTAAATCAAACATTCAACGAAACATAATTCTAGGAGTCAATATATATAAACACGTTTTTATGATACCTGCTGTCAGTGAATTCTGACACCACGCCAACGGATTATTAGATTTTAGAAAACCTGTATTAGGATAGCAGGTGATGGAAATTTCATAATGGGAATCGAAATAAGGCCGGAGAATGAAGACCTGCATTTACAGTCAGTAATAGAATCACCAGTTGAACAAGAATTGTTGTTTTCAGTCCGCGACCATGTGCGGAGATACTTCAACCCTTCGGGCTTCGACTCGAAAGGCTTCCGAAACACGATTATGCTGGGGCTGATGGCGGTTCTTCTGGGCGAGCTGGTGGTCTACATCCTGCTGAAGGAGAGCGCTGACCTGGGAGAGCTGCCTTACTACATCCCGGGTATGCTCCTTCTAGAAATTGTTCCCTCATTTATGATGTTCGAAAACATGACATTCTTTATGAATTTTGAAAATAACCAACAATGGCATTAGCATCGAAAAATCCACTTAAATTAGCGTAAGTACCACACAAAGCTATTTTCAAATATTATTTAATTATTTATTTTTTATTAAAGCAGTCTGCTAACGTAAACCAAATGTTTACAATGAAGCGAAAAATTTAAAAATTTAATGGTTCGGAGAGGATTCGACGTTACTGCTTTAATAAAAAATAATTAATTCGGGTGTAGCACATCGTTACTATCGATTTTCAACAAATTTGAGACGATGGTGCCGACGATAAAGTCTAAATATTTACGGTAGATGGCGCTACGATGCCACCCTAAGGCATGTTGACGCAACTGGTAGATAGATTCAATGGCTCTGACATCTGGTTCGTGGTCCAGTTGGTAGGACACCCGTGTTGGCCCGAAAAGCCGTTGGAAACGCAGGTTCGAATCCTGTCCGAACTATTAAATTTTTCAATTTTTCGCTTCATTTTAAACATTATTTAATTATCTTGCATTGGTTACCTATTTGCTGGAATAACTATTTTTATTAAAAATACAAATTTGAATTCTAAAATTCACTACACTACGAGTATAATAAGAAAGATCTGATAGGTATTATGTAAGTAGATACGAGCATAATCCATTTTATTTCTAAGTATTTAATTTCGTAAATTGCTAACGATGAAAAAAGACAGTCATCACCATTGGTTTCAAAGTACGCAATGTCTACAATTTGTTACGAATCTTTATCAAAAGATTTGCTATCGTGTAATGTTGCTCCAAACCTAACCTACTTTTGCTTCAAACTGGTCTTACCTTACCCTAATTGCATGGTATATCGGTTAACATTTTTGTTACTGACGTAATTAATCTTTAACAAGCGACATGATGAAAACATGATAAAAACCGACACACCTAACAAAAAGCTGACGGTCTTCAAATTATTATTTAAGGTTATGAGCTACAGAGAGATACTTTAAGTTTGCCTGGATTCTAGACCTCTTAGTCCGTATTCATATTATTGTGTAGGGTCCGAAATGAAATGGTCGTAGACGATTGATAGAAATGTGGAACTTTTAGTAAATGCTCAAAAGATTCACTGACTTTTGACTTTTTTATGACTGCATTCTGGCCACGCAGTCAGAGTCAAGGACTACTTTTAATGAGCTTACAAACGTCTTATTCTATTTTAGATAATAAATAGAAGGACTCGCTAAAAACCGGAGTTAGGTTATGTAGCAAAAATGTAACAACAAAAGTTTTAATTAATTCATTTTCGATCTGTAAAAAATATTTTTAATTCTCAATCTCATTGATCGTGAGAGATGTTATTTTTTTTTACGTTGAAAATATATATGATGAAATTTATGAAACTTAATGTTTAGTGTCTACTGTCTTAAACATTTTCACGAGTAATAAAACAAACTCGGGATATATGGTGTTTGGCACAGCCTCATAATCCCTTACACCTTCCAGATGCCCTGATAATCGGCATATCATCGCTGGAGTTCCTGCTGGGGCCGCTCATCGGCTGGATGGGCTCCAAGAAGCGGCGGACGGTCCTGGTGATGTGGATGGCTTTGGCCCTGGCAGCCACGGTCTCTATATTCGGCCTGCCAAGCCCAGAAACCACCCGAGACCCTGGTGAGGCTCAAATATTTAGCTTATTGAGACCACTTATTCGTACATAGCTCGAGTGCTTGCTGGGCACGCTGATGGTCTCCGAGAAGCGGCGAGGGCTGGTGATGTAGGTGTCGCTGGCCATGGTTACACCATACTTGTAGATAATTATTGTATTAAGCGGTTTACACTCACGTGAAATTGTCAGGAACGGCCCGACGTATTTCAAACTCGTGTCGTCTCCGTCACAAAGTTGCCGCACTGGGTTACGGGCAGCAGTCCCCGATGAAGAGCTCCATACGAGTTTAAAACATGTCGAGCCGTTCCTGACAATTTCATGTTTCATGATAATCTTATTGTTATCGTTAAATTATTTATGGAAGAAGAAGAAGAAGAAGAAGCCCTAGCCCTTCATTAATTGCTCATTAGTGTAAGAGTTATTTAGAGAGATTCCAATTAATCACACGTCTTCACTAAATTAGTTTTAAGGGACACAGTTCTATTAAGAAAGCATATCAAAAGTACATAAATTGTGATAAACCGTCATATTTTCTTATAATTTATATTTTATTACTACGTATAGGTACGCCTAAATGTTTAAGATAGCTAACACAAATTAGGCTAAATTCATATTACAATAATAGTTAAGTATCCTTTCTGAAAAACATATTGACTGTTCTTTTGGCATTTCTTCTCAACAATAGCCTTTTGTGAAATTCCGGTAGACTCAGACATGTAAAAGTGCCCATGGGGCCTACTTGCAGGTTAAAGTTCAATATTTTATTATTTCATTAGTAATTATATGAATTAAACATATATAATTATTAATCGTAAATACAAACCAAACCCTCTTCCCTATGTTTTCAGGTCTTTGCTCGTCGGTGAGACCTCTGAGTTTCGCCGTCGGGATTTCGTGGAGGGCGGCGGTGCGGTTGACATTGCTGACCTTCTTCGGTCTCACCTGCGCTTTAACAAGGCTGGCCATTCTGGCGCACAGTCTTGCTTACTTGAACGAGTTCAACCCTTCGGAGAACCTGCACATGCATGTTGGTAAGGCTATAGCGAATTGGCAAAAATTAGAAGAGACACTATTTTAACTGGGAGAAATTTTCATACTTAATTTAACTACCCGTTTGATTTTATCGTCCTGCAAACAATCGTGCACTCATAATTATATCGTGAAACCTACTTTCTGTACTCACAATATTGCAGAGCCATTGAATCTTTCAACCAGTCGGTTCAACATGCCTTAGGGTGGCATCTTAGCGCCATCTACGGTAAAGATTTAGACTTTATAGTCGGCACCATCGTCTCAAATTTGTTGAGAATCGATAGTAACGATGTGCTACAGTTGGTAGGACGCCCGTGTTGGCCCGGAAAGCCGTTGGAAACGCAGGTTCGAATCCTGTCTGAGCCAGTAAATTTTTCAATTTTTCGTTTCATTGTACATAAACATCTAATATAAATGTTATTTTGAAAGGTAATAAAAAAATGTACTTCTCTTTTTTCAGGTGTTTTTCTCCTGAAGAATATCCTGATCTTGATGTTGGGCAACACCATGTTGAAAAGCATTACGCTGAGCATGCCGTGGCTGCAGGTGCTGGCGATCACCATCAAGTTCCTCATCATCCTGCTGCGGTTGCACAGGTATCCGGTGGTGGCGCCGACGGACAAACAACGCGGACGCGAGACAAGTGAGTATGTTTATAAATCACGATACAATACAATACAACAATACTTTATTGCATACCAACAAGAAAAATATTACCTGAGAAATCTTAAAATAAACAATGGTAGACAATAGGCGGTCTTATCGCTAAAGAGCGACAACCAGACAATTAACCTCACACTAATATTATAAAGGCAAAAGTTGTTTCTTACTTTTTCACGCTTTAACTTGTTGACCAATTTTCATAAAATCGTCCGGTTTAATACATAGGCTACTTTTTATCCCGAAAAAATTAAGTGTACCCGTGGGATGAGTGGATAACACCGCGCAACGCAACTGGTATACTATTATAAACGCGAAAGTTTATAAGTGTGTTTGTGTGTGTGTATGTTTGTTACTTCGTTACGCTTAAACGGCTGAACCAATTTTCATAAAATTTCGCATGGTGGTAGCTGACACCCTAGATTAACACATAGGTTATTTTTTATCCCGATAAAATTTAGTGTTCCTGTGGGATGAGCGGGTAACACAGGGGGGCGCAGCTTGTAAGAAATAAGGGGAACCGGAATATTCTGTTAGTGTGGACTGTGTGTCATCATCCTCCTAGCCTTTGTCCCATTTTTTGAGAATAAATTCTCAATCGGGGTCGGCTACCTTAATCCCAAGATGTGGCGTAGGCACTAGTTTTTACGCAAGCGACTGCCATCTGACCTTCCAACCCAGAGGGGAAACTAGGCCTAGTGGCCTAGGGCTAGTGTGGACTGTGTGTGTGTGTGTGTGTGTGTGTGTGTGTGTGTGTGTGTGTGTGTGTGTGTGTGTGTGTCTGTTAGTAATGTATAATAAAATAATCATACAGGCGAAAATAAACATACAAGTAAGCGCTGATGAAAGGAATCGATGATACGACGAGTATGCACGTTAGGAATTTCTTTATTATTTAGCATGTGTATGACAGGAGAGTCAGGCATGGCATGAGTTCCTTGGAATATTTATAGTTGGTTTGTTACCATTTTATATTCCACCCGACTAGCACAACTACCCTTGCGACTCTCGTCGGACGACGTAGCATCGACCGTCACTCATAGTACAGCGAAGAAAAAGATAGGTAATGTACGCGTGAGAAAGTGTCTCGTGTCATAGTTGTGCTGGAGGTGCAGCCCGACCAATGTTAATCTTATCAGTAGTAGATTAAATTAACTTAGATTAGGAGTCCACTTTCAGAGGCTTTTTGTGCCTGACAGATTGTTTGGGTAGTGAATCCTATTGTTTCTTCTTCAGGCCAATGTGTTACTCTTTGTCTTTGTTTGCCCTAGAAAAAAATCTTTGTTATGCCACCAATAACTACAACAACCTTCCGATCTTCGTTCTAAGATCACGTTTATGTTCAAAGATGAGCAATGCTACTCAAACGCCAAGAAGTCACACGGCGACTGTAACAGCCCCCGTTGGAACACGAACGCGTGACATTTTCCCGATCAGTTGATGAATGTAAATAATACCTTTAAAAATATAATCCTTTAATAATCGAAGGATTATGCCTAAGTGCTTTTGAATAGAGTGGAGGAACAAAATCCCACTAATATTATAAAGGCGAAAGTTTGTGAGTGTGTTTATGTGTATGTTTGTTACTTCTTCACGCTCAAACGGCTTCCCGATCAGTTGATGAATGTAAATAATACCTTTAAAAATATAATCCTTTAATAATCGAAGGATTATGCCTAAGTGCTTTTGAATAGAGTGGAGGAACAAAATCCCACTAATATTATAAAGGCGAAAGTTTGTGAGTGTGTTTATGTGTATGTTTGTTACTTCTTCACGCTCAAACGGTTAGACCAATTTTGATAAATTTCGGTATGAAGGAAGCTGACACCCTGGATTAACAAATAGGCTACTTTCAATCCCGAAAAAAAATAGTGTTCCCGTGGGTTCAGCGGGTAACAACGCGAAGCGCAGCTACTAGGTATATATGTACATAATAATATTGCAGATTGAAAGGTTAAGATGTAAAACTAAAAACCTAACTAAACTTTACAGGTCTTTTCCGTAGCATCCGCCGTGTGCTGGGCAGCGGTGTTGCCATGTTGCAGATCCTCGCCATGGGTCTGCTGGCGAGCTCCTTCTGGGGCTTCGGGAGCAATGAAGAAGCATTTGTCAAGGTAGGATACTAAAGGCATGTCGTGGTAGAATATTCGTCATCCCATGGCTGGGGACGGTTTTAGTGGGTATGACCCTCCCATTGAGGGGTGAGTCCCACTTAAGTTGGACAATGGCTTCCTTAGGCCCCGAGGGAACCGTACGAGTTTTATCTCCGTAAAAAAAGGACATTTGGCTTGAAGTGTTTGACAAAATATTACTACAGAAGGAAATAATGGCTAACTCTTTCGATCTTGGCAGAGCGATGAGAATAATTTAACCAATGCGGCGATTGAAGGTGAATGTCGTAGATAACATTTGATGCCCATCAGTATTGGCCATCTACTTGAGTGCTAAGTTAGAGGAGAGAAGAGAGTTTAGATGGTATTATCATGTTAAAATACTTAAACGGGTTTACTCACGTCGTAGAAGTCGAATAACGCTCGACATGTTTCGAACCGAGACCTTAGCAAATGACGTAGTGAGTGTTGTGTGCAACCCGACGATTGGCATTGTGCGTGATGATGAGGGTAGTTTTGCGCCTCCGCCGGTGACACCCGCGTCGAGCAGCCGCGCGGACAGGGCGCATGCCCGCAGTGTTCGATTGGCCGCCGCCGCGACTGATCGTCTCTCCTGATGATGAATCGCGTACCGATTCGAAACATGTCGAGCGTTATTCGACTTCTACGACGTGAGTAAACCCGTTTAAGTATTTTAATATGTCTGAGACTCACGATAGTTTTCTAGGTATTATCATGGTGTTATGATAATTTAAACTTTTTATTACAGGCAAAATACCGCATAGTCTCCAATCACGAAGGACAAATGGCTATTATGAACGCAAATCTGCTATATCTACCCGTTATATTAGGAGTTATTGTAAGTACTTTAAGTAATAAAGGCATATCAAAAAGTTCTAACGTGAAACCTTCGAACGTCAAATTAACAAGAAAAACGTGGAGAATACTCTTGATATGAGTATCAATCAATACACTGTTCTTACCTTTCTAACTGTTCTTTTATTTGCTAGAATTTGATTGCTGCTTATTCGTTCCGGAATTAGAGCTAAACTCAAGACTCTTCTTCATAGCCAGATATTTAAAGGGGAGAAATGAAAAGCGAGTTAGTATCAGATTGGAAGAATAACACCTTTGGGGAGGATCTGTTCGAAGATACTTTACTCGTATCCCATTTTTTCTAAAGTAGATTTACCTATGATTAACAAGCTGCGCCGCGCGGTATTACTCGTTCATCCCACGGGAACACTACATTTTTAGGGATAAAAAGTAGCCTATGAGTTAATTCAGTGTCAGCTACCTTCTCACCAAATTTTATCAAAATTGGTCCCGCCGTTTGAGCGTGAAGAAGTAACAAGCAAACACATAAACACACAAACTTTCGCCTTAATATTAGTGTGATTATTTAATGCACCTTTTCAGCTAGCCGGCTACATGTATACAGGCCCCGTGATGCCGAAATACGACCGTAAGGCAGCCGTCCGCAATGCAGTCACCATGAGTCTACTCGCCGCTGTTGTGTATGTTCTGATGACGGCGTGGTTGAAGTGTAATGGCGAGATGGCCGGCCTGGGTACGAGGTTATATAACCAGCCGGCCTGTGGACAAAATTGCAGGTAAGACTATAGGATGCGTTTCAACATGTAGGTCACAGGTTAGATAATGGTTATCGCTACTTTTGTACTCAGTTAAGAAAGTTGCCGGGCATGACTACAAGCGTTACGCATTATCATCTACTCAAGGCTATACTCAGCCAATCTCACCCAGCTCTTGCTATTAACCCTGCACAGATGGCTCCGCCTATATTATATAGGACCATTAACATCGGGGCAATAAAACCAGCTGTCCTAGAGCATCAGCATCAGCTGAAGTATCACTTATACTCGCCATACACAACGCGAGCAATCTCAGGACCTAATGGCTCTGGTATAAGAACATCCAAGACATCAGTCGACAACTCGTCATCATATCGCTCTTGTTCCTTGTTAAACACAATATTTATTCCTTTTCAGCTGCGACCGTCCATGGATAGAGTTGAGTCCAGTGTGTGTTCCTGAGCAGATGACGACGTACTTCTCGCCGTGCCACGCCGGCTGCTCTTCTCCTGACACCCTCGGGGGCGTTAAGTAAACTTTTCTTCCATTCAATAACTAAGCTACTACTAAGATTAACTAGAAGAGATCCCTTCTAGAGATAAGTTCGTCTTTGCACATGTCTATTGTTTTGAAGTTTTATGAATTGTTTTTGTGTATAATAAAGTGTTTACATACATACTAATAACTCGATATCTATCTCCCAACTAACACATTTTGTTAACCCTTAATTTCGCAGTGTATCCTAGGAGGAACACATTCTTAGACCATCTTTTGCCATTTTTTTTCGAATCAAAATTTTTTGCTCTATTCTACCTTAGCGAGGCTTGAACTAGCGACCTCCGTAATTTTTTGCGAAATTAAGGGTTCAATCTTTCCTAAATGCAATCAAACAGAAAGTTTTAATTGATACCAATGTACGAGTAGAAAGAAAGTTCGCACTCCGTCTCAGAAGCTATGCGCACCACCTGCCCTCTATCGGCTCTATCGAACTTTCCTAACACAAATACAAAACTTCAAACTTTTATTCGCTTATCCGTTAGTTTTGATATCATGGAGAGGTTTGATTACCTTTAGTTATAGCAAAACGTGCCTTATTCTACTGTACTTTTATTAACTACCTTAATTTATCTGTACCTTAAGTTATCTGGTGTTTTTCAGAGTGTACTCTAACTGCACATGCGCGCCGGGCGGGCTGGTCACCATCGGCGCCTGCGACGACGGTTCGTGCGCAGAGACGCACTCCTTCCACAAGATGTTGTTTGTGGCCGCATCGCTAACCAGCAGTGAGTTCCCACATGAACTTGACTTGCTTGGTGCATAGACTAGGGGACGCTTTACGGACCCTGCGTACCCGAATTTAACAATGTCCCAGTTTGACATGTGAAGCTTATGTTTCTGTAATAGCGGCTTGCCGTGACCCCACATACGGGACACGGACAGTGAACGTGTTAACTCGAAAATAGTCTATAGTTTAGATAATAGCTGATTGTTTGCTACAAAATCACAAATATCAGTGAACATAAATTTCTGAGCTTCCAACTTTCCTAACCCCGGTTCCCCACTATCGTGAAGTTGACTGAATGAGGTGAAGTTGGCCGAAATATAAGTTCGCCCTAGCTCGCTCAACTTCGCGAATACAGGCCGGGACAAGGTTCCCAAAAGTATCAATCATTTTTTTTTAACATAACTTGGACGTTATCGGGTCCGTTTAGCCCTCACTACCAATGAGTCGGATTTTGTGTGGGATTATGACCCGCTAATGGGATTATCTCCGCGCCACAGGAGTGATTGAGGGGGGGTGCAATCTAGTTTCCTTTTTTCTTTACACTAAAATTCTTCTCAACTTTTCTCTACACCACATTATTACGACTGACCTTCAGTGATGACACATTAGGACTGACATTGGCGTCTGTTTGTGTTCCAGCTCTGGCGCTGGTGTGGCAAAGCACAGTGGTGATAGAGTCGGTGGACCGACGAGATGTATCGGTGGCAGTCGGTCTTGCCGCGGGCGTGGTCTCCCTGTTCGCTTTTGTAGGCGCACATGGGTTTTACATGGGTATCCGCTGTAAGTACCTAGGTTAAAGCTACTCCCACTCGGGAGGGCACAAACACTAATAATGTAGGTCATTTAGTAAATTCCTAGGTCGTAATCATATAGAATGTGACGTGTACGAATGGGCATGTTTCCCAAACGGCAATTTTTCGCTACTATAACATTTCGATTTTTGTTAGGTTTCTTTCTAAAACTGTCAAGTTCTAGAAATGTTATCGAAGACTTAACATAACTTGGACTACTAGTTATAAAGAACGATAAAAAAAATACCGGGCAAGTATTTTGGTTCTCTAGATTTGGTAAATGACACAGATGCGAAATGAAACAATGGGGGAAATAGTTTACCAAAACGAAGAACAAACCTACACCATCATAATAATAAAAAAATATTCCAAAAAATGTGGTGAGCCTTTTGACTCCTACACTTATTTCGGCTAACGTTTCATTCCCCTAAAAAATCATTTCGCAGATTTTTTATTCGTCTGTAGTCATACATTTTTCATAATTCTTGCAAATATAATCGTTTTGATTAGGTTAGGTTAGGTTATATAACAATCTCAAATAGTTTACGGTTGCAAAGGAAAATGCTTTCTACGAAATGAAACTTTCGAAATGAAAGACTTAAAAACTTATTTTTCGCCGAAAAATCATTTCGTATAAAGCATTTTTCTTTGCAACTGCAACCGTAAACTATTTGAGATACTCGTAATATAGACCTGTAAACGTGTTTATCTTTCATTACAGCCTACACGTGTGCTTTCTCCCGAGGAAGCAAGTGCCTGTTCCAAAATGAGCAGTTCGTGCCGTGGGTGGGCTACACCAGCGCGACCCTCGCTGGCCTCTCCATGCTCTTCAGCCTCGTTGCCTTCATCATCCTCAAATGCCAGAAGGAACCGAATGATTCCTCAGAAGACTTGAGACTGAGTTAGTGTAGAACACGCTAGATAATGCTGATATTAACGAGTTCGTTTCCGTAATTATAATCTTTATCGGAGTTCAGTGATAATGGAACAAACTTCGTAGTATTTTCGTGAGGAACGGATGGATGCACTTAATTATGACATAATTCATAAATTATAATGATGGCAATAAAGTGAAATGTTGTTAGGTAATAATATGGCTTATTTTTTATAAAAATATGTCATACTTGATTCTGTCTATTCTGTCCATCTTGTACTACCTTTTTCATATTAGTGTTTTAGAAATAGTAACAAAGTGGAATGTCATTAATATTACTTAATGTATACCAATTATCTCACAGTTAAGTGCATCCCTTCCAACGAAAATGCTCAAGGAAAATTACCACGAAGTTTGTTCCTTTATCACTGTCAACCAATAAAGATTATACAATTATTACATTATTTACTCAGTAGAACTTGTTTAGTTAATGGTCCAGAAAAGAAACGGATTCTAAACTTCACAGTCTCCTTGGATAACACACTGTGCTCTGATCCGGCCAGATCTTGTAGTAGCGATGAGATTACGCTCTGGACACATCCCTACTAATAAATTATTATTTTTAATGGGAAAGGCCATTACTCCAAACTGTAGTGAATGCGGTTGTATCAGCGGATTTTCGTCATGTCTTGGTAGAATGTGTGCGGAGAGGGTCTCAAAGCTCAACCTTCAGCATTGGAGCCAGTAATGCTGGGTTGGCCAACCCTAATTCAGATGAAGCCAAATTATTATATAAGTTTTATAAAAGTTGCGTTCAGTAAATTGTAATATACAACCATCAGAGAACGTATGGAGCGGCATGATCGTTAAACGACCAAGCTCCTAAAATTAATAGATAAAAAAAACATCTAACAGTTAGCATAGCATATCTTTAGTCAAGTTAGTAGAGTTATGAATAATGCCAAAGAAACTGAAAGAAGGCATTTTTAATTTAAGAATTTCCGATCACGAATAAGGTAGAAATTGACTTTCCGATTCACAGTGAAATTTGTGATAAGACTGATAAGTATTTTATGTAATGTAGAACAAAATGTCGCAAAAATTGGTAAATTTAGTGAGGATGTGATTACCAGTGTGCATAACCAGTGTTTGATAATCGAAATCATGTTGTTTAATAAACATATTTGCATTTGAATTATTTGGTTTTCATTCTAGCTTTCCAGCAAGTAAATTATTAATATAAACCATTAAAACAAAGATCAAAAATAAAAAATCAAAAATAAAATTGATCAACAATTAAACTGGCTTCCTGTACGTGAACGTAGGTCTCAAAGAATTCTTTGCACTCTCTTTTCAATCTTATTCGATCCTACGACTCCAGATTATCTCAAATCTAAGTTTCAATTTGTGACTGCTCGCCCTGGTTGCACTCTCCGTACTTCTCGTAGACTTAAACTCGTTGTCCCTCTCCACCGCTCCGGTTTCATGTCCAATTCCTTCACGGTTCAGGCAATACGCCTCTGGAACGCTCTCCCACTCAACATTAGACAAGCTCAGAGCAAACTCTCCTTCAAGCGCATGTTGCGCAAGCATCTCTCGGACAATCTCTCTTCCTAACTTTCTTCGAAATATTTTACTTTGGGTACATAATATATGTATGTAAGTATATCATATAAAGTATTCGTGTACGTTTATGGCAATTATATATACATTCATATATATATCTTATATTATTGATTTGTGTTTTAATTATTTTGTTTCTCTGTAACTCTGATCCTGCACCGACTACATATTTCTGTTTAACCCAGTGGTTGACTGGTAGAGAATGCCTAAAGGCATTAAGTCCGCCATTTGTACTTTTTTTTTTGTATTGTGCAATAAAGTTTAAATAAATAAATAAATAAATAAAGATCAAAGTTTAAAGAAAAATTTAAAAAGGAGCTACCCTTCAAATAAAACAATGCAAAGATCGACACACAAAGCATAAGGAAAAATTCGTTAGGTCTACCTGGAGGTAGGGTAGCGAAGTGGTTAACGCACTGGACTTGTAATCCAGAGGTACCGAGTTCGATTCCCGGTCTCTTCCACCAGGTAGCTCCTTTTTAAATTTTTCTTTAACCTTTGATCTTTATATTAATGGTTTTAATAAAAAACCGGCCAAGTGCGAGTCGGACTCGCGCACCGAGGGTTCCGTACAAACACTTTCCATCCCTACAAAAAAAAACTACTTTACTAGATCTCGTTCAAAATAATTTTCGTTGGTAGTTTTTATAGTAATGTACATCATGTTTTTTTAGATTTTTCATTTTCTTATTTTAGAAGTTAGAGGGGGGGGGGGACCAACTTTTTTCCACTTTGGAAGCGTCTGTCACGCAAACTATTCGGTTTAGAAAAAAAATATTTTAAAAACCTCGATATCATTTTTGAAGACCTATCCATAGATACCCCACACGTATGTGTTTGAAGAAAAAAAAAAGTTGAGTTTCAGTTCTAAGTATGGGGAGCCCCCAATATTATTTTTTTTTTTTTTTTGCATCAAAATCTTAATGCGGTTTACAGAATACATCTACCTACCAAGTTTCAACAGTATAGCTCTTATAGTTTCGGAAAAAAATGGCTGTGACATACGGACGGACAGACGGACAGACAGACAGACAGACATGACGAATCTAGGGTAAAGGCACCAGTGGTCAGCCCCCAATCGACTTTTTGAAGTTTGAACAGTTGGCAATTGTACAGTATTCGTCGGATAATGAAACATACCACATGATTGGATGAATAGTCTATCGTAGTTTTTGAGAAATATATATCAAAAACAATCATTGTTTTAATAAAATATATATTTAAGTTTAAACAAAAAATGGCACGTTTTCCCAGTGGTCAGCCTCTAAAATCCTATTAACAGCCTCGCTGAATCCAGTCCCCAGCCCTTGTAACAATTAATTAAAATGAGATCAAAATTAGCAATATTTATATCAAAATCAACGATATTATTTATGTAAATCTTGTTTTTATAGCTACTTTTCTCATAAAACAAAGAACGCCATTGATAGGTACAAAGATCAAAGCGCAAAAAAATGTGGTGAATCCACATTAAAGTAATGAGACATTACGTATTCACAAATTTATAAGAGAGAACTCGTTAATTGTTTAGAATAATCGAGACTGTATTAATATAATATCTTATCTGAAAAATTCGGCAATACAGACGAAAAATTAATTTTAACAGAAGAAACGGTCGAAAATTATTTAGTTAGGTTCCTGTATAGAAGTAAATTATTCCAGTTTAAAGTCGAATATACATTTAATTTACTTTTTATTGGAATAATTATATTTTTTATACTTTATATACTGTATAGTTTCTGGATTCCTATACAAATATTTACCTACCGCTTTAAAAATATCACTTAAATTCGTACCAACAAGATAGTGGCTGAATACTGGAGCCGCAATAGCAATAATTGGGAGTACCCAATGTTCAGCCGCGTAAAAAATCATTTCAAATGCGGCTGACCACTGGGTTTTCTCACGATTACGACAAGACATGCCTTACAATTTTTTTAAATTTGAATTTAACGGTTCTAACCGTCGTTTTTACTCAAAATTTAAAAAATAATTGAAATACCCAGTAAACAGCCGGGGAGGCTGACGATTGGATAATTTGCAAAAAAGTGGTACCCAGTGGACAGCCCCCTCAATTTATGCATAAATCAGCGATATTTTCATTAAAGTATAATATAATTTAGTACATGAAGTAATCGTAAAGCTAATTTGTATAAGTAACAATGACTATTTTGAATAAAACATGTCTTTTCTAACCTTTTACGGGAACACCACGTGTAACACAAAATATGGCGGACATGACACTACTGCTCTGGTCGGTGGAAAGCACCTGTCTGAACGAGTTTCTTTCTCCTCTCTGATCCCGTGCTGCTCTTGTCGCGTGATATATTAACCAATGAGGAATCAGAGCATCATGTTAAGTATACGTGATTCGTTTATTTCAACCATAGCGATATTTATGACCAATAAACGACCCAAGAGGCTGTCCACTGGTTCCTGGCTGACCACTGGTGCCGTTACCCTATAAGGGTTCCGTTTTTTGCCATTTGGTTACGGAACCCTAAAAATTGTGGTGTACCCACATTAAAAAATGAGACATTTTACATGTTTCATAAATTTATAAATTATTAATGTTTAAATAAAACAATTTAAACGGATTATATCGCGTATATTAATTATTTGAGCCTCCCCGACGTTTCGGTAGCTTTACAGATACCGTTGTCAAAGGTTGACAACGTTTTATTTAAATTTGTGACAGTCGCGAAAACCGAAGAAAATGATGAATGGTTAGGTACTCATACATTATGGGGCATAGATTTTTCATAATAATAAAAAAATACATATTGATTTGGTGAAATGTTTAACGTCTCATTATTTTTTTTGTTTTCAATTTTTTTTACACCATTTTTTTAATGCACCATTGATACAAAGATCAAAGCTAAAAGAACAAAGACAAAATAAAATACGTGGCACGTTGGAACGGTAATAAAGAGGTACCGTACCGGGTTCGAACCCCGGTCTCTTCCGCATAGTTATAGCCCTGCAAGGGGTTTTACAACCTCCGCCATATTGCGGATTTTCAGTGGTACTAAATTATTTTACTGGCAACGACAATTTTTTGGTAACTGAAGTTGAAAGTCGGTGAATGTCACTGATATAAACAAAGAGGAAACAGGACTAAAGTATTCCGCAAATTTCAAGTATTGTTTGCATAATAAAGCCAAAACTACCCACAGTGATGAACGTCAAGTTTTTTTCATTAGGATTCAGTATTTATTTGGCAAGATTGGTGTAGGGACACAATTTGCTGACTAGTCATACGCTGCCGTGTGGATACGTATGTCTAGATCGCAGAGCGTTGCGCCCGACAGTCCGCCTTGACCACTTGTAATGAATACACGGAATAATATATAAAGGACATTTTATTTAACATAAGGACGACCTTGCACGCCAAGTATCCTCGAGTTAAGATAGAACATATATAGTAGATTCATTGTTCTACATTGGTGACCCCCGACGTAGCAAGTGGCAAGGATAGCTCGAAGAAACAGGATGTATCCACCTGGTACCAGCGCGGCAGTTGGCCGTAAGCCGGGGTGGCTGTGCTTTTACCACCACCGGTACGGCAGGAGTGCGGCGAAGTGTGTAAGACCGTGTAGTTGGACGGAACAATAGTTAACTACACGGTTATACGTTTTTACCCGGGCAGGACATGGCCTTGGGAAGATGGAGCGACACACTGGGACATTTTTATCCAGCCCAGGCCAAGGCATGGCTTTGGAGCGATGGAACGTTGGCGTCCATACCGGAGCAGAACATGGTTTCGGAAAGGATTCCGCAATGAACTGATTTTGCGTTGGAAAATGAAAAGTAGTGTAATTGTCAAATGATTTGGATAGGAAAACACTCTGTTCAAGTAATGTATAAGTGTACCATGACCAAATAGCGACTAGATTGCATTATATAATATTTAGGGAAAGTTGATTTAATTTCCATATTGTTAGGGTTGTTTTAACCAACTAACAACAATATTGCATTATATAATATTTAGGGAAAGTTGATTTAATTTCCATAATGTTAGGGTTGTTTTAACCAGCTAACAACAATATTGTATTATATACATAATAACTTGAAACAATATAGGTATATAATGATATGTAGCGGAAAGTTGATTTAATTTCCATAGTGTTTCATAACCGGACATCTCGGGTTACCGGTTGCAAAACAGTTCTCAGAACGTTTGCGAACTAGGCATGAGGAGCTGAATTCGCATTTAACGTGTGACTGTTTGCGCTCGAGCGAATACACGATGTTTGCAGAAATGTTGCAATATAGTACTCGTATTTCTCGAGGTAGTGATTATAATTTATGAGAGCTACGATAATCTTATGTAGACTAAAGTACCTAAAGTTTTAATATAAATATTAGGGTGAAGGTCCCATAAGAGAGACCACTTGTGTAATTGTAAGATAGGTTTAAGTGTGGTAATTATATGAAACCTTAATTTTACAATTTTATACAAAAAAATTTTTTGTTTTTTGTGAAGGGGAGGCTACTGTAGGGACACAATTTGCTGACTAGTCATACGCTGCCGTGTGGATACGTATGTCTAGATCGCAGAGCGTTGCGCCCGACAGTCCGCCTTGACCACTTGTAATGAATACACGGAATAATATATAAAGGACATTTTATTTAACATAAGGACGACCTTGCACGCCAAGTATCCTCGAGTTAAGATAGAACATATATAGTAGATTCATTGTTCTACATTGGCAAGAAGAACGAACGAAGGATTGAGCAGCATTCTGGTAAACAATGTTTTGAATTTTGATAATGACAAATCCTTGACTGACGTTTAATAATGCAAATTTGACGTATGCACGTTATTGCCATATAAAAGCTGTTTGTAGCGCCACTATCCCTGGGCCGGACCGACGCTTGCTAGGCTAAATAACAATACTTTGCTGCTCTTTCACTTACGAAGTGACCAACATCTGTGTTCTCTTTGTTTAAGAGTAAACCCTATTTCGTTTGACTTAAAGACTAATTTAGTGTAAAAGTAATTTGCACTTATAACGCCTTACATTTCGAAGTGGCAGCTGTGGCCACAGTCAACAATACAGATAATGGGTATAGTTCATCGGGTACAAAGCTAATGGGATTCGCTTAACAAATGGAATTAGAACTATACCTATGCATTTTCAACTGAGTTATCAGTTTATCACATCGTTACGTTACCACACAAAATCTTTTTATTCCTACTATTATTGAGCCCTCTGCGTCATATGTTTTTAAATGCTTAAGGGCATTAGCCGTACCCTGGAATTTTTAATTTAACAGTTTTCTATGTCACCATGTTCATTGCACACTCAGCGCGGCACCACGACCGAAAATATTGACTCATGTCATGATATAATCGGCTAGGGTAACTAATGACATAGTTCGAATCCCATTTGCTAAGTGAATCCCATTAGCTTTGTACCCGATGAACAATACTTATTATCTGTATTGTTAACGGTGGCCACAGCTGCCACTTCGAAATGTAAGGCGTTATAAGTGCAAATTACTTTTACACTAAATTAGTCTTTAAATCAAACAAAATAAGGTTTACTCTTAAACAAAGAGAACACAGATGTTGGTCACTTCGTAAGTGAAAGAGCAGTGAAGCTCGTTTCGATGCTTATAATGACAATGAAGTGACCAACATCTCTGTTCTCTTTGTTTAAGAGTAAACCTTATTTCGTTTGACTTAAAGACTAATTTAGTGTAAAAGTAATTTGCACTTATAACGCCTTACATTTTGAAGTGGCAGTTGTGGCCACAGCTAACAATACAGACAAAGAGTATTGTTCATCGGGTACAAAGCTAAGTGGATTCGCTCAACCAAAAGAATTACTTCTATACACATTTTACTGGCACAGATTACGAAAATACAACAAAGATCTTTGTCATTGAATTACGTCGTACGTTGATGTCCCATCGCTCTCACATCTGTGTATTACGATTTCAGAAACGATTTCGAAAGATATTTTTTGTTCGATAGTGGACATTTATTTATTTTTCCCTCAATCTTTTTTTTATATTCTCTCAAATACATATTTATTAAACCATTGATACAAAGATCGAAATACAAAGAAAAAATTGAATGGCGTATAACCTGGCGGAATAGACCGGGAATCGAACCCAGTTATAGCTTAGCAGGCGTCGGTTCGGCCCAGGGATAGTGGCGCTACAAACAGCTTTCATATGGCAATAATGTGCATACGTCATATTTGCATTATTAAACGTCAGTCAAGGATTTGTCATTATCAAAATTCAAAACATTGTTTACCAGAATGCTGCTCAATCCTTCGTTCGTTCTTCTTGCCAATCTTGCGAAATAAATACTGAATCCTAATGAAAAAAACTTGACGTTCATCACTGTGGGTAGTTTTGGCTTTAATATGCAAATAATACTTGAAATTTGCGGTATATTTAGTCCTGTTTTCTCTTTGTTTACATCAGTGACATTCACCGACTTTCAACGTCAGTTACCGAAAAATTGTCGTTGCCAGTAAAATAGTTTAGTACCACTGAAAATCCGCAATATGGCGTGGGTTGTAAAACCCCTTGCAGGGCTATAACTATGCGGAAGACACCGGGGTTCGAACCCGGTACGGTATCTCTTTATTACCGTTCCAACGTGTCACGTATTTAATTTTGTCTTTGTTCTTTCAGCTTTGATCTTTGTATCAATGGTGCATTAAAAAAAATGGTGTAAAAAATTGAAAACAAAAAAATAATGAGACGTTAAATATTTCACAAAATCAATATGTATTTTTTTATTATTATGAAAAATCTATGCCCCATAATGTATGAGTACCTAGCCATTCATAATTTTCTTCGGTTTTCGCAACTGTCACACATTTAAATAAAACGTTGTCAACCTTTGACAACGGTATCTGTAAAGCTACCAAAACGTCAGGGAGGCTCAAATAATTAATATACGCGATATAATTAGTTTAAATTGTTTTATTTAAACATTAATAATTTATAAATTTATGAAACATGTAATGTCTCATTTTTTTAATGTGGGTACACCACAATTTTTATTTAAGATCTAAGCTTAAAGAAAAATTGAAAAAGGAGCTACCTGGTGGAAGAGACCGGGAATCGAACTCGGTACCTCTGGATTACCGGTACAGCACGTTAACCACTTCGCTACCCTAGATCCAGGTAGACCTGACGAATTTTTCCTTATGCTTTGTGTGTCGATCTTTGCATTGCTTTATTTGAAGGGTAACTCCTTTATTTTTCTTTAACCTTTGATCTTTGTATTAATGGCTTATATTAATAATTTACTTAAGATTGGTTGCTGGAAAGCTAGAATGAAAACCAAAAAAATGAAATGCAAATATGTTTATTAAACAACATGATTTCGATTATCAAACACTGGTAATCACATCCTCACTAAATTTACCAATTTTTGCGACATTTTGTTCTACATTACATAAAATATTTATCAGTCTTATCACAAATTTCACTGTGAATCGGAAAGTCAATTTCTGCCTTATTCGTGATCGGAAATTCTTAAATTAAAAATGCCTTCTTTCAGTATCTTTGGCATTATTCATAACTCTACTAACTTGACTAAAGATATGCTATGCTAACTGTTAGATGTTTTTTTTATCTATTAATTTTAGGAGCTTGGTCGTTTAACGATCATGCCGCTCCATACGTTCTCTGATGGTTGTATATTACAATTTACTGAACGCAACTTTTATAAAACTTATATAATAATTTGGCTTCATCTGAATTAGGGTTGGCCAACCCAGCATTACTGGCTCCAATGCTGAAGGTTGAGCTTTGAGACCCTCTCCGCACACATTCTACCAAGACATGACGAAAATCCGCTGATACAACCGCATTCACTACAGTTTGGAGTAATGGCCTTTCCCATTAAAAATAATAATTTATTAGTAGGGATGTGTCCAGAGCGTAATCTCATCGCTACTACAAGATCTGGCCGGATCAGAGCACAGTGTGTTATCCAAGGAGACTGTGAAGTTTAGAATCCGTTTCTTTTCTGGACCATTAACTAAACAAGTTCTACTGAGTAAATAATGTAATAATTGTATAATCTTTATTGGTTGACAGTGATAAAGGAACAAACTTCGTGGTAATTTTCCTTGAGCATTTTCGTTGGAAGGGATGCACTTAACTGTGAGATAATTGGTATACATTAAGTAACATTAATAACATTCCACTTTGTTACTATTTCTAAGACACTAATGTGAAAAAGGTAGTACAAGATGGACAGAATAGGCAGAATCAAGTATGACATATTTTTTTACTTTGTGTGTCGATCTTTGCATTGCTTTATTTGAAGGGTAACTCCTTTATTTTTCTTTAACCTTTGATCTTTGTATTAATGGCTTATATTAATAATTTACTTAAGATTGGTTGCTGGAAAGCTAGAATGAAAACCAAAAAAATGAAATGCAAATATGTTTATTAAACAACATGATTTCGATTATCAAACACTGGTAATCACATCCTCACTAAATTTACCAATTTTTGCGACATTTTGTTCTACATTACATAAAATATTTATCAGTCTTATCACAAATTTCACTGTGAATCGGAAAGTCAATTTCTGCCTTATTCGTGATCGGAAATTCTTAAATTAAAAATGCCTTCTTTCAGTATCTTTGGCATTATTCATAACTCTACTAACTTGACTAAAGATATGCTATGCTAACTGTTAGATGTTTTTTTTATCTATTAATTTTAGGAGCTTGGTCGTTTAACGATCATGCCGCTCCATACGTTCTCTGATGGTTGTATATTACAATTTACTGAACGCAACTTTTATAAAACTTATATAATAATTTGGCTTCATCTGAATTAGGGTTGGCCAACCCAGCATTACTGGCTCCAATGCTGAAGGTTGAGCTTTGAGACCCTCTCCGCACACATTCTACCAAGACATGACGAAAATCCGCTGATACAACCGCATTCACTACAGTTTGGAGTAATGGCCTTTCCCATTAAAAATAATAATTTATTAGTAGGGATGTGTCCAGAGCGTAATCTCATCGCTACTACAAGATCTGGCCGGATCAGAGCACAGTGTGTTATCCAAGGAGACTGTGAAGTTTAGAATCCGTTTCTTTTCTGGACCATTAACTAAACAAGTTCTACTGAGTAAATAATGTAATAATTGTATAATCTTTATTGGTTGACAGTGATAAAGGAACAAACTTCGTGGTAATTTTCCTTGAGCATTTTCGTTGGAAGGGATGCACTTAACTGTGAGATAATTGGTATACATTAAGTAACATTAATAACATTCCACTTTGTTACTATTTCTAAGACACTAATGTGAAAAAGGTAGTACGAGATGGACAGAATAGGCAGAATCAAGTATGACATATTTTTATAAAAAATAAGCCATATTATTACCTAACAACATTTCGCTTTGTTACTAAGTACTTAACATGAAAATGTTGGTTAAGAATGGAACATCATTAAAATTTATTAATTATGTCATAATTAAGTGCATCCATCCGTTCTCACGAAAATACTACGAATTTTGTTCCATTATCACTGAACTCCGATAAAGATTATATAATTACGGAAACGAAGTCGTTTATATATCAGCATTATCTAGCGTGTTCTACACTAACTCAGTCTCAAGTCTTCTGAGGAATCATTCGGTTCCTTCTGGCGTTTGAGGATGATGAAGGCAACGAGGCTGAAGAGCATGGCGAGGCCAGCGAGGGTCGCGCTGGTGTAGCCCACCCACGGCACGAACTGCTCATTTTGGAACACGCACTTGCTTCCTCGGGAGAAAGCACACGTGTAGGCTGTAATTAAAGACAAACACGTTTACAGGACTATATTACGAGTATCTCAAATAGTTTACGGGTGCAGTTGCAAAGAAAAATGCTTTATACGAAATTATTTTTCGGCGAAAAATAAGTTTAGGTCTTTCATTTCGCCGAAAAATCATTTCGTAGAAAGTATTTTCCTTTGCAACCGTAAACTATTTGAGATTGTTATAAAACCTAACCTAACCTAATCAATAGCGATATTTGCAAGAATTGTGAATAAAAAATCTGCGAAATATTTTTTTAGGGAAATGATTCATTCGACGAAATAAGTGTCTAGGAGTCAAAGGGTTCCCCACGTTTGCATTACTAGTTGCATATTCATCACATTATATGGATCTTTGTTGTCTGGAATAAATAAATAAATAATTATTATTATTATTGTAGCTCTCTAAAGTCCTACCATGCTAACGAAAGTCCGATGCCTAATTATGATGGTGTAGGTTTGTTCTTCTTTTTGGAATATTTCCCCCATTGTTTCATTTCGCATCTGTGTCATTTACTAAATTTAGAGAACCAAAATACTTGACCGGCATTTTTTTTATGGTTCTGTATAACCCAAGTTATGTTAAGTTTTCTATAACATTTCTAGAAAAAAATCGAAATGTTATAGTAGCGATAAATAGCCGTTTGGGAAACATAATCAGCCCATTCGTACACGTCACGTTCTTTATGATTATGACCTAGGAATTTACTAAATGAGTTTACTACATTATTAGTTTTTGTGCCCTCCCACTCTATCTTTAACCTAGGTACTTACAGCGGATGCCCATGTAAAACACATGCGCGCTTACAAAAGCGAACAGAGAGACCACACCCGAGGCAAGACCGACTGCCACCGATACATCCCGTCTGTCCACCGACTCTATCACCACCGTGCTTTGCCACACCAGCGCCAGAGCTGGAACAAAAACAGACACGAATGTCAGCCCTAATGTGTGGTGTAGAGAAAAGTTGAGAAGAATTGTAGTGTAAAAAAAAAGAAAACTAGATTGCTGCCCCCCCACAATCACTCATGTGGCGCGGAGGTAATCCCATTAGCGGGTCATACTCCCACACAAAGTCCGACTCATTGGTAGTGAGGGCTAAACAGCCCTGATAAAGTCCAAGTCATGTTAAAATAGTACATTACATCAGAGGCCGGGAAAATGAGAATTTCCGGCCAAGTAGGTATATACGGCCGAGCGAGCGTGCGAGCGAGGCCGGATAGTGATACGAGGCCCGGAATCCGTTTTCACGACGAGGCATGTATAGTGCTTTTCTCAAACATACAATGAAATAAAAAAATATACTTCAAAGAACAACATTTTATTAATTGACAAATAGGACATTTTAGTCTAACAACCAACCTTTAAAAACAAAACCTGCTTTTTGTCAAACCAGCCAGCTGTGTGAATGACCTTGTTGTTGAAACCAAAAAAAAAGTTACTTTGCAGGCCTAGGCCTGAAAAGCAGTATGAAATCCCTTTACAGTCCTCTCGAATTGTTGCGCCCAAAAAGCGATACTTCCGAGCCTATTATAAGGAACGTAAAGACAATATTTCATTGCATGTTTGAGAAAAAAATATATTGATGCTTTTGGGAACTTTGTGCCGGCCTACATTCGCGAAGTTGACCGAGCTATAGGGCGAACTTATACTTCGGTCAACTTCACCTCATTCAGTCAACTTCACGATAGTGGGGAACCGGGGTTAGGAAAGTTGGAAGCTCAGAAATTTATGTTCACTGATATTAGTGATTTTGTAGCAAACAATCAGCTATTATCTAAACTATAGACTATTTTCGTGTTAACACGTTCACTGTCCGTGTCTCATATGTGGGGTCACGGCAAGCCTCTATACAGAAACATAAGGTTCACATGTCAAACTGGGACATTGTTAAATTCGGGTACGCAGGGTCCGTAAAGCGTCCCCTAGTCTATGCACCAAGCAAGTCAAGTTCATGTGGGAACTCACTGCTGGTTAGCGATGCGGCCACAAACAACATCTTGTGGAAGGAGTGCGTCTCTGCGCACGAACCGTCGTCGCAGGCGCCGATGGAGACCAGCCCGCCCGGCGCGCATGTGCAGTTAGAGTACACTCTGAAAAACACCAGATAGATACTCAATAAAAGTAGATTCAAGATTTGCTGTAATTGAGGGCATTCAAACCTTTGGTTAATATTATAAAACCTAACGGATTACTGAAAGTTCGAAGTTTTGTATTCGTGTTAGGACAGTTCGATAGAGGATAACTGGTGCGCATAGCTTCTGAGAGGGAGTGCGAACTAGTTTTCTACTTTGGTATCACTTTAAACTTTCTGTTTGAATGCATCGGGAAAGATTGATAAAAAAAAATGCATTTATTTGGAGATACGTAAATTATGAAAGAAAAATGTAATTTGATCCACTGCAAACATTGAGAAAAGCGCCATCTCTCTCGCGGTCCTTGCACTTGCTGTAAAGCAATGGGGACTGGGGATCGTCACATCCTAGGGTATGGCTAATGTGCATAACCATTTTAAACACATATAACGCAGAGGGCGCTCCAGTAGCGTAGAATTATGGAATCAAAGATTAGGTGTGATTGACGTAACGATGTGAAAGCACAGTTGGGAAAGCACAACGCTGGAAACAGAGTCGCAGGTTCGATTCCTGCTTACATGGCAGTGGATCATATAACATTTTTCTTTCATAATTTATTTATATTTATAAAAAAAATGTGGAAGGTCACATTAAAACAGAATCCATAAAAAGGTTCTATTAAAAAACATTAACAGATATCGTGCTAGTATTTTTTGAATGGAAGAAAAGTTTACTTAACGCCCCCGAGGGTGTCAGGAGAAGAGCAGCCGGCGTGGCACGGCGAGAAGTACGTCTTCATCTGCTCAGGAACACACACTGGACTCAACTCTATCCATGGACGGTCGCAGCTGAAAAGGAATAAATATTGTGTTCAGCATCAATGGTAACAAGGAACAAGAGCGATATCATGACGAGTTGAAGACTTATGTCTTGGACGCTCTCATATTAGAGTACCTAGAGCCAATAGCATCTAAGCATCGGAGCTCTCGCTCATCCAACACCTCCTCTCTCGCTCGCGTTGACCTATGGGGAGGATAAGTGATGTTCCAGCTGATGCTGATGCTACAACTGACAGCTGGTTTCATTGCCCCGATGCTAATGGCCCTACTCTAGGCGGAGCGACCTGTGCAGTGTTGATAGTAAGCGCTCGGGGAGATTGGCTGAGTATAGTCATGATGATGCGTGTCGTTTCCAGTCATGCCCGGCAACTTTTTAACAATAGAGTACAAAAGTACCGATAGTAATTATCTAATTCAATAAGCAAACCATCACTTGGCTACGATACGCATTGTATGCTGTAATTGTATCTAATGTATGTTCATTTTGAAAACTCTAATTAAACTTCGATCCTTGGATCACGAGTCAAGTTATGAAAGCAAATTATGTATGATAAAGTAACAAAATTCTAATAGAGCGACCACGGAACGCTGAGTGGAAATTTCTCCAACTAATCGTTAACTATGTGTAGTCATTCAGCGTAAAAGTTAAAACCCAGGTTTATTGTTTTGTGTTTCAATAATCTTACCAGTACAGGACATTCTTCTCTGTTATTTGATTCTAACAAAGTTTACACGCGTCTTTAAACGTGGGACCTACATGTTGAAACGCATCCTATAGTCTTACCCGCAATTCTGTCCACAAGCCGGCTGGTTATATAACTTCGTGCCCAGGCCGGCCATCTCACCATTACACTTCAACCACGCCGTCATCAGAACATACACAACAGCGGCGAGTAGACTCATGGTGACTGCATTGCGGACGGCTGCTTTACGGTCGTATTTTGGCATCACGGGGCCTGTATACATGTAGCCGGCTAGCTGGAAAGGTGCATTAAATAATCACACTAATATAAAGGCGAAAGTTTGTGTATTTAAATATGTGTTTGCTTGTTACTTCTTCACGCTCAAGCGGCTGGACCAATTTTGATACATTTTGGTATGAAGGTAGCTCACACTCTGGATTAACTCATATGCTACTTTTTATCTTGAAAATAAATAGTGTTCCCGCGGGATGGGTGGGTAACACCGCCCGGTGCAGCTAGTTAATCGTAAATCTACTTTAGAAAAATGGAATATTACGAGTAAAGTAGCTTCGCACGGATAGTCCCCCAAGGTGTTAATATTCCAATCTGGTACTAATTCGCTATTCATTTCTCCCCTTCAAATATCTGGCTACGAAGAAGAATCTTGGATTTAACTCTCAATTCCAAAAGCAATTTAAGTAGGAATCAAATTCTAGCAAATAAAATAATAGTTAGAAAGTAAGAACAATGTAGTTAGTGATACATCAAAAATATTCTCTACACGGTTTGTTCGATAAGGTTATACGATAAAACTTTTTGACTATGCCTTTCTTACTTTAAGAATACTTACAATAACTCCTAATATAAGGGGTAGATATAGCAGATTCGCGTTCATAATAGCCATATGTCCTTCGTAATTGGAGACTATGCGGTATTTTGCCTGTAATAAAAAGTTTAAATTATTATCATAACACCATGATATTGATAACACTATCTAAACTCTCTTCTCTGCTCTAACTTAGCACCCAAGTAGATGGTCAATACTGATGGGCGTCAAATGTAATGGTTAAATTATTCTTATCGCTCTGCCAAGATCGAAAAAGTGAGCCACTATTCCCTTCTGTGGTAATATTTTGTCAAACACTACAAGCCAAATATCCTTTTTTTTACGGAGATGAAACCTGTTACGGTACCCCCGGGTCTAAGGAAGCCATTGTGGGGGTTAAGTGGGACTCTCCCCTCAATGGAGGGGCATACCCATTATTACCCACTAAAACCGTCACCGGCGCATCTCTCGCTGCCGTTAAGGGGGGTGCCATAGGATAACGAACATTTTACTACGACAACATTCTACCACGACATGCCTTAGTATCCTACCTTGACAAATGCTTCTTCATTGCTCCCGAAGCCCCAGAAGGAGCTCGCCAGCAGGCCCATGGCGAAGATCTGCAACATAGCAACACGGCTGCCCAGCACACGGCGGATGCTACGGAAAAGATCTGTAAAGTTGGGTTAGGTTTTTAGTTTACATCTTAACCTTCCTATATGACGACGCGGTTGGCGCAGTGGTTAAGCAACTGCCTACTGGGTTCGAATCCCGGCAAGGGCAAATATTTGTGTGATGAACTCGAATAATCTCAAACGAACACTGTCCGCTCTCGCGCATGTTTGCTATATATGTATATAGGGAGTTCCAGCACTGTATTGATCTCAACTTTTCATCAATCTCTTGCATAAAGGCTGCATTTGGTTAAGGAATTGTAGGCAAAATACAGTAGATTGTCTATACAATTTAATTTAAGTGTATTTTATAATATAAGTTTAGTTAAAGTTACAATAAAGAGCAAGTAACAATTTATCTTAATTATAAGTTAGTTATAATTATTATTGTTAATTAGTGCATGCGGTGTCCTTCTGTAAGTAATAAGATACTTATAAGTAACTCATAAAAAATACGAATCGATAAAAAAAGATTCTATACAAATAATAAGATACTTAGTTTTAAATTTGTAATTGTATAAAAAAAGTGTAAAAGTGTACTTATTGTTGAAGGTCCAATAAATAAAAATAAAAAATAAAATAAATTAATATTTGTGCCTGGGTCATGGATGTTATTTGTATTTAAGTATGTATTCATCTATATAAGTATTTTTATCGTCGTCTAGTGTCCATAACACAAGCTTACTGTGGGATTAGATGGATTTCATTGAGGTTTTCCGATATTTATTTATTAAAAATATATATATATATGTGCAATATTCTTTACATACACACGAGCTGTGCAATATTGTTACGTATACACGAGCTGTGCCTCGCGGTGTTACCCGCTCAACCAACACTACATTTTTTCTACATTTCGGGATATCCTATGTGTTTATCCAGGGTGTCAGCTATCTCCATACCAAATTTCATCAAAATTGGTCCAGCCGTTTAAGCGTGAAGAAGTAACAAACACACTCACAAACTTTCGCGTTTACAATATTAGTGTGATAAACATACTAACTTGTCTCTCGTTCGCGTTGTTTGTCCGTCGGCGCCGCCACCGGGTACCTGTGCAACCGCAGCAGGATGATGAGGAACTTGATGGATATCGCCAGCACCTGCAGCCACGGCATGCCCAGCGTAGTGCTTTTCAACATGGTGTTGCCCAACAGCAAGATCAGGATATTCTTCAGGAGAAAAACACCTGAAAAAATAGAAGCCCATTTTTTTTATTAAGCTTTGAAATTAACATTTATATTAGAGTGAGTTTTCTGTTTCATCCAGAAGAAAAATACCTAAGGTCAGAAAGTAGGTCTCACGATATAATTATGACTGCACGATTGTTTGCAGGACGATAAAATCAAACGGGTAATTAAATTAAGTACGAAGGTTTCTCCCAGTTGAAATATGTCTCTTCTAATTTCTGCCAATTCGCTATCCTTACCAACATGCATGTGCAGGTTCTCCGAAGGGTTGAACTCGTTCAAGTAAGCAAGACTATGCGCCAGAATGGCCAGTCTTGTTAAAGCGCAGGTGAGACCGAAGAACAGCAGCATTGTCAACCGCACCGCCGCCCTCCACGAGATCCCGACGGCAAAGCTCAGAGGTCTCACCGACGAGCAAAGACCTGAAACGATAGGGAAGAGGTTTTGGTTTGAATTTACAAATTATAATTATACTAGCTGCGCCCAACGGTAATACCCACTCATCCCGCGGAAACACTTTTTTTTTCGGGAATAAGAGTACTAGCATCCAGGGTGTCAGTTACCTCTGTATAGCAAATTTCATTAAAATTGTTCCAGCTGTTTGAGCGGGAAGAAGCAACAAATAAACATGTGATATTTTTTGAATTTATATACTAAATATAGACTGATAAGGGTTTATTTGTAAACTAATGGAAATATTAGGATTAGTCCTACAAAGTGTTAAGGTCTATGTGTGTATACTGTATAGTGTAACTGTGTCTTCTTTTGTACTAATGTATGACGACATGATAATGAGTGGTCTCAATAAGCTAAATATTTGTGCCTCACCGGGATCCCGTGTGGTTTCTGGGCTTGGCAGGCCGAATATAGAGACCGTGGCTGCCAGGGCCAAAGCCATCCACATCACCAGGACCGTCCGCCGTTTCTTGGAGCCCATCCAGCCGATGAGCGGCCCCAGCAGGAACTCCAGCGATGATATGCCGAGTATCAGGGCATCTGGAAGGTGTAAGGGATTATGAGACTGTGCCAAACACCATGCCTTTAGTACGATCTTTTGTGCAATAAAGATTAAATAAATAAATAAATAATTATATACCTACTCACAATTTTTTTTATTACTCGTGAAAATGTTAAAGACAGTAGACACAAACATTAAATTTCATAAATTTCATCATACTTTCATATTTTCAACGTAAAAAAGAAAATATCATCTCTCACGATCAATGCGATTGAGAATTAAAAATATCCTTAGCAGTTCGAAAATGAATTAATTAAAACGTTTTGTGAATGTTAAATTTCTGCGACATATCCCAACTCCGGTTTTTAGCGAATCCTTCTATTTATTATGTAAAATAGAATAAGACGTTTGTAAGCTCATTCAGGTAGTCCTTGCTGTCTGTTCCTGACTGCGTGGCCAGAACGCAGTCAGAAAAAAGTCAAAAGTTAGTGAATCTTTTGATCATTTAAACAGCGCAAAAGTTCCACATTTCTATTCCATCGTCTACGACCATTTCATTTCGGACCCTCCACAATAATTAGGTATGAAAACGTCTAAATTAAAGTGCCTAATCTGTAGCTCAAAAACCTTAGATAATAGTTTGAAGACCGTCAGCTTCGTCTTACGCAACAAAAATGCTAACCGAGATACCATGCAATTAGGGTAAATCAGTTTGGAACACTAAATAGGTTCAGCTATATTACACGATAGCAAATCTTTTGATAAAGATTCGTTAAAAATTGTAGATACTGCTGCGTACTTTAAAACCATTGGTTATGACTGTCTTTTTTAATTGTTAGCAATTTACGAAATTAAATACTCAGAAATAAAATGGATTATACTCGTAAGTATCTAAATAGTTATTCCAGCAGATAGATAAATGGTAACCAATGCAAGACAATTAAATAATGTTTGAAAATAGCTTTGTGTGGTACTTATGCTAATTTAAGTGGATTATTCGATGCTTATGCCATTGTTATTTTCATAATTAGGAAGAATGACATGTTTTCAAGCATCATAAATGAGGGAGCAATTTCTAGAAGGAGCATACCCGGGATGTAGTAAGGCAGCTCTCCCAGGTCAGCGCTCTCCTTCAGCAGGATGTAGACCACCAGCTCGCCCAGCAGAACCACCATCATTCCCACCATGACCGTGTGTCGGAAGCCCGTCGAGTCGAAGCCCGAAGGGTTGAAGTATCTCCGCACATGGTCGCGGACTGAAAACAACAATTCTTGTTCAACTGGTGATTCTATTACTGACTGTAAATCTGGTCTTAATTCTCCGGCCTTATTTCTATCCCCATTGTGAAATTCCCATCACAGGTTTTCTAAAATAAAAAAAAACCGTTGGTCAGAACTCACTGACAGCAGGTATCATAAAAACGGGTCTATATTGACTCCTAGAATTATGTTTCGTCGAATGTTTGATTTCGCTGAAAAATCATTTTGTAGCAACCATTTTTCTTTGCAAATGAACTATTCCAGATTGTTAATAAAAACAAACCTAACCTAATCAATGGGATTATGTTTGCAAGAATTATGAAAAATTTATGACTCTACAGAGGAATAAAAACATTTGCTAATGATTTTACGAAACAATTCGTTATTCGTTCTCTCCATATAACCATACAGCACACAGTTTTGAAAAAGGGGCGGGGGCATCAGATGCCAAGTGCCTAGGGGCCCTGGCCCTCTAAGTCCGGGCCTGGTCCCAGTCGTTGTCTGGAAGGATGGACGTAATTGGAAAAGCAAAGCGGTTAACGCGCTGGACCGGTAATCCAGAGGTACCGTGTTCGATTCCCAGTCTCTTCCACCAGGTAGCTCCTTTTTCAATTTTTCTTTAAGCTTTGATCTTTGTATTAATGGGTTAAATGAAAATTGTGGTGTACCCATATTTAAAAAATGAGACATTACGTGGCTAGCCGCGTTGCTCTAGGAAAATTAAAATTTGTTATTTAGCTATCTGTGCTTGGCCGTTACGTTACTACAAGGACCATTGTATAACAGAAAAGTAATGAACACTAGTTCACCCATTTGAATGTAGCGAAATGGCCGAGCCACGTATTTTAACTAAGCAGTAGAGTTTGAGAAGTTAGGCCCTGTAGTTTGGGCGTGTAGAGTTAGAAGCTTGGCTCTACATGAGGTCTGATAACTTTTTTGACAGTGCGAGTCATATGGTCTCGTTTTCGCATAATTTTACATACATTTAGTGAAATAATCTGTTCAATAAACAGTATAAATAGCTCCTGACTTGTTATTCATATCTATTGTCCGTGATTTCTCTTCCGCATCTCATAATACGGGTACAACAGCGGAATATCCAAAAGATTGATTTTTAAACGTTTGGTGTCAAAGTATTTAAAAATATTGGTAGTAGCTGGTATAGGCTGGTATACCGGACGATCGATCCAAATGGGTCAGAGAAGGGAGACAACGAAAACTGCAAGAGATAGGGAACTCTGCTCTTTAGGAACCATGGCGTCGATTTTAGATAGATTTAGTAGAAACTGCATTATTATTTTTTTTATAAATCATACATAACCGGGAATTAAACCTGGTAAAAATACTGGTACCATATATTCCTACAGCGTTTTTCACCGGGCTATGTATGAAATTATGTATGAGATTTATAAAAAAATAATGCATTTTATTAAATCTAAAATCGTCTTTCTAATCGTTTCCTAAGCAAAAATTTCCCTATTTCGTATAGTTTGTAAGTTCTCCCCACTGACCCATACGGCTTGAACTTCCCGTATATTCTATAAAGCTACAGATTTAATTATCCTGTGTTATATTTTGAAAACATGGCTTATTCCATTTTGATTAGAAGGGATAAGTGCCGCAAAAAGCGACTTCTTGCTCAAACTACTGCATGAGAACAAGATAGACGTAGTCAACATTCAAGAAACACACAGCAAAGATGACGCAGATCTCGAGAAAAGAGGCCGACTTCCTGGGTATACTTTAGTGAAAGCTGTCGATCACCCCAAGTATGGCGTAGCCAGTTACGTGAAATCCAGTCTTGCTGACGTACATCTTGTGAACTTCAGTGATCAAAATCTGATCTTTTCTATAGTTATGCGCATAGGAGACATGACCATCACGAATATTTATAAGCCTCCAAGGGTAAACTGGGGAGAAGACTTACCGACAAAACAACCCCATCCTTGCGTATATACTGGTGATTACAACAGTCACCACACTAACTGGCGCTATCGGCAATGTGATGAGAATGGAGAGGCTCTAGCCCAGTGGGCAGAGTGCTGCGACCTACACCTCGTTTACTGTGCCAAAGACAAGGGTACCTTCCGTTCCGCCAGATGGAATAAAGAATACAACCCAGATCTAAATTTCGTCTCTAAATACCATCTCCAGCAACATTTATCGTGCCAACGCACCCTGCTATCTGTCTTCCCTAATAGCCAACATAGGTCAATCATCCTGCATGTTGGCATGAAGCTGCCACTCATAAATTCGATGCCTACCCCGATCACTACCCCGCTGGAATTTCAATCGAGCAAACTGGGAAGATTTCCGAAAACAGTTGGACAACAAACTTACAGCAGCTCACCTAGAACCCATTGCTTCAAATTACGGTGAATTCGTAGAGCTCGTACTAAATTCAGCGAAGTCAAACATCCCTAGAGGCTATAGAAAGGAGTATATACCCGGGTGGAACTCAGAAAGCGAAGAATTATACAAGCAATATCAAAGCTCTGGCGACCATAATATAGGGTCCCGCCTTCTGAAATCCTTGGATACTGCACGGCAAAATAAATGGAAGTCAACTGTCGAGGATATGGATTTCAAGCAGTCCAGCCGCAAGGCATGGAGAGTTCTAGATAGCCTGACAGGTAAACAACACCAAAAAAAGCAAACGAGCAGTGTTAAACCAGACGCTATCGCCGAACGCATGGTTGAAGTAACCAGAGCCAAACGTGACAAACTTTTCACCAGGAAACAAAGAAGGAACTCAAAGCACTGAAACACGACTCACCAAGGAACCATCATCTCTCCAGACCTTTTGAACTTAGCAAAATGGCAAATGCCGTCAAAACACTAAAAACGAATAATGCTGCTGGTCCTGACAACATTTATAACGAATTTATCCGTCACATGGGTCCGGTTGCTGTGAGCTGGTTATCTGCATTGTTTACCTATATCCTCCAGAACAATAAACTGCCAAAACAGTTCAATTTAGCAAAAGTACTAAAACCTGGAAAACCCAAGCATGAACCTGAAAGCTACAGACCAATTTCTCTTCTAAGCTGCATATTTAAACTTCTTGAACGTTTAATCCTGACTAGAGTTGAACCGTACATAGAAGCTGCCACTCCACCTGAATAAGCTGGGTTCCGAACTGGAAGAAGCTGCACGGATCAAGTACTGGCCCTTACGACACATATTGAAGCTGGATACCAAAAAGCCTTGAAGTCAACAGCAGTATTTATAAATTTGACTGCTGCGTATGATACAGTGTGGCAGCAAGGTCTGGTTTATAAATTTTATCGGTAATACCAAGCAAGGAAATAGGAGACCTTATAACTAGTATGCTGAGTGAGTGGGAGTTCGAAGTGTTCCTGGGCGACGCCAAGAGCAAAAGGAAGAAACTGAATAATGGTCAGTTTTAGCTCCTCAACTCTCCCAAGTAACAAAATTTGGTACTATAAAAGTCCTGGGAACGTTTTAGGATGTGCCAAATAGTGTTCATGATTAGCACTATAATGGTGTTGTAAATGTTTACAAAACCCCAGAGGCCCTAGTTTTATCACTGATTAATTCTATAAACATTACATAAAGACTCGCGCGGTGATAAATCAGCTCTGTTGTTGAAGTATAAAAGTGTCGTGAAACGCTTTTTAGTACTAACATAGGGCTGTCAGGAACTATTATGTCACGAATTTGCACTATAAAAGTAGACAAAACATGTTTATAGTGCTGCTCTGCACTGTAATCGATTCCAGTGTTTTTTGTCGTCAAAACTGTTTGCCATTTTATTATTTTGATGTGTCATGCCATCGTGGTATTGAAAGAAATAAATATCGATAAGTTATCTATGCTCCATTGTTACTTAACGTAACGTGTAATCAGAAGGATATGAGCACTTGCGAAAAAAAATGTATTGATAAATCCATTATGCTGATTTCAAATTTGACAATGCGCCCTGATAATAATGTTGTTTTAATTAAATTAAAATCAATAAAATTAACACTATGGCTGCTATAGTACACATTGGCTCCAGCCGTCTCCTAATATGTGCTATCATGGCGTAAACAGCGGCCATATTTTTACTAGTGATATAATTGATAATAAAAAAAAGTGTGTGTGTCAGCTCCGACGCACAACTGGAGTTTACTCTTCAGGCCAGGCGCGCACCACGATTTTTTTTAGTCGCGCGATAATTTTGTCGCAGAAATAAGCTTACTTATGGGTTTATGAAAATCGTGGTGCGCGCACTCTCATATAAATAAACCCATAGACGCTGACGGAACAATTCTACGGGTATGGCTACGCCGGGATTAAGAGCCGTCCAGGCCGTCAAAGCATCGGAGGCGTAAGGAATGATAGCCTTGTCACCATCAAAAGATAAAATTTGAGTGACAAGGTCCACCACCCCACACGCCGAAGCCAGGAAGGCCGGGAGGCTCACATCTCGCGCGCGACGCACGCCCAAACCACCAGTTCGAATCGGCAGAGAAACCTGGTCCCATTGACCTTGGTTAAGGGAGACGTTCAGCACCTTTTCCAAACTCTCCTTCAACACGAAGTCAAAGGAGTCTGTCTGGACAGGGTGCAGCCAGGCTGGCACGGTGCACAAGAAATATGTCAGCTTAGGCACGGCAAAGCAAACTCGCAACATAACGAGGGCTACGTGAGCCGAAAGTTCATTCAACCTCTGCGCAGCCATCAGCAGAAGCAGCTTTCTCTCCTCGAAGGCTTCAGGAATGGCTTCTGGGAATATTGGGGACCCCAAGAGGTTGAAAGATCTCGCTGACAACACTTTCAGTCCGGGGAGCAGAGCACTGAATAAGGGGAAAGAATCGTGTGAGTTGGTACTGCAGGGGAAAAATTCGCATTTGCTGAAATTAATATCTAAACCCAGAGCTTTTAAACGAGGCAGGAGCATGAGCAAGTCTTGTTCCACTTCTTCTGGTTTACCACCTAGGGTACCGTCATCTAGGTACCAGATATTCAATGGGGATTTAACCTCTGAAATTACCTTTTGTATGGCCAGACAGAAAACTAAAGGGCCTAGCGGATCCCCCTGCTGTGCACCAACTTGGGAAAGAACAAGAGGACCATTGTAGAAAAGATTAGAAGCGGAAGAATATACTTGGAAAATGAAGGGGTAGAGTGATGGCACTTTATCCTTCACTTCGGACAGTAAAACATCACGCCCAATGAGTTAAACGCGTTTTTTTAAATCAATTTTAATTAATAATAATAATAATGAAATAATGAACTTTATTCTGCAAGTAGGCCACAAGGGCACTTTTACATGTCTGAGTCTACCGGCATTTCACAAGAGGAGACCACTGTTGAGAAGAAACGCCGAAAGAAACTCAACAGTCAGTCATTTTTTCAGAAAGCATAAGTACTTAACTATTACAATGATATGAACTTAACTATACGTATTAAAACGGATTCTAAGTTTTTGCTATCTACCGAAAAAGCCCGCGTAGCGTGAATTGCAGCCTCGCAGCCCAATCTTGTGCCAAACCCTAATTGGCAAGGTTGCAGATAAGCTGCCATTTCTTCTCTCACTGCACGGCATCCTAGCTTTGCCGTTAAGCGGCGGAAAGCGCTGCCTATGGCAATGGGTCTTATACCACCGTCTTTTTTTGACAGCGCACATAAGGAAGCACCATAAATATAGGAGCAAACTTCAGGGTTTAATTGACCACTGAGCAAAAAATTTCAAAGCTTGGCCAGATGTTCCAGGAGCCGAAAATCGGCGTCTCCCGCAGATGCAGACGTAAACTCCTTAAGATGAACAGGGCGGATACCATCCAAACCGGCGGCCGAACTATTGTTGAAAGAGCTGAGTGCCTGCACCACTTCCTCCGGCTTAACAGTTAAGGCAGAAATAGATATGTCAGGTTCCGGTGGAAGTACCAGCGGCCGGGACGGGGCTGGATGCTTCGACTGCAGCGTAGCTAAAGTCTCAGGGCTCGACGGCGCCACGCCCTCATCCGACATAAGCACTCGCTCTGCACCTGAGATCCCCTTCATGTACTTTACGCTCAATTGTCTTCAGTATGGAGTGTGATCTCAAAGGCGTGGTCACTGCACCGATGTTCCCACTGATATCAAAAGAAGCAGAGTTTTAATATTTATCTTAACTTTCGTGGTTAAATTGCCCGTGGCCGACGCTTCAGGCGATTTGAGTGCGGAATAGGCAAGACAGTAAACTAAACCATTCGAGAGTGCCATTGGAGTCGATACACTTATCAATGAGGTCGCTCAATTTGGCCGCTGCCAAGTTTCGCGCCCCTTTGGGGATATGCCGTAACACACGTACCTACTGACTGCTTTAACGTAGCTAGATCACCAAAATCTAGATAAATGGGGTTGTTACCATGAGCTTGCTGTGAAACCGACAGTCTAGGGTTGGAGGGGATGACTTGGGGAAAATGTTTATGCATGTGCCCTATATGCACTTTAAGTCCATGAGGGGTAAAAGTTCGAGTTGAGTTGGGACAATGGGGACAGCGCAAGGATGAAGAAGGATCACTCATATTTATAACTAACACTTACAAATAAAAGTAAAAATACAAGCAATTATAATAAAAAAAGATACCATTTAAAAGCCAACATCAAAAACATAACAATTTCGATTTAAACTTCATAGCTTCTTGTCGGTCGGCAAGACTCCCGTCTAGAAAATGAATGGCTCGGTTGTGTTGGATCCTTGATTTATGTATGTATTTATCCTGGAAAGTTTCACGAAATCAAAACCATTCTGCGGCTGAATGCAGGAAAATGAGAGCAGTGGTGATGGAAAAGTATTCACGCCTTCTCTATTTCTAAGCTTAAAGCTGAGTCACAATTAAATCGGTCTCTCTCTCTACAGCAAGACGTCTTCTTCGATCTTAGCACCATACAAGCACGTCTTAAACACCAAGAAAACACGGTCTTTGCATTGCACGTTATAAAAGTTGTAATCTTGGATATCACAAAAATTCGTTAGGTTTGTTTGGGAGCTGAAACGAACACGTATCTTTTAGCCGATTGTGTGACGGGCGCTATTGTTTCAAAAGCAGCACATTTTACCCGTTAAGCGTAGATTTGATTAAATTTTATTTTATTTATAAAATTTTGTTGACACTCGACATGAAGTTGACATTGACAATTTTATAGTTTGTTTATGTGAACATAATGGTAGTTTAAAAAGTCGTATGTCAGTATACGATCGGGGTAAAAATACGACTTCTTAATTTAGCAGGTTATGCGTTAAGCGTTATAGACTAAGATCCCGATATAAAACGACCTTCACCGAGATGTTTATTTGATGAATGTATTTTATATTTAGTTTAATATGTCAATAAATATATTGCATATGGGTTGCCTAACAATTTTTAGTCCAGGGTATGTTTAGTAAAAAATAAAAATATATATGTATTTTTTTAATATTTCACGGATTTGATTATTAGATAAATTCATAATTAAATAATCTTTAATTTTATTCAGTTTCAATTCAATAATCAGACCGTTGCAAAATGCTAGTAGGTATAGATTTACCTGTTTATACCTGGCTACCCGATAGTTGTGACGGGAAAAGAATAGGTAACCTAACGTTTGCATATTCTATGGGCTTCATACTTTCGATTGGTATAGAATTTATCTAATATTAATCAAACCGGTGAAATGTTTAAAACATTTTTTTTATTATTAATTAAACATACCCTGGACTAAAATTTGTTAGGCAACCCATATGCAATATATTTATTGACATATTAAATTGATTATAAAATACATTTCATAAAATAAACATCTCGGTGAAGGTCATTTTATATCGGGATCTTAGCCTATAACGCGTAACGCATAACCTGCTAAATTAAGAAGTCGTATTTTTACTCCGATCGTATACTGAGATACGACTTTTTAAATTAGCACGGCAGATACGTTCGATTTTATACCCCATATTTTTCATACCCCGGGCTTATATATGAAAAAAATCGATTCTTAAGGAGTAAACTCCAATAAACTCCAATAAACTCCAAAAACTGCTACAGATCTAATTAGTCCATTAATTCATAATTTTAACTCTTTTATGTCACATTTTAGTCCCGTAGCAGTAACACAAATTCACTTAAAGGACTATTTAGAATTTAAGTGATTTAGCAACTGCACTAGGAGTCGCTATAGTACTAATTAGTGCTATAGAAAAGTGTTCATCACTTTTACAGAACTAGCCCCATAGCGATGTTGAGGAAGCTTTTTAGAAGCCATAACGTTACGTAATGCTTGTACAGAGTAGGTACTTTTATAGTGCAAATTGATCCTATAACAATGTTTTCATCACTGCTACTGTGCCAGTACTGTTAAAGTCATTATGACGCAGTTTTAGTGCTAAATGAACACATAGTGTCAGTATTAAGTTCATCTACAGTACTAAATAGTACCATAGCAGCTTTTTAAATATCTATTAAAGTGCAACACTTTAAAGATTCTTTTGTATGGTCCTGTAAGCGTTCTAAGAGCTAAAATATAGAACTTAATTGCACTTTAATTTATAGAATTAAAACGCTCCGTTAAACACCTTTATAGTGCAAGCAGTCACAATGGATACCAGTATAGGCCGACTATATCACTGTTTGGTGACAAAACGCCCTGGTTATAGAACTTTTTGTTACTTGGGTCTTTAATTTGTATATCCACGACCTCCCATCAACAGATGCTATTAAATTCATCTATGCCGATGATATAGCACTAGTCGCACAGAGCAAAACATGCACGTCAGGAGAAACCACCCTAACAAACGATCTAGAGAGGCTAACGAAATATTTCAAACACTGGCGCCTAATACCTAGTGCGAGCAAAACGGAGGTTTCGTGTTTCCATCTGAGTAACCAAATGGCCACTGCCAACCTACGGTCTACTTCAATAGTGAAAAGCTAAAATACAACCAACGCCCAAAATACCTTGGAGTCACTCTGGACAGATCTCTCACGTATAGGGAACATCTAATGAAGCTCTCTCAGAAATTATCGACGCGGAATAATATCCTACATAAGTTATGTGGAACCTCGTGGGGTGCATCTGCCGATTGTCTACGCACTACTGGTATCGCACTGGTATATTCGGCAGCGGAATACTGTGCCCCGGTATGGTCGGAAAGCGCACACGTGAACAAGGTAGATACCAAACTAAACGAGACTGCGGTGCATATCGGGAACAGTTAAGTCTACTCTTTCCCATTGGATACCAACACTATGCAACATAGCACCTCCACATCTTAGGAGAAAACATGCACTGAGGAGAGAGACTGAGAAGATTAAATCCAAAACTGCACTACCAGTCCACAATGAGTTCTTCTACCCACCGCCCCAACGCCTAAATTCCCGAAATTCTGCGTATGCTGCTGCTCAGAGCCTCACCAGTTTCAATGTGACTGAGTCCTGGAAATCAGAATGGACCGCTGCTACTGCCGGTTCTCACGTGGCAACCATAGACCCGACCTGTAAGCCATGGGGGTTCGACCTTCCTCGGAAACTGTGGTGCCGCTTGAATAGGCTTAGAACGGGTCACGACCGCTGCAATTACTTTCTACATAAATGGGGGTGGAAAGATTCTGCAATATGCAAGTCCAGACTATGAAGCATATTATTCAGCGATGCCCTCTACATTCGTACTCGGGACCCCCAGAAGACCTACTGCGCGTAACACCCGATGTAATTGCGTGGCTCAACACACTGAATGTTGACATCTAATTCTAATTCTAATTTTAAAATATGGCTTCCATCAGGTTAATGATGATTTCGCCAATTTCAAGTTTGCTCGTAGAGCATGCCGTTGTTCGGTGAGGTTTTGCTTTTTGTAAATTGATAGCGATTTACAAAAAACCACGCGGTCTACCGGGCCTTGACCCAAGAAGGGCTATGTACGCTTCAAGTTGAATTCTTCATTAACCATTCACTCATACGTTAGTTCACTGCACAATAGGCTATCAATACTACACATTGAACAACCAACATGAATAAATAACGAACAACTAAACTTAAAGGCATGCGGCCATCTTAAGTCACAAACCGGAATCTCGTTGACATCTAATTTTAGTTTAATTTTGTGACATTGTAATTTGAAGAAAATGCCTATATTTTATAGTACTAAACGCCATAAGATTAAATAAATAAATTCCATTTTGATCAGACCTGAATAAAACCAAATGAAATGTGCTCTTATGCACTTACCTTTTCCACAATGCACCATTATTCTCTTTTTGTTTAAAGTATTAATTTAAATCCCTTTGTTACTAGTTTACTTGCTTTTTCAAATAAATGCCTTTCGGTCCGAATAAAATGCCACGACAGAATGAAATCACCAACACAAACTCGAGGCCAATTTTAGTGCAAACAATCGGCAACTACAAAAACCTGTGTATACAAAGCCGATATAATTATGCACAAGTGAGACATTATAATTACATCCACACTACTACATTTATTCACCAACACTCGCAGACTACCGAATTGGATAGAAATATGAATCATACAACTGTAGCTTTTAACAAATCTAGTAACACTTACGGATGTAACTGAAACTAAACTTCCACGTATAATTTTTCAATCACATATTATAGACACTAGCGCCACTGAGATCTGCAAAATAAAATAAGATTAGATAGCAGCATCTTTAACGTTATCTAAGCAAATAGTAAATATTTGATTATAGTACAAGAAAATTAGATTGAAATGTATGGAAAATTTGGCAAAATGAAAGGACAACTTTTATCTATCAGGATATGTAGGTTATAGAGCCAAGTTTAATTTTATCTACTCTCCCCCCTCTCTCAGGGGTGAGCGTCACCCCCCGCGCCCTCGAATGTGTCCCGGAGCGCGATAGTTTCCACTTTAAAAGAAAACCGTGTACGATACATACAAAGTGTATGAACGAAAAAATCCTGAATAAATTTCTCTAAGGTTCTCGAGTGGAAACCGCGTGCTGGAAGACGCCGCATGAAAAGGCCTAACAAAGTAGACAGTCCATCAGTGGTGTAATATTTTTTAATAATCGTAAAGATAGGTATTAAAATCCAATGACCGCAGCGTGGATCGATGACTCAAATAGCGCCTTTGAAGATCGGGCAAAACCCCACTCGAGATGGATCACGGTCGTATCCGCACCCCGTATCCTCACCGCGTATCATGAACGGCAGTGTGGACGTCACGCCGTCGCGATCACGATCACGACCCAGGAACAATTTTATTATTCAAGTTCATCAGTTTCCACAGCATTCCCCTATCTCTTCATGATTTTTTAGATACCGAGTTTAACGATGATGCTGTGAAAAACTTTAATGTTGTACATATAAACGCACAAAGCATCCCTGCACATTATACTGACCTTAGTGTCACTTTTGACTTGCAAAATGTGCATGCAATTTTAGTGTCAGAGTCTTGGCTTAAGCCTTGCCTTCCTTCTTCCTCTTACTCTCTGCCTGGTTTTAGTTTAATTCGCAACGATCGCTCTTTAAGAGGTGGTGGTGGAGTTGCCATATATCTCCGTTCTCATATTCCATTTTCTATCGTTAGCATGTCAGCAGAATCTCCTTCCTCTGATACCGCAGAGTATTTATTTCTAGAACTTACCCTTTCCCATAGCAAACTTCTTCTCGGTGTTTTTTACTCGCCATCCCTTAATATTGACTACTTCAGCTCTCTAGAGAAACTCCTCGAAGATATTATGCCGTCTTCAAATCACCATATCGTTATGGGCGACTTTAACACCTGCCTTCTAAAGGATGATCATCGGTCAAAGCGTTTGAAATATGTTGCCAAGGCTTGCAATTTGCATATTCTCCCGTCTCGATCAACGCATCACTTTCCTAACTGCACAGCCTCGCTCTTAGATATTTCTTTAACTTCATCTACCCGTCATGTCGCTAAACATGGACAGTACTCTGCTGACGCTTTTTCTTACCACGATCTTCTTTTTCTGTCCTACAAAGTTCGACCTCCTAAGCCTAAAGCCAAAACCCTTTTTCAGCGCAATTTTAGTAAAATTGATGTAGATAAGCTTCATGATGACGCGCTGATGATCGACTGGAGTGTAATATCTCAGGCTGAAACTATTGATGAGAAATTATCTCTTTTTAACTCCCTTCTCATTCAGCTGTATGATGTTCATGCTCCGGTTCGTGCTATTAAAGTAAAACATCTTCCTGCTCCATGGCTCACTACAGAAATCAGATCTCTCATTGAGAAGAAGAATTTAGCCAAGTCCAAATACAAATCAGATCCTTCAGACAACAACAAAAACCGTTACCACACTTTGCGGAATCGGTGCAGCACTGTGTGTCGAGACGCTCAAAGGCGTCATATCCACAAGTCTGTCGAAAACGGTGATCCCTCTAAAGTGTGGAAGTTTTTAAAGTCGCTTGGAGTTGGGAAATCTCAAGAGAACTCTTGTCCCAAAGATGTTGACCTCGACCAGTTAAACCTGCATTTCTCTTCTTCTGCTAATTTTTGTGGCCCTGCTAAAACCAGGACACTTGATTATCTTTCAAAACTCCCAACTCCAGACTATAATCCCTTCTTTCTTGCTCAATTTACTGACAGTGATGTTAAGAGAAACGTGCTATCTATTACTTCGAATGCAGTTGGTGTCGACAGTGTAAGCCGTAGTATGATTTTACCCCTCCTTGACCTCCTTGTTCCTATAATTACCAGCATTCTGAATTTCTCCATCTCCTCTGGTGTATTTCCTTCAATCTGGAAGGAAGCCGATATCATACCATTACCAAAAAAATCAAATCCAGCCACCTTCTCCGACTATCGTCCTATATCCATTCTTCCTTTTTTATCCAAAGTCCTTGAGCGCCTAGTTTCCCAGCAACTTGTTTCCTTTTTTAACAGAAATGATCTTCTTAATCCCTATCAATCTGGTTTTCGTTCCGGTCATAGTACGGCTACTGCACTTGTAAAAATTACAGACGATATACGGGCGGGTATGAACGACCGTAAACTGACTGTGTTAACGCTCTTAGATTTTTCCAACGCGTTTAACTCTGTCGACTTTGATATTATGTTGGGTATATGGATGGTTCCCAGGTGGATGTTTCCCGATCTTCTTGGTGCAACACGATGGCCGGTGTTCCACAGGGCGGCGTGTTGTCTCCTTTGTTATTCTCTGTATTTATAAATTCAATCACTCATAATCTATCTTCACGTTATCACCTTTATGCCGACGACCTTCAAATATATTCTCAAGGATCAGTTGACGATCTGCCCTCAGTCATTTCTTCAACGAATTTGGATTTGAAACGTATTTTAGAGTGGAGCAGTAACTTTGGCCTACAAGTAAATCCGTCAAAAACTCAGGCTATCATCATTGGTAGTTCTAAATTGATTTCCAGAATCAACTTAGCTAATATTCCCTCTGTTGTTTTTAATGGCGTCTTGATCCCTTACTCTTCCCAAGTTAAGAACCTGGGTGTCATTATGGACTGCACTCTTTCTTGGGCGCAACAATTGAGTGAAGTGAGCAGGAAGATGTTTGCCGCTGTGGGCTCTCTTAGAAGGCTTCGTAATTTCCTCCCCATCGCTACTAAAATTGCGCTCGCCCAAACGTTGCTTCTCCCAATTCTAGATTATGCTGATATCTCTTATCTCGATATTTCAGAAGAGCAACTTAATAAGCTTGAGCGCATATTTTATCTCTATACGATTCATATTTGGGTTACGCAAATATGATCATATCTCTAGTTTCCGATCTCAACTCAAGTGGCTCCCTATTCGTCATAGGCGTAACTCTCACATTCTAACTCTTCTATTTGGCATACTCTTTAACCCAGCAACTCCACAGTACCTTAAAGAGCGTTTTAGTTATTTCTCGTCTGCAAGGTGCGCTAAAAATTTCCTTTTAACTGTTCCCCCCGCACATTCTAAATTTTATTCCAATTCTTTTACTGTCCAAGCCGTTCTGCTATGGAACTCGCTCCCAGTTGAGTTGCGAAGTGCTAATTCTCTGTCTATATTTAAGAATAAGATTAAAGAACATTACCTATCTCTCGCACAATAAAATTGATTGTATTGCGTTGTGTTATATAAGATTCTTATATATGTCTAGTGTCTATTTATATTATTGTATATATATATGTATGTATGTGTAAGTTTATGTATATCTATTTATGTATGTGTATATTTACCCATATGCGTACTTGTTTTCTGTTAGTATCTAGTTATGTGCTCCCTTCGCCTTTCGCTGCACCTACTCTGTATTAAGTTAAAATTTTCATCAATTTCACTGCCCAAAGGTTGTCTGGAAGAGATCGCTCTTTAGCGATAAGACCGCCTGTTGTCTACCGTTATTTATAAATTGTATTTATCTTGTTTCCTTTTGTAAACTTTTTTGGTGTGCAATAAAGTATTGTTGTATTGTATTGTATTGTATCACACAAACATTTGCCCTGGCCAGGTTTCGAACCCAGTACCGCCGGCTCAGTAGGCAGGTGCACTATACCTAAACTACGCCAACCGCGTCTTCAAAATGTCGAGCGATATTAAACCCGTTCCATATGTATTTTAATATATAGTCAGTCCAGTCGTCATACGTATCGGACGTGTCAATTAATAAAATAAATAATCATTTTAAATCGTGCGTGACCTAGCTCTGTACATAACGCGGAAGCAAGTATCTATGTCAATGCATAGTGCTTGCTAGTGAGAATGTTTAGAGTATAATAATTTACATACTTTGAACGGATTTTATGGAAAATGGACGGAAGCAGTCCATTTAACCGGAGTGGACTCACGCGCCGCAGCCCTCCACCCTCGCCCTTACCGCCGCCCGACCAGCCCGCCCCGCCCGAGCCCCGCCAAGAGGATGAGCTCGAGCCCCTGGCCGTCGTCTCCTCCAAGGACCTTCAAAACTGGATGAAGACCATTGAAAACTACCTCAATGAAGTATGCACCATATCTACAGAAGGTAAACTTAACTCGGACCAAAAATCAAGGATTAGCACCCTATGCCGCAAAGTGGGTCATTGTTCGTCACAAATGGCTATCGAGTACCAGTCCCTGAAACAAAAAACAACTCAGGCCTATAACTCCCATAAGACACTTAAGGAAAAAGTAGATCTCTCCCGTCGCTTCCAGGAACTCAAGCAATGCATCCAGGAGTCCTCTATAGCTAATCCCGGCCAAGTATCTTTTGCCGACGTACTGAAGAACAATACTACTAGTCGCATCCAACCCTCTAACATCAGCTCGGTAGCAATTTACCCGACTGACAAATCGAAGTCGAGCGAGGAAACAAAATCCCTCGTTCAAAAAATCATTAGGCCCGATGAAATGAAATTGCACGTGAGAGGATTGCGCAGAATCAAAAACGGCGGCGTTGTTATCAGCACCGACTCCAAGGAGGACATCGCGAAACTGAAGCAGTTGCAGCAGCTAACGACGTCAGGCCTCACTGTGGATGAAACACAAAAACGAAAGCCCAGAGTAGTAATTGTCGGAGTGCCCGCGGATATGCAAGAAGCGGAAGTCTTTAAGTGTATCTTTCAACAAAACCTAGCCGACAAACTACAAGACCTGACCCTAGAAAAGTTTTTGTCCTCGTCAAGATTGAGCCATAAATCGGGAAGGAAGGAAGCCGAGACCTGCAATTATATTATTGAAGTTCCAGCTCTAATTCGCAAGGTACTAGTCACAAATGACAGAGTTTTCGTGAACTGGTCGTCTTGCCCTGTAAGAGATTTTACTCTGGTCACAAGGTGCTATAAATGCCAGCAGTACGGGCATGCGGCGAAGACATGTAAGATGGAAGTTAACATCTGTGGGCATTGCGGAGAGGTAGGGCACGCAATAAAGGACTGCACCAAGAAGACCGAACCACCAAAGTGCGCGACATGCATGCACTATTAAGAAACCGTGTAATCACGAAACTGGCACTGCCGAATGCCCAGCAAGAAAACTAGCCGAAAAAAGGTTCCAAAACTCTATAGACTACGAAGGCGCCTATATAAGAGCGCCTTTTTAGATTATAAGAAGTCCATTTTCAGTTTTAGTATTACTCAAAACATTCTCGACTCATTATTTCCTATATTTCATAACCGCGTAACTTCTTATTATTAAATATTGTTCTGATTTGTAATATACCTAAACAAATTAAACAAGCTGACGATTCATGCAATTCCGACTGTCCTAGTTTCAATTTATGCTAACGGTGACAATGCAATGTCCTACATAGTTGAACATATCTTAATTAAGCAATATCAAAAAAATATGTGGCGTTATCTGGGGAAAGGGACCTTATTGTCGGTTCTAGTTGCCGAGATAATCGCGTTTAAAGTAAAATGTCGAAAAAAAACAATTTTTCTTTTTTTACTCTATATTAATAAGCAGGGTCTAAAATTTAATCTGACAAAGACACAACTTTTTAAATCGATGTTTTAAGACTTAGAACAGCCCTTAAAGTTTAGTGAAAAAGGGACCTTATTGTCGGTGCCCCTCTTGTATGCTTTCTGTGAGCTCGGTATCGGTTTGAGAGACGTGTCGGTACTTGTCGGCGCGTCAAAGGATAATTATTGATCATTAGGAAGTATCCTTGCTCATCTCTCACACTTCTTGGGAGTGTGGGGGGAGGGCCTTATCTGTACTATGTACATTAGGCTACTTCTGTCGCGGCCCGTTACTAAGGGCCGGTCTTTCTGGTGACGCGTGGTTGCGACGGCGGTTTCTTAGTTGGTTGGGCCTTCGTGATGTTCCATGAGTCCACGAGGCCCGGGTGGAGCTTTATCTCTTCTTCTTATTTCCCACTGTTGGTGGTGGTGGTGTCGCTGCATCTGCAGCTCGTAGCAGCTCGTGGCGGGATTCATCAGCTTTCCGGACCATTGTGCTGGCCAGTCTGCTGATCTAGGCGTCTAAGGGTTTCCATTTCAGTGCCCTCTGTATGTTTGTGGTAGCCACTAGGGCGTACCACGCTGGCGCCGCGTATGTGAGCCTGGACCTCACATACGTTTTGTAGATCCCCAGCTTCGTGCGGATCGGCAGGTTGCTCCTTAGGACTGGTCTCAGCGTAGTTCACGCTGGTCTGGTTCTTGAAACCACTTCCGCCACGTGCTGCTTCATGGTGAGGCCCCGGTCTATGGTGACACCCAGGTACCTCACCGTGTGCTTCCATTCCACGTCTTGACCAAACATGCGGAGTGGAGGTGAAGTCTGTTTTCTTCCGATCATGAAGGCCTGAGTCTTGGTGCCGTTGAAAATAAGCCTCCAGTCCTCAATCCATCTTGGTAGGGCGTCTAACTGGGTCTGCATCTTCCTGACGGCATGGGTGGGGCTGACGGATGCGGTGTAAAAGGCCGCGTCATCCGCGAACAACCCCAGCTTGACGTCGCCTCCTACCACTGGGGTCATCGGTGAAGGTTGCGTAGCATGCTGGTGTAAGGCAGCTTCCCTGAGGGACTCCTGCTAGGATTGGGCGCTCCGAGGACAGTGCCTGTTCCACTGCCACTTGGAACTTGCATCCGCTCAGGAAGGACTTTATCACCGTTATGATGCTGCGTGGGGCCGTGGTGTGCAACAGTTTGTACAGCAGCCCCTCGTGCCATATCCAGTCGAACGCTTTTTCCATGTCGAGCATGACAGCCACAACATGCTCTTTCTTGTTGCTTGCATTGGCCATAAAGTGAAGCACGCGAGTGAGCTGTAGCGTTGCCTGAATCCGAACTGTTCCGAACGGGGCTCGACGTGGGGGAGAAGTTTCCCCAACAGGAGCCTCGAACACCTTAGAGAGGGTGCTGAGCAGAGTTATTGGCCTACAGCTCTCCGATCTTCGGCAGTTTTTGCCAGGTTTGGGCAGCATAACTACCCTCCCCAGTCTTCCAAGTTTGGGGAAAGTGACCCGAGCGCATGATCCCGTTGAACAGGCGCGTCACTGCCACAATGGGGATCGAATCGGCGCCCGGGGCTTTCTTGGGGTCGCAACGTTGGAGGGCTCGCTGCATCTGGCTGGGGGAGAAGAAGACCGCGTCTTCCTCTGCTGTTGCTGGTGCCTCCGAAGTACCTCTCCAGGTGTTCTGTGATGCTCTGCTGGTGTTCTGCATTGTGCATCGGGTTGGGCCTAAATTGTCCCTCGAGGTACTCGGCGAAGATCTCTGCGCGATCCTCAGCCTTGTAGCGTGGAGTGTTGTCTACAGGGTCGTAGAGTGGTCTTATTGCCTCAGGTTTTGTCACTAGCTGTCCGCAGATACGGTGAATGAAGGGGCCATCAGCCATCACCCTCTTCAGACGCTAGGTGGCTCTCCCAACTCTCGGCCCTGTGTTCTGTGAGCGCCTTCTTGGTTTTTATGATCATGGCGTTGAGCTCTGCCTTGATCGTCGGGCATCTTGTAGCTTGCCATTTTCTGCGCAGGCGGCGCTGCTCCTCGATCATGCTCCTAATCCTCGCCGAGAGGAGCGTGTGCCCCTCTGTGGTGGCGATGGATGTGATGGGAGGCTGTTGATAGCGCCGCCTGTAGTCCAGCTGTGACCAGGTCTTCCGCTTTTTCCACTTCGTCAGCTGTGGAGACCGGAGTAGTGTGGCACGTGGTGGTCTCTTCTAGTTGTTGTGTGAATGTCTCCCAGCTGACTCGGTGTTTGGGTCTCCTAATTCCCATTAATGGATCCATTTCGATACACATGAGGATTGTCCGGTGATCGGATGGTAGGTCCGGCAATGCCTCATGTGTAAATCTGGCGTCAATTTGGCTGGCGACGCAGCAAAATACAAATTAAAAGTATTTTTCAAGACTTATACTTAACTATGTCACTAAACATTTTACGTCCGACACTAAGGTCCCTTTTCAAATACGTTAATCATTTAGTGTTTGCCGAACCAAAATTATAGGTTTTTGGTAAGAGTTTAATACTAAAGTGCTCTAAAAATTAAGGCTATTAAAATTAAACATAAATTTATAGTCGATATCAGATGATATCACTAAATATTTTACCACCGACGATAAGGTCCCTTTTAGAAAATATAAAGTGGTTGTACCAACTTTTTACTAAACTTCATCTTGAATTTTGAGACTTAAAAAACTACTTTTTTAATATTTGTTCTGTTAATTTGATCTCATTTGACTATGTTTTAGCGTAGTAGATGTATATGTTTGTTGATTTTGACTGTTTAATTAGATTTATAAACACAAAGCTATTTTTGTTAAAATAAATATTTTTTTATAATAAACAACGTTGATTCATATCGAAGTAGCTCTTATTGAGTGTCTAATTACATATAATGTTTGTTCCTTCTATAATATCTAACGGAAATACACTATAAATAGGAATTTAAGTAAAAAATCCATCAATATATATTTTTTACTTTATGCACTTTGGCAAGGTAAACTATACGAAAACAGATATACAATTACAAAATTGTACTTGAAACCTGAAAGCCTATACAATCTACTCCTCAAATAGCATGTTATCTATGTAACTTCCAACAATAACATACTTTAATGGGGTGTAGAAGTTTGAATTCAATTTTCTCATAATCACCTTTTCTGACTTTTGAGTTTCAATTATTTTTCAAAAAATATCAATTAAACCTACATGCATGTTTTTTACATGGTTCGATAGCTCAATGTATGTAGATTATGGGGATATACATAACTCAATACCGACAGTAAGGTCCCTTTACCCAGATAACGCCACATATATAGTTTTATAGTATTATTATATTATGAATTCAATAAGTAGTATTGTATTAATTGTAAATGATTATTATTTTTGTACTTAGAGTATATTTTGAACTCTCAAAGCCTGAGATACAGGATTCTCCTAGTTCAGGCACCAGTATTAAGAATGCTCTGTATAGATCTAAGACCTTTTATGCCATTTGTTATTACTATGATTTCATGAATAAAGATTTTATTATTTATTATTATTATTTATTATAATATTAGGTACCTACTGCAATACACAATCTTTTTCTGTGTATAGGTAACATAACATTAGAAGTCAGCTTGGTATAACAGTCAACACCTTGGTGTGTGACAGCCAAGTGTAAAAATATGGGCTCAATATTCTCAAAAATATGTCCCATCGCTCTTACATCTGTCTATTACGATTTCTGAAACGATTTCGAAAAAAAAAATCTGTCATTTATAGAGTTACTAACTCTAATATAAAGACATAAATTATGAAAGTCTGTAAAAGTCTATACTCTATTGCCCAAAAAAACACTGCTAAACGATGTTATAATGTCGCCAAAAAAGCATCACTTAGTACCACAGATTACAAGATAAACAGCTGCATTCACACAATTTGCAATTTAAAAAAAAAGCTTATTGTACCAAGGCATTGCTGCCAACTTAATAAAAGTTTTATCTTCAGTGCATAGATGCTTAGTATAGTGAACGTATACCTTTATGTATAAGTTCATATTTTTTTGACAGATGTTTAGTGTAGTGAACGTATACCTTTATGTATAAGTTCATATTTTTTGAAAGATGGACGTCAATGAAAAAAAAGTTCATCAGAGACTATTTTTTTTATATTTTGTTGATTCCGAGCATTTTATTTATGAAATGTCGAGTCGTAGAAAAAGTATTGTATGCAACGTTGTATAAGTAGGTCAAAAAACGCTCGTGGCATCTTTCTTACGATGTTCGCTACGCTCACATCGTAACTAGCCACTCGCTTTTTTTGCCCCCTCTTATACAACGGTTGCATAAAATACTATTTTGTTCGATAGTAGACATTTTATTTATTTTTCTCTCAATTTTTTTTTCAATATTCTCTGAAATACATTTATTTCTTCCTCAGTTGTTTTTTTTGTAAAAAAGTGATTATTTATTAAACCATTGATACAAAGAACAAAATACAAAAAAAAATTGAAAGGCCTGGCGGAAGAGACCTGGAATCGAACCCGGTACCTCTAGATTACCGGTCCAGCGTGTTAGTGATTATTTAACTTTACTGCACGATGTACAGATTTATCATTCTATATAATATATTTTTACTACATTTTCCGGCTTAGATAGTCTTATGTCACTGAACCTTATCACATAAATCATCAATGATATTCTTGTAATCCACGTTGTCTGACTATTTGATAGTACCGTCATCAATAGAACCTCAAGAGGCGATGTTACTGTTATCAATTGCGTCACTGGAAGATAATCCATCAGTTATGAAAACAACTTATACAAACATGTGAATATTACCGGTGACTAGATAGACAGATAGATCGATTTTATACTTACGATTAGGTACTTTTTTCTCAAAATATATATTAAATATTATATCAATCACGTTAGTTACATAATTAGGGTTCTGTACCCAAAGGGTAAAAACGGGACCCTATTACTGAGGCTTCGCTGTCCGTCCGTCCGTCCGTCTGTCACCAGGCTGTATCTCAAGAACGGTGATAGCTAGACAGTTGAAATTTTCACAGATGATGGTATTCCTATTGCCGCTATATCAAAAAATACTAAAAATAAAATAAAGATTTAAGGGTGGCTCCCATACAACAAACTGAACAAACTTACAGATAATGGTACGGAACCCTTCGTGCGCGAGTCCCACTCGCACTTGGCCGGAATTTTATTAAAATACATATCGTCGACCGTAGGTTCAATTGGGGTTAGGGACAAAATACGATTTTTCAGGAGAGGCTGACAAAGTTTTTTTTTACTAAATCGTTCATAACTTTTTTGTAGTGAACCCTTTTTTGGGCCTGATTTCATACATAATCTTGTATTTTAGTGTTCTGTCTATCTATGTAGTGCTCGTTTTAATAATTTAAATATTATAGAAAATGACATGTCCCTTACACCAACTTATTTCGCTGCTGATGTCCCTTACAGACAGAGTATTCAGTAGTCTCGTCCCTTACCTTAAATTTACCTATTCATTGTATCCACTGTATTGATGAAGAAACGGCGTAAGGGACTAGTTGAGATTATGCGTGAAAGAAAAAATTGCCTAAAGGGTTCGTTGTAAAAATAAGTACATACGTTTGACGTAAGGCGTATTTTAACACCGGAAACCTTTAAAACATTAATGGAAGAGGTATATAAATGTATTTTTCTCAAAAATTGCATGTAATGTTGCCTTACCATCGCTAGATAGACTACAGTAAGTGGAACATACCGAAGACTTTTTAGAAGTGTCCAGTAAACAGCGAGATTTTAAATTTGGAATCAATATTTGTCCAGTAAGTAAGTATGTAATTCCTATTACGTATCAAGATATTTGAATATCGAAACACGATTTACATCGTCACCGACCTATAAAAAAACTAAGGATGTGAAGGCAATGAGGTCGTATATATAAATGTAAAAAGGATGCATTCCACAAATTGTTTTAATTATAAGTACAGTGCGAGAGCAAATTGTAGAAATTAAAAAGTGGCGTCCCTTTTTCATAGATTAAATAGAAAGAGACGACATATCAGTATACACTTGCAATTTACACTAAGAGCAAATGTAAAATAAAAAGAGGTTAGTACTATTGGCAGTATAAACGTAACTCAAGATGCATATTTAAAAAAAAAACAAGTAGCGCAAGGTTTAGTGCGGAAGTTTGTATGCAGCGTTTAGTTCATAATATTTATTAGTACAAAATAAAGTCTAAGGAATACAACTTAAAATACTTACAATAAAACTATACTAAAAATTAAACTAAACTCGAACATAATAAACTTAAACTAAATCTAAAAATGGCCCCTGCGGCATAGTGCCAAAGATGCTGGCGGCATTTCTTCGCTGAATCGCCAAACTGATTCTTTGAGCGAGGAAACCGCCAGTTCATAATTGTGCTGTGTAAAATGAAAATGATATTTCGGAATTCCTTCCTTTTTTGTGTCGTTTAGAAAAAACCTCGGAGTTAAAATTGAAGGTAAGCTTTATGATATGAAAATTAGTTAGAAAATACAACAATGTATAACAATAATTAAATTTTATCTTTAAGACTTAGATTTGTAAGACAGTGCAAATAATTAAACGCAGTATTTATAAAAAAAGAAATTAAGGCGGGATTTAAATTAAAAGACAAAAATTTCAAATTTGTTTGTGTGATCTATTACAATAATTCAGCAAAAATGAGTTCAGACGAGTCTGATTCCGAATAGACGGCACTCCTCCATACTTAAAAGCGGAGGCAGAGTTAGCTAAAATAATTTACTTCCGACTAAATCCAAGGAGATATAAAAAAATACAAGAGATTCATTAAATGGAAGGAAGAAAATCAAGTTAATAGTTGGTCAGATAATGTGTGATAAGGTCTGAATATTTCAACAATCTTTCTGAGACAATCGGATGGCTTCAAAGGAAAGAAATCACAAATATTTAGCAGCAAAATATAGAAAAGTTCTTAAATCAAGCTCTAGATGATGAACAGTTTGGCGATGAAGGTAAATAAATGCTGCCACTATTTGATAACGATATAACTATATCTTTTATCCAAGTATAAACTCATAATTATTTTTGTTATAGGATGTTATCATGGGAGTTATGGTGCCTGCGACGACGAATATCACAATGTGTAATAATAAAAATGGGATATAACAAAAATATTCATTGGAAAATGGCCGAATATGAATGTCACCTATAAAATATAATTTTAGTCTAATTTTCTTGTTTAATTTTTGAGAAAAGCACTATACTTACTTGCTTCGACCGTAAGAGCCATCCTGGCCTCGTATTATATCCGGACCTCGCCTACGGCTCGGTCCGTCTAATTCCTACTCGGCCAGTATGGCTTGCTTACTGGTCTCTGCCGTAATGTACTAAAAACCGTGTGAACATTTTTTGTGTGTCCGTTACATGCAATATTTGTATCGTTACACGTAACGTTTCTATCGAGTGGAATAACCCACATTTTAATTTATGATTTTTTTTTTATTATAATCACATTAATTATTTTTTAGCCTCTATGATCGAATACTGAAATAAACAACCAATGTAATTTATACAGCAAAATTATTACAAGTTTAGGGCTTGTGTTGAACGATAAAAGTTACAGAATTAAATACAATTTAGAAATAATCATTTTACATTTGTACTTTTTTAGAAGTCCTGTTAGATAACATAGTAGTTGCTCACAATTCAGTGCCTCTAGTTAATAAGGGATAACTCAAAAAAATTTTAACAAAAAAAAGAACCGACTTCAGTAAAACTAAAAAGCCGAAAATAACCCGTTCAAGTACAGATTACATTTGAGTCACCCTTTGAAATCGATCCCAAACCACTCAGTTATTACATTTATATATTAAAGTTTACGTGAGGTTTGGCACCGACTTCAAAGGGTGACTCAAATGTAATCTGTACTTGAACGGGTTATTTTCGGCTTTTTAGTTTTACTGAAGTCGGTTCTTTTTTTTGTTAAAAATTTTTTTTTTTTCGCTTTTTAGTGATTCATATAAAATACTTATGGCGGGGTGATCAGGGAGGTCTTGAAGGCATGCATCTCGTTTGAATTATCTCCTAACTCCTAACTGTTAAGGAGTTGTACTTTCCATCATCAGTTCAGCATGAGAAGATGATGACTACCATATGCAAATACTTAAATAATTTTAGAAAATACATGAAAAATATTATGAGTGCCTATAAAATTTCAGTAATTCCTTCGATTCCTTATGGATCTCGTCATCCGATCTTCACCAAAATTTTATGGGACCAACCTTGAGATGTCTATTCATGAACCTAAAAAGAATTTTCCAAATCGACTCATAAATGACGGAGTTATGAGGTAACAAACATTAAAAGGGTACATTGATACGCGGGGCACATAGATACGGTAGTCATAAAACCTAAACGAATGGTTGTGTACAATTCATTCACGCACACATAGACGTCACTTACAAGGCGAATGAGGCGCCGGAGTTTCACCGCGGCTCAGTCGCTCAAACGCATTTGACAAGTAAGGACACGTTTTTTAAGACCGCGAGTAAAAAATCGATCATTTTAGGAAGTGACTTATTAGGCAGTATTATAACGTTATCGGAGAGGAATCTACGACATGCAGTAATTAAATACGTTGAATTATTTTATCCTAGATACCTCTAGATTTTTTTCTATCTTAATTTGTATTTAAAGAACTACCTTGGGGCACATAGATACAAACGTCTGTGGGGTAGATTGATACTGTATCAATGTATGTCAATACATAAATAATGTTTATGTGTTACTGTTAGTGTTTCAAAACAACTGATTGTTAGCATGTGATCTTAAGTTTATAAGGAAAATAGGTGTAGGATATATATATTGACTATTTACCTATATGGGTCAAAATCAGAGAGGTGAGCATTATGCTTCTGAGAAAGTTTTTGTAAATAAAATAACATGATATTACTAAAAAATTTATTTCAAAATAAAGTTTTTGTCCATAATTACACGGCACTTAGCTTATTTGTCTTTCTTTACTAATATTTTATTTGATTTTAAACAAAAAAGGTCTAAATAGTCATTCCGGGAATGCGTCCTTATACCATGTTTCATAGTTCAAACAAGTCCAAAATGTTTATAATTAAGACTTAAAAACTGTCATATCCTAATATTAGCTTTGAAAATCATCAAATTAAGAATATAAGTATAAAATACATTAATAGCAGTTTAATTTCTTCATATTTTGACTATTCAAATGCTGTCTGACGTTTATTAAATCATTCCGTGAACGCGGTGGATATCGATCTATGTAAATACAAGAACACACGCTAGGTGGCGTTAGCGAGCAACAACGTGAAGTTCACTAATCAAAGCAACAGGCGTGTTTCGTGTTTTCGGAAAAAAATAATTGATTTTGTTGGTAAGTACCTTTTAAATTGATATGTGTGAAGCGTACTTTAATTACCTGTCACTACGGGAACGCTGTTTGAATATTAGTTTTTCGAAAATTTGCATGTTTTTTTGCAAAATTCTAATAAATATTACAGCTCACTTGCTCATAACCTTAAAAACCAATAGCTAACATGGCGGCGTCAAGCGCGACATGAAAATATTCATCAAATAGTAATTTCGGGAACTGTCATTTCGGGAACCTTTACGTACATACCGGGCGTTCCCGAAATGACACGGGTGTTCCCGGGATGACAATTATTGGGCTTAATGATGCTCTAATGCTTTTAAAAAGCATAATTATTCAAAATTTTGGTTTTAGGTATTCATTTAGTACGAGCAACATGGAAAACTATAAAAATAAAAATAAAAGGAAGTCAAAAAAAGGATTAAAAGAGGACAGTAATCAGTATAGCTTATAAAAAATATCGTGAAAAGGCAAGGAAGCGCAAGTTTTTAAATAAAATGACACCTGAACAAAGAGAGATGAAGAGACTGAAAGATAGGGAATATTACCATACAACTTTCCATACAACTGTATCAATAGTCAAAATTATTGCGAGAGATTAAACTGCAGGCATTTTCAGTCGAAGAGAGAGATAAAGAAAGTCCAGTACCATTAGAAATGATAGACTTAGACATAGAAAAGAATGAAGAGTTTCTGAATTCTCTTCACATCAACAGAAAAAGTATTTATGACGCCGTATACGGATCAGACAGTTAAGATGATGAGCATTTCCAAAAGGTTTCAGTTTGACTTCATGGAAAAAAATGACGATATTTGTGCTGGTACATCGAACGGAAATGATAATGAAAACTTCCACCCAAACGTGATACGTCGTCCAAAGACATTTTTGCTAGTAAATGTACCAACTGAAAATAAAAAAATACAATACAGATAAGTTGCAGTCGCTGACACCTCAGTTAATGAAGATGGAGAATTAAAGTCAGCTTTCTTCGTTGTCAGCGGAACTTGTCATTTTGGGAGCACTCGCATCATTTTCGGGAACATCACAAAAACAGCAAATAAATCACTAATAAGTAATACTATAGTTAAATCTTGCATGTACAATATGAAATGACCTTTATACACTTTTGTATTTATATTATTAAAATGTAACGTAGTGCAAAAATGTATACAATAAAGTAAAATTTCGGAGCGAAATTTACACGAATTGAAAATTTATGGAGAGTACTTTGAAAAATAAATGTTTTCAATATAAAAATATACAAAATAACAACATTATACGATTTAGGAACTGGTGAATTACAATTACTTGAAGGTGATTCTTAAATGCGTTGGTTAAATTATTATTAAAAAAAATATTTAAAAGTGTTCTCGAAATGACTTTTGTGTCTGGCATTATTCTTATTAACTGGTAGAATTTCTAAAATATATATTTTTGTGCGTGCCTCTTCACAGGAAAGGTTCATGACAAATGACACAACAGACTCCACTTGTTAGTTTTCTTCAAAAGAAAACTTAATTTCTCAGATATTTGAAAACCTGAAATGCTCACCTCTCTGATTTTGACCCATATATATCAAAGATAAATATAAGTACAAATTAAAGTTACTGATAAAACCTACTTGATTTGCCATAAACATTCATGAGTCTGATTATGCCATAAATAAATGATAATATAAATCAATATAATGCATTTTCTTTCATTCTTAAATAAGATTATATATATTACATAGGAATATATGTGGGAGTATCAAAGTACCCCAGGTGTGTATCAAACCGCCCCGTATACGGGGTAGTTTGATACAAATCCCATTTTTCAGAAAAAAAATCATAAAAAAATCAATATGTTGTTTTGCGGATAAATGTACACTTACGTTTAATCTTAGTTAAACACTCGAGCTGTCAAAATATTGTTTGTTGAAATTACTCTTTCCCTGCCGTTTTTATCGTCTATGCAAAAAAATCGTATCAAGGTACCCCATCTCCCCCTACAACCGAACTGAGAACCCCCTCCTTTTTTTGAAGTCGGTTAAAAACGGCACTTTTCAGAAGAGACAAAGAACAATTTTTCAATAGTAGATATTTAGAACTTGTACTTTTTAAGAATTTTCATACAAGCTATAGTGTAAGGCTTTCATTTTATAAATAAACAAGTAAGTAATGCGTTGACCCTATAACTATGTTTTAGCTTTTGTTCTCGAGTATTTAAAGACATAAATTTATTTGCACCAATTTTATCCTTATGAACGACGTGCATTAAAGAAAGAATACGACTTGTACCTGTGTGAACGAAATGCTTAAACGAAACGAAACGACTTATTCTATTATTTATTACGGTATTTTATAAATTATACTACTTGTCAAACTTGAAACTTGTTACCTAAGGAGTCAAATGAGGCTGTTTAATAAAATGACCATAAGAGTAATGTAGGTACTTGAAAACCATCAATGAAATGAAAAGTTCTTGTTTATAGCTATGAAATATAATCAATATCAACATCAATGTCAGTCAATGAATAGCAAGAGCTCTAGTTAGATCCTTTGATTTCTCAACACTTATCGGTAGCGGAATTTCAGATAATGACTTTTAAAGTGTGTCATACTTAGGAATGCCTTTTAATTGACAGTGAAAATTTTCCTTTGCAATTCATCAAGTACCAAGACGATTTTAAGAAGCCCAAACTCAATAGGACAACCTTATCGTTATCTATAAAGTTTTACCCATGTCGACTATCCGGCCTCACATACCTAATTTCAACTATCAGCTAGTCCTCGGAAAGTCAATCTAATCTTCCTTGAGATATTTTTAAACATACAGTGTGTAAAGTTAATCAAAAACTTTTAATAAAAAACGTACCGTTAATACCTTTTCCAGTATTCCATTGGTTATTGTTTTTTTCGACATTCTTAGCCCACTTTTTTAAACTATCCGCTTAACAAAACACTTCACGGGTAGAATAACAATCACGAGCTGTCGACAAAGAGTTCAGTACTTACTGACGTTCAGAGACGCCGAACTGACGAATTATACCTAATAACATAAATAGACACTTACATTTCTGGGTGGATTAATTACTAAATTTGAAATTTTCTTACAAAATTTATTTGAATAAGTCAGTATATGCTAGGTCCATGGAATAAGTACCTTCATTTATCGTAAAAGTTTGCATGTAAATAAGTCAACCTACGCTAGCAGTTTCAAAAGCCAAAAAATAACATCCAGTTTACACAGATACCCGTATAAAAAAAGGTTATAAAACTGATGAAGGTGTTTTTATTGGAACATAACACTTTCTTTATTTTCAATAGATTAAAATAACATGAAGTTAGATGTGTTTGTACAGTCCGACCAAAAAGAGTTGAAATTAAAAAGTGGCAATACTGTAGTGTCCTCCCTTTCTAATCAATATAAGAAAACGGGGACGACACTACAGTATTGCCACTTTTTAATTTCTAGTCTTTTTGGACAGACTGTATATAAAGGCACAGATTAATATAATATAAAGGTAACAGGGATAAGTATTCATTGATTATCACGACAAAATTAGTGTAACGGTCACGGAAAATCTAAATATAAATCGGCTCAAGCCTAAAGGGAACAATTTAAATGCTCACCAAAATGGCTTTTATACCCCCAAAACTAAATTCCAAATAAATTGAATTGCCTCCATTTAATATAAATTCACTCTATACAGTGCTCCCCAAATTCAATCATTTTGTATACTAAAATCGATATACATTACACCAGAATAATTTTATGTTGAGTCAGAATATCTTTTTGCTTCCCAAAATGGATTTTTTGCTCACCAAATAGTTTTCATAAAACATCAAAATGATTACCAAAAAATATCTTTTTGCTTTTATTTATTTTTGCTATTCTTTTTCCGGTCGTTCCTGCTAGAGCCCCGATTCCAGGTTGCAGTGGAACAAGCTGTCTCCGCTAAACGCCCAATCCGCGCGGGAGTTCCCCAAGGTTGCTGCCTCTCACCTGCCTGCTATGCAGTCTACACCGACGACATCCCTGTCGTCGGAGACGTCAAGTTGGGTCTGTTCGCAAACGACGCTTACTACACCTCATCCATCAGCCCGGCCCATGCTGCGTGGAAAATGCAGGCCCAACTTGACGCCTTCCCAAAAGGGCTGAATAACTGAAGACTGTCGGTGAATATCGCCAGAACCCAGGCGATAATCACCGGGAAGTAGAAGACGCCGCAGCCACTACGCATGTCCGGCCAGGAGGTGCAGTGGCAACACACAGTGAGGTACCTGGGCGTCACCATCGACAGGAACCTCACTATGAAACGACACGTGGCGGAAGTGGTCACCAAAGCCTAGACCGCCCGAACACTCCTGAGGCCAGTACTCACAAGCAGCCTGCCAATCCGCATCCGCACGAAGCTGGGGATTTACAAAACGTACGTGAGGTCCAGGCTCACGTACGCAGGTCTGGCGTGGTACGCCCTAGTGGCTGCCACCAACAAGGACAAAATCCGAGCGCAAGAAAACCTGGCACTTAGAATAACTAGATCCCCACAGTGCGGAACGACCATCTCCGTAGGGCACTGGGATGGGAAAACATAGATAAATTCATCAGACGACTGGCAATCAGGATGTTCTGCCAGGCCGATGAATCCCGCCACGTGCTGCTCCGAGGTATAGCGCCACTGCACGGACACACGGACGCGACCACTCCCAAGAGAATTGCTGCCGCAGACTTAACAAGACGTCTCAAGACAAGCTGCGGAGAGACCAGCTGCAAGATGCAATGCAGACAAGAAAAACATAAAAAACAGACAAGGCCTTCGAGCAGTCAACTGACGCCACAAATCGACTACCAAAGCCCAGCCCGTCAATACGGGCTGCGATAAATGTTCTCAGTGCGTGACACACAGAAAAGGGGGTGCCTTTTCTGTGTGTCACGCACTGAGAAATTGAACTAACAAGATTTGTAGGCATACTGACAAGCATATAGCCTAATACCTCATAAAAACATGATGTTAGTGGTGATAATAGCTATTTTGTAACATTTCTACACACCCCTAATTCAATATTTTCAATAAATAGAGTACAAATAGTTTATACCCACCAAATCGGGTAGAAACGGGTAAATACCCGGTAGATTGGGTAAATACCGGGTAAATACCCGATAAATACCTTGGGTATTTACCCACCGCCCATCTCTGTATGGAACGGGTTTAATATCGCTCGAAATTTTGAAGACGCGGTTGGCGTAGTTTTTAGTGCACATGCCTACTGCCTACTGAGCCGGCGGTCCCGGGTTCGAAACCCGGCCAGGGCAAATATTTGTGATGATCTCGAATAATCGTTCCTGGGTCATGGATGTTATCTATATATGTATTATATATTCTGTACATCGTGGTCTGGTACACATTGTACAAGCTTTGCTTAGTTTGGGACTAGGTCGGTTTGTGTAAGATTAAATAAATAAATAAATAAAAATCGGACAACCTCACACAAACGATCTAGTCCCAAATTAAGCTCAAGAAGGCTTGTGTTATGGGTACTAGACGACGATATACGTACTTATATAGTATATATACTTTTTTAAAGGGTGAAAACTTTTTTTAGTTAAACGAAACACAAGTAAAAATTAACAGAACTCAACTTAACCTAAATAAAATTAACTAACTAAACCGATGTCCGCCAGATCATGGCCCTGCGGCAGGGTACCCATGATGCCGGCTACATTCCCCCGCTGAATAGCCAAGCTAATCCTTTGGCTGAGGAATGAGCCGGCTCTGTGGTCCGAAGAACATTCGGAAAGTTTTTTTTTTACTAAGGCGATATTGTCCGGCCGTGGTCGCGCGGAACTAATTGACGCTTTTCAATCCAGTGATTGATTGAGTGTGAAAATCGACGCGCGTCAGTACGCGCGACGATTTTTAGCAGGTTTTTAGTTCTAGTGATTAAATGTGACCGTCCATGACTAAAGGGTCCTTATGGCAGGTATTGAGTAAAGCACAGGTTCTAAATCTATGTTAAATAAGCTATTTAACACAGAAAGAATCATGACCCTAAGTCTCATACTTTTTTTTTTTAAAAACATCATACTTACACTTGCTAAAATTTCACTTTTGAGAAAACGTCAAAAGAAGTTTGAAACTAACTTTAAGTATGTTCCCATTGGAAGTTACATAGATTATGATTGATTTTGTATCTCAACGGGTTTTTCTATTGAACTCAGTCATGGTTTCATCAATGTGACTTCCAGATCCTGAGAAAACAGCCTTTGATAACAGCAACACGCTTATAAGAATGAAATTAATAAAAACATGTTTTTCAGCTTTGTCTTTAATTATGTTGTAATCTGAACTATTGTATATAGTAGGACATATTTAAACTTACATTTTAGGATATAAATAAAATCACATAGTTAACGAAATATCTTTATTTTAATGTAAACGTAATAATTATTATACTTTTCATCTTCCCCTATAACAATAACAAATTTAGTACAGGGAGTTCTAAAATATATTTATTCAGTCCACTGGAGTATCACAAAATTATCATTATTGTTCTACAAGTTTTATTTTTTTATTTATATACGATTAAAGTTACGTAAATTTGACTCCCATACATTTGGGAAAAGGGTCCTTATGACGCAGATCGCAGACAAAACATATTAATAATTCCAATATGGCAAAATATTAACATGATTTATTTCCTAATCTTGTATTAACACAGAATACCGAAGAAAAAAGGTTATTATAAATTTACTCAAAATCTTTATCTGTAAGGAGTTATTCTCATTTAACGTCAACGAATAATTTACACACAGTCGGTGACTACTAAGGAACTATTCATAAATCACGTAATAAAGATAATTTCACGCGATTTCTGATCTGACGCGATAAGGGTGAGGGGGGGGGGGGGACACACATTCCAATTATAATCATTTGCTAGTACCGTAAACCGGGGTTACTTTGATTTGTGGGTCGACTTTGATATCAACTTCCATCCGCTACTAAAGTGCTTGTTTTAACGAGTTGAAAAGCGCATTAGCAGTTTTTATTTCTTTATTGGCAACAGTAATAGTTGCTTCACCACATAGGGAACGGGTGCGCGTGTAATACTATTATTTCGTCGAGAAAAAAAATATTAATTGTAAGTACGCTTTTATTCCTGATTTTATTAGTTGAAAAACTTTGACTGTACTTGTGTCAATAATAAATACATGTGATTTTTATGGTGTCTTAAGTTAATCAATGCTTATTCGTGAGTTTAAATAAAAAAACCTAAATTCGACAACCAACACATGCGCATGTTGCCGGGGAATCCATGGGTCGGGGTGTCTTTGACCACTTATATGTGGTAAAATTGATCAAAATTATCAATTCAAATATACCCCATATTGCCTTCACAGTGATACCAATGGATAGATCTACACCATTAGAAGATAGTCTGGATTATCATGAGCCAGCCATAAGAGAAGATGTTGACTGAGAAATTTCATTGGGGCGATTTGTTTTGGCTAAAGTATGTTTGCCGCATTGTAGAAACATATCCTTTGGTAGTAGAAGAATTAAAGTCGTGGCAAACCAAGAAAAAGTTTGAGAGTAATAGAAGACATATTAGAAATTGATGAGAATGACATAAAATTATTTAATTTATGCCAAGACCAACAAATAATTGCATTTTTGACAATTAAGGATGATGAAAATCTCGCAACTGTTGAATTCCATTACGACGTCGACATTTTAGAAATTTTGTTTATTAAGAGTTTAAAATACGATCTTAGGATGTTGATTTTTTTGTACCTTATCTATATAGGGTATCTAATTTAAATTAATCGAACGTGTACTAAAGCACACACTAAAGAAACGAATTTTTATTTGTTACAAGATGTATTTTATAAAAGGCTGATTATGTCTGTCAATAAAAGGTATTAAAAGGTAAAGATGTTTTTATACACGTAAAGTTCCTACGTTGCTTCTAGAAAATATTCTAAAAAAGCCCTTAAAGTTATTAATTAGTATCATTTGATATGTTATCAAAGTTACCCCACACATTAAAAAGATATGTAACTTAAGAAGTACTTATCCGATATTTTATTTTTTATTTTTTACGGAGTTTTTAGCGGGTTTACTTTAGATTTCCAATAAAAAAAGTAGTGGTTTCAAAGTAACCCCATTCTCAATATAACTTTGATCGCGTTGTTTTTATTTTTTATTTTTTTAAATATAAGTCCTTATTTTTTTATATTTGGCAGGCTGAAAGAAGAGACAAAACCGATTCTTATATTTTAATTTTATATTTTTACGTATATTAGGATCGTCAAAAAATGGTGTCCAAGTCTAAAATTGATCAAAGTAACCCCGGTTTACGGTAAGTAATGCCCCCCAGGTCATTAATAATGTATACACTTTTTGGCCTGGGTGAAAGAGTGTACACATATTAATGACCTTGACTATACATATTATTTTTGCATTAAATTTTAAATTAACTAACAACAATCAGATATATATAACATGTCGTTCGACGCGCGCCGAGAGATGTTTTGACGTCAGACGAAAAATGTAGTACCTACCCTACATTTTACGTAAAATCTAAAATGACCATAGGTACTTAGCAAAGAAATAGTTGTAAGCAAGTTTATCTATTGACCTTTGTCATTCTTATATATGCAATTTCCCACAAAGACCCTTTTCTACTAAACTTAAAACTCCGTTTTAATAAAGAAAGAATTAACGTACACAACTGAAACCAAGGTACAAATACAGCTCTATCTTTGTATTTTACTATAATGCATATAACAAAAAAATGATAATTTTGAAGGATTTTACAAAACAGCAAATATCTCCGTAACTAGAAACTGCCATAAGGACCCTTTTCTCATGGACGGCCACAAATAAATCAGTGTATCGAGACGATTCTAGCGAATTTACCTAGATAATGTTAGTATCCATACATTAAAGCAAAAAACGGGTAAAAATACTTCGTATTTTAGCCTTGCCACTGAAAAAATATTACAAATAGAGGTAACTTTGGGATTCTTGTCTATCGAGCGAAATTTATCCAATCATGTTGGTGAAAACGATTCTATAATCGCAAGATCCTTAAGTATTATATATATGTTTCTCATAATCTTCAAACACTGCTTAATATGTTTACGACTCATTCCAAAATGAGTGAGTTCGGCGTCTACTGGGAAAAGAGCGCCTTAAAGAGAAAAGTAAATACATAGAACAACCATAACCCAAGCACAAATATTCGAGTTCATCACACAAATATTTGCCCTGGCCGGGATACGAACCCGGGGCCGCCGGCTCAGTACGCAGACAAAGGTCTACAAATAGAGCCAAACGCGTCGTCAAAGATTGTCTCTTAATATTTATTTACATGTTTCTAATCTGTACCTTTACCATGAGTTAACGTGACCGTACACGAATATGTATGGAGAATAGTAGGTACTGCACAGAGCTCCTAGCTTTACTTTGTAGAACTACAATTTTCCATATCGTTTACGCAGTCGTTAGCAAGTACGGTCACTGTTAGCTCATGTAAGGGTACTGAGAGTGTCGGTTTATTTTGTAAAACACCCGTACCTGGGTCGTTCTCTCGTTTCGTCCCAATTTGGTGTTTGGGCCCGAATCGAGTGTAAGAAATAATAATTTCCGAACATGGCTACTTCATAAAGTTTCGTTAACAAGTTACGCATAGGGAATAATTTAAATAATTAGGCTAAACCTGAAAATCTAAAAAATATTCTTGAAAAACCTATCAAAATTTCATTCCACTCCTGTGTCAAAATGCGTTCCATTAACTTTATAACCAAAATACCTCATTTTTTTTCATAGAAACCCATCGTGTTTTTGTAGTTTATGCGTAAAATACGTATTTAATATTATGTGAGTGCATTGAAAACTTAACTAGAGTAGATATACCATGCCGAGAACGCACTTTTTCACTTTGTCAAACGAATAACTTCATTTCCCTCCGCGAAAATTGAAATGTATTTTAAGTTTATATACGCATCCTTATCCACGACGACCGTAATCGCCGTTCGTACTCCCTACCTCAGACTACCAAAGCATCTCAACGAGGGAGACCGCACGCACGTGGTTTGAGAAATATTTGAATTCTCTCCGTTGGTTTTTGATTTTGTCACGGGTAAGCTTTAATTACGATCCTTGGTATATTTAGAAATTCTCTGATGCAAATTATTTCTCTAGCACGTTATTTATTAACATTTGAGTGGACCATCATTTAGTTTCCTTGGTGACCTTGAAGCACGAAAGAAAGTGAATTAATTTGGATTTAAGTGCTGAAAGTTCATTTCTTTCCAATTCATTTCCATCCGTTCCTTCCATTTTTTTAGAGGAAGGAAATGAATGGATTTGGATGGGAATGATTAAATATATTTCGTTGTTACATGTGACGTAGATACTAGCGTTCTATATTACATCGATGATCATAAATGTGATCATAAATGTGTAAGAACCAAATTCTGTACCATGAGCCAATACCCTCAATCATGACATGTTGACAAAATTGAAAGATGAAATCTATTCCTTGTTGGTGCAGTCGTAAAGAGGACGGCTGATAGTGGTCACTATGTAATATATGGAGGAGACGTTGGGTCTATTCAAGATTTTGCACAAGTAGTTAAACAAAATGTTCAAATAGTGGAATTGATGATAATACCCGAGGAGGAGGTTTAAAAAAAAAGGTTTTTGGCTCACATCCCCAGATTTAAAGGTACAACAAAAGTACATCAGGCAATTTAGACAAAAGATTTGCCGCACTCAGTTGCATTCAGATCTATTAGCTGTTTTGCGTGTCGAGGCAGCTTTATACCCTGCGAACATATTGTGTTCTGGTTCAATTAGATTGAATGAGTGATAATTAGTTGTCAAAGTGATGATCAAAATTTTGGAGACAAAGTCAACAAGTCTGAAATAAAGTACTTATGGATATTTATTGTCTCGATGTGATTAAGTAAATTAGTAACACAACAAATTAACTATAGCCCAATAAAAATAAGTCTATCTAAATCTAAACTAAGAAAACATTCATTTATAGTTTTAAAATAACGCTGTGAAAATAACCAAGTTTCGATCATTCGAAACTTGGTCTGTTCTGGAGTCCTTGCAGCGATGTCAAGCCGACTGGAGGAGATGCTTATATTCAGCTGCCACGATGATTTTGCAAGTACAGAACCAGCAGGAAGAACATATATGGACCTGCGTCGAGGAGTGCGACAAGGTGACGTTATATCATCGTAACTGTTCACTAACGCATTGGAGGATATATTCAAGATGCTGGGCTGGAAAAATAGTGGCATTAATATAAATGGTCAACAAGTCTTTCTCCTACGATTCGCAGACGACATCGTCATCATGGCTGAGACTCTGCAGGACCTGAAACTCATGCTAGATAGCCTGGAAAGTTCGTCTGTCTCCAGATGAATTTAGATAAAAACAAAGTAATGTTCAATGAGCATATTGATCCGGGACTGGTCGCCGTAAATGGATTCTCCCTTGAAGTTGTTTCCAAATACGTGTACCTTGGGCAAATGCTCCAACTAGGCAGAGTCAACATCGACAAGAAGGCTAAGAGGCGAATATAACTGGGCTGTGCAGCATTCGTAAAACTGCGTCGAGTCTTCACGTTGCCCATACCTCAAAGCCTTAAAACGAAAGTTTTTAATCAGTGCATCCTACCTGTCATGACCTACGGAGCTGACACGTGGCCACGCACCATACGACTAGTCCACCAATTCAAAGCCACTCAGCGAGCCATAGAAAGAGCTATGCTGCTCGGTGTGTCTTAGGGATCAAATCCGAAACTAAGTATTTCGACAGACAACCAAAGTTACCGGCATAGCACAACGAATAAGCAAGCTGAAGTGGCAGTAGGCTGGTCATATCTCTGTCGTTGAACCGATGTCCACTGGAGCGATGAGTTCTAGAGTGGAGGCCACGAATCGGTAAACGTAGTGTAGGACGCCCTGTAACAAAGTGGAGCGACGACATTCGTAGGATAGCGGGTAGTAACTGGAGGAGGAGAGCTGAAAACCGAGCTCACGCCACTGAGCTCTCCTCCATGGGAGAGTCCTCTATGTCCAGCAGTGGATTTTTGTAGTGGATTTGTGATTTATATATTAGGCTCGTTTGTTACTTTTCATTCAACAATTTAAAAGACAAGAGTGCAGTGTATTGTAGTGCACTTGAACAGAATAATTTTTGCAATACAATATTTTGGACTTTTGTTCATTAAGTCGAAGTAGGTTTTTTTTATTTAAATGTAACATGCACAATTTAAATTAAAAAAATTGTAATTGAGAAATTTTAAGATTTCGTATCATAATGTAACAGATAAGTTTTTGAATGTTGAGTCTGGAAAAGTAAATACTTAGGAGTATATACTTTATTTTATTCCTAGGCCTCCATAAATTGCCATGAATCAAATTAATTCCAGTCTGGATTCAATACATTTTGTACACGTTTCATTCCCATACATTTTCGTTTCATTTCCTTCCAGTCGAATTTCATTTCCATCTACGCCTTCATTACATTCCACCCCTTTTTTTTCTAAATAACATTAATATAGACGTGCCTTTCATTGAATGATATATAAAACGAGTATCCACATAATTGATATCAATATCAACAAAATAGCTCCTAAAAAAAAAACAAAATCGAAAAAAAGCCAAATTGGGACGAAACGAGAGAACGACCCACCTGCTTACGGCTATAACGTCAACAATGTTGGATTTGTGAAAAAGAAACTATGAATATTAGTATGAATTTAATTGGGTTCAATGTCACCAGTTTGTGTGAATGTGATTCTCTGTAAAGCATGTACCTATCTTTTTCTTGAGTTTTTAATTTGTGTAAGTTTCTCTTGGTTATATGTTTTGGATTTGAGTGTGTTAAGTATGTCTTATATTATATGTTAAATAAAGGGTAAAATTGTAACTTTTTAAAAACGTATTTGTTTTGGCTTCTCACGTTTGAAGGAAGCTACGGAAGACTTGAATTAGTTTAGAGGTTAGAGATAGTCTCACGTCGTAGAAGCCGAATATCAGTGTTCGATTGGCCGCCGCCGCGACTGATCGCTCTCCTAATGATGAATCGCGAACCGATTCGAAACATGTCGAGCGATATTCGACTCGACATGAACGGGTTAACCCGTCTCGTATGTATTTGAATATGTATCTCACGGGAGTTTTAGAGTACGCGCGTTGGTATTAATAAATGTTACTACTGTAATGCTTTACTTTGCTTTGGTAAAGAGAAATGCTAAAGTAGGTTAGGTTAGATTAACGCGGGCTTTCCGCAACTCGTTACAATGCGACTATTTTGCGTGAAGGTTGACAAGATTAGAGTAGTGCTATTAACAGCATCAACATGCTCTTCTCTTAATAGCAATACTCTTGTCAACCTAAAGCATTGGGCAGCACCGTGGCAACCCTGCCTTCGGTCTTAGCGGCGAGTGGCAGGGGTGCGCGGTACGTATATGTCTCGCTCACTCGTGCCTCTCGCTCAACTGCTCGCCGCGCCGCTTGCTGCCGGAAGTCTTGGCATGTGCGTTAAGCAGTAGAAGCACCTATTTAAGTAATCATACTTCTTCGAGATATGGCAACATACCTCGAAGAAGACCAAACGGTTACTTTAAAAAGACAATTAGTTTAATTAGCTCAATGATGATTTGCCAAAGATACAATAGTGGTTTTTAGGATTAAGTAGGTAGTTAAAAGTACGTACTAAGTACTAATATGTTCACAATGAAGCGAAAAATTTAAAAATTTAATGGTTCGGACAGGATTCGAACCTGCGTTTCCAACGGCTTTCCGGGCCAACACGGGCGTCCTACCAACTGGACCACGAACCAGATGTCAGCCATTGAATCTTTCAACCAGTTGCTTCAACATGCCTTAGGGTGGCATCGTAGCGCCATCTACCTTAAAGATTTAGACTTTATCTTCGGCACCATCGTCTCAAATTTGTTGAGAATCGATAGTAACGATGTGCTACACCCGAAAACGTCTGCTAACGTAAACCAAAATGTTTACAATGAAGCGAAAAATTTAAAAATTAATTCGGGTGTAGCACATCGTTACTATCGATTCTCAACAAATTTGAGACGATGCTTCATTGTAAACATTTGGTTTACGTTAGCAGACTTTACTGCTTTAATAAAAAATAATAATAATATATTTATTTTGTTATTAACGTGAGATCTCTTTATAGTTTTTTCTTATTTTTATAAATAATGACACAAAGGTAAATTAAGAAAGAAAAATTGAATGCGATCCACTGCAATCGAAGCGGGATTTGAACCCGCGACCTCTGCGTTTCCGGCGCATTGCTCTTCCAACTGAGCTATCCGACCGCTACGTCAATCGCACGAAATCTTTCATCCCTTAATTCTTTACGCTACTGGAGCGCCCTCTGTGTCATATATGTTTTTGAAATGCTTATGCGCATTAGCCATACCCTAGGATGTGCGTTTTACACGCACGATCCCCAATCCCCATTGCTTTACAGCAAGTGCGAAGACTGCGAGAGAGATGGCGCTGTTCTAAATATTTGTATAGAATCTTTTTATCGATTCATATTTTTTTATGCGGTAATACCACATTTTTATTTTTATAAATAATGACACAAAGGTAAATTAAGAAAGAAAAATTGAATGCGATCCACTGCAATCGAAGCGGGATTTGAACCCGCGACCTCTGCGTTTCCGGCGCATTGCTCTTCCAACTGAGCTATCCGACCGCTACGTCAATCGCACGAAATCTTTCATCCCTTAATTCTTTACGCTACTGGAGCGCCCTCTGTGTCATATATGTTTTTGAAATGCTTATGCGCATTAGCCATACCCTAGGATGTGCGTTTTACACGCACGATCCCCAATCCCCATTGCTTTACAGCAAGTGCGAAGACTGCGAGAGAGATGGCGCTGTTCTAAATATTTGTATAGAATCTTTTTATCGATTCATATTTTTTTTATGCGGTAATACCACATTTTTATTTTTATAAATAATGACACAAAGGTAAATTAAGAAAGAAAAATTGAATGCGATCCACTGCAATCGAAGCGGGATTTGAACCCGCGACCTCTGCGTTTCCGGCGCATTGCTCTTCCAACTGAGCTATCCGACCGCTACGTCAATCGCACGAAATCTTTCATCCCTTAATTCTTTACGCTACTGGAGCGCCCTCTGTGTCATATATGTTTTTGAAATGCTTATGCGCATTAGCCATACCCTAGGATGTGCGTTTTACACGCACGATCCCCAATCCCCATTGCTTTACAGCAAGTGCGAAGACTGCGAGAGAGATGGCGCTGTTCTAAATATTTGTATAGAATCTTTTTATCGATTCATATTTTTTTATGCGGTAATACCACATTTTTATTTTTATAAATAATGACACAAAGGTAAATTAAGAAAGAAAAATTGAATGCGATCCACTGCAATCGAAGCGGGATTTGAACCCGCGACCTCTGCGTTTCCGGCGCATTGCTCTTCCAACTGAGCTATCCGACCGCTACGTCAATCGCACGAAATCTTTCATCCCTTAATTCTTTACGCTACTGGAGCGCCCTCTGTGTCATATATGTTTTTGAAATGCTTATGCGCATTAGCCATACCCTAGGATGTGCGTTTTACACGCACGATCCCCAATCCCCATTGCTTTACAGCAAGTGCGAAGACTGCGAGAGAGATGGCGCTGTTCTAAATATTTGTATAGAATCTTTTTATCGATTCATATTTTTTTATGCGGTAATACCACATTTTTATTTTTATAAATAATGACACAAAGGTAAATTAAGAAAGAAAAATTGAATGCGATCCACTGCAATCGAAGCGGGATTTGAACCCGCGACCTCTGCGTTTCCGGCGCATTGCTCTTCCAACTGAGCTATCCGACCGCTACGTCAATCGCACGAAATCTTTCATCCCTTAATTCTTTACGCTACTGGAGCGCCCTCTGTGTCATATATGTTTTTGAAATGCTTATGCGCATTAGCCATACCCTAGGATGTGCGTTTTACACGCACGATCCCCAATCCCCATTGCTTTACAGCAAGTGCGAAGACTGCGAGAGAGATGGCGCTGTTCTAAATATTTGTATAGAATCTTTTTATCGATTCATATTTTTTTATGCGGTAATACCACATTTTTATTTTTATAAATAATGACACAAAGGTAAATTAAGAAAGAAAAATTGAATGCGATCCACTGCAATCGAAGCGGGATTTGAACCCGCGACCTCTGCGTTTCCGGCGCATTGCTCTTCCAACTGAGCTATCCGACCGCTACGTCAATCGCACGAAATCTTTCATCCCTTAATTCTTTACGCTACTGGAGCGCCCTCTGTGTCATATATGTTTTTGAAATGCTTATGCGCATTAGCCATACCCTAGGATGTGCGTTTTACACGCACGATCCCCAATCCCCATTGCTTTACAGCAAGTGCGAAGACTGCGAGAGAGATGGCGCTGTTCTAAATATTTGTATAGAATCTTTTTATCGATTCATATTTTTTTATGCGGTAATACCACATTTTTATTTTTATAAATAATGACACAAAGGTAAATTAAGAAAGAAAAATTGAATGCGATCCACTGCAATCGAAGCGGGATTTGAACCCGCGACCTCTGCGTTTCCGGCGCATTGCTCTTCCAACTGAGCTATCCGACCGCTACGTCAATCGCACGAAATCTTTCATCCCTTAATTCTTTACGCTACTGGAGCGCCCTCTGTGTCATATATGTTTTTGAAATGCTTATGCGCATTAGCCATACCCTAGGATGTGCGTTTTACACGCACGATCCCCAATCCCCATTGCTTTACAGCAAGTGCGAAGACTGCGAGAGAGATGGCGCTGTTCTAAATATTTGTATAGAATCTTTTTATCGATTCATATTTTTTTATGCGGTAATACCACATTTTTATTTTTATAAATAATGACACAAAGGTAAATTAAGAAAGAAAAATTGAATGCGATCCACTGCAATCGAAGCGGGATTTGAACCCGCGACCTCTGCGTTTCCGGCGCATTGCTCTTCCAACTGAGCTATCCGACCGCTACGTCAATCGCACGAAATCTTTCATCCCTTAATTCTTTACGCTACTGGAGCGCCCTCTGTGTCATATATGTTTTTGAAATGCTTATGCGCATTAGCCATACCCTAGGATGTGCGTTTTACACGCACGATCCCCAATCCCCATTGCTTTACAGCAAGTGCGAAGACTGCGAGAGAGATGGCGCTGTTCTAAATATTTGTATAGAATCTTTTTATCGATTCATATTTTTTTATGCGGTAATACCACATTTTTATTTTTATAAATAATGACACAAAGGTAAATTAAGAAAGAAAAATTGAATGCGATCCACTGCAATCGAAGCGGGATTTGAACCCGCGACCTCTGCGTTTCCGGCGCATTGCTCTTCCAACTGAGCTATCCGACCGCTACGTCAATCGCACGAAATCTTTCATCCCTTAATTCTTTACGCTACTGGAGCGCCCTCTGTGTCATATATGTTTTTGAAATGCTTATGCGCATTAGCCATACCCTAGGATGTGCGTTTTACACGCACGATCCCCAATCCCCATTGCTTTACAGCAAGTGCGAAGACTGCGAGAGAGATGGCGCTGTTCTAAATATTTGTATAGAATCTTTTTATCGATTCATATTTTTTTATGCGGTAATACCACATTTTTATTTTTATAAATAATGACACAAAGGTAAATTAAGAAAGAAAAATTGAATGCGATCCACTGCAATCGAAGCGGGATTTGAACCCGCGACCTCTGCGTTTCCGGCGCATTGCTCTTCCAACTGAGCTATCCGACCGCTACGTCAATCGCACGAAATCTTTCATCCCTTAATTCTTTACGCTACTGGAGCGCCCTCTGTGTCATATATGTTTTTGAAATGCTTATGCGCATTAGCCATACCCTAGGATGTGCGTTTTACACGCACGATCCCCAATCCCCATTGCTTTACAGCAAGTGCGAAGACTGCGAGAGAGATGGCGCTGTTCTAAATATTTGTATAGAATCTTTTTATCGATTCATATTTTTTTATGTAATACCACATTTTTTTAAAAATGTGGTATTACCGCATAAAAAAATATGAATCGATAAAAAGATTCTATACAAATAGTTTTTTCTTAGTTATTAAGCGGTTGCTGAATTGTTACAGTTCTAGGTATCACCAATTTATTGTAGTTTTTTTGTGCAATAAATACTTATTAATTGAATCTATAATGTAGCTATAATTTATTAACCTTTGTTAATATACATATTTTATAATTACCTAATTTTGTTTCATTGTCTTTTTTTATAACATAGGTATTATTTTGTTATACCTACCTACTTATACCTACATAATTACATATGCAATGGGATCGGATGGGAAAATGGTTAATAAATCTATACTCTTTGAGGCAAAGACAATATAATACCCACGTTCATTTCATCTGGTATTAAAATGGTTGAACAATATTAGAATAATGAATTAATAATGTTTTTCATACCTAGATACCTAAGTAAGTATGTCTTTAAGAAGAGAGTAGCAAAGCGACGCACTTGCGTTTTGGTATAATTAATGACTAGGCGTTTATTTTTTTATCTAAAACGAGACATGAAAATGTTTTCTCCAACTTGCTTGGAAATGTTCCCATTAATGTAGTAAAACTGGACCGCGAAATCGTTCGTTATATTTAGAAGGAGTTAATGAAAATTAAAAAAAATATATATTATTGGCCTTAGCCGGGAAATCAATATTATTTAAATAAGACGATTAAGTAAAAAACACACCTTCCGTTTATAACGTCTCATACAAATGAGGGTAATCTTAATTTGGCCGGTTACTGCATTTTTACTTTTAATTTTTTCAAAGACTGATAATTCACCATACAGCCAACTGTCCACTAAATTTAAAAAATAAAAACTATTATAAACTTTTCTCCAACTTGCTTGGAAATGTTCCCATTAATGTAGTAAAACTGGACCGCGAAATCGTTCGTTATATTTAGAAGGAGTTAATGAAAATTAAAAAAAATATATATTATTGGCCTTAGCCGGGAAATCAATATTATTTAAATAAGACGATTAAGTAAAAAACACACCTTCCGTTTATAACGTCTCATACAAATGAGGGTAATCTTAATTTGGCCGGTTACTGCATTTTTACTTTTAATTTTTTCAAATACTGATAATTCACCATACAGCCAACTGTCCACTAAATTTAAAAAATAAAAACTATTATAAACTTTATAATTGTTCTCTGCGTTTAGTTCTTGCACTGAACATTTTTTTGCTCTGCTACTGTCAATGTATTTGAAATGTCGACAAATTTCGAATAACGGACAAACAATTTAAATAATAATCTTATATGCGGTTAATTTATTTTCATGATTCTTAGTTATTTATTAGAGATATCTCACGAAAGTTTTAATTTTAATAATATGATGATATTTAATGAGTGAGTTGAAAATTAATAAGTGTACCAAACGTAAACAAATAAAAAATAAAACAGAAATGATTGTGTCCAAATCAATATAAAAGTTATTTTGAACTTATGATCTTCTCCGAATGATAAATATAGTATGGTTTCTAAAAAAAACAGTGTTTAGAAGTTGTTTATTTAACTAAAATTTATAATTACCTATGTGCATATTCTTTGTTATTGTGTTTTCATATATATTTAATTCTTATTCATATATTTTGTTTTAAATCAAACATATGATTCGGACCCGAAATTTTATTCCTATTCCTAAAAAAAATAAGTACCAAATGAACTTCATGGTACTGATATATTAAATTAAAATGTAGATTGGTGATTATTTCCAAGCATATTTGGAGAAAAGCACTATACAAGCCTCGGCGGGAATGTCAGTTCGCAGATTCGTATTATTGAAGGACTCGGCTACGCCTCGTCCTTCAAAATCATACTCATCCACGAACTGACTTTTCCCGGCCTCGGCAGTAATATACTATTACCTGTTTGTTTTGGTGCAACTCAATTTATAGTGCTCGTATAATAAATAATCAAAACAAAACGTGCCTATTGTTAAGTAATTAATTTGTGTAAAGAAAATGGTGCGAAAATGCCGTGATAGAAAACACAACATAAACAATGAAGAATCAACTCTAATAAAATTGAAACTGTAGTTATAGGTTATCGCGGGCTGATTTTCCGGTAGGTACTCAACTTTTTGCCGTAGTTGCTTTACTAATAATATACACGGAATGAGAACTTTACTGTATACAGAAATGTGTGAAACATGCCGAAATAAAACGTGTTGCGTTTCGTTTCGTTTTCCTATTTTGACAATCACCTGATTGTCACTGTCAAAAACGTCGAGGTACTTTCGATCGTATACCGACCGACTATTTCGCACTTATTTACTGATAAAACCCGTTCACAATCGAGTTTTATAATACCCAGTGATAATGGCTGAAACGGGAGATTTAAATAAGAAGGTAACTATATACATTTGTGCGTACGTTCGCTGATAAGGCGTAATAACGCTTGTATTTATCTATTGTAACCTTGCCGCCGCGTAGAGGTCAACACATTACGATTACACTCTCAAAACAGACGCGAGATGATCTTATAACGTAAATAAATAACCAAGCCATAATTGCTTCAATGATATAGTATTACTGCGCTACAATTACTTGAATGATATAGCATTCATGGATGGTCTCATGAAAATGTAAATCACCTGTATAGATAGCGGATGTAAATAAATATAAATGATTTTATTGTATTCACGTGCGTAATGTCACTTGATAAGAAGAAACAGGTATTTTAATCGCCCCCAGTTACATAATCTCGATTGATGTTTTGACTGTAAAGTAGGTAGTTTTATTGTCAACATATTTTAATTCTATAGTTAGATTGTTCAAGACTAATATAACCAACAACAGAATTTTAAACTAGATTACCATTTAGCTGTTTCCACGTTAGTACTTTTTTTACACACTAAAGGTACTTTTAACCTCACACCAAAATTCATCAGTTAAAATATAAATTACCTAAAGCTGTCTCTCCATGGAGTGGCGCTGTGAATAATGTACCAATCACGTCCCTCAGATTTAAATGCACTTTTTTGGGTTTCACAAAGACAGCCTGATTGGTTTATTCCTTCTGCTTCTCGACAGTGGACATGGAGCCTAATGCTGTTCTACAAATTCCCTTCTACAAATTTATATGATGAGCGTACATGGGGTTTTCAGTGCACAAATGATCTGACAGGAGACGTCCAATCATTCATGCACCGAAAACCCTGAGGTATGATGCTGAGGCATAGCAATCTATTAACACTATCAATACTAAGCTTCTATATTTCCTTATTTCACTCAGTAATTGCATCTTCCAGGCGAATGACAACCGGCTGAGACCTGCGGTAAGACATAACTGGCTTTTAGGCATGCCGGTAGACTAACAATAACATTTTACCTAGAACACTACTCTGAGACTAATATAATATATATTGAGATTACAAAATTATTATTACGTTGGGAGTGTGGAAGCACTCATAATTTTAAATCTTTAGAAAGAGATTTTTACCAATTAGTTGATTTTGACTTTGTGAGAAATGGTTTTGTAATCTAAACATTCTGATTATCATACCCCGAGGTTATCGTAGCATGAATAATTGAACACTATGTTGACAGTATAGTATTAACAGACGATCAAACGGTCCGGCAGACCATAGAAATATACATCTTTTAAAATATTTTATTGCATGTTATGACGCCTAGAGGCCATATACATCTCTAAGAAATTTAGGTTTTAATAATTATTTTCTATTGTAAATTATTCACGTTGACGCCTAGAGACCTTATACATCTCTGTGGAATTAAATTAATTAAGTAATTATATTTTATTGCATGTTGTGACACCCAGAGACCTTATACATCTCTGGGTATATTTAATATTTTAAATTTATCGTTAAAATTATATTTTAATTATACCTACTTAACATTGATTTGGAGTATCTATACATCTCCTTTACGTGTACGAGTGTAAACACAAATGTATCATGTAATTGTTTTAAGTATTATTTACGAAAAAATGACTTTACTGTTGAGTTTCTTTCGGCTTTTTTCTCAACAGCGGTCTCCTCTTGCGAAATGCCGGTAGATTCACAATCTAACTTGTAAAAGTGCCCCTGTGGCCTACTTACTGAATAAATTATTTCATTTCATTTCATTTCATCTATGGCAGCGGACCATAGTAATATATATGGCAGAGAGCTACCTAGTTAATATACATCTCTCATTCTAACAGATAGCGGCGTCCCTCTCGGTCCGCTGGACCGTTCGATCGTCTGTTAATACTAGTAGGAGTCAAATCATTCAAGCATGAAAACCCTGGGGTATGCTCATTATATGTACTAATGACAGTGCATGAAACATTTAAGTCTCTTTTTGCTCTTCTGTTTTCTTTAATAGTATTTCTATCCTTAATTATAATTACTGTAGTCACCAAACATTTTCATAGTGAAATTTATAGCAAACATTTGGAGCATAACTGGCGGCAGCATCCTATGGGGTTGCATATAATCCTTATACATCCCTAGAGTATGTTGTCAATAGCACAATACTTGTCAATTGCACAATGAGGATGATGATTATCATTGCACAATACTCACAACACTTATCAATTGCACAATAAATGAAATATAAAGAATACAAAGGAATAAGGATTAATTAATTAGATATTAAGTGTAGTTAGTCCCATATAGACATTTGATCACAATAAAAAATAGGATCGATTGACATCCTCAAAAAAAAAATGTCTAGACGCCTATTGTAATTTGTAATCTATCCTACCTTACAGTTCTTGATACTTGGGAAATCTTTACTGTGTAGATCAGTAGACGCATGAGTGTAGAATAGCTGATACAGCAACAATAACAAAAAGAAAATCCTATTCTTGTTGGATATTTTTGGTGATCTTAAAGTACAATTTGTGAGCTCTCTGATTGCGATTCGGGTTTGAGTGAAAATTGTGAGGTTCATATCTGGATCGTGTGATAGCAAGCGAGACAGGTATAAAACTCGAATGGCATTCTGACAGCTCACTGTAGTTCTTTACATTTGTATACCTTTTATATCCATTTATATGCTTTATTTATATACACATCAACAATTCAACACTATATTGCATGAAATATCAATGTCATTGTCAATTCAAGGAATTGTAAAATTTCCGAATTCAATCTGAAGAGTTATTATTATTTCTTAGTACAATAGTACAGTCCGACCAAAAAGAGTAGAAATTAAAAAGTGGCAATACTGTAGTGTCCGCCCTTTCTAATCAATATAAGAAAACAGGGACGACACAACAGTATTGCCACTTTATAATTTCTACTCTTTTTGGTCGCACTGTATGTGTAAAAATACAGCTACCTTATCTTTCTGACTGAGTCTTAGACAGCACACAGACAGCAGCTTAAATCTCATCACTCGAATATTTGTGCCTGGGTCATGGATGTTATTTGTATTAAAGTATGTATTTATCTATATTAATATGTTTATCGTCGCGTCGTCTAGTGTCCATAACACAAGCCTACTAGAGCTTACTGTGGGACTAGATTGATTTTTGTGAGGTTGTCCTATATTTATTTCTTTTATTTATTTATTATTATTATTAATGGCATCAACCACTCGTAGAAGGTATGAAAATTGCAGTTTATCCACTTAACATCCAGAGTAATAGGTGTTTATAACGATAACGGCGTTCATTATTTAATTAGTCTTAAGAGACACGTGTACGGCATTATATATTATTGTACCATTAAATATATAAGGGACAATCTTACACAAATCGACCTAGCTTCCAAACTAAGCAATGACTGTAATATGGGTACTAGACGGCGATATATATAATACTACTTAAATACATATGTAGATAATATCCCCAGAACAAATATTCGAGTTCATCACACAAATATTTGCCCTAACCGCAATTCGAACCGCCGGCTCAGTAGGCAACTAGACAGGCACACTACAAACTGCGTCAACCGTGTCGTCAAATATCGGTCAACCTCACACTAGACGATCTATAGTCCCGCAGCTTCCCGCAGTAAGTTCTGGTAGTCTTCTTTTTTATATCGGATAACCTCACATAAATCGATCTAGTCCCAAATTAAGCTCAAAAAGGCTTATGTTATGGGTATTAGACAATGATATACGTACTTATAGGGATAAATATATACTTAAATACGTAGAACAACCATGACCCAGGCACAAATATTCGAGTTCATCATACAAATATTTGCCCCGGCCGGGATTCGAACCCGGGACCGCTGGCTCAGTAGGCAGGTGTCTACAAACTGCGCCACACGCGTCGTACACGTGTAAAAACATACAAATATTCGAGTTTATCACACAAACATTTTGCCTTCGAGCTTCGCCGGTATTCGCACTACCACTGCGCCGACCGGGTCGTACATTTTTATGTAGGTGAGAATTATTATGATTATATTAGTGTCGTCTAAGTTATTATTAATCTCTTAACTATCGCTGGCCACAGACCTACGATAGCTTATCAGAGCTGTCTATCGCTCGTACTATATTAATATAATAGCGAGCGAGGAATATGGTCGCAGAGAGCGCCATTTTGCTCGGCAGTGTCACCCGGCGAGCGCATAGACAACACGTCTCCCTCCAAAACTTGAACAGTGCGTTTAGTTCCTGCTTGTGATATGGATATACTCAATAAGGTGCGTTTTAGTCCCCAGGTTTTAACATAATTTTTAATTGATAATTTTGCCAAGATACACTTATATAAATCCTATAATAATGCAATAATAAAACACAGCCACAGGAAATGTGGTTTTAAAACAGTATTTTTTTTTTTTGTATTAAGATGACCTTTATAAAAAAATATGTATGATAATGATATCCATTTTATATTAATAGTTTTACCGTAAGTATATTGCGGTTAATTCAATCATAACTTTCATGTATTTTTTTTACTTCATAGGTATTTTTTGGAAGTTAGCTCTAACGTCCTCAACTCGATTAAAAATTGTTTAGAAACGCAAATGCATGTGGCCCGAATTCCGAAATTCCGAAACTCGTAAATACTATTTATGGAAATCGCGTACTTAGAATTAATAATTATCATCACATAAGCATGTTGCACATCAGTAACACCTACTCGTATTACAACACGACGCTGAATGCTACTATTATACAACTGATAATGCTGTCTCTACATTGAAGACATTTTTTATAATGAGTGAAGTAGGTACCTTAAATATGTTCGATAAAAAAAAAGAAAACAAATCTAAATCACAGATCGCAGACAGACATTCTTGAATCTCCCGTTGGTCCAGCCGCTAGACATCTTTCGATATATATTATGGTATTCGAAAATGATTAAAAATCAGTTCAATAATGTCTATAGGACAATTTTACTAATTTCTCATACCTGTGTAGATACATAACCGGGCCATTTTTATCACCAAGGGGCGCCAAAACTACAGAATACCTATCTTAAATAGTCAAGCAACATCTGGTGAGCTTTTTGATTTCTTTCTGTCTTTAGTCGCCTTGACTTTGTGCAATCTGTTTGCTACTCAGTGTTTCTTTGGACCCGCCGTACAGGAAAGTGGAAGTCAATTTTGTAGTGTAGATACTAGGTCAATAGCCCACTTGGAAAATATTTTCCTCAAAGCTTTCGAATGAACGTGAAAACCATTGACTAACTTGTTGCTATAAAGGGTATTTCCCGATAGTTTCCTTACAGGACAAAACAGAATTCAGCCATTGAGATCAAAAGAGTAAGTCCATTGGCTCGTTCCTTGTATATTTTTAACCCCCGACAGAAATAGAGGGGGGTGTGTCCCAAACGGATGGAGCAATTTGAATTTTGAGTGCAGTTTATTTTTATCGAAAGACTTGTCCGTCGAGATGGTTCTTAGCTATGTTTGATAGAAATAGGACCAGTAGTCTCCAAGATATTCAGCTTTAATTGGAACATGTGACTAGATCTCGGCCAATATTTAAGCTAACAACTCAAAATTTTGTAGTTATGTTCAGTTTTAGTAGCATTTTTATATCACTCATTGAATGAGGGTCTCAAGTTGACCAGCTTACCTGTGTCAGGGGTATATAAATTTTAAATTTAGGTTATGTGCCAATGTTTAGTGACGGAGATCCATTAGTTTCTAAAATAAATTCTTTTCAAACTGCCTTAATTTCATCCCAACTCTTTCATTTACTAGGTAACTCATTCCGGCTCCGTACCTCTGGAACCGAAATTATATCCCGAATTTTTATTTATTGTCTATAATATAGAATCCCATAGGTTTAGGTAAGCTTTGTTTTAGAAAAGTTAAACGTCTACGATTTCATAAAAATATCTGGAACTAAAATATCATATACTAATATAATATTATAAATGCGAAAGTTTGTGAGTGTGTTTATGTCTCACGCTCAAGCCGCTGGACCAATTTCGATACATATTGGTATGCTTTTTTTTTCGTCTAGTACCCATAACACAAGCCTTCTTGAGGTTAATTAGGGTCTAGATCGATTTGTGTGAGCTTGTCCGATATTTATTTATATTTATGAAGGTATCTGATACCCTGGATAGGCTACCTTATGTCCCGAAAATATGTAGTGTTCCCGTGGGATGAGCGAGTAACACCACGTGGTGCAGCTAGTTTGAAATAATTTGAAACGAATCAGTCTAGGGAACATTAGCCAATTAATAATTAAACCGTAGTGGCGTCAGATGAACTTTGCTCCGGACGTTGCTTTACTCGTATGAGTCGTATCAGCTGTTTAGTAGTATCTGCGGTCCAGTCCGATTGCACAGGTTTCGGCCTTCGTATCAATCAAAACAAATGATTGTCCGGTCTGTGTGTACACTCCATCCGCTGCCCCATTCTGTGTTCTATGTACTTACCATAAGATTCAGTTGTCGTGATGGGTGAGGATGTACAAATATGACGGGTCAGGCAATGTCATTGGCACGTTCGCAATAAACGGTTCTGGAGCAATTAAAATTGGAGAATTGTCTTACGACGAGATAGTTCAAGAACCGAGAGTCCCTTATGAGAAATTAGGACAGGATTCTCGTTAAATCACTCTTTCTGATATACGATACGGCAGTGCAAATTAAACAAACAAACCTTCGTCACTGCTGCGTTAGATTAAAAAGGAAAAGAAAACAGTCGAATATATTTTGTTTCATATAATATGTAGGTATAGGTACGTACATTACGTACTTACTTCTCTTTTTTGGACCACAAACTCATTGATTTTTTTACCACGGTAAAATAATTAAATAAATTACATCTTACTATGACTTCCTGAAAATGTTGACTAGCATAGCAACTTATTGTGTGCCAATGAGTTTAGTACATAATTTGTCTTTTATAAAGTTGTATAGAAAGTCAGTTTTCTATTCTTAAATTTTAACTTAACAGCGTTATGCAGGATTTATATGGGTGCGCAATTGCCAGCTATGCACCGCCATTTGTTGGTGAATAATTTGACATTTCAGAGTAGCTGATTTGAGCTGTCATCCGTAATCCGTATTCATCTTGGCGACGGGTAATGTGACACTAGCGCCACTTCCGATTTTTTTCTTATATCTTCTAAATCAGGTCAATTTTCAGTAATCTCAAGAGTCTAGGAGCTGGAAAAATACCTTTAATATTTATTAAATCATTCTACACGATTTGTCGTTCTGTAGTTGTTCCCAAGAAGCCCATTATTGTGGCCGCTTTTGAAGTGAACAAGTTTCTCTTCTTTTGTAGACAAATACTTCACCGAATGCTTCATTTCATGGAATTTGCATTTCATAGATTAACTTTTCCCGGTAATCAAAAATTTTTCAGAAATTTTGTCATTTTCAACCTCAAAGAATATAACTTATAGATACTGTCAACCTATAGAGTCTGGCTAGCCAAATAATGTTGACAGATATTTCCTTGTGGTATCACGAATTGTCTATGATTTAAACAATTTAGTAGATGGGTCCTCTATAAATAATTTTGATACTTTATGTACTAGTTCTAACATTCCGATTGAGTTAAAATTTGGCATATTAGGTACTTACTATGTAATTTTTTTGGTGATGGAATAATATATGGTATTATCGAGCTAGGTGTTATTTTTACACTACTTTTAATTTTTCACCTTCTATATGGTTAGAAAGTGTAAACATATGTGTTTGTCGTTGACTGTGCTGTACATAGTGGTACAAATTATGTGAGCTGTCTATGAGTGCACGTCAACATAATTATATTTAACTTATTTCCTTACTTCTTAGGTACCTTACGAGTGCATAGAAAATCAAATATATTTTCTAGTATCAAAACTATAATTCCTACTACACAGTGTGACCCCCCGCAGATTTTTTAATTTTCCCGCCAAAACTGAGTAATATTTCATTTAGGTTTGTGTCATCAGTTAATTACATTTCAAAATATTTAACGGTTTCAGAAAGAAAAATACTTTCGATGAAATGATATTTCTATGAAATGAAAATTCGATGACACGTTTGTTTATTAAAACAGGTTTGTTAGATGTTTTGCTAGTTCCTAGACTCCAGCTATTTCTGAAAAATATCTGATTATGAAGGTATAAGAAAAAAATCGGTATTAGTCACGCCTAAACTCGTTTTAAGATTACCTACCTAAGGAAAATTCTTCACACGCCTTACAAATTTTATCAATGTAAACCAATTAACATCAACATACTCGCGTTATCGTCGAATGCCATTCGAAATTCAACTCTTATTTCACCTAATATGATTGGAAACGAATCGTGACGACAAGTCATTAGCTAGGGTTGGCTTCTGCGCAGTTGGCTCATTATAATATAACTCCGTTTGTTGTAATGTTATGTCACCACTTGAGTTATCAAGAAGCTCTACGATTTACATATATGAGTACCTACAGTATACACAATATAATATACACAATATAGTTGGGAGTTACTTTTGGGGATTTTGGAATTCGATGGAGTTACGTACAATACGTACCCCTATGTACGTATGTATTTATTAAAGTATTATAAAACTAAAATATTCATTTGTTGAAATTTAATAAAGCGTTTTTAGGATGCCTCACTTCATTTGGTAAACAATTTTTTTTATATAAAATCTCTGTTTTTTTCTGAAAATACTATAAACCTACTATATAAATCTAACCTCTTCCATGGTCACTCTTGAAAATTTACAAGTAGTTAAATTTATGAAACATGTAATATCTCATTATTTTTACACCACAATTCTTTATATTGTAGGTACTATTGTACTATTGATACAGAGATCAAAGCACAAAAAAAAAAACAAATTTGTGCAAGTCATTAGTTTCCAACTAGTATTTAGTTTTATCTATGATTCTTGTAAACAAATTAGTTACCATCGATCATAGACGGAAGGATTTTGCATATCATCGTGACTTTATCCTGCAGGTATTTCACAATGTTTCCTCAGTTATTTTGACTATATCATCAGTTTTTTATGGAGGCTCAGATCAGAGATGCACCAGTCACGCCAATTATCTGCGGCAGAAGCAGAGTGACACAGCTAGTTTATTTAATTCAGAGTCCAAGGCTACCTGGGCAATTGACGCCGCTTCATTTACACCGTGCCGTGCTGATCAGCAACCCTAGCACAAATGTGATACGTGACTGTCACGCGCGAGATAGCTATCTCTTTTTTTTGCAGTACTGTGAGAGAGTGACAGGTGACGTTATGCCGCGTGACATGAGTCGCGATGCATATTTGTGCTATACGGGCAGGTCACTCCAATGTTGGAAATTTGAATTTCGTATTGTGCTATCTCGATTATTCAAATATTGTTTGACGTGAGATCGAGAGGGATGGTACGGTACAAACTTTTAATTTCGATCTTCGGAGTAGCCCTTCAGTCTCAGGACGCTTATTATATTACAAGGTGCGTTTTCACTTCTGGACAAACACCAAGGGTTGTTGTGGTTTTTGACAAAGATCGTTCGCCCAGAACTGTACAGAACGCTAATTGAAAGAGCACCTTTAGACGCTCAAATACTTTTGTGAGTAAATATCACAACTGTAACTCGCGATTCTTTCTCGAGGGTAACATATTATCTATCTCTTTCTTCGCTGTACTGTGTGAGAGTGACTGGTGATTAGACCCCGTTATCAAGCGGGCAGTTTGGTGGCTAGTGACGTGCTGTGTCAACAAAAAACTTGCTTGCTATGTCGCGCGACAAGCGTCGCGAAGCATAGCTGTACTAGACGGGTAAATCGTAGATAGACAAAGACAACATCATACATTTCATGAGACTCAACCCAATGTTGCAAGTTTTGTTTCACCTTCAGGCATTAAATATACAAATTTATTATTTATTATTAAAACAGTAAGCCTGCATGATAACCAAAAGTTTAAAATCCAATGTTTTATGAACAGGGTTCGCGAAATACGAGCAAAATTCATTGAATCGTCGACACTGGTTATCATGCGTCATTTTAATCAATTTTGCTCGCATTTTACGTGCTTATGAACGTGCTGGGTCACATGGCATCTGCTCTAAGATAACCCGACGTGTCAAATCTTGCATCACGGTCATGATAAAAGACTTTTGGTTAGGTTTGATAAACTCTTACTTTTTTCTTAATCGTAGGTTTCGCTAGTACCCGCAGCTAATTACCATTACTCTGTGTCATCCAAGCTTTTCGTAGACTTGCCACTTGTTCAACCCTCCTCAAATATGAATTCATTCAAACCCATTAATGGAATTATTTTCATTCAAACCCATTAACATATCGCAATGGCTTCCCACTAAACAATATAATTATTTGAACACTGACCAAAACTACCACAATGCATTTAAACAGTCAAGTTAAATAGCAGTTTTAGGGAGCTCCTCACCGCGAGAGGAATGACATGACACTACAGGCAAATGAACGCGGTGTGCGCGCTCTCTTAGAGAAAAAACAAATGTAACGCCAACAGCCTATGAGTGCTAAAAGCGATGTCAGTATGACACAACATTTTTTTCCTAATGTTCGAATTACACTTGAAGTTTTCCTTAAATTGCACAATAGTTACCGTTGTTTACATTCGTATTTGCAGATCATACTTTAGGCCCCTACAAATACAACTGTAAACAATAGTCGATTAAAATTACATCACATCAATGGCTAGGTCAATAAACACAGGTGCGCTACGGTGTGACAGCGGCCTGATAACAAACATCGCACAAATCTGGCCGACACCTAAGGAAACTCTTATAGTGTTGGCATAAAGGTTGTATTGTAGTGTTACGCAGCCACAATGTGGTGGCCGAGCCACTATCAAACTATCAAGCATCGTTCCACGATTAGTTGTCTGGCGCGTGTAAAGTGGCGCGCATGTTTAATAAGTTTCTTTTTTTTTTATTTTGGTGATTTGTGTTGACTGTTGACATAATGCCGGCGGAAACTGAGTTTCATAGATCGTGGGTTTGTAGTTTTTATTTTTGTGTAACTGTACGTATTAAGTGCAACTTACTAACATTCAGAGCAGAATATTTTAACTCATATAAATGAGATGAATCGCAAATAGTGTCGATGACCGCAAAACTCAAACAAATTTTTGTGTAGGTTACCTTGAAGTTCCAGGAAAATATTTATGAAAAAAAATGCTGGTAAAAAAAGTAAACATTTCACTGTTTTTTTTTCTTTTGGCAGAACGATGTCTGTCTTTACTTTAACACGATCGTTATTTGTTCCTCCGTTCAACATTTTGCTACATATTGTGGGACGAGCTGTTATATAACTATTTGGAAATTAAATATATTAACCTAAAAGCTAAAAATCATCTTTACAGATGAGGCTTTCGATATTAATAAAAATACTTGTACCAATTCATATTTGTACCAAACAAGTACCTTAAGGTTCTACTTTAAGGTACCTTATCGTTAATTTTTGTCGCACAGCGGAACTTATTCCAATAGCTGTTATTTCCTCGTTATGTATGGCGAACTACGCCTTAATTTCATCCAACTTTGGTCTTAAACCAAAATGAAATCGTTTCTGTTTTAATTGAGATGCCAGGCTTTATTAGACGCTGCTTAACTCATCTGTTATACTTAGATGTAAAAGGCCAATGATGATAATGATGTGTTAAAAACGTGCAGACAGTAACTATTAAAAAAAGTTTATGTATCTGTCAGAAATAAAAGTTTTAATTTGAAATAACAACGAGGAAGACACGATTAAGTATTTAATCTTATGCAAGAAACAGGAAATGTGTGTTTACCCATTCATGGGTTAACTTACCCATCTATTCTATTTATACGTTTTTTACTATTGGTTCAAGGTTTCTTTACGTATATGCTTGTTAATGTTGAGTTACCTACACCTAGCTCTAGGTCAACTTTCTCGCGCGAGAAATATGATCTATCTCTTTCTTCACTGTACTGTGAGAGAGTGACGGGTGATGCTATGTCGCGCGACGAGAGTCGCGAAGCGTATTAGTTGTAGGTACTAGACGGGCTGATCTATGATAATCTGGACTTATAGAACGAATTTTTGCATATCTAATAGAACGGAAAGGTTTAAGGGAAAGGACATCGTAAGTTTCAAAATACTTACTAGATATCATTACGACGATTTTATTTAATTAAATCTGGACATTATGTTTGGTTGCTATGTTTGTCAGTAAATCTTAGTAAGCCAGCGTTAAAAAAGTCAGTCGCTTCGTTATAAAAACGATTTGAGTGCAGTTGTTTGTTTACCATCCAAATAAGACTAGTGACATCGAATGCAACTTTACCCGCTAAAGGTAAATTCTATTTAAATGTTTGATAAAACTTAATCTTATCCTTGGGTAAGTCGAAGCACAAATTGTGTTACTACTAATCCATGCCGCGTCCTCACGTTTGCCAAGCCTCGGCAAGCATACAGGACGCAGACGGAACTACATCGTGCTCACGCTAACATAAAACTCCTCTCGGCTAGAAAAAGGAAAAAAAAGGAATAGGAAGACTTGGGCCCGTGATTGATTGACTAGAACACTAGCATTCTCATTAAGCAAACGCGTTCACACTTGCTATTACCCCCCATCAACTAGCGTGCTCAAAGATAGCAGGGCGTACTATTAGCAGTATGCCACTAAAAGGCGTGCTTACCTAATAGTAGCATGTCCTATACACACGCTAGTACGCTAGCTCAATTGTAACATGCTTTCGTGCCAGTAATCAGCATGTGTTACAGTACTCTGGGTGCATAGTTCCCTCAACCAGGTACTGTACGAACGACTCGTAGTTGGTCCGTCCTCTGAACGACCTTCGTCTATTTTATTATTCATTCTGCCCGCCGTATTGTAAACACGCCATCGTTATGTGCGAGTCAATAATGTAGGTAATAAAAGTTTTATATGTAGGTTGCTTAGGGCATAGGTATTAAACTACTATTACAGATACTTTTGATAGATAAATATGCAAGGAAGCCGTAGTCGTCGAGTATTTTAAATAAAAAATTAAGTTAACACATAAATATCAGACAACCTCGCAGAAATCTTTGTCTCATCTCTGGCCAGCATGGCAGTATTAACTGACAACGCACCGTTGGTTTCTTGTCAGTTGCCATTGCGACTTGGGCTCCGGTTTTTGCCTACCATCAGGCGAAGTGGAGCCACTATGTTGTGCCAAGAAAAAAAAATGCCTTAATTTTCTGGATTACTATACTCGCTTTTCCTCGACACTATGAGGATTGTCAGTCGATGCCTCTTTGCAGGGCAGCTCTAACCACCGAATCCGCCATTGAATCTCATAAAAGTGATAATTTGTGACAAAGTACGGTCTACTTAAAACCAAAAAATACGTAACAGATTACCATAAAACATTTCAGTCGTAAGCTTAGATATCAGAATAGGATATGGGATGAATAATTATAATTAAATGAATTTATTTAATTATAATTAGTCAGCCAAAGTTGAAAATTTGTATAGTCAAATTTCGGCGCGAGCGAATCCGCGGGAAAGTGTAAATATGTTTGTTTTAGTGTAAACATGTTAGTTAAAACAATATTGCTGCTGCCGATTGTACATATGTGGCTATTCCGGGACTATCTGTCCCCGCTCGATTAACGTTTATATTCGTCGATAAGCGTGTCTTTATCGACTAAAATAATGACCGATACACTTGCCTCTATTAATGACTATTTTCATAGAAAAATAACGAACTAAACTACGTCCTGAATTCAATATGCAAAAATGTTTCTAAACCTATTGAGTTATTGCACAGGACACATTAGCACAAATGGTAGATTTCATGCATCAATGTATAAACGTAAAATCTTGCATTAAAATCATGTAAACAACTACGATACATACGAGAATATGCACAACTTTACAAACTAACTTTTGTCTAAAATAACATGAATCACCAGCGCCATCGTTATCATCTTGCGGAAGTTCGTTTTCCTTTAAATTCCCCATGACCTTATTCCACTCATAGATTATTTATCTACTCGGTAAAAATCAAAGACTAAGGCCCAATTTCAGTTGTAATTATAAACGTTATTAGTTCACGTACCTATTCTACTTTCCAAGTTTGGAAAAAAACAGATGTGGTTAGAAAAAGGCTTTGTTTTAGAAGATTTTCGACATCCCGCGCCAAAAAAAATATTGTAAACAAACCCTCTTGGAAGAAAGAGGGTGTTATAAGTTTAACAAGTTTGTCTGCCTGTGGCATCGTAGTTCCTAAACAGATGGACCAATTTGCGCGTGTCTTTTTTTTAATCGATAGACTTGACCATCGAGATGGTTTTTAGTTATATTTTATGGAAATAGGACCAGTAGTTTCCAAGATGTTCAGCTTTAATTGGGACAAGACGAGATCTCAGCCAACATTGAAGCTAAGAATTCCAAATGTTGTAGTTATGTTCAGTTTTAGTAGCATTTTCTATATCACTCATTGCATGAAGATCTCGATGCTTACATGTTTAATTTAGAAATTTATGAAACACTAGCGGCCGCCCGCGACTTCGTCCGCGTAGATTTTTGATGATAACAAAGATATTAAAATAAGTGAATTTTATTCTTAGAATAGTCTAGACATATTACATTTCAAACAGTGGCAGACACAAATATGCAATTGTTAAAGAATTTTAGAAGATTTTCCAATTAGATTACGGGAATTGTTTGCAGGATGCTTAATATTTATTCCGTCAGTTACCTGATGCTTTTAATCTTTGGCAAAAATGACTCTGCAAGATATAGAGCGACGCATGGATTTGGAGTTAGAAAATGGGGATCTTAGTTATTATGAGTGAGATTAAAAAAAAAATGTTAAATATCGTAAGGCTGTTAAAACAATCTTAAACTCAGCACTGGTAATCGAGAGATGGAGGCAGTTTAATGAAGAGTATCTCTTTTAAAAATAATAAATAATAAACTTTATTTCAAAACAATAATAAATAATGACCTCTTTTCATAAGAAGGCAGCACTGGTATTTGTACACGCCGGCCTGGCTATTAAACGAAAAGAGTGATGTGGCAGAGTTCCCGAGGCTGGCCAAAATGTTTCTAAATAGTCCAGCAGGTACCCCAGTTATTAAAAAGGCTAGTGTTTAAAGATAATGCTGAAATGTGACCATTAAAAACTAAATGCACATAAGCGAATTTAATGATGCGATTACTATTTTGGTCTACAGGCTAGTAGTATTGTTTGAAGAGTGATTCAATATATTCTGGTGCTACAGTTCTCTATATTTCTCAAGAAGCTAAATAAAGAAAGAATAGGTATATAAAGTATAGATTATTCATGTGCTGATAGACAACTCAGTAAATATAGGAACACATAAAGTTTGGAACACAATTAATAAGAGACAGCACTTAGAAAATATTGTTGACAGTCAACCATAGAAAAGGGGGTGCTAGTTTGTTTTAAAAAAAGGACGTAGTCACTGGGTAGAAGACAGGAACTAAAAAAATATAAACTGATAACCTTAGCGTAACACTTCTTTATAAACAACATTAGCGGTGTTCCCCATACAAACTTTGCACCCCTTTTTAACCCCTTCAGAAGTAAAATTTTCCAAAACGCTGAAATTACTTTTTTTGTATTTGATTAAGTAAGCTTTCTACAAAGTTTCAAGTCTCTAGTTCAAAAAGTAAAGTTTCTCCCATATAAACATTGCACCCCTTTTTAACCCCCTTAGGGGTAAAATTTTCTAAAACGCTGAAAGTACTTTTTGTGGTTTTGAATAAGTAATCTTTCTACAAAGTTTTAAGTCTCTAGCTCTAAAAAAAAAGTTTCCCCCATACAAACTTTGCACCCCTATTTAACCCTCTTAGGGGAGGTATTTCCAAAAATCCCTTCTTATCCCTAGCCCACGTTATAAAAGTAACCAACTGTGCAAAAATCAACTCTCTAACATTAGTAGTTTCGGCTGTGCGTTGATGAGTCAGTCAGGACTTCTTCTTTTATATATATAGATTATGTAATGTCTAATTTTTTTATGTGGGTACACCACAATTTTAATTTAAGCCATTAATACAAAGATCAAAGCTTAAAGAAAAATTGAAAAAGAATGGTGGAAGGGGGACCGGGAATCGAACCCGGTACCTCTGGATTACCGGTCCAGCGCGTTAGCCACTTCGCTACCCTCGCTCCACGTAGACCTGACGAATTTTTCCTTATGCTTTGTGTGTCGATCTTTGCATTGTTTATTTGAAAGGTTTTTACACCTTAGCGACCTCTATGTGAAATCATGGGTAGCGAAGTGGCTAACGCGCTGGACCGGTAATCCAGAGGTACCGGGTTCGATTCCCAGTCCCTTCCACCAGGTAGCTCCTTTTTAAATTTTTCTTTAAGCTTTGATCTTTGTATTCATGGTTTATGTTTAATTTAGGTTATATAACTTTCTAGATCCGCAGCCACCAGCGCACCCCCTCCGGTTCCCGGGACTTCAAGGAGGCGACCAAACGTGATGCGCTCGCGCGGGTCGAGGTAGAGCTCGAGAGGTTGCTCGCCACTGTCCCCGAGGCGCGGCGCCCGCTCGTCATCAAGGAGTTCCAGGGGTTCAAGAACCTCTTCAGCAGATTCCTCGCTGAACGTGAGTATCCTCAACCGAGGAAGATTCCAAAAGTCATGAGCTAGTACAGTTGGAAGTGTTGGTCAAGAGACTGTCCACGACCATCCCTAAGATCTGGTGTCCGTTGGTTATCAAGGCATTCCAGCGGTTCAAGAACTTCTTCTGCAGGTTCGTTGTTGAACGTTAGAGAATGCTGAGATTCAGGCTTGAAGTATTACGAATAGTAACTTTGTCAAGATAAAGCGACTGTTCCTCAAGCAGCTGAGATGTTGAAGAAATATCGTCGGGCGTTGAAGTTACCTAAAAATCTCAACCTGATGAAGACCCCACCAAAATAGTTTGCCATAGTATATTACATAGCTAGGGCGGTGTTTTTCTGAATGTACCAGATGGCAGGTGTTTGATTATCCTACTTACTAGCTAGGGTGACGAAATAGTAGATTGTACAACAAGTGCATAAAACGCACCATTTTATACGAGACGTTTATCCATCCGAGCGAGCTTGCGAGCGAGGATGAATATAAAGTCGAGTGTAAAATGCGTTTTATGGACGAGTTGCACACTCTACTTTTCACTTCGATTGCGAGAAAATTAAACTACATCATGTAAATATTATACTTAAAAACAAATTTAATTAAAATTTAAAAACATTTATATCTACGATAAATTATTGTTGTAGTTTAAATAAATAGTATATTGATTTACTAAAATAAAAATAAATTAAAAAAGTAATAAATGATAGTAAATAAAAATTACAAGTTTATTTCAAGAAGTTTGTATACTTTGGCTGTTGGTATTTTTGCCTTGGTCTTAGAATACTAACGAAACGAAAAAAAAAAAAAGTTGATTCTATAAAGTTTTATTTTTTTCGTGTGGCTGTTGGACCGATCGCCTTGGTCTTCGACGACGATTTTACTTTATGCTCTAGAGCATAAAAAGCGACTTTATGTCGCCTACGCACAGCATAAACTCGAACTTTTAGAGCATGAGAAGTGAAAATAATGTTACCTACTTAGTACTTACCTTATTACTGTCCGTACTGTCATTTTACGTCTTCATCAGGACGAAGTATTTTTAAGCCTTAAATAGCTTTACTGCTGGGAACGGTGAAACTATAGGACGGCCTTTCTCCAGCAGTAAGATACCCTAAAACATTCACAGTTAATGCTATTTTACATAGAAAACTACTGTGAGTCTCAGGCATATTCAAATACACATGTTGAATCGCGTACCGATTCGAAACATGTCAAGCAATGTTAGACTTCTACGACGTGAGTAAACCTGTTCATGTATTTCATACAGTTAACGTTCAAACGTTTGATTTCCAGAGGGTCCATCGGTAACATGGGAGAAGATCCAGAAGCTGCCCGAGGGCGCGGTGATCGACTACGGGTCCCTGCCGACGCCCACCACGGAACACGTGCACCACATGCTGGACAAGCTGGTGGTGGTGAAGCTGAACGGCGGCCTCGGCACCTCCATGGGCTGCAAGGGGCCCAAGTCCGTCATCCAAGTGAGGAACGAGCTCACGTTCCTGGATCTGACTGTGCAGCAGATTGAGGTTGGTATTTTTATAGTACACTAGCTTTTGCCCGCGACTACGTACGCGTGGAACTTGATAAAAGGGATTATTAAAAGCGCCTAAGCAAATGTAAGAGCAATTGTGCTTTTGGTCTAATAATTACATTTCCTACAGGGTCACCGCACCCCAACAGAAATGGTCACTCACTTTTCAATCTTTTTAGGTATAATTTCCAGGATGAAAACTATGCTATGTCCTTCCTCGGATCTTAAACTATCTCTATGCCAAATTTCATCAAAATCGATTCAGCGGTTTAAGCGTGAAGAGGTAACAGACAGACAGACACACTTTCGCATTTATAATATTAAGTATGGATTACTGCAAACGCCGGGAAGGAAGGGCTTGCCGGGTACGGTCGGCCGGATGGTGATACGAAGCCGGCAAGCCCTTTTCACGGCTAAGGCCTGCACAGTGCTTTTCTCAAACATGCAATGAAATAAAAAAAAACCACTCAAAAAAAATATAATTCAGCTGTTTAGCCTGTAAATGAACACGGCCTTCAATTTTGTATGAAATTCCTTTACAGTTCTCTCAAGTGGTTCCGCCCGAAACGTGATACTTCGAAGCCTGTTATAACGCACGTTATAACGAAATTTCATTGCATGTTTGAAAAAAATCCGTTACTATGCGATAGGCGTCATATTTGGAAATTTGTTTGTACATCCGCGTGAGGCCCAAACCCAAATAAAACCATAAGGCCTAAAAGCCCAATGTACAGTTTCTTTACATATTCCTGCGGCCAAAGATTTATTCTTTGTTTTTCTTTCGTGAAGATCTCAACTAGGATTGTTTTTTTTTTTCAAGATGCTCTATGGTCTAGACGAATAGAATGCACCGAATGAATCGAGTACTGACAGTGGGCGTTTACGCGTGCGTACAGCACAAACTGTCTGGGTCCGAGTTATGTGTTACTTTATGCATTGAGAGGTACAGTGGGCCTCACGAGAGTATGATGATTAAGGCTCTTGACTAAATATCGCATGATGCGCACAAACGAGCTTGAAGTCAGTCGCTTTATACTGCGCTGAGTAGACTAATGAAAGATAAAAGAACGTGTAATCAAATAGGATTACATTACAAGTATCACTTCTGCATCGTTAAAAGATAACACAATCATTAAAAATTAAACTTGGTATTAATAACTTTTGCATTGACTGAATAAAGCTTACGTAAAAAATATACGAAAATAACATTCATAATATTAGTATTACGTAAGTATTTAAAATTGTACACATTAAATTAGTTACTAGCTTATTTAATCAATTATACAATACTTACTTTCTTCTTGCATGTTTTACTGGTAGGTACTAGATAGAATCCAACGGAGGTGAATCATAAACTGCCGGTTTAGATAAGCTATGAACGTATCACAATGGCACGAGCTATCAAACTAAATCAATGGAATTACGAAAAGAAACTGTAATTCTGCATTTAGGTATAATTTGTGGTATATCGAGGGTTGCGAAAAAAAATTCGGTAACTCGAAAAAAAAACTTTGAACTAATAATTATAAGTAGTATGTGTGTATCGGCTTTGACCGCTCAGCCCTTGATATTACCTATTTAGTCGTGTTAACGGCACTCCAGCTTTTCGCACCAGCGAATAGGAACTGAAATTTTATTCTATGTATATATAGTCCTCCTTGTCGTATCCGACAACGGCGACTCTTACACTCTCCGTTCATGTGCGCGGATGTGACTTGCAAAGCCAAACTTGGTCTTGAATGTCCGGTCACACTGTGCGCAATAAAGTTGCCCTTGTGTGTCAAAAGTGTAAGCGTAGGCAGGTTTGGGTCGAGTCTTCCGTAAGCGGCGCGGGGAGACCGTGTGGTGCCGGGTTCGAATAGCACTACCCCGTGTCTTCCTATGGGTGTCGTAAGAGGCGACTAAAGGACTCTACCGTGACAGGCCTAAACAAGAGCATTTGACCAGTCACTGCATTCCCTGCTTTTACTAGTCGTATCGGTCATCCGTTCCACTGGTGCCAGAAAGCTGGGAACGAGAGAGTGGGTTTGCTCCAGCGCACCTGTTTATCCACTATAATCACTTCACGCGCAGATGACTCTTGCAAAGCAAAGTATTCTATTTATATACTTATTTGTCTTTCACTCTTTCAGCACCTGAACAAAATCTACAAATGCAACGTGCCCCTGGTGCTCATGAACTCGTTCAACACGGACGAGGACACGCAGAAAGTGATCCGCAAGTACAAGGGGCTCAAGCTGGACATCCACACCTTTAACCAGTCCTGCCACCCTCGCATCAACCGGGAATCGCTGCTGCCTGTCGCCAAGGACGGGCTTGTACACAACGATATTGAGGCGTAAGTGTATTGTCATTGTATATACCTAAATACACAGGGCGTAGCTACCAAAGAGCTAGACGATGGTACGCACTCCCCAGTGCAGTTCCCAGCTCTTAGGAGCTCTTGATCCATCATCATATCAGCCCATAGACGTCCACTGCTGGACAAAGGCATCCCCCAAAGTTCTCCACAACGATCGGTATTGTGCCGCCCTCATCCAATTTCTGCCCGCGATCCTAACCAGGTCGTCAGCCCACCTTGTGTCCCACCTTTCCACGTTGCGTCTTCCGGTCCGCAGTCGCCACTCTAGAACCTTTCAGCCCAGCGGCCATCGGTTCTACGACAGTTGGGCGACTGTCTGATCACACCTAGCAAATCTTGAAGTGACAATAGATCCTTATATTTTCTTTAACACCAGGGTTAGCTAGTTGTGTCACTGAATCTGAACAAATGCGACGCCAAGAACATGACATTTAATTGGATAACGTTTCGCTTCAAATCTCTGTTTAATCTTCCTAAATCTCCACGAGGTATAGGTAAGTTATATAAAAAAAAACTTTGTCGCAAATCCCCCCTCTAACTTATCAACGAAGGGTCAAAAAAATATGGAAAAATTCACAAAAATGAGGCCTTATAAGCATTTTCAATGAAAACTATATTGAATAAAATCGGTCCTGCCGTTTTTGAGTTATCGCAAAAATTCATAATTTTCTTTAAAATGCGGGTCCTTATACTTCGAACGTTACACATATTAGTTAAGTGCCATACTGTATTAAAATATTTCGCTCAATCTGGCGCGTATTTTCGATAACTTCAAGTTCTCGTTTACGACCTTTTTGAAGAGCTTGAAATCTTTCTCGTCATTTAAACCTCGGGCTTAAAACCGCTATTTTTAGTGAGTTTTTTTGTGAAACTACGGGACCCTACACTGAGCGTGGACCGACATGCTCTTGGCCGGTTTTTTAATGTGGGTACACACCGACATTTTAATACTAAACGAACGTGGAAAGGGTAACACGCTGGACCGGTAATGCAGAGATACTGGGTTCGATTCCCGATATCTTCCACCAGGTTACGCATTTTTTTTTCTTTGAGCTCTGATCTTGTATATGGTTTAAGTAAATGATTGTCTCTTTCAGCTGGTACCCACCCGGACACGGCGACTTCTACGAATCATTCCACAACTCCGGCCTCCTGCAGAAGTTCATCAAGGAGGGCAGGACCTACTGCTTCATCAGCAACATCGACAACCTGGGCGCCACCGTCGACCTGAACATCCTCAACCGGCTCCTCAACCCTGACCCTCAGCGCATCGTCTCCGAGTTTGTCATGGAAGTCACCGATAAGACCAGGTACTTGCATTTGAGGGTCTCCTATTCTCAAGTACCTACTGCTTCATGAGAATCATGAGTCACCGACAAGATTAAATACTGATAAAACCCGACTCTTTATTTTTTTTCATATTATGACAAATATATTGATAATTCAACCAAATTTTTGAAGTGAATAATTTTCCCTGAGTTCTAGATAGTAACATAGCTATTTCATGCTTTCATTGTGTGCAGTCGAAAAAAAAACAGTTTTCTGCGTGAATTTTGTCAAATTTTAGTAGTTTTTGAAACAGAAATTATCAATTAAAAACTCTAACAGTAGGTTTTAAATATATACCAATAATCGCAACGCCCCTGTTTCAAGGTAGTAACATTGATACTATGTTAAGAAACATGTTTGATCATAGAGAACAATGTCTAAAACGATCGGCAATTTTGAATGGATAAGGAGCCTTAATTAGCGCGCACAGTTACATTTCGTGCTTTATTATTGAATAATAGTATATTTGCATGTTAACAAGCTTATGTTTAAAGGTGTTTATCGCCAATATCGACCATTTGTGACAGTTGTAGATAACAACCGGAAAAAGTATAGTTGTTACGATCTTACTCGAGCTCTAGGCCATAATGGACCAAAACCTCTGAAAATATGATTGACTAACTGAATGTGCCTATTAATGTAATGATCCCAATGTAAAAAATTGCCTGTTATTTATATTTAACTAGCGACCCGCCTCAGCCGGCTTCGCACGGGTGCAATGCTATATTATGCATGTATTATACATATAAACCTTCCTCTTGAATCACTCTATCTTAAAAAAAAAACACATCAAAATCTGTTGAGTAGTTTTAAAGATCTAAGTATACATAGGGACAAACAGCAGGAAGCGACTTTGTTTTATACCATGTAGTGATTGATACTTGTAGGTTCTGATCGCGTCAGTATGCTAGGTCTTATTTGCTTATCACCAGGAAATCATCAAGAACCCCATTTATTATTTTAAACCAATCAAAACTTTTCGTTTCATTTCAGGGCTGACGTAAAGGGTGGCACTCTCATCCAGTACGAAGACAAACTCCGACTGCTCGAAATCGCGCAAGTCCCCAAAGAGCACGTCGACGACTTCAAGTCCGTCAGCCAGTTCAAGTTCTTCAACACCAACAACCTGTGGGCGAAACTCGACGCCATCCAGCGAGTGGTCGAGCAGGGCTCTTACAACATGGAGATAATAGTCAACAACAAGCATCTAGGAGACGGTATAAACGTAATCCAACTGGAAACCGCTGTGGGTGCGGCCATGAAGTGCTTCGAAGGTGGGATCGGCGTCAACGTCCCTAGGTCTAGATTCTTGCCTGTGAAGAAGACTTCAGACTTGTTGTTAGTCATGTCGAACCTGTACAGCCTGTCGCACGGGTCCCTGGTGATGTCTCCGCAGAGAATGTTTCCGTCCACGCCGCTGGTGAAGCTGGGGGACAACCACTTCGCGAAGGTCAAGGAGTTCGTGAATCGGTTCGCGACCATCCCCGATCTGATCGAGTTGGATCATCTGACGGTGTCGGGTGACGTCACGTTCGGAAGAGGAGTGTCGTTGAAGGTGGGTTTAAAGTGTAGTTATTTCGAAGTGATTCGTTTTTCATTCATATCTTCTGATACAAGGACATTGTCCATTAAGACTTTAAGTCCTTTAGACTACAAGTTAGCTAAAACCATAAGCAATGCGAGCAAAACGGATTGAAATTACGTATGACAACCAGTGACGACCAGTAGATCAATGAATGTTGCTCGTATTTTAAGAACCCTGGCAATAAAGTCTATGAGACACTATTTTTGGTGGCATCTTCTCGGTTGAATTTAACACATAGCCGGAAATTCACTATATATGATTTTAAATCGAGTGTGAAGTCTAAGTTTATCATTCTGTAAGAGTTTTCATGATCGAATTATATAAGTACGGTAATCACATAATAATTGTTTTTAAATATAAATTTCTCAATTGGCCTTAAAGTAAAGTTTGGAAATTGAAGTAATGTTTGACTTGAAACTTGAAAGAACTAATCAAACAAGGAGGTATAGTTCTTTAATTATAAATAAATATAATAAATAAATAAATATCGGACAACCTCACACAAATCAATCTAGTCCCACAGTAAGCTAGTATAGGCTTGTGTTATGGACACTAGACGATTATAACCATACTTATATAGATAAATACATACTTAAATACAAATAACATCCATGACCCAGGCACAAATATTAGAGTTCATCACCCAAATATTTGCCCTTGCCGGGATTCGAACCCGGGACCGTCGGCTCAGTAGGCAGTTGCTTAACCACTGCGCCAACCGCGTTGACATTACTAAATAGTTTCCTCTTTCCAGGGCACGGTGATCATAATCGCGAACCACGGCGACCGCATCGACATCCCGTCCGGAGCTGTGCTGGAGAATAAGATCGTCTCCGGCAACCTGCGTATCCTCGACCACTAACTAGTGTAGGTAACCTGCGAGCCTATGGTTACTTTTATCACTTATTTATCGCGTGATAAACGTAACCAGCATTGGTCCCCTGAGGACACAGACAACCCCCACTAGACGGAGCATGCTAGGCGACCCGCGCGCACCAACGATATGGTACGGCAGAACATTAAAGTACCAACACGGCGGCCACCGTTTAGTTGCGTCCTTGTTCATGATCCATGCGTACGTCAACCAAAAAAGAAATTAAATAAATAACATGGTAAATTGTAGTGTTAAGTGGTGTAGAGAGACCTCGTAAACATGGACGCAACTAAACGGTGGCCGCCGTGTTGATACTTTAATGTTCTGCCGTACCATATCGTTGGTGCGCGCGGGTCGCCTTGCATGCGCCGTCTAGTGGGGGTTGTCTGTGATCCTGGACCACTAACAAGGCCGTGTATCCACTCTCGTGTGTCCACTAACATGGACGAGTGGATCTCTCATTGTGGTCGCAAGAAGATCGCAGAAGTCACTAACTATAAGAGATAGGGAAATCTGTTCTTGGGAACCATGGCGTTGATTTTAGATTTAATAATAACTGCACTATTATTTAATAACCCGGTCAAAACCGCTGTAAAGGATGTTACAATATGACATGCGATTACTTGCAGGATTTACACCAGGTTCAATTCCCGGTTGTGTATGAGATTTATAAAAAGAAATTGAATGCAGATTCTATTAAATCTAAAATCGACGCCATGGTTCTTAGCAACAGATTTTCCTTTCTCTTATAGTTTTCGTTGTAACAGAAATAATAGTTTTAAGCACAAGGGCTGGTCGCCAATAGGGCTTGTAACCGTTAACGATTAACCGGTTAGAGATTTCGGTTACTCGTAATTAACCTCGATTTTTTATTCTGTAAGATTTTCATTGTCTAGAATTGGATCAATAAATACAGACCACAATGTGAAAACTGCAATTTGTTTGTATTTAATGAGCTATTTCAAATATAAGACTAACCGGTTCCAAGCCCTGCAATAACCTAATTATAAAATAGACAAATGGTACAAGAACATACTATTTGTTCTTAGCAAATTATTGTAACCAATGCGGCGTTCAAATATAAACGTTCGTAGATTACGCACGATTAAAAGTCAAACTATTATCATCACAAATATGCGATACTGTGAGCGAGAATTAGTCACGGACAAATGACAGCTGCCCGACATCTTAATGTTTGTCTTGAAAAATATCATAATTAGAGCACAAATTCTAACTATGATGGATTCTATCAAAAACAATCAAAAATTAAGAAAGAAAATCATATAAAAAACTAAAAAACTTCCTTTTTTTCAACTGTTCTTATAAGACGTGCTGATACCTTGTATGAAATCACTGTACTTTTAATTGTAATTTTAGCGGATTAAGTATAATTTTGAAACGGGAACTGTCAGTTATTTGCATGAATTGTTTAAACGTAGTCACTTTGCTCAATAAGCAGCACGTCTAGCATAACTTTGACACGCGACTCATGTCGCGCGAGATAGCATCATCTGTCACTATCTCAAAGTACTGTACAGATAGAGACAGGTAGTATATCCCGCGGGAGAAAGAGTCGCGTGTCAAAGTTATGCTAGCCGTGCAGGGATCGTAAAATGTGAGCAAAATCGATTGAAACGACGTATGACAACCACTAGCACTTCAATTAATTTTGCTAGCGATACGAATTCTGGTAATAAGTTATTAATAAGTTAATCGTGCAATGTCGAATCGTGGTATCATTTAGATGTAAGGTGAATTTGGGCTAAGATCGGTTAATGAAGGTTACATTTTTACTCCCAAGGGAGTAAAGTACCTTTTTCTGTCTATATTACGGCAATTTCCTTATCGTTAATCGATGTAACCACATTTTTATGCTTGCTTAATATCCAGTACCATGTATTGGTTACTATATTGTAAATTACCAAAAAAAAACATTTATTTCGCTTGTTATTTCTTTTGAAACTTTGTTATTTATACTGTATTTACATAAGTCCCGTAGAACGAGTCAGTAAAGTTTATATGTTATTTTATTTTTGTACTTATTGTAGTTTAGAGTTGATGTTAGGATTGTGCCATCGGTCGTTCGATTGTTGTAATAAATTGTTAAAGAAAAATCTAGTTTGCTTTTTACTTCCTAACGGGTCTCCTTCACTTAACACTTTTGATCTAACGTTTATTTGCCATAATGCTCTTGTGCCATAACGCTAATCATTAAGACAAAATATATTAGGGAAAACAGTTTTAGGGATTCCAATATAGAACTTTCCTAACGAGATATGTTTTTCTTACTTTTCAAGCCTTTGCTTAAGACCTCTTTAGAAAGAGAAATACTACAATCGTCGATTTTGACGCGGTTGGCGCAGTTTGTAGGACACCTGCCTACTGAGCCGGCGGTCCTAAGATCGAATCCCGGCCGGGGCAAATATTTGTGTGATGAACTCGAATATTTGTTCCTGGGTCGTGGATGTCTATATATGTATTTATATAAATTATGTATATCGTCGTCTTAGTACCCATAGAACAAGCTTTGCTTAGTTTGGGACTAGGTCGATTTGTGTAAGATTGTCCCTTAACATTTTTTTTTATTTACCCCAGATTCTCTCCGGGAGTATTATTTTAACGGTTCAGGCCCGGGCGTTTTAAAGTAAATAATAACCGATTAAAAATATAAATAAACATTTATTCACAATTATTAATCTAAAACTAACGTTACTGTACATATTCTGAAAAGAAGTTTCTTCTAGAGCAGTATTATTATTCTGAAATCCAATAACTTTAAGCCACTTCATTTATTAAATACTAGCTGGGCCGTGCGATGTTACCCGCTCATCCCACGGGAACACGACATTTTTTCGGGATAAAAAGTAGCCTACGTGTTAATCCATAATTGGTCCAGCCGTTTGGGCGTGAGGAAGTAACAAACTTACACATAAACAAACTCACAAACTTTCGCCTTATGTAAGATCAGTAGGGAACAGTACAGATGTTATACTACCTACTAATACCATCTTACATATCTACTTTTGCCAACCAACTGTAGTTGGTGTTGTAACATTGCATTAGTACCTACTACGAGTATAACATCAGATACCTTCACTTGCCCGAATTTCATTTGCCATAATTTTACGAGCCCATAAACTTTTTATAAAATTCGCACTTACGATAGGTAAGCAAACAAGTGAGTCGGGCAAACGATAGAGTACTCTGTAACATTAAACTAATATACGTATATTTTTTTATAAATCTAACCGAAATTTCCCTCAGTGGGAAATGACTTTAAAAGAATATTGTCTTTAGCGTTACGACTTCTCAGAATCTCTAAGCTTGTGCTTTAAATGTGCCGTCAGCTGCAGACAAATATGACCCCTTGCATGCTACGGCCAGTGGATCACGGTTTTCTGCAACTGAATTTACATTAACACTTTTACGACCAACGACCCGCCTGGTGGGCGCTTGATAACTAGGTACTACTCAGCTGCCGGCTCAGCTCGCGGCGGGTTGTACTGTAAAAGCGCCCATCTGGCGGGCTCTGTCGGTTTCTGTGGTAGTTATAATTATTATAATAAGACTGTATGAAAGAAAGTCTTCGTTGCGAGTGTCCTGACAATTTGAGATCGGAAGAGAATGCTATGGCCTCCCTTCAAACGGAAGCCACGTCGCTTTCACTATTAGGTATGTGCAATAGGTTTTAAACAGCTTTAAAACATAATGACGTTGAAATGTTTCATCAGACCTTACACCAGGTTTTCTAGCTTATATTCTACCTATCTATATGCACCTAACGTGATTTAGTTTCCAACGGTTACATTTTGATATAGACAACAAAGGTTTTCCTAAAAGCGCAAACTTCTTATGAACGATACCTAACTGAGCTACATAACTGTCGATACATTTTTGGTTACCGAAAATGGCGTGAGTTCAGCAATGAGACAGTCTGGAAAAAAAGACGCGAAAAGATGAGGCACCCTAACGGGCTAGCCATGATTTCGCCTGGTCAGCGGTTTGTTTTATAATTTTTTTTCCTTGCGGTTCCAAAGGGACCCTTTGCACTGGTTGCTACCTGACGTGGCCCGTCCTTTGGGACGAGCCACCGAGAAAAACCTTAGCCCACTTATATAAAATTAGCTAACCTAGAGACAACCGGACCCCAGTGTGGGGTCGCGGGCTTGTGTGTACGTAGGATGACGGTGTCCGTGACCGGCTGACCGCGGCCACGGCGACCGGCCTAGTCATTTTGTATTTTACGGTTGCGCTCCTAGTGAAGGGCTCTGGAGAAATAGTGCGCCCTCGTCAGCAAGCGGCGGCTATAGTAACTACTATGTTACTGCAGCATCAAACTTAGCACCATAGGTAAAGCCGCACTAAGCACCGCCACCGCCATGATACAGCGCGATCGGTAGTAAAAGTATCCGACGACGCGTTTGGCTCGGTTGGTAGACACCTGCCTACTGAGTCGGCGGTCCTGGGTTCGAATCCCGGCCGGGGCAAATATTTGTGCAAAATATTTGTTCTTGGGTCATGGATGTTATCTATATATGTATTTATATATTATGTATATCGTCGTCTAGTACCCATAGTACAAGCTTTGCTTAGTTTGGGACTAGGTCGATTTGTGTAAGATTGTCCCTTAATATTTATTTTATTTATTTATTTATTTTATCCGTAGCCAGACCTAACCTAACCTGATCTTTTTTTTGTAGATGGAGAGGACGTTACGAGCATCACCCCCGGGCCTAGGGAAGCCATTGAGGGGGTTATGTGGGATTCTCCCCTTAAAAGATACCCACCGGCGCATCCCTCGCTGCCGTTAGGGGGGTGCTATGGGGTTGCGAACATTCTGCCACGAAACCCCCCGGAACCTAACCTGACCTAACTTAACTGTGGTACCGGGCCTCTTGCCACGCGACTGGCAACCAAACTGAGGACCCCGGAGACCGCAGACAAGGCCGCACTTAACACCGCCATTATCCAGAGTGATGGGTTGTGCAGGAGGCATCCGTTGTTGTGACTATAGGCGCAGCTAAACCCTGGAATATAAATAAGTCTCTGTTAGAAACTATTTTTGACACAAGATTTTAGTATAGATACAAAGAGAGCGAAGACAAAATTTTATGCGATCCACTCCAATCCAAGTGGAACTCGAATCCACGACCTCTGTTCAACCGGAACATTGCTCTTCCAACTGACCTACAGGACCGCTATGCAGACTGTATGAAATAATGCCTTCTCATTCCGCTCTTTTATAGTGCCCTCTGTATTTTTATGTTTAAATTGCTAAGCGCATTCACCAAGCTCCAACACGCACGCTTTTCAACGTTGTATTCTATCGCACCGCTTTCCAGCAAGTGTTAGAACAGCGAGAGAGATGGCGTTATTTTCAATATTGAACAAAATCAATGTTGATCCTATTTTTATGGTGATTTTAGTAACTAACCGACTGAGCTTTTTGAACTGCTATTATCTACACATCCACGTCAATCAAAGAGTCACAGCACATTTTAACTGAACGAATAATGCCAAAGTTATCACTATAAAATGTCCACTCACGACTGATCAACATGTACACAATAAGACCGATGTGCGACAGCAGCGCTATGATCGCGTAGGAGCCGCCGATGGACACCGCCTTGTCGACTGTAAGCACTGATCGCAGCAGCACCATACCCTGCATCATCAGAGCACCTCCTGGAATAAAGATGTTATTATTAAGAGACGTTTAAACTCAAAGGCTTGATATATACCTAAGAGCATAATAAGACCGGTTCTTATGTATGGTAGCGAGACGTGGGCTGAAACGCAGAGGCACGTGCATACCATCCGAGTTGCCGAAATGAAATGATCAGGGGATGTGCGGCGTCGCCAGGCTAGATAACATCCGCAACAAGTACGTGCTAGGGCGCCTAAGCGTACGTGACATCGCCGATAAGCTGCGGGAGAATACGCTGCGATGGTATTATCGCGTAAAACAGTGACCATCCGACCACGCGGGGAACTTGGCACTACAACTTTCCATCCGCGGTCGAACATCCAGAGGCTGACCCAGAAGGTGGAGAGATGGAGTGCAAAAGGATAAAAGTGAGTGTCAAGTTTCCGAAAACCGTGTCGAAGACAGGGCGAAGTGGAAAAGAAAAATAAGGAAAGCTGACCCAGCACCATGTGGGTTAATAGCTAGGAACAGAGAGAGAGAGACATTATTAAGAGATGTTTCTGATTACATGCTTCTTATTGCTGATGGCTTGTTCCACTACCAGATTGACTAGGGCTTTTCTCTTTTATGAATATTGCAATATTATGCCAGTACCCACCAGCTAGTGCAAGCACCAGTGCAAACAATATTTGGTACACGTTGAACACGAATCCGCAGCCCGCTAGTGAGCAGGCGCCGCGTGCTGCCCGCCCGCCGCCGCACGAGCATTCTTCGAATAACCTGAAAGTTAGGGTCAATTGTAACCGGATCTGGTCATGGCAGTGGGAAGAAAAATACAAGTGTATTTAAGACTAAGGATTGATTAGCTTCATTACCATTATGCTCCAGGGTTTAGGCATTGAAAATAAGTGGGTGTATGTTAGATGCGTTTATCATGCGATAAATAAATAAGGAAGCATCCATCACTTATTGACGAGTAAGTATGTTAGTGCGAGAGAATAACAAAAACAGCAGCATTAATTGCTTTACATTTAGATGGTCAAGTATTATGCTTCAAAATTACTCAATCCACGCGAAACTCATTGACGCAAAAGTCTCTCTAACTACTTAATATCTGCCGGACGAAGTACCTACCCTTGTTTCTTTGCAATTTGTAATGACTAATGAATCACTCACAGGAACCCATTGAGGTCCTCGTAGCTCCTGCATCCAGCGTGGCACGGAGAGAAATACGTCGTTGACGTGTTCAGCGCACACACCGGACTGAACCCGTAACTCTCTGAGGCGCATCTGTAAAGAAAAATCATTATTATCTGAAATGAGTATCAATAGGTTGGGGTTGTACTGAGGCCCACGAACATGGTTGATTTAAGCTCTCACACCGATGTGCGAAGGGCGCCCCGCAAGACTCTAAGTGGCACTGCCGAGCCAGTTAATTCTGGTCTTCGGATTGCGACAACGAGTAAGGCGCTCGACACATATGTCGCGCTTGCATCACTACGCCGTGGCTGACGATGTGGTGGAGTACGTCCGCCGGAAGACTGGATTCTCGATGGGCACCGTCGCATGTGCAGACTTCTGGCCGAAGGGTGTTGTGTATCGGCGGTTCCGGGGAAATCTGCCGAATCATGCGCCAGATCAGACGATGCAACGCAGCGCAGCTACGCAGTTACATTGCCTAAATCAAGTTTCTTTATATGTACTTTTGTAGTTCACAGTCCTTGGTTTGATTACCTACTGTAATGCTGTGTAACTATTTGAATAATAAATGATAATCCTTACCCACACTGCATACTGCACACCGGCTGCGCATAGTCCAGGCTACTGCCCGCGATCTCGCCAATGTTACACCGTAACAGAGCGAGGAGGGCGAAGGGCACCGCGATGGCGAGGGCCACCACGCCGCCGACGCGTGCTGCTGTCGTTGCCTTCACGCCGTCGCTCCGCCGGGCGGAGAAACGGGTGCGGAACACCTGGTAATGGGAACAAAGCCGGGTATAGATAAAAAAACAACCAAGTTGCTGAATGGATGGAAATGGATGAGTATGGAAGGTTAGATAAATACAAAACTCCTACGATCTTAATCGAACTTCTTATGATCTTCACGCAACCGCGTGTAAACGGGAGAGCAATGCAAACTACGAAGTTATGTAGAAGTTTCTCCCTTTGTTTGAGTGGACAAAAATATAAAGAAGAATAAAGAAGGCTTCGGACTCTTCGGGGTCCAATTAAACTTTGAGACGCTCTATAAAATTTGACATTGCTTTCAATTATATAACCTTACCATGACGAAGAAGATGATGACGAGAGACCTGAACAAGTCAGTGACCCCGCGGGAAGCGCGCGGATCCTCTCGCTCGGTCTCAATGTGGAACTGAGCCTGGAAAGAAATGTATTCCAATTAACCAAATTGTTAAAATTGGCATGAGCAATGAGCGAGTAGCTACGTAAGTTCAATGTACCTATTCTTGGAATAACTATAGCTCCAAGGAAAGTATGCTAAGAAATGTACCTAAATTAAGTACATGCACACGTAGATATAAAAAGATCAACCAACCTGAACAAAGTTGTCATCGAATCGAACAAAACTGAAGACAGCAGCAGATAGGAATGCGAGGGCGAACGTCTGCAGCCAAATGGTCTTGTTGCGGACCACGCGGCCCAGGGTGGACACGAAACCTGGAACATACCAACTCGTTTATTTCCAGAATTTTACAGTACCTACAGTTATATTTGCTCTTAGCGGCACACTAGATTTCCTTTGCAATATATAAATATCAACCTCACACCAATAGAAGAATGTGTTATGGGTGCTAGATGACAAAATACATACTTATATAGATTAATATATTATGTATATCGTCGTCTAGTCCTTAATACATAGAACAACTTAAATGCATAGAACAACCATGACCCAAGTATAAATATGCGAGTCTATCACACAAATATTTGCCTTGGCCGAGATTCAAACCTGAAGCAGATGGTGAATGTTTTATCGTTATAGAAGATTTCCTAATTCGTCTAGAAAATCTGAAATTCTAAGATTAGGTATGGTTCAATGTACAGTGGATTATTCTGACCCGCCAGTCTTCCGTAATTTTTCAATTACGACATTCCACAGATTTTTTGGTTTTTATGTACCTACATACCCAATTATTTTTTGTGTGACGTGTGTCACCATTTCTGATGACTGATAGGAACAGTTAGCTGCGCATCATCTGGGAGAGAATTTTCCGAGAAAATGACCACGACCCTCATCAATGAGGCAACTGGCTGATATGTGGCTTTATCACCTGTATTAACCAGCTCGTTATCCACCAGCTTCGGATGGCTCATGCGCTTAGGGAACAGCATGAAGAGGATCCCAAACATGAGCGTGAGCATGCACAGCGAGATGTGGGAGTGCCACCACACGTCCGTGGAGGAGGACGGCGTGAGCCAGTTGACGCCGTTCAGGCCCAAAGACAGCCGAATTGTGATCAGTATTCCTGAAGGATAAGAGTTTAGGATTAGCTTTGTAGTGGAATTGATATGGAATAATCGCATTCTAATTCTCCTTCTGCTGCACCTACTCTATATTAAGTTATTCATCAATTTCACTACCCAAAGGTTGTCTGGAAGAGATAGATTTTTAGCGATAAGACCACCTGATGTGTTGTTTCCTTTTGTAAACTTTTATTGGTGCGCAATAAAATATTGTTGTATTGTATTGTATTTTTATCTCATTAGTGGCAAGAGGTTTACTATTAGGTATGTGACAAAGGATCCTCAAGGATCTTCAATATGTCGCGCGCTTTCCTCATATAAAAAGTTTCCAAGTTCTTGACAAGATCACTGGTTACCTTCGCACACTGCACCCTCTCCCTGTGGAGTGGGAGTAGAAAACTAAGGAGTATGGTGAGTAGAATTTACCATAAAAATAAGCCCCGTTTTCTGGCTCGTGGTCGTCCAGGTAGACGAGCCCATGCGACCAGATGCTGAGCCGCGCAAGCGCACAGAACGCCGCGGCGAGGAATAGCATGGCGATCCGTGGAGCCACCCAGCGATCTGGCTCATCATATGTTCGAGGGGTTCGAGAGTAGCTGGATATTGTATCGCCGCCACACAGCTCTGTAAAAGATATGTTTTTTATTCACAAACTGACCGGCGATTACCCTCAGTACCACCCGATGGTACGTGACTACCAATGTTTCAGCTTCACCAAAAATGTATTTCATATCTCCCGATACAGGCCACATTTCTCAACAGATTCTCATGAAATTCTGTGAGAAGGATAAGTATATAAAATTTTTAGCAAGTCAGTATTCGAAATAAAAAAAAAATGGCTATAGGGCATTTTAAAACAATCTCGCGAGGACTACAGCTCAAAGAGCCACTACTACATTTTACTGTTTATTTATTATTTAATCAGCAGTCTAGACGCAATGCTTGTAATCTTGAGACGCTGACATGGGATGGACATATTATAAACCTACCCACAGAAGACGCGAAGCTCTGCTCGTAGGGGAACGCCAGCACGAGTAGGCCGGCGGCGGCGGCGGCCGTCAGCCACAAGGAGAGCGCCATCTGCTTCCTGGCCTGTCCCCACCACGCGACCAGCGCGCCGAAGATAAACTCCACCAGGGCCGCGCCGATGGTCACCCAGTCTGAAAGCACGAGAACGTACTTACATTCTACGAAATCTTTCACATGAATTGTTTTGAAGAAGGATCACCACCCTTACCATGAGTTTACAGTGACCGTACTCTCTAGCGACTCCGTAAACGATTTGTATGGATGAGAATGAATCAGAATCGCTAGGGACGCTGTACTGTCATCCATACAATTCATTTCAATCTCTCATCATTTAAGCTAAACTAGCGCAAAACCCTAAACCTAATACTTTTTTCTGCATTGTCCCCTCATAGATAACGGTGACGTCTCACCCTTGTTTATTTAGTCTGGCATATTAGCGGCTCTGTGCAAAACAAAACTTATCGTACAAAAGACAGCTTTAATGACAAAGGTAAACCAATCTTGCTTGTTATTATCTAAACGAAATGTATACATGTATGAACATTTCGTTAAGATACTCTATAGCTTGTCACTGGATATTTCCACATGTGCTCCATGAACGTGAACGGTGGCTGCGTTCCTTTCTTTAAAATTATGTCTAATTTCAGAAGCATTTCGTCTCATTGTCAGTTCTTCCAATCCTCTTATGGGTATACCGAAGAAATTTTTTAGTGACATGCAAGAACCCGTCTTCTGAGATTGTGAAGATGGCATAAGGATCTCAACTCAATATCTAGTTTTTAACTTATCTTCCAGTATCTCCCTACCGTGAGTATTCCCGGAAACGTGTCCCATGGCTGCATCCCTTTTCAGTAGTAGGGTTATGTTGGAGTCCAGCAGCACCACGATGAAGAGCGCGCCCTGCAGGAACAGCCCGAAGGTGCCCAGCTTCAGCACGCGCGTGCGCAGCAGATGCCATAGCTTGAGCAGCGGGGGTGGGACACCTGGAACATGAATATCCGGTTCTAAAGACCAAATTTAGGGGCTAACTCACGGGCCATTGAAGTTCCCCTACATTTAATTTATCTGGAACCAGCCCGCGATTGGTTTTAGTATAATTTGATGGCAATAGCTATGATATATTTAGCTCGCTCGGTGGTTCAGTAATTTTATTCACTATTCATTAAATTAGTTACTAGGAAAATACAGATGCGATTGGTTATCTTGACTTAAATAGAAAGTTCCGCTTGTACCTCCTAGTTGCTTTATATTATACGTCATAGATAACAAACAAACACCTAGTAATCAATAAATTAAGATTCATAGATTGTGATTAATTAAACAAAAATAACGAGTGACCAATGACTATCGTAACAGAAATATAAAATAAAATATTTTCGCGCAAGATGAATACATAACTTCTACTGTGACTTGGTGGAGCAGTGTAATAATATCAATATACTTAATAGATAATCTATGGCAATGCTTGTGCCGATCACACCTCCTATCACAACTGTGCAACATAGTTCCCCTCCTGTTACGTTTCGCCAAATTGTCATTTGTCCGAAAGTAGTTTTTTCTAGAAACCCGTAATACGAGTAGTTTTAACGGGTTGAAAATATACCGTTAGGTTAGGTTTGTTTTATAATTATTCTGAAAAATTTACAGTTTTGGAATAAAAAATGGCGAAACGTAAAAGCAAACATTTGTGTTTGAGATGAAATAGGTACCTACATTGACTTCAATAGCTCGGTGCAGATATTAAGTTAATAATACAACTCTTCATAATAATAGTTAATTATCTAGGTATTTAGAATCATACAGCAACTACTGTGATACTATTTGTTTATTAAGGTTTTTTTTCTATAAATAACTACCTATTTAATTCGTTTTAGTTATTCGTTTTATTGATACCTTTTTCTCATTTTTATGTCTTTTGATCAAACTTTATCCACAAGGAAAATGTATCGATTAGGTAATCAATTATTTAAATGAGGAAGAAAAGACACCTGATGATAATGATATGACTTAAATATTGACAAATTATACGCCAACGCAAATTCAGGTACACGTGATGATAATCGGATTATGAATAGAAATGAATCTTATCCCGCAATCTTACTACGGGGGTAATTATCACGTGTTTCGTTAATTACCTACTTAATATTATAGCATATGCCTTAACCCGAATAAGATAATATGCAAAATCCAAACTCAGATATTGGGGATAATTTGCTGAAACTTTTACAGAATTGCGGATTATAGCAAGTAACTAAAGTCAGCCCATCTACTATTTGTATCTACTAAGTAAAGTCAGTCTACATAATTATATACCTACAGTTTTTTTTTTCAATATATAGGTATTGTAGTTATGTAAAGTGTGTTTTTAAGTTAAGCACCGACGTAAAGCATTACTAGGAATTCTAGAACTATATTTGACAAATATTGCAACTATTAGAAGACAAACGTTTTCTCTTCTCTTGCTCTAAAAGTTCGTTATATTATTAGCTCAAAGAACTCAGACTAATAAAGTGGTGAGGGTAGGGTTTATAGGGAAGAAGGGAAGTAAAAACAATATAATTATTTCGATTGTTTTCATTTAAATGATGACACTCAGTTTATATTGTTCCTACTCTGTCACTTTGCTTGCCGGTCGAAACAATCATTTCGGGTCGCAATGGCCTATTTTAGGCATTGTCAAAAAATCTTCTATTGCATTCAGTAACACAGAATCCCGACTAAAAGAAGTATATGAGTTCATAAATATATATAGACTAGCTTTTGCCCGCGGCTTTCGCTCGCACAGGGTCTGGAAACGTTATCTGTGTAACTTTCTACCCGCTTTGTTGTTTCTTAAAATAATACAACTAATAGAAATCTGCGCGTATACATACATTTTTGGGTATTAGATTTATATATTTCTAGATCACATCGTGGTAATACATGGGGCAATTCATTTTCCGATGAACCGAACAAAATCATAGTCAAAATTTCCATAGGCCTTATTCCTTTTAAAATGCTGATTGTTTTAGACCTTTTTCTCTATGATCAAACATGTTTCTTAACATATTATTGATGTTACTACCTAGACCAGGTCTATTGGGATTTATTGTATATATATATATTTGAAACCTGCAGTTTGAGTTTTTCAGTAATAATTTTTGTTTCAAAAACTACTCGAAATTGACAAAATTCACGCGGAAAATTAGTTTTTTCAACTTATTTCGACTGCACGCAATGAAAGCATGAAATTATGTTACTACCTACAACTCGGGGAAAAGTATTATTTACTTCAAAAAGATGGAAACTATCAATACCTATATTTGTCATATTTAATATGAAAAAATAAATTTTAAAAGGAATAAGGCCTCTTAAGGATAGGAATTTCCTCTAACGTTTCAATCAGTATTCTCAGTAAATAGCCGGTCAAGTGAGAGTCGGACTCGCGCACAGAGGGTTCCTTACGAAATATGAAATCACTGCACATTACGACATTACTAAGGAGAAGATAAAATATACTAAGTCGCAAATTTAACGTCACCGTTGGAAAACTGTTTTACGTAAGTACTTTAAATACAGACTACTTTTTTATTTAATTAGTAATGTATAGTTCCAGATTACTCCCTATAAGTACTTGTAGTAAGAGAGTAAGACACGTTATTACTTGCCAAATTCATAGTTTTAGTTCAACTGAAAATACCTAAGTACCTTATAAAATTTGATTCCCTTGAGAGTATCGACGTTTGATGTGGCATAGGTAAACAGCCGGATCTTTTTTTACGTTATAACTTAAAGTTTGTATATAAAGTTTTTAACCTCTTCAGGAGATAACTTTCCAAAAATGAGTTTATACACGAAAATATTCCTCACAAGAACCCTTTCTCATCTTCCCCCTTTACTCAGACAATACTCGTACATTTCAAAAATTTCTGAAAGTAGTATTTTGACACACGGAATATGACCAGACTTACGAAAACAATCTCATCTTTTCTCATCAAAACTTTCGCCTCCCATTAGACCCATTTTAGAGATAAATTTCCATAAAAAACTTTAGTTTATTTTCTCAATTTTTAATGAATATTCTACACAAAAACCCGCATACATCTTATTCATAACATGAAAATGTTGTCACCTTCAATTTCACATGCTTAGGGGATGAATTTTAAAAAATGCGTCTATTACTTTTTAACTTCATTTATGGTAAAAAGTTGTTTGTAATGATTAACCTATGCCCGAAATATCACTCTTACTCAAAACATTCCAAGCTCTGTATACAAACTGTCACCTCTCAGCGTATCCCATTAGGTGTTGAATTTTCAAAAACGCTGAAATCAATATTCTCAGTTTTTGATGAAGAGTCTACTCTCAAAATAGTGCACCTCTTACTCAAAAAAGGAGCGATTCCCATACAAAGTTCTATTTCCATTTAACCCCTTTCGGGGATGAATTTCCAAATATGCTGAAACTTGTATTCTTACTTTGTACAGAAGAATCTAAACACGTAATGTTACTCAAAGAACCTCCAGGTCTTCATTGAAATTCCCTCCTTACCCCATGACGGGTTGAATTTTCAAAAACGCTGAAATACATGATCTTAGTTTTTGATGATCAGTATACACACAAGATAACTCTCCTCTTCCTCAAAAAGGCTGGATTTTCAAATAAAGTTTCACTGTCCATTTCACCCCTTTCGGGGATGAATTTCCAAAAATGCTGAAACTCGTCTTCTTACTTTGCATAGAAGAACCTATACACGAAATATTACCACTCCTACTCAAAGAATCCCAAGCTCTTCATACAACTTTTCACCTCCCACTTTACCCCATTAGGGGTTGAACTTTCAAAAACGCTGAAATCAATATTCACAGTTTTTAATAAAGGGTCTACACGCAAAAGAATGCGCCCGTTACTCAAAAAAGCCCCGTTTGCCAAGAAAGTTCCACTGTCCATTTAATCCCTTTCGGAGATGAATTTCCAAAAATGCTGAAACTTGTTTTCATACTTTGTACAGAAGAATCTAAACACGTAATGTTACTCAAAGAACCTCCAGGTCTTCATTGAAACTAACCTCCCTCTTTACCCCATGAGGGGTTGAATTTTCAAAAACGCTGAAATACATGTTCTTAGTTTTTGATGATCAGTCTACACGTAAAAGAATGCACCCCTTACTCAAATAGACCACGTTTTTCTTACAAATCTTCAATGTGCATTTAACCCCTTTCGGGGATGAATTTCCAAAAATACTGAAACTTGTTTTCTTACTTTGTATAGAAAGAGCTGTACACGAAATATTACTACTCTTGTGCTCAAATAAATCCAAGTTCCTCATACAAACTTTCACCCCCTATTTAACCCCTTTAAAGATTGAGTTTTCAAAAATCCTGAAATTAATTTTCTTGTTTTTAGATCGAGAATCTATACACAAAGTTTTATTACTCTAACTCTAAAATTACGTAAGTTTCATACAAACTTTCAACCCCGATTTGACACCCTTAACGGATGAGTTTCGAAAAATCCCTTCTTAGTGCTTGCTTGCATCGTATACTTGATCTATTCTAGAAATTTGTAGTTCCTAGGTTCAGTAGTTTCGGCTCTACGTTGATGAGTGAGTCAGTCAGTCAGTCAGGACTTGTCCGTTTATATGTATAGATAAATATTCAACATTATAAAATATCGGCCTTGTTGTAACGTAATAAAGTTTCATTTCATAGGCATTCGGCAGCAACTTTTTTTTTACTCACAAACTGACCAGCGATTGACCTCAGTATCACCTGATGGAAAGAACTACAGGGTCGAGGATGTAGCTTGCTGGTTCAGCAATAGTCTGTCACTCAGCATTCACTCTTGCCTTGAAGACACCCAAATAAAAAATATTCTGGAAATAAACACGATCAAAGCGAGTTCCATTCCTACCGATTCGCAATAGAAATGATGAAGACAATCGCTTAAACGTAAACTCACAACATAAAGATGAATCGCTTCCCTCGCCTGATTGCCCAATTATGAAACGGAGATTAAATCGTGCAATTCCTGCGCAACTTCTCCAAAATAGATCCGATAGAAAAAAGACAAGCTGGCTACTTTGCGGCGATATGTTCGAGGCTCTGGAAGATGCCCCCAGCCGGCAAAGTATCGCCAATAAGTCTTAGGGCTTACCTATTGGTGATACTTTGTCTACTGGATCAGGGGCAGCTAACTGGTACTTGGCAGAGCCGTCCCAAAGATGGCGGTTTTTAGTATTTGTAAAGAGTGAGAAACTCTTCCGGCGTGTAATACCGCTTCACCTTATAAAATTTTGCCTTGGCCTCAATAGAGGAGCCAAAGTTCAGATTGCATTTTGAGATCCAAACCAAGAAGCTCTAGGTGATCGGAAGTTGGTACGGGTACATGTTGGAAAGTGGGAGCCAAGGTGAACTATAACACTTTGAGGTAAACACGCATGCGTTTTGGAAGCGTTGAACCTGACCAAGTTGACATTGCCCCATTCGGACACAGCCTTCAAGGTCATGTTTGTTCGCTCAACCATAGCTTAGTTTTGAGTCTCGCACTGGTAGCTTGTGTACAAAGTAAAGTATCTCTCGGTAACTGTGCTGTCGTCTCAATACCCAAACATGCCAGACCTGAGCAGATTGTTTATATAAGCAGCTTGGTTTTGTATCTATTTAAACATAAATTATGGTTTCCTTTAAGTGAATTGAGGAGGATTATTAAATCCTCTGTATTATAAGATTGCTTGTCGAAGTGCAATGTTGTCATGTATCCGGGAAGTTGTGCTTTACGTTAAAATCACATTGTCTGACTTTTATCTCTTCGGATTGGAGTTCCTTTTTTTAATGATTTTGTTTTTACAGTTGGATTATTATATATTCCCTCCAAAACTTTAAGCTTCGTAAAAGAAATATAACACCAATTTTATAAGTGCATAAAAACATCATAGTTCTGCTATACCTAAAACAATTTGGTCTGATCTCGCCACTTTTTATGACTGACTAGTGACTACCAATTCGTCATTGCAAACTAATCCACAAACAAACATTCACACAAGTATATACACATTGTTCTAAATACCTTTAACAGTTGTCATTGTGACCTAAATTAACACTTCACACCACTTCTGACATTAAAATGCACTAGACCGATTCACTTATCAGCCTTCACTACCTTCACTTTCATATAGTATTCATTTTGCTATTTTTCTTTAGCGTTTTTCGTAAATTATTTGTTAGTAATACGAAATACGTCTACATCTATTGACCTGTGGTGTTGTATTGAATCGTTATCAGTTTCTTATCAGCGTATCGTTAGATATCCGATGCACGGTTCAGTAATGCCAAATTTCCAGCAATTGACTCCGCCACTTATAACAAATAATTAGAGTGAATCATCCCGAGACGTAGATTAACATACATTTGCAACGTTCTCCTGAACGGCATATTTAGGATAACTCCGTGCACCTCAGACAACACGGAACATTTAAGATCACTTTGTTGTCTGTCGAAGCTACAATAGAAGGATTTTCTCGCGATAGGATCCGTTTAAGTATGAAATGCGTGGGCACAAATCGTCATATAGGATTTTCCACCTGTATAAATGTGGTCTAAGAAGCGCAACTATTGCAATATGCTTTTTGAAATGCCCGAGCTTTCACGTTATAATAGATCCTGCTGCTAGTACACCTGACCCGTGAATAAGCCTCTTTAAAATTAAAACTAAAGTGAGACATCTTTAATAGTTATAAAAACGGTTTAAACTCACGTAAAAATTGTCAGGAACAGCCCGACATGTTTCGAACTCGTATGAAGCGCGTCACACAGCAGCACGGATAGCTGTCCAAATTAAGAGCTCTATATGAGTTAGAAACATGTTTGACCGTTTCTGGAAATTTTTACGTGCCAGTCTCTTTCCTAGTAATACAGCGCGATTAAGATGGGTGATATTGTGACATGTGAGAAGCGAAGTCTTCGTCTGTCTGTACAACTTTTTAAGGATGTTATTGGTTTTGTAAACGGCCCGTTAGGGCCTGATAATCCATACTATCCATACTAATATCCATATCAATCAATACTTAATATTATAAATGCGAAAGTGTGTCTGTCTGTCTGTCTGTCTGTCTGTCTGTTACCTCTTCACGCTTAAACCGCTGAATCGATTGTGATGAAATTTGGCATGGAGATAGTTTAAGATCCGAGGAAGGACATAGGATAGTTTTCATCCTGGAATGTATCCCTAAAAAGATTGAAAAGTGAGTAAGTAATTCATGATGACATTGATGACCCTGTAGAAAATATAATGATTAGACCAAAAGCACAATTGCTCTTACATTTGCTTAGTCGCCCCCTTTTATTAATTAAGGTGATTAGGTGGATATCTATCGTGTTGTACGAGGTTGCTTCCATACTTCCAAGTTTCACGCGGACGTAGTCGCGGGCAAAAGCTAGTAATATTATAAATCCGAAAGTGTGTCTGTCTGTCTGTTACCTCTTCACGCTTAAACCGCTGAGCCGATTTAGATGCAATTCGGTAAATAGATAGTTTCAGTCCCGGGGAAGGACATAGGATGCTTTTCATCCCGAATAAATTTAGTTTTCCTGTGGGATGAGCGGGTAGCACCGCGGGGCACAGCTAGTAATCAATACTCTATTTTATTCTAAGTGATACTGAAGACAATATCGTTTTCGAGCAAATACGTCAACAAAACAAAATCAATTAGCAAACTGAGTCAAGTATATTTAGCTGAGATTGTTTTAAGTAAGTTCATTATGAACTGCGCATCGGTATGTGAGCAGATAAGATAGTAGGAGTAAATACCAAAGACAATAGATATGTATATTAGGTAATAATTAAACACGTTTTTATTTATATTATAAACTTTATTCTCACTGAGTGCGTAAACAAATAAATGTGTCTCTAAAAAGTTCATTAAAGCTTAATTCAATACCTACTTACGATAAATTACTATATTTAGTGTAAATAAATATAAATAATACAAATATCTTGTCAATAATGAGAGCATTTCGCATTTACAGTCTCAGACATAGGATCTAGGATTAATTTGAGTAAAAAGTATCGGGTTTAGTACTGTTCATCCAGAGTAAAATACCATTAAAGCAATAGTTTCTAAATGCTTCGTGAATACCCTGATACATGAGTAATAATGTGCCATGACCGGGTATCTCCAATGGACGTAGTTATGCAAAAAGGTTCCAAACCACAAGTCGCTGATAACTTAAATAAATAAATAAATATTAAGGGACAATCTTACACAAATCGACCTAGTCCCAAACTAAGCAAAGCTATTGTACTATGAGTACTAGACGACGATATATGTATATACTATATAAATAGATATATAGATAACATCCATGACCCATGCACAAATATTCGAGTACATCACACAAATATTTGCCCTGGCCGGGATTCGAACCCAGCTCAGATCAGAACTGCCAGCTCAGTAGGCAAGTGCTTACAAACTGAGCCAACCGCGTCGACCTTAACTTAATAAAAACTTACTACCCATATGTCAATAAGTTCAAAATTCAATTTTAAGTGACGTGTGGATTGGATCGTTGTTGCATAACTACGTCCGAATGATCTTTATAGGAGATTATGGCCAAAAGCTTCTCCATTTAGGGATACTCTTTGGAACGTCAGTTCCGTTCGCATCTAGCAGCTGATAGGTTAGTGCTTGGCCACGGTCTCCTCTATCCAGGGCACGAAGTCGGTGACCCTCGTGTAGACGCCCGGGAAGCCAGGCTCAGCGCACTTCCGGCCGTAGGACACCACGCCGATCTGGTACAAGTAGGTTTTTCTGGTTTCGGTGTTTTGCTGGAAAAAAAAGTTAATCTTTGAAGACATGTTTATGTTTTTCCTATTCGAAGTTTTATTTATACCAATAATATACGAAACCATCAATATTCTGAATTTTCAAAATTATGAAAGTGAAAAAAACGCGGAACGATTATTTTCGCCATGGATCATGTTACATACTATAATTAGGTTAGGGTTATATATGATATCCCAAAAAATATCTAAATATTTTATCAGAACATGATTTTCGGAATGATGATGCATTCGGACCGATGAAACTTCGGAGTATTGAAGTGTACCCTTCAATGTTTAATTCGATGAATATTTGTAGATTAACAGTTATTTTTTTAATGAGATTTAGAGGGTTTAATATCAAATTAATAGTCGTCTTCGTTGGCTGGGTCGTGTCGCTCGTAGACCAAAAAAATATGTTGGGAATAAATGTCTTGACTTGTTCCTGGAGTAAAATCTCGCGGAGGCCTTATGTCGTTAATGAAGACATGAGTGCCAATGATTGAGGATGCAAAAGACCGGGCAAAGTGGAAGGTAAAGATACGGAAGGTGGACCCTGACCTGGCCGGGACTTAACGCCAGGATGATGATGATGATGATCAATCAATAGCATGGAGGTCACAGTACGGTAGTATCATCAGGTTTAATAAGAAAGATTATAGATATTTCTGAAAATTAAATATTCTACACAGGAAATTCTCAGAAAGAACTATAATCTTCTTCGTGGGTTTGAAAATCCATGAAAATCAGCAAATAAAGGGTTGACCTTGATCGGACAACGTAATTTTAATGATGCCTCCTTGCCCATTAGCATGGCGCAGTCTGTAGGATCTGAACCTGATATAGTTTTATTTACGGAACCCTTGACATTCACAATGACAAATATCATTATTCTCTCAGGAATTACACAATTTAATAGGTTTACCGGTTGTCGGTTTACCGGTTATTCGCACGAAGCGATTTGCTTCATCATTTCTTCTGCGAACCGGAAGGAATGGTACGCTTTCCCATCGTGTGTATTTGTGTATGTATTTGTAGGCGACGACAAGGTCTTCTTTGGCGACGCGGTTGGCGAGCAGCTGCCCACTGAGCCGGCGGTTCGAATCCCGGCGAGGACAAATATTTTTTGTGATGAATTCGAATATTTGTGCCTGGGTCATGGTTGTTCTATGTATTTAGGTATATATTTATCTATGTAAGTATCCATATCGTCGTCTAGTACCCATAACACAAGCTTCATTAAGCTTAATTTGGGACTAGGTCGATTTGTGTGAGGCTATCTGATATTTATTTCTAAATGAGGTAACTATGCAGATCCACGTACAACAGGTTGCATGAGCGGTCCCCCGCTGTCCCCCTGGCAGGCGTCCCTCTTGCCCTGCTTGAAGCCCGCGCAGAGCACCCGCTGGTCGATCACCTGCGCCTTGTACGCGGAGTACGCCTGCGCGCAGTACGTGTTGCTGACGACGGGCAGCTGGAGCACCTGCAGGTGCGTGGCGGAGGGTCCACCTGGAAACGAGAAGTTGTAAGATCGGTATTTAGTCCAGTATACGAAGGGATATTCTATGCTCTTTGCTTTCAACTTCGTTCGCTGAGCACATGGATAATTCCGAAGACCTTCAAATAACGATATCTGCCAATCCGTGTATGGTGATCATTATGATGGTTAGCAGTAATTTATGAGACTCTTCGATCTACTTCTATTTATGGAATATCAAGAGGTGGTTAAGACAAATACGGGTATTATAATGTAGTGCAAGAGCACAAAAGCACAAGGCGAGACGAATGTTAAATAAAATATTATAAATATAAAATTAATATAATACATGCTACCTAATATTATAAATGCGAAAGTGTGTCTGTCTGTCTGTTACCTCTTCACGCTTAAACCGCTGAACCGATTTAGATGAAATTTGGTATATATATAGTTTCAGCCCCGGGGAAGGACATAGAATACTTTTCATCCCGAATAAATGTAGTGTTCCCGTGGGATGAGCGGGTAACACCGCGGGGCACAGCTAGTACGTAATAAAGATAATAACCATAAAAGAAAATCAAGCAACGGGCCTACAGAGTACTGCAAGGTGTAGAAGAAAGATAAACAATGATGGAACTTTGAATGAAAGCACTCACGGAATTCAGTGTCACCCCAGCCGGCAATGAGCGGCTGGTAGTTCTCGAAGCTGCGCGCGCGCAGCTCACTGGTGCGCGGGACGCAGATGGGCTTGATCAGATCTGAAAATGAATGAACACAAAGATAGACACGCATTAGAAAATTAAATTACTTAAGTATACCTACCTATTGTAGGGATTTAGCCTTCATCTTAATTAATCATGTAATTTTTTATTAATATTAAGATAGTGAATAATAATTTTTTTAATCTAATTTGCTGCTTATAATTTCACAATAGTGTTAAAATAACTACCGATATTTTATGCATGTACACCTAAAACGGTAGAATTTTGGTGTGACTAATTAAGCATGTACATCTGCAAATAAAACCTATATTTCTTATTCCAACACAATAAATCACTCATTAAATAATTTATTAATTCATTCATACATTCATAAATTCGTTCAATCGATCACTCATTCACTCATTCAATCATTCATTCATTCTGGCTATGAAGCAAGCACACAATCGCCTCTTTTTTGTTTGACCCTTGAATGCCGACGTGTGCATGTCAGGGAGTATAATTATGTTGCAGTAGCAGGATTCGAGGAAGCCTCACCAGGGACTGCACGACTGCATGTCATATTTGAAGAATTTGGGGCTGTGCTTGTGTGTCACGAGGCTATTGATCAGCACGCTACAGGGAGCATCATCATCACTCAGCGATAGTGAGAGCTGGGTTTATGAAACACCACTGCAATTTTTGCCATAGAAATCGAGGTTTCTTTCTCGTCTGTTTGCTCCTCTAAAACTTAACTAGATTTTACGAAATTTTACAACCTGAATGGAAAGAAAATGTTCTGTGTCGGACCATTACTAAATCCTACGCCTGCTACACTTTGTATAATGATATGCGCTAAAATCGATAAGGTCCGACACAGAATTATTTTTTCCCATTCAGGTCGTAAAATTTCGTAAAGATTCGTTTTGGTTTGGAGGAGGTAACATGTGAGAATGAGGACTCGTTTTGTATAACCCGGTTATGTTAAGTTTGGACCTCATTTGTATCCGACGCCATAGTTACCAGGTGCAAACTTAACGTAAACTGATAGTATAGGCAAAAGGAGTGGAGGAAAAGAGAAGGAAGGAGGAGAATTTTATCTTCTTAAGCCTCACCGGTGTATTGCACGTTGCGCTCCAGGACCAGGATGCCGATGTCGTTGGTGAAGGACTTGGGGCTGTACTCCTCGTGCTTCACGAGGGTCTTGATCAGGATGTCCACGGGGGTCGCGCCTTCGTCGTCGCGCGCTATGTCCAGCTCACCCAGGCGGACGAGGTAGCTGGAAAATTCAATTTAAGTGTAAGTATGGCCTCATATGATTTAAGTATTTTATCTACGCACATATCTTTAGTGCTCCAAAATGCGTTCAGAAACCGTAGGAAATGACCAGCATTACTACAACCAATTTTACTATGAGAACTTTCTTATCTGTGGCAGCAGGTAAAATTTGTACTGTAATGTTATAACGCTATCAATTTTTGTAAGGTTATGAGTTTAAATTTGGAACAGCTGTCAAAACTGAAGTAGGTCTCTATTCTAGTATCCATAGATATTAATATTGTTATCGATACGAAACGTCAATTCAGTATGTTTTTTTATAAAAACCGCACGACATTTGATCTCGAGTGACATGAGAATATGGATACATTCGTTTGTAGGTATATGATTTAGAAAAAAAAAACATTCGTCTTGACGGAGGTCCGAATTGCCGCCATTATTGTTGTCATTTGTTTGTTGGTTCTTTGCTGTTACGAAAGTAGAATTGAGAAAAGTTTATTGTAATTCACATTTTAGTTGAAAATATTGTTTCAATGTAAATGTAAATTACAACTATTACAATAAATAATCTGTTTATGTATTTGTTCAGATTTATTTCTTACTGCATTAGTATATGTCGTTTTTAGATATTTTACAGGTAGCACTAGTGGTGCCGGTCATTTCCTTATGGCTTCTGAACCCATCTTAGAGTACTTATGATATGTGTGTAGATAAAGTAGTGTATACAACTGTACATAATTAGGCCTTAAAACACTCGTGTGATCCTATTATGAAACTCGCTGACGCTCGTTTCATAAAACCACACTCGTGTTTTAATGCCTCTCATTATGTATCAGTTGAATAAACTACTATAAGTACCTACATATAAAACATTTATTGACTTTATAAAGTCAATAAATGTTTTATATGTAGGTACTTAAATACTTAAATCATATGAGGCCCGAAATAGTACATTATTGCGGAGGCCCGGAAAGTAGGGGATTAGATCATCGCAAGGCAATCCCCGTTTCCGCTGCGTTTTTATATACTGCTTTTCTCAAACGATGTGAGGAAATAATAAGAATACACTTCAAACATAACAAGTAATTTAATAAATAAAATAAAATTCCGTACCTACCTATATATAACACTAACTATAACATGTTTGTTGTATGGGAGCCCCCCTTAAATATTTATTTTATTTTAGTTTTAGTATTTGTTGTTATAGCGGCAATAGAAGTACATCATCTGTGAAAATTTTTAATCTATCACCGTTCTTGAGATACAGCCTGGTGACAGACGGACGGACGGACGGACGGACGGACAGCGAAGTCTCAGTAATAGGGTCCCGTTTTTACCCTTTGGGTACGGAACCCTAAAAAAGAAAAACGAACTACAATCAGTTACACAAAATTAACTACGTATCTAGTTTAATTGGGGTGTACCGTTTTTTTTCAAAACCGTTAATTCGATTATGACTTATGAGCTGGGTTCTTTCTGAACCATTTCTAGTTATTGAAAAAAAATACAAAAATTTCGTAAAAAAGATACTACCCAATTTTTCACTTGACCTTCAGTAACCGGGGTTTTACTACGTCACCGTAGTTTGGAAAGTTACAGGTGGTGTTATCTGTGGTTACCCCAATACTCGGTCCAAATTATACTAACGGTTCATTATAATTATTATCTTACTGCTATTATACTGCCCTTTCCTTCAATAATTATGATAATTCTTTAATATTATAATGTTGAAGTTGTGAATCAAACATTCAAGAATATTTTAAATACTTGATTGCGCTGGCAATTGAAACTAAATTGAACACAAATTATCACAGATTTTATGTTTGGACCGGTTAATATTTCGTCTGACAGTAACAATGACAACTATTTATTTACATTTTCAATATTTACATCGGGATTTTCTAGAAATGGTATTGAACATATACAAGGACTTCCGGTTCGTGACTTAAGATGGCCGCATGCGTTTAAGTTTTGTTGTTCGTTATTTATTCATTTTTGTTATTCAATGTGTAGTATTGATAGCGTATTGTGCCGTGATCTAACGTATGAGTGAATAGCTAATGAAGAATTCAACTTGAAGCGTTCATAGCCCTTCCTGGGTCAAGGCCCGATAGTCCGCGTGGTTTTTTGTAAATCGCTATCACTTTACAAAAAGCAAAACCTCACCGAACAACGGCATGCTCTACGAGCAAACTCGAAATTGGCGAAATCATCATTAACTTTGATGGAAGCCATATTTTAAAATTAGAATTAGAATTAGAATTAGAACATATACAAGCATGGTTTATTATTCTTTATAAAGTGAATCAGATTATTTATTAAAAACTGACATTTGCAAAAATCAGGAGCTGCCATTCCAGGATTAATATATATGTATATATATTTACATCGTCTCTTAACTCGTGTAATTTACGTTCAACAAGAAAAAGAGTCTTATTAAACACTTACGAGACGATGAGTGGAAATAAAAATAATATCGGTTATAAAAAATTTGGATGCAGACTAATATCTCGAGAAATAGTTCAAGCTATTTTACCTATATTGTTTATATTTCTTGTCAATTAACTGCGATTAACAAAGACTGCGTGAATGCACCAAACCGAGCTTTGAAGGAGAAATGCATCGGTGGTTATTAAAAATGCTGATTTAATAAGAAGGTAATCATCTCAACATTTGAGGTTTGTTTTATATTTGTATTTAAAAATTAGACACTTACGTGTTTTACTTTTAGGCGTATGACCAAAACCAAAACTTTGATGGTATGTTGGATCCCAAGAAAATCTTAAACGTGCCCTTCGACACCTTCGATACTTTCAGAGACATGAATCTCGATCAGATCCACTACAAGTACACTACAAGAATATTTTCATTGATACAACAGTCAACACCCACCCAAAAGGGCAACCGCAACTCTCACCACCTTGCAGACAGTTTAAAGCCAGCATGAACATAAAAGAGGACAGGAAGGTTCGATCGAGGATTTTTTTCTTGAAAATGTCACAAAGATTATTTACTTTCAATAAAAAAAACTGTTATAATAACATGAGTTTAATTTTATCTGCTACATTATACATTCATTGAAGTTACAACACAGCATATACATCATCCAAAAACTTTACTTCATATATAGGAATGAAATAGAACTATGATGTAATTCACACTTAGTAGTTTGTAAATTTTTATAAATTTATGAAACATATAATGTCTCATTTTTTTATGTGGGTAGGTACACCCACATAAAAAACTTCTTCCTTCCCCCAGGTAGCTCCTTTTTCAATTTTTCTTTAAGCTTTGATCTTTGTATTTAATGTTTTGTAAATTTTTGTCAATTTAATCTTCCGGATCCATTTACTAGCAAGTTTTCTATCTTTAATGTTGTTAGACGTGATGAGATTTTCCTAGGAATCTTGACAGCAATATTTTCGTCCTTAAGCAAAATTCTGCATAGTGAATCCTTTGACTGTTTTAAAGTATTAACAATAATCTGCTCCATGATGCTTGTTGGGATGTTGAATTTTTAGGTTTTAGGACTGTTATTTCCATTTTATCTAGTATCACACAAATACTTTTATCGTATTCCAAGTCAAATATTTGTTGGTACGGTCAAAGCATAGCCATGGAGACTAGCCTGGCGTGAAAAATAAGTCCAAAATTAAGACAGAGCTATCGAAAAGCAGCACATATAACTTGTAGTAAAATAATGAAAACAAACTTGAAAACAATTACATTTTTTGTTGGTTATTTACAAACTGTCACCTGACAGTTCTTTGACAAGATATTGAATATATTTTTTTTGGGAATTTCATGGCCAGTTTCACAACTTCAGAAATGCGTAGTTTACCAGTGAAATAGTAAAAAATACAAATAAGAGTGCGCTGAATAGCGTTTTTTTACTATCCTCAAACACACGCGGAAATCATGACGTCATCTTGTGAGCTTCTTAAAATAATTAATAAAAAAATAACTACTTATTCTAATGAAGAGTTAATGAAATTGGTATTATAAAATGGCCTATTTCATCGAATAAAAATATAAAAAGGGGGGGTAATTTTTTTTGGGATACCCCAAATTGGGGTATCCCAAAAAAAATTACCCCCCCTTTTATGTAACGTTCGACATATTCGGACAGTAATACCTACGCAAAAAATAGGGAAAATACAAATGTACTATGAAAACTATTTTTTTACCGGTTCCCTAATGTTCCATGGAATTGATCGAATACCTACTTATAATAATATAATTATACGTTTTAATTTAAATGGCAAAATCGGGCTTTTGCGTAATTTTCAGATAGAAAACTAAACTAAACATTCCCGAGCAAGTGTAAGAAAAAAAAAATCCATGGAGCAGGTAAGTAAGTATTCAACCCATCACACATACGTTTCTCATGAGAAAAGGAAACACAAAGTTTATAATAGGGCTGTCTGGACAGTTATTTCATCTCATTTTTTCGTGTTAATTTAATTGATATGGTAAACACCGTTTTTTGCTCTTCATGGGCATCATGTTTGGGGCTTTAATGACCGGCGATATACGATACGAGTCAGGGGCCCAATTCGAGAATGCCGTTTGAGATATCGCCAAACGTCAAATCTCCATTAGATAACAGTTATATCGCCATTGAACTGTCATTTAAATGCGATGAGCTTAAAAGTGACATATCTCATCTCAATTTTGGAAATACGAAGGCGATAATGATTGTCAAAAATGTTATTCATGTATACAAATTTCTGTTTTGAACGAAACGTAACGGACTAATTTCACGTACTACGCGGTCAATTTAAAGTATGCGCCTGTTATTTATGCCGTCACATAGAAAGGAAACGAACATTTTGCGCGTCCGAATTGACGAAGTTGCGATGTTCTAGCGATATCGCCACTTGTCAAGTAGGCACACGTCAAAAGTGACAGATGGCGATGAAAAGGAGAGATCTCCATTATATCTCTAAAATTGGTCGAATACCCCCCCAGGTCTGTTACGTAAGAAACAATTCAACAGAGACACAAATATGGCCATCTGCAGCATGCATTTACATATAAACTCATAAACCGGTCGGGATCGGCCGACGAGCCTTGATAAGGCTATAAAAGATAATTTTATACGCTAGTGGTTTTCAAATAAAGAACGTTATTTTTTTGAATTTTCGACGTGTTTTATTTCTTACTATTTGGCAGGTTGGCATAATTATTGCTTATCTAAAAATTGAGAGATCTATCCATCGTAGCCAAATCTATATGTTCAAGTTATGGGCGTTTTTTTAATGTTGTGTGACCTTTCTTAAGAGCAGACTTCGAGAAAATTCTTAACATTCAAATCATTTCAAGAATTTGCGTAGATTACTGCTTGTATCGTTATTTATTGTATGAATTAGATTCTTGATTCATTGTATATGTAACCATAGAAGATAAACATGACATGTCGATATCGACATAAGTATTTATTTCATTCATCGCGCGACACATTACAATTTATAATTTAACGGAACTGGGAATTTTCCGGTTCTTATATTCCGTTTAAGTTTAATAGATATCATTTCGCTTCCGTTCGCCCTTCGGAAGAAGCAATTTGTAATACAATATGTTATCTGACAGTCATCTAGTCAGTAGGAAAATTGCCATATTGCATACGAAATTGTTATATAATTATTTGTTATGCAGTGCTTAGAAGTAATCACAGCAGGTTTATTTTTATGTATAAACCAGGGTGTACTTACACTTAATGGTTACGGAATAAGTTTACAAAGTAAACAATTTACCTAAACTGTATTTTTTTAAACCTAAAATTTTTGCACAGGTGGCTAATGCATACTTACAAAAAAGTTATTGAGGTCACACGATTTTACAAAAGTAACAAATAATCACAAACTGAACTAAAAATAGAATAATATCAAATTTAGATTAGATAATTCCGAGATTTAGGAACGGAGCGCCATGACAACAATAATATCAAAAGTTCAAATGTAGTAGGTATGTTTCATTTTTAGGGTTCCGTAGTCAACTAGGAACCCTTATAGTTTCGCCATGTCCGTCTGTCTGTCTGTCCGTCCGCGGCTTAGCTCCGTGATTAACTAGAAAGCTGAAATTTGGTATGAGTATGTGTATGTATTATGCCGACAAAACGGTAAAACAAAAAATAAAAATAAATGTTTTTTTCGGGTACCTCCCGTACACCTGAAGCGGGGGTGATCTTTTTTTCGTTCCGAAACTAGTTGTCGTTGAATAGGTCTTTTAAAAATAAAATAAAAGTCAGCAGTTTCGTAAACATTCGCTCCGAAAATAAAAATAATAGTGTCCCCCCCCCTCTAACTTTTCAACCACGGGTCAAAAAATTATGAAAAAATTCGTGAAAATGAGGCCTTATAAGTACTTTCAATGAAAACTATATTGAACAAAATCAGTCGAGCCGTTTTTGAGTTATCGCAAAATTCATAATTTTCTTTTAAAATGGCGTAAGTGCCGTGCGATGTCCTTACACTTCGAACGTTATTACATATTGGTTAAGTGCCATACCGTATTAAAACATTTCGCTCAATCTGGTGCGTATAATCGATAACTTCCAGAAGGTAATAAGTAATTAATGTTACTTTGGCGTTTACGACCTTTTTATAGAGCTTGAAATCTTTCTCGTAATTTAAATGTTTCTCGTAATTTTCGTCTATTGTGAAGGATGTGCAACTACGGAACCCTACACTGAGCGTGGCCCGACATGCTCTTGGCCGGTTTTTTATAATTATTATGACGAATTTAGAATTTTTGTCTGTTTATCTGTTTGTCATTTGAATGCGCATCACGTAAAAACGGCTGAACGGATTTTAATGAAAACTTCATTAATCTGTCGAAAAAATTCCCGGCCACATTATAGACTATAATTTTTATTACCAATAACATGGGGGGTAGCCATTACACCCGATTGAATTAAGTTTGCACCTGAATCTTATGACGCTACTTAGGAAGGAGGTACAAACTTTTTGAAACATGTGCTAAGATTATCGAGTACCCTGACACATGAAATTTGCTGTGACATGAGTAAGCTGTAAGTAGGGATTTCTATGTGTATATTTCTTACCTTTTCATGCTTAGACTGATTTGACTGGAGGACCGATTTGGATGATATTTGCCACGGACATGATTTGGATAGGTACACTACAGTCAAGGACGTAAAAATACAATGAAGGTAAGTACTGTATTGTCCGATATACAGCTAGTACCGTTTAAATTACGTCAAACAATTTAATAAGGGCGAAAAATGTATTGATATTGGAGTGTAGTTTTATTATTGGTTATTGTAAAATATTTAATCTAGACAACAGTCATCTAAGTTAGGGGTGAATTAGTCGTTTACTGACACAGACCAACTTCCACGGGTGTATACCAATAAATCGTATTAGCCCTGTTCTAAGTAGTAACATTGATAATAATATGTTAAGAAACATGTTTGATTATAGAGAAAAATTACTAAAACAATCAGCATTTTTGAACGGGTGAGGAACGTTATAAAATGTAAACCTGCTTCCCGAACTGATGAAATATACTGTACCTAATAAATAAAAACTGAACATAACATATTTTTTACGTTTTGACGCATTGTCCGCGAACAGACACAATGGCTCGTTTTGCATAATGACGCTTATTGCGAAATTGCAGATTTTATTGCCATTTGCGTATTTTAACACTTCTTGTATCTATCGCAGTAACCACAGATACAAAAAGCAACCATAAACAGACTAGTTTAACGTTCATATTCGAAAAAGGAATAAGCATGTATGCTTACAAATATAAACGTGGAAAAATACCACCAATGATCTAAAATGGCAGTTAATTCGTTTTGTAAAACACAAATTGTGTATACCTAGATAAATATGTGGTTGTCATCAAAATTGGTAGTTTGCAGTGATTCATGCTATTTATGTATTTTCATAGAAACGATATATCAATAAGCGTAATGCTTAAAATAAGCAACAAGGTGATTTAGGTATATTTAAATATATTGTGTCCTTTGATTTTTTACCACCGTCGTCATCGTTGCATTCTTCTCACACTCCCGCTTGCGGGAGTGTGGGGAGGCCTTTTCTGCGTATCACGCATCTAGGCGGTTTCGGGTACGCAGCCCGCAACTACGGGCTGGTCTATATTTACCACCGTTCAATTGTTTAAGCTTTTTAAATCATGGGCGCATGCGTTTAAAAGACAGATATACTGCCATGCTACGGCAAAAGGACGTATCTGTATATGACATCCGTATAAACATACGACCTTTTACCGTAACACGGCTGTATAATACTCATAAAAGAGGTAAAAGTAGCTAAATATGAGCGACAGTTCCAGCATGTGTTTGTTGTGGTCACTTGTAATGTATTTTTTGTATGTTCAACAAGTTATTATTCCCCATTGATTGGCTACATATGAACATTGGGACTTTTATAATAATAGGCAAGTCGAAATTCTTTTTTGAGGATGTCATTTGATTCTATTTTTTATTGGGGTCAAATGTCTATATGGGATTTAAACCGTCAAAGTTCAATATTCCTAAGGAGCGCTAATAACACTTTATTCGAAATGGCCACCTAATCATGATGTCAGTATATTTGTACCCATATATTTGTAAAAAAATATATGTATTTTTTCTTTATTTAATGACATATTGACGAACTTACAGGTCGTTCTCCCTAGTATGTATGCAGTGCGCCGCAGTGAGCACGTGGCGGGAGGATATCAAGGACCCTCCGCAGAGCCAGCGTGCGCCCGCGCCGGCGCGCCTCTCTTTGTAGCCCAGCAACGCCATCCAGGGGAAGTCACCTGAAACAAGCGCAGCGTTCGTCATCGGAGTACTAAGTACACTATACGCCAGTAAGTAGTCAACTACGCGCCAGTCAATAGTCAAATGTACGCCAGTAAGTACTCAACTACACACCAGTCAGGAGTCAACTACATGCCAGTCAGTAGTCAACTACACACCAGTCAGTAGTCAACTACACGCCAGTAATTAGTCAACTACACACCAGCCAGTAGTCAACTACACGCCAGTATGTAGTCAACTACACACCAGTCAGTAGTCAACTACACGTCAGTAAGTACTCAACTACACACCAGTCAGGAAGTCAACTACACGTGTAAGTTCTCAACTACAAACCAGTCAGTAGTCAACCACATACCAGTCATTAGTCAACTACACACCAGTCATTAGTCAACTACACACCAGTCAGTAGTCAACTACACACCAGTCAGTAGTCAACTACAAGCCAGTCAGTAGTCAACTACACACCAGTCAGTAACAGCCTTATAACCCTTGCAATTTGCGAGCGAGTTTTGTATGAAGGTGATCACGCAGCGACTTCGCCGCGACTCGACTCGACTGACAATATTTGTATAAAGCACTCGCAAGTGTGATAAGCCCTAAGTACTTACACGTGTTGGCGGGACTGACAAGGCATCTATAGACCCGATTGCCACGAGCTTAACTAGGAACACGCAGGGACTTTTTAAATAATAAATATAATACTTATATAAAATAAACAGCTAGTGGGAAGCTGCACTTCCACTGTGCCATCTAACTAAGCGTGACTCAAGATAAAGCCTGGAAAACAGCTAAACGCAGACAAAGACAGACTAAACTCTCACGACGTCATTATATCGATCATAAGTGACAGCATCTGTCACTCACACTCGCATCTTGTCAAAACGTTGTTACTTAATTATCACGCGATAAAAGCAACCATCATAGGCCCGCTGGAGACCACTGAGAACGATATGGATCCACTGTGATATTTATATATAAATAATGTATTGTACCTATTTGACAACCTGGAAAAGCTCTCAGTGACAGGGAAGATTCAAGGAAGAAGACCAAGAGGAAGGAGTCCCATGCGCTGGACCGATCAGATTCGGGACACAACGGTCTCCAAGTTTACCGACGCCATGCAGTCTGCAGGAGATCGAGATAAGTGGAGAGCGATCGTCCGAAGAGTGATGAACAGAGGTCACGACCCTCAGCATTGAGGAAAACGACACAAGAAGAAGAAGAAGAAGACCTATTTTACCAATCAATAACTTACCAAGTTTAGCATCCATGCCCCCGACAACCCTGGTGAAAGACGCATTGGAGGCTCCACAGAACGGAGGGTCGGGCAGAGCTACGGACCCTGGCTGCGGGTTGGTTTTGGGCTCCTCACTCGGCTCAGGCTCTACTGGCTCTTCTGGCATGACGATGGGTTGCTCTGAGGGCGGGGGACTCGGTGGCGCGGTGGGGATGCCGGGGCGAGGACAGCAAACCTGGACACCAACATTTGTTTAAGGATAGATGAAGAATACTGTTTAAAATAGAATAGCTTTCGGCTAAAATCAGAAGGGTTGAAATCTTGACCACATACGTGTGGGTATAGAGCAGGAGATCATATCTAAAGTATTTAATAGGTACCCTGAAATAAATCTGTTATTTCAGTTAGGCTTACTGAAATATCAGAAGAATTCACTATATTTTTTTCAGTGTACGATATACGATACCAATAGCAACTACCTAATCAGAAACTGGATATTCAATTTAGTTAAGAACTTTTTGCACAATTTCGCCATGGCTCGTACTTTGTCTGTCATTCCTTCCTTTCTTCCTTTCTCCACTTTCTTCCGGTTACTGCTACGAAATCATCAATCATCAAATGTGCGGCCGAGCCGAGGCGGTCGCTCTCGAATCGGGCTATCGAGTCACGTTCGTAAGTGCCGCACTTTTATGGACGCTGCTTAAAGGCCTTATTCCTTTTAAAATGCTGATTGTTTTAAAGATTTTTCTCTTTGATCAAACATGTTTCTTAACATATTATTGATGTTACTACCTAGAACAGGGTTATTGGGATTTATTGGTATATATTTGATAGCCACAGTTTGAATTTTTCATTGATAATTTGTTTCGAAAACTACTCGAAATTGACAAAATTCACGCGGAAAATTAGTTTTTTCAACTTATTTTCGACTGCACGCAATGAAAGCATGAAATAGCTACTCGTATGTTACTACCTAGAACTCGGGGAAAAGTATTATTCACTTCAAAAATGTCATATTATGAAAAAAATAAAGTTTAAAAGAAAAAAGGCCTCTTAATCATCTATTATAGATGCAAGAGGCCAATAATGATCATAAATCGGACACTCGAGCTTTAGAGCAAGGTTGATATTGCCAACCATATGGCTTGTACATGGTCATAAGATTACCTTGGGATTGGTTCCCTGGAACCCGCAGTGCGCGCGTCTCAGCAGCTGCAAGGCGTTAGGATTGCTTCGCGACTCCTGTATCATCTTCAGGTACGGAGGACACTCCGTAACCTGCAGACAGCTACCCACTTCATTGTCTACGGTTGTGCAGGTCTCCTCTGCAAACAAAATACCAAATAGATATAATTAATATATCTCTTAGCAATATATGAAAATGGCATGGCGAACTACAAGCGAATGCTTACAGTGAAGGTGCTTCCTTAGGTAGGTAATGAAAATAAGATGGATAGCTAGACTCGTTTTAAAATATAATACTTTAATTTATCTTTTATTATTTTGTGAGAACGTAATGTAACATTTCTTACGAAATTAAGGAAGCATGGGCCTCTAAAAGTAAATTATTAATGACGTGTTTGACCGGTAGAAAATACATTAAGGCATTTATAATTTCCGTGATTCGTTCATACGTTGTCTAAATAAATTATGCATGCTACTAAACATATCTTAAATATATCTTAGTAAGTTAGATTGCCACCACCTCCATCACCTTGAGGATTATATTATGTTACTAGCGACCCGCCCCGGCTTCGCACGGGTGCAATGCTGATAAATTATGCATGTATTATACATATAAACCTTCCTCTTGAATCACTCTATCTATTAAAAAAACCGCATCAAAATCCGTTGCGTAGTTTTAAAGATTTAAGCATACAAAGGGACATAGGGACAGAGAAAGCGACTTTGTTTTATACTATGTAGTGATAGTGATAACCAGGTTAGTATAAAAATGTTCCTAGTTATTATTATTTATTTATATATACACACTTTATAGTATACATGTCACAATATAATTTAATCTATAACAGATATTACAAGTTTGTGAAATCACTATTGATATTGGAATCGTCAATTAAAAAGCTCCTGAATCTAAAGGTTTTTAGTGTTTTCTTAATTATTTTATTTACACATATCTTTGTTTTGCGTGATTGTTAAAATGCAATATGGATTTTAAGTAGGTACGTAAGTATAATAATTGCTATTTAAACTTAATTGACATCGATTAAAAATTTTCTCAATTATTTGCCTAAAAAGATAATAAAAATAATTGATATGTTTACATGTTTGGTCGGCTACATCTTTTTTTTGTCTTTGACTACGCAATACTTAGTGACAGCCCGTTTAGCACAACTAGGCTTCGCAAGTCGACTGTTGTCGCACGACATAGCAACGCCTGTCACTCTCTCACAGTACTGCGAAGAAAGAGCTAGCTATCATATTCTCGCGCGAGAAAGAGTCGCGTGTTACAGTTGTGTTACGTGCTGGTCCGTATGTCGTTCGCATAGTTAGGTAATAGACAAAAAGATAATCAACACTCAATAAACCGACTTGCTACAGCAGCATTCGCTTCGGGATCTTTGCTGAGGTTTTACACTATAAACATAACCGATGATAATTGTTTTCAACGTATTTTGACTGTCGACATTTGGATTGGGTTTGCCATAAAGCGATAAAGCTCAGAAGGTCGTTTGAGTCATTAGAAGACAAAACAAGTGAAAAATATTGTTTTGTTGTCTGGCCAACCGGTTGGCAATTAGCAAATTATCAGTAGGTTCTTGATGACCTTCTCTGGGAATCCCTGGGGATCATTCACCGATCGGGGTATAGTGACCACACATTTTCAGACACGTGGATACGTTTTGGACCAGACATTATACGGCTCCTAATGAAGTGAGACAGACATAGATTGTAGTCGTAGGTACGTAGGTCGTAGATACGCTAATAATTTAGCTTGCATTATAGAAAATTAGAGTCGCGGTTTCCGTGGCCAACTACTAAGTGCCCTTTTCAGCACCATCTATATTTGTAATTGCGTGATTTGGCTTTATAAAATGCTTTTTTCTTTGTTTATTGTAATCACCAACAAGTTGAACAAATGAACATACGTGGTCCCAAAATTCCCTAGTATTTATTACATTTTGGATGTAGTCCTGCCGCGCAAACACACCAAACCGGTCCGTCGGAGATACGACATTATAGTCACGTTTGCATATAAACACTTGATAAGCCATTGAGTAACGAAACAACCTTGACCACAGCTCGGGAGGTCGTTCAAGCTGTCGTGCCAATGTCAAGTCGCATCCAATATACACGACACACTGTACGATGAATTAACATGTAGTGCAACCTCTAGGATATGGTCTGTTTACACACTGATTTGTAATGAGCAGGGGTCGGACTAATCATCGCAAAACAAGAGTTAAGAAAAAAATTAACGGAAATACTCACTAACTTTTGGTCAAAATTGGTTTTGAAATATAATTCACATGTAATAATATTTATAAATGAAACCCAAAATTGGCCAAAAGTTATGAGTATTTCCGTTAATTTTTTTCTTAACTCTTGTTTTGCGATGATTAGTCCGACCCCTGGTAATGATTGCGAGTTATAAAGCAACTAGGAATTGTACGAACTAACGCCACACAGAATGGTATATCACAGATCTGGGCGGCCAAAAGTCAATTTTTTAAAACTGATTGTGGGGAGAATAATGAAGTAGGTTCAGAAAGTCTACTTATTGACGCACTATAATCCGTCAATGTATTCGACATTATCGCTAAACTATGCTCGTATAGCAGGTTGCAATATTAAGTATTTCACGAGCACTTATTTTCTCAAACGGCGCATCAAAAAGTGACTTTTAATAGTGAATTTGTACGTTTTTGCGGTAGAATATGTAATAAGTTACCTTAAATGTTATGATGGCAAGTAAGAATGTTTCGTTTGTATATGTTTTTAATAGGATTGATTATGTTATGACGATATGGTAGTCATTCAAAAGTACACCCTTTCAATGTTCTCGTTTTGCTTGTATTTTGACTTATCGGAAACATTTAGTTGTAGTTCCCGAGGTGTCCCGGCAGAAATAGGACAAGTAGCACATACCTCATCTCTCCACGGAACCACTCCGGAAAATGAAAAATTAGGCATCCAAACGTTATATGGTCAAAAGGTATGATTTTATGAATTTGTAATTTTTTGGTAATTTGGTTTTTTTATTGTTTCTAGGGCCATCTAATGTTAAATTAATAACTCAATCTAAGTTATTCGAGTTGATGCAGCAAACGGAATTGCCAAATTTGCGTCTATACCGTCAAAACTTTTCCCGAAAGTTTTCGAGGGTTTCATGCAATAGGGATGTACTTAACAGATTACTCGTGGCTTCGGATGCTCTAATAACAGGTATGAGACCAACACCGCGTAAAAAGACAAAACCATTCGCAACAGAAACTCTCGAGATGCTGCTTCCCATGGAGCCTCGTACAGATGAAATGGTGTCTGATGAAATATCGACAGAGCCGTCTTCGTCTGATCAAAGTGACACGATTTCTGATTGATTTTTGTTACTTTTGTATATACTTTGTACATATATTATTATACCTACTTTGAGCTAATATTGTAAAATCCTTATTTTTTTGTAATTTCACCATAATTTTCTTACGGTACAGATAAAAAACAATATATTAGCTTAATATTACTGTAACTACCAACATAACATCAAAAATAATATTGGCCGCCCAGATCAGTAAAATACCACACTGTGCGCCAATCAAATCAATGTGTAAACAGGCCATTAGAGTGACGAGTCTAAACGTGGGGCAGCACACATTATACGTGATCAAATCTGGGTGGTTTATCACTTAATCACCCTGAATGATATATTAATCTTTTACACTTTCTTTGCATATAACTAGGGATTATTGCGTGTACCTAAATGTGTTACTGATATGCGATTTTTTCTATCTCTTCTCAAGATCATGGGAAAGGATTAATTACACACCATCAAACACTTTCAAAAGTTAGTCACATCACATTTAACTATCTGTGTATAAATAAAAAAACATAAAAAGAATGAATGATATAAATGAATGACGTTAATAAGGTTCAATACAATGACGTGAAAGGAAAACGATAAATAGATTAATAAATGTTAAATTTATTAAGCATAACGAGTATGAATTCATTAACACGATAAGTTAACACTTTCACGGACAGTATGTCGAGAGACATTAATTGGGACCCGCGTCTGTAGACGGACACTCTTATCTTCATAAAAGTGCATCAAGTCTACAGCAGAACATTTCTCATATAGTTTTTATATAAATTATAAAAATAAAGACATGATAGATAATTTTTAAAATGGGCCTGAGTCCGTGAATGTGTTAATAGTTCGAATGCATTTCTTTACAGAATAAAAACTACTAACTTTATGTAATTAACAATCAACGAGTACTCTAGAAAGCTACTCTAGAAATTAATTTACATCCACCTCGTGTTAGTTTCCCAGTCAAAATAAAATAAATCATTACGGAATATTCCACTAGGTCCGAAGTTGAAATTATTCCTTGAGTCTGTAGACACCGGGGTTAAAGGCGGATATTCTGGAGTAGCTGTCGCAGTGGTTGGTTCTGTATTAGGGGATTCGGTAACTTTAGACGTTTCAGCAAGTGCAGGTTCTTCCGTAGGAAATGCGACGTTAGTCGGCCCACCGAAGACTATTCCATCTTCTTTTATTCCGGTGTTACCAGGGATCACAATAAGAGTGTCTTCATTTTCTTCATTTTCCTTTGGTGCGTTTGAATTTGCGAATGGATTCTCGTTTCCACCAGTATTTCCAGGGATCACAATTAGAGTACCTTCATTTGGCTTATCTTCATTAGATGCGTTAGGATTAGTGAAAGGGTTTTCATTTTTGTCTGTGTCATTAGGGATTACAATAAGAGTATCTCCATTTTGTTTAGCCTCTTTAGATCCGCTTGGACTGCTGTCAGTGTTAGGTGCAACATCGAAGCCATTTCCACTGGTATTTGGAAATTCGTTTGGTGTTGGTGACCTAGGGAACCCGACTTGACCAAGTATTTCCTCTAATCCATCTTGTCTTGGAGTTTCAGGATTTTCGAAACTATTACCATTATTGTTTGGAAATTCATTTTGTGACGGTGCATTAGGGAAGTTTACTTGGTTGGGTGCTGTCTGAAAACCATTTTGGCTTGGCTGATATTCGAATCCATTTTGAGTTGGTGTATTCTGGAAGCCATTTTGTTCTGGAAAATTATTTCGGTTTGGCACGCTAAATTGATTTTGGTTTGGTATCATATTGGTATTAGATATGCCTGGTCGATAATATTCATGATGCGGTCGGCGTTGTTCATAATTTGGTGTGCCGTACTGGTAAATAGGTCTGCCATATTCGTCAGTAGGTCTATTGCCGAAGGGATAGATGTAGGCTGGATTGGTGTAGGGAGTCTGTGGCTGCAGATGAAGTTTACCCTGGAGCCTCTCCCTTAGGTTCTGCCTGAAACCTCTGTTCTCGCGCGGTGGGAAGAATCCTAGACAATATTAGGTATTTTAGATAAGTATATGTAAGTATGAGTTAGAAGTAACTTATTGTAGTAATGTGTATAAAGATGTTAATTTTTTTAGTTAAGATAAAAAGACAAAAACAATAGATGATTAAAATATTGAAGACTTGATAGCAAAAAAGAAACTACTAGCGAATTGTTATATAAAAGTTCTAAAATTAACCAGATATACTTAAGTTAATGAAAAAGCATAACAACGAAAAAGGTATTGTATATTCGTTGATGATGTACCTAAGTACCTACATCCTAAGTTATTATTCAAAGTATAAAATAATTGTATGGAAATGTTAAACTAAAGCCAAGTAATTTTGGGAACTTCTTTCAATGTAATGTGTTAATGTGTGTCGCTCACGGGGATGCCCCTTATGATATCAATTGACCTTGCAGTTTGTTAACAACATATGGAATTTATAGCAAGTGGTTTAATAAATCGTTGATAAGTAAAAAAAATACTATGTACCTACATATGGATCAATAACTTGTCACAAAATTAAATTCCAGTTTTCCAGTAGGGATTTTGCTTATTTTTAATAAGATCCTCGGAAGAAGGTTAATGTTCTTTTTTTACAGAATTGGCCACTGTGCAAGGTATGTATTTAACCTAAGCTAATATAACTTAAAAGCATTATTATTTAAGTTTACCTAAGCGCTAATGAATTTAAGATTCAGTAGGTATTTTGTTTCTTCATGTCATGTTTCTCTCGTGATTAAGTTAAGTACTTTGAGTGGTTGTTGCGGTTACGAAATAGCCAGAAGGTAGTTGCGGTTTTCATTTTACATACCTAGCTCCCTATATATAGTAGATTGTACGACAAGTGCATAAAACGCATCATTTTACACGACACGTTTATCCATCCGAGCGAGCTTGCGAGCGAGGATGAATATAAAGTAGAGTGTAAAATGCGTTTTATGGACGAGTTGCACACTCTACTTTTCACTTCGATTGCGAGGAAATGAAACTGTATCATGTAAATAACATATATACACATATATTGTATACCTACTTAAAAACAAATTTAATTAAAATTTAAAGTAATAGTTTAAAAAGTAATAAATGATAGTACATAGAAGTTACAAGTTTATTTCAAGAACTTTTATTGTGTAGGGGGAGTAGGGGTACATTGATACGCGGGGCACATAGATACGGTAGTCATAAAACCTAAACGAATGGTTGTGTACAATTCATTCAGGCACACATAGACGTCACTTACAAGGCGAATGAGGCGCCGGAGTTTCACCGCGGCTCAGTCGCTCAAACGCATTTGACAAGTACGGACACGTTTTTTAAGACCGCGAGTAAAAAATCGATCATTTTAGGAAGTGACTTATTAGGCAGTATTATAACGTTATCGGAGAGGAATCTACGACATGCAGTAATTAAATACGTTGAATTATTCTATACAATAGCCATTTTATCCTAGATACTTCTAGAATTTTTTCTATCTTAATTTGTATTTAAAAAAATACCTCGGGGCACATAGATACAAACGTCTTTGGGGTAGATTGATACTGTATCAATGTATGTCAATACATAAATAATGTTTATATGTACTGTTAGTGTTTCAAAACAACTGATTGTTAGCATGTGATCTTAAGTTTATAAGGAAAATAGGTTTAGGATAGATATATATTGACTATTTACCTATATATATCAAAGATAAATATAAGTACAAATTAAAGTTACTGATAAAACCTAGTTGATTTGCCATATACATTCATGAGACTGATTATGCCATAAATAAATGATAATATAAATCAATATAATGCATTTTCTTTCATTTTTAAATAAGATTATATATATTACATAGGAATATATGTGGGAGTATCAAAGTACCCCAGGTGTGTATCAAACCGCCCCGTATACGGGGTAGTTTGATACAAATCCCATTTTTCAGAAAAAAATACATAAAAAAATCAATATGTTTATTTGCGGATAAATGTACCTACACTTACGTTTAAACTTAGTTAAACACTCGAGCTATCAAAATATTGTTTGTTGAAATTACTCTTTCCCTGCCGTTTTTATCGTCTATGCAAAAAAATCGTATCAAGGTACCCCATCTCCCCCTACTTTGGCTGTTGGTATATTTGCCTTGGTCTTAGAATACTAACAAAACGAAATAAAATAAAGAGTTAAAACCCGTTCCAGACCTTCCGATCCGATCCGATTTATCGGAAGAATGTGTAGTGCAATTGTTAGGATCTTATACACTACACAATGTGTAGTGTATAAGATCGATAGAATGTGTAGTACACATTATCCGATTTCTCCCGATAAATCCGATCGGATCGGAAGGTCTGGAACGGGTTTTATTGTATGAAGTTTTATGTTTTTTTTTTAACTGTTTATTAAGAACCTTTTTCGTGTGGCTGTTGGACCGATCGCCTTGGTCTTCGACGACGATTTTACTTTATGCTCTAGAGCATAAAAAGCGACTTTTTGTCGCCTACGCACAGCATAAAGTCGAACTTTTAGAGCGAGAGAAGTGAAATAGTAGATTGTACAACAAGTGCATAAAACGCACCATTTTATACGAGACATTTATCCATCCGAGCGAGCTTGCGAGCGAGGATGAATATAAATCGAGTGTAAAATGCGTTTTATGGACGAGTTGCACACTCTACTTTTCACTTCGATTGCGAGAAAATTAAACTACATCATGTACATAAATATTATACTTAAAAACAAATTTAATTAAAATTTAAAAACATTTATATCTACGATAAATTATTATTGTAGTTTAAATAAATAGTATATTGATTTACTAAAATAAAAATAAATTAATAAAGTAATAAATGATAGTAAATAAAAATTACAAGTTTATTTCAAGAAGTTTGCTGTGTACTTTGGCTGTTGGTATTTTTGCCTTGGTCTTAGAATACTAACGAAACGAAAAAAATAAAGAGTTTATTCTATAGTTTTATTTTTTTCGTGTGGCTGATGGACCGTTCGCCTTGGTCTTCGACGACGATTTTACTTTATGCTCTAGAGCATAAAAAGCGACTTTATGTCGCCTACGCACAGCATAAAGTCGAACTTTTAGAGCATGAGAAGTGAAAAAGATATTTTTTCACCTCACCAGCACAAACATGGCGATTTTGCTGTCAGATAACAGTGAACAAAATGCGATTTTGTTTCGAGCGTGAGTAGAAAGTAGCTTTTTAATTTTTTCAATATCTGACCACGAATTGTCATTCTTCAGCCAAAGGTTAATTATAAAATTCTAATCATTTGAATCTCGATGCACTCTGTTTCTTTCATATGTATATAAAAGAGAGGGATAGAAACTTATCAATTTGAAATTCAATTTTGGAATCCGACCTCGATTGAGAACAGTTCGGATACGCGTTATACCAAAAAATTCATTAAAAACAGCCGAAAAAGTTTTAATTGCAACATATATATATATATTTTTTTTCATTATATTTTTATTTAACGACCGAATATTAAAATTATTGTGCCTTAGATCATTGCTCATATAAAATAAGATTTTTCAACTTATTACTTATTGTAAATATAATAATAATTTATAATTTCACCATTTATCATAGATGCATATTCGAAACGTAACTTAAAAAATATCGAGTTCATATTGTAATTGTTATTTTCTTTTGCATTTATTTTGTCTGGTGTTTTACGAGTATTTATATGTATATGTATTTATAAATAAACACGTCATGTATCTGCTAAATCTTCCAATTTGAACAACTACCCAATGACAATGACCGCGTTGGTTGGTTGATTATTAAATTAAATTATATTCTTATTCCTTTTTAAGCAGCACTTATCTATTTTCTGATTAATAATATTATAGAAATCAGCAACAAAGACTATAATTACATACGTTGGAAGAAAAAGCACAAAATGTCGAATATGTTCTCTCTGATGAGGTGAAAAGTTGTGTGTGCTACACGAGAGCAAAGTTTTTTTGCATCTCGTGCTGTTGAGTCCCTCGCTACACTCAGGATTCTAACATAGAATCACTCACTACGCTCGTGATTCAAACGTAGAATCCTTCGCTTGCTCGGGACTCAAAATCAGCACTCGTAACAAAAAACAACTTTGCTCTCTTGTTGCACAAATAACTATTTCACCATGACACACTCTAGACACTAGACGTTAGCATTGATTCCGAAGTTTTTACATGAAATCCAAGTGATATTTCAAATCAAACCCCTTCCTTTTATTTAGTATTGCTACAGGAAACAAATGAAATAGGAAAAATGAAATTCTAGAAATCAACTTTACATTAGGTACTAATAACTATGAGTGGCTTTTTTGTTGCGATGTTTTTTGCTCGGTGTGTACTGCCATAGTGTAATTGCACAGTCGTATTCAAACAGATACCGGTATTTTCCTCAAACAATCCGTTGTTTACTGTACCGCGAATGTTGGATTTGGGTATGATTTATGAAGTGAAAATTAGGGAATTTTGGAAGATGTGAATTTTAGAGTAGAACTAATAATATAGAATTTTAAACTTAAGTAAGTACTTAAATTGGTTCTAGTAAAGCAGGAAAAAAATGTCGTTAAAAAGCTTCTCCAGTAGAAAAGCACAATAAATGATAGACTTAATTGAGACAAATGACGAAGAATTGTTATTATTTGACCCATACAACTACAATCTTTCTTGAGAAAAATTACAGCAAGCAAGACGCATCATTGCCCATACAGTAGAACATAATTTTAAAGACTGATAACAAAAACATTATTTTATGAGAATAACAAATTCTCCTCTTTTTTTATAGACAAACACTACACCGGATGCTTCATTCATTTTTTCCTCCGAAAGTCATACGTTTTTCAGAAATCTTGAAAATGTAAACCTATAAGTAGATTAGGTTAGTTTAGGTTTGTGTTATCACATTCAAAAATATGTTATGGTTCAGAAAAAAATGTTTTCGATGAAATTATATTTCTATGAAATGAAAATTCGATGCAACGTTTGTCTGTAAAACAAGGGTACAGTCTGACCAAAAAGAGTAGAAATTAAAAAGTGGCAATACTGTAATTACTGTAGTGTCGTCCTTTTCTAATCAATCTAAGAAAACAGGGACGACATACACTACAGTATTGCCACTTTTTAAATTCTACTCCTTTTGGTCAGACTGTAAACCTAGGAACACGGGGTTGTTTATTGTGTGTTTCGTAAAACAATCTCACTAATGGAATTGTTTTTTCCTTATGTTGTGTTAGCTTTATCATATTTGCAATTATGTTATGTATTCATGTTATCCTTCCACTAATGATCTAAACAAACTGCAGAACTTCTTGAGTGTTATTAAATGTCAAACAAGAAACCATCTTCATTAAATACAATAATCGTGTTGCCATGAGGATGACTCTAAGTCACAAGGTTGAAATGGCAATAGCATCTCTTTCGAATAGGATACTTTAACATGGGAAGCGGAACGCAGGTAGAATTTGTTTTGTGTCAGTACGGCTTCAGTTTCGTAGTTTATATTCCAATCAGATTAAGATATTGCAATTTCAACCTTGCGACCGAGTTGTGACTTAGAAAAGATGATAGGTATTAAGTTTGCGTTTTTTTATTTCTTATTTCCTGTTATTAAAGCTTCTATACACGACTTTAGCAATGGGATTGTTTAGCAATATTTACAAGATAAGCTCATAAGTGGAATTCGGGCAGATAAAAAAAGTACTATACATAAAATAAACATTTGGAAAAGCCAAACACCGCTTATTTTCAAATGTCAACGCATTGATATTCATTTACATTTAAGAGGCCTTATTCCTTTTAAAATGCTGATTGTTTTAGAGATTTTCAATGATCAAACATGTTTCTTAACATATTATTCATGTTACTGCCTAGAAAGAACAGGGCTACTTATTGGTATATATTTGAAACCAACCGTTTGAATTTTTCATTGATAATTTTTGTTTCTAAAACTGCTCGAAATTGAAAAAATTCACGCGGAATGTTACTTTTTCAAATTATTTTCGACTGTACGCAATGAAAGCATGAAATAGCTACGTTACTACCTAGAACTCGGGGAAAAGTAGGTATTATTAACTTCAAAAAGTTGGTTGAAATTATCAATAGTTTTGTGATAATGTGAAAAAAATAAATTTTAAAAGGAATAAGGCCTCTTAAGTAGGTACAAGTAGAATATTTTATTCAAACACGTCGGGGAATAAGAAATGTAGAATCTACGTGAGTTACGTTCATCTGATTTTTTTATTCTACTATTAATAGTAGTTTATGCAACTGATACATAATGAGAGGCCTTAAAACATGAGTGTGGTTTTATGAAACGAGCGTCAGCGAGTTTCATAATAGGATCACACGAGTGTTTTAAGGCCTAATTATGTACAGTTGTATACACTACTTTATCTACACACATATCATAAGTACTCTAAGATGGGTTCAGAAGCCATAAGGAAATGACCGGCACCACTAGTGCTACCTGTAAAATATCTAAAAACGACATATACTAATGCAGTAAGAAATAAATCTGAACAAATACATAAACAGATTATTTATTGTAATAGTTGTAATTTACATTTACATTGAAACAATATTTTCAACTAAAATGTGAATTACAATAAACTTATCACAATTATACTTTCGTAACAGCAAAGAACCAACAAACAAATGACAACAATAATGGCGGCAATTCGAATCTCCGTCAAGACGAGTGTTTTTTTTTTCTAAATCATATACAAACGAATGTATCCATATTCTCATGTCACTCGAGATCAAATGTCGTGCGGTTTTTATAAAAAAACATACTGAATTGACGTTTCGTATCGATAACAATATTAATATCTATGGGTACTAGAATAGAGACCTACTTTAGTTTTGACAGCTGTTCCAAATTTAAACTCATAACCTTACAAAAATTGATACTGTTAATAACATTACAGTACAGATTTTACCTACTGCCACATATAAGAAAGTTCTCATAGTAAAATTGGTTGTAGTAATGCTGGTCATTTCCTAGGTACGGTTTCTGAACGCATTTTAGAGCACTAATGATATGTGCGTAGATAAATTATATTGTTATATGATTCACGATTGCATTTATTTTGTGTGAGTATATTTCCCCTATTCGGGTGCAGTTTTGACTAACAAGCAGCATTAAATTTCTACATATGCAACAATATCAGAATATCACTTCTTCTTTTTTATCTCTTTATTGGTATTTTTCATCTCATCATACTCGCAATTTTGTTTTAAATAAGCAGTGTAGGAATATTGATTATGAGTGAACCGAATTAATGAAAGATTATACCTACCTACAACAGACTCAATAATAATATTAAATTAATATAATAGATTAAACTGACTTAGGTACTTTAATATTCATAAAGCTATCATTTTCACACGTTTTGCTCAGGTTAACATTTTAACCTGAGCAAAACGTGTAAAGGTTTCGTTTTATACATGTACCTATAATGAGAATTATTGTGTACCTACTTTTGAGGGTAGACTAATATGTTAACATTTGTTTGTAAACAAACTTGGCCGTCTTACATATGCGTATGAATATGATAATATATTGAAGAAAGAAGAACATGTTTTGGTTTTATTCAAAGAACCTTTAAAACATTTCATTTAAGATTTCGAAAAAGACTGTACAGTCAGCGTCAACGGTACTACTACTGAGACAACTGCAATTCCGATTCAATATCTATGTTTACTAAGTTTAGTGTATGACGTAGGTAGGTACTGTATTCACTTTATATGGGGCACTTTGCATTGTGATTTTACGGCATCCTAGGCCGTAAGTGGGATTTTCTGCTGGCTTCGCTGGGAGAAAACCTTACTACCTGGCCGTGGCCAAGGCAAAACGTATAACTCTAAACAAACCACGGGCGGTAATTCGTTAAGCCTTTTCGCATATTTATCGCCCTATTAGGTTCGGGCCACGAACACCTGTGATCAGGGACATTGACGAACTCACCGCCCTAAGAATGTAATGTTACTATTACGCATCCTAATCTAATTGTTACTGTTTTTTTTACATGTAAAAATCTGACACGTAAAAGAGCTCTCTTGTAGCCTACTTGCAGAATACAATTTTGAATTTGAATTAACATATCCCAGTCTACGTGAGAGAACGCCAAAGCCTAGATAGAACCAGTTTAGTCTGAAGAATAGATAGATAGTCCTTGCCTTTCACGTATGTTTGATTTTGTGTAGGAGGTTAGTTAATTTATTCAAGGTATGTATCAATTTGGAAGAAACATTTGACGCTAGTTCATTTGAAGCATTTTATTAAGAACATGAATTCAGTATTTTTAAGCTCCTTATCATTACTAGCCAAAATTGAAACAAGGCATTTATTTATTTGTCTACTTTTTTCTTGTGTTTTTATAAGCTAACGGGACTTACGCGTTCAAAAAGTGTTTCATGTTTGTTATAATGTGTGAAAATCGTGTATGTTTATTTAGAAATAGGATCATGATCATGTTTTATTCCTGAATTAGCCCGACTTTAATGACGCCAATTATTACAACCTATGTAGTGAATTAACATTAAAATCCTTTGGTTCTCATATAGGTACGTATTTCATTAATTTGTTAAATACATAACCTACACGTGTGTGTATTCCTACTCGTCTATGTTATGTTTATGTTTGGTGATGTATGCCACTGTTTGATAATGATAATGTATGTTTTAATTATGTGTGTGTATTTGCCTTTGAGCTTGGTAGCTGCCACTTCTACAGTATCTTTTAAATAATCCTTGCATTGTTAAGATAATATATAGAAATGTTAATTTAGTATACGCTTCATTATAACAAAACGGGACTTACTTACGGTACTTAACGGTACTTAACGTAACATCACGTTCGAAACGTCGAGGTAATCAATTTTTGAACGTAATTAAGTCCAGTTTTGTTACGCTTGTTTACTTTATATATTTAAATACCACTTCTAGTAGATATAGCGTAGGCATAGATGGATCTCAAACATTAGTGCAAGAACTAAATTATACAGTTAGGTATATCTACCAGTTAAGCTATTAGTTCGAAAGTTCCTAACAGACTTCAAGTCAGCACAATAAAAACACTCACCAAACTGACCAACCACTAATTGCACACACAAACACAAACACACACAAATCAGCCTCGCCATCGCACGCTCCGTCCGGAGGTCTCCGCTCGACTAACAGACACTTGATAAAAAGCCCGATAAAAAAACTAACTTGTTAAAAACTTTAAACAAATAAAGTTGATTTTAGTCGTGTTTTTAATAGATTTGTTGTTGGACTTGAAGCAACGGCTGTGTCCGAGACACTGGCCGTTTGGAGGCTGAGTTGGAGTATATAATATTGACCATCAGTATCGTTCGGAGGTTGTCGCACAGTAATATATTGACCATCGGTAATTTTGTGTGACGTAGATGAAAAAGGTCGAGTGACGAGTGCGCGGGGTTTGATGGATAGATTTCAATGTGTAATTAGCGTAGTGTTAATTATATATGATTGTTACGTTGTTTACAGTTTTATCGGTAGATCCCCAATACTTATATTCAGATTGCTCTAAAATGAGCGTTTTATGTGGACCATATTCCGCCACCTATGGTCCCACCGGAAGATCAGCGCTAGCTCTCGAGCTAGCATCTTGCTGAGGTGGGACCTTTTCGTGGCACGGCCAAAATGTTTTTGTTTTTATTGTTATCTATTGTGTTAATTATGTATTATGGTCACGCCAGGAATAAATGTATTTCTTTCTTTCTTTCTTTATATTTAAAGAACGGAACTAGACTAACGGACTAGACAGATTTTAATATAATAATTAAAATAATGGCACACTCGTCAGCTGTAGAATATTCTCACAAATTAAAACAAAACTGTAATGTTCTAAAACCACCGCATTAAAACGTACATGAAACTATGTTACTAAGCTGTCGAACCTATCTGATTTTATATATTTATTTCAAAACAAAAAAAGGAAAAACAAAGAAACAGTAAATAAAAACTTAAACTAAATGTTACTCACAACTATGTACAAAAAAAGCTAATATAAACTATCAGAAATTCAGGAAATTTAGTCCCCTGCGGCATAGGTAGTACTTAAGACTGCGCCGAGCGAAATGTGAAAAAATAGGCAGTTGCCGTTAAGTAGATAACGTCAACACTAGTTGTTTAATAATCCATTTCTAAACTATATATTTAGCACTTCGGAGAATGTGTTAACAACTTCTCCGTGGAAAAATTATAAGATTATTAATATTTTACCCTAGAGAACTAAGTAAAGTTGGAGGAAAATTGTAAAATCGTAAGCAGGCGTTAAGTGTTTTTTTTATATTTTAACAATGGAAATCTATTCTGATTTTCAGTTAAAAAAAAAGATGAATGTTTACATTACAATTTTTCCGCATCAAATATTTCAATTATTGTTTGGTATTAAAGGTCCAGATTTATCAAAAAGTGCTTTTAATTCTCCATACATTTTTACTATGGCGGCCGCACGCCGGTTTCAATACGCATTCCCCGCGCTCTATGGTTCAGTTCAGTCGCTAACGCTCGACGCCCTCTTAACCGAAAATGCTGGCAGCATTTCCTCGTTGAACAGCTATGCTGAATACGTTGTGCGAGGAAGATCATATCTGATTTTATATTGAATATGCAATATTTTAGTTTTTCATAGTACCTATCGTTTTTTTTTTATTTAATCATTTGTTAATAAAAACTTATTATTAGATCATTAAAGTATATTTAATATCTTAACGAAATACACTCATGAAATGACTGACATTGTGCCACTTACTTTTGATAATGTTTTGCACTTGAATTAGAATAGATAAACTTAATGAACTATCCATCCTTGGTTGGATCAACCACAATGCCATGGCGTGAAACAAAATATCTTGACAAGGAACTAACTTTGTTTACTATATATCTCAAAATAATACGAATAATTCTAAATTTTACTATATCTCAAAATAATACGAATAATTCGAATTTCTAAAATTGGACGACGGAGCGAATCAGTTTATAGATCTACAGGAGTACAGGACTACGGCCTTGACAATCATAAAATAGAAATATTGATAAAATTATGAAAGAAAATAATATTTTCTTCGGTTTCCGCGACTGTCACACATTTAAATAAAACAATTTAAACGGATTAAGTATATCGCGTATATTAATTATTTGAGCCTCCCTGACGTTTCAGTACCTTTACAGATACCGTTGTCAAAGGTTGACTGAGAAAAACACAATTTTTCTCTGTCAAAGTTACATTTGTGCAAACTACCCATTTTGTAAATATTAATTTAAAAATAAAGGCGTTCATACATGCCAGATGGGCCTAATGTGTAAAGACAGTTACACATGTGCCAGAAGGGCATTTATTATTTATTTAAAATATCTACCAGCGGTTCACTAAAGGCTTACTGAGGAGAAAGAACCGCCAAAGAAAACTCCCAGATTGCCTTATTTATTATTTATAGTAATAAATAAGGCAATCTGGGAGTTTTCTTTGGCGGTTCTTTCTCCTCAGTAAGCCTTTAGTGAACCGCTGGTAGATATTTTAAATAAATAATAAATGCCCTTCTGGCACATGTGTAACCTTTGACAACGGTATCTGTAAAGGTACTGAAACGTCAGGGAGGCTCAAATAATTAATATACGCGATATAATCCGTTTAAATTGTTTTATTTAAATGTATGAAAGAAAATGTAAGGTGATCCACTGCAATGTAGACAGGACTCAAACCTACGACCCTACGTTTCCGGCGTATTGCTCTCCCAAATGAGCTATCAGATCGTTATGTCAATCGCACCAAATCTTTGATTCCCATCTTAACTGGCCGGGTTGTGTTAAGTTTGCACCTGGTATGTATGGCGTCGGATATAAATTACTGTGCAAAGTTAACGCAATTATATTCAATACTATAGCGACCCGCCCCGGCTTCGCACGGGTGTAATGCTGATAAATGATGCATGTATTGTACATATAAACCTTCCTCTTGAATCACTCTATCTATTAAAAAAAAAACCGCGTCAAAATCCGTTGCGTAGTTTTAAAGATTTAGCATTTGTTGTTATAGCGGCAATAGAAATACATCGTCTGTGAAATTTGCAACTGTCTAGCTATCACGGTTCATGAAATACAGCCTGGTGACAGACGGACAGCGGAGACTTAGCAATAGGGTCCCGTTTTTACCCTTTGTGTACGGAACCCTAAAACTCCAGCAATTCAGCCCCTGCGCAAATCTAAGATTATGTTAAGTAGGTACTTTATTATTGCGCTGATTTTAACATCCGTTTCCGTAACTTATTATCAATTGGCGAAACGGAACGGAATTTGAAGCGAAAATCCGGCTGTTGTGACGTCACAATTGCCTAAGGAAAAAGGTTTGCGAGTATATCGAATTATAGCTCACTTACGCCTTTTTAGATACGGCGATACGACTTGTGTGAGTCACCATCGTAAACCGTCATTAGCTCTCATTACTTTGGGAGAATTTGAGTTTGAAGGCTTTACCGGACTGCGGAGTTAGTTTTTCCCCAGATATTTTATGAAAATACCTATTTTTTTAGTTTAGGAATAGGTTTTACCTATATAACCTATGACACGGTCAAACCGTACGTTAAACCGAGGTGCAGGGTTATCGCAGTCAGAGCTTAGGGGTTTGGCTTTTCCTCGGATCTACCCAAAACATGAGTTAACGTGACCGTACTCGGTAGCGACTCCGTAAACAGTTTGTATGGAGAAGTTAGTAAGTTTTAGTTTGTTTAGAATAGAACATAAAGCCAATAACAGATGTCCACAGATTTGCAGTTAACGAGGCCTTGAAAAGGTAACGATATTAGATTTTAATTAGTATAAAATTAGGTAAGGTACATATGCTTACACTTAAATTAAAACAAAAGAAAGCTAGCAATTATAGAACTACAATTCTCCATACAAACCGTTTACGCAGTCGCTACCGTGTACGGCCACTGTAAACTCTGCATGGTAAAGACTCGGATAACTTTTTACAGTGAAAGCTTTATATCAGCTTGCATGTGAATCTTGGCCGCTACAATATGACATGTTTTTGCTGGGTTTAAGAGGCCTTATTCCTTTTAAAATGCTGATTGTTTTGACATTTCTCTATGATCAAACATGTTTTTTTACATGTTATTGACGTTACTATCTAGAACAGGGCAATTGGGATTTATTGGTATATATTTGAAACCTACAGTTTGATTTTTTCATTGATAATTTTTGTTTCAAAAACTACCTACCTACTCGAAATTGTCAAAAGTCAAGCGGAAAATTTGTTTTTCCAACTTATTTTCGACTGAACGCAATGAAAGCATGAAATAGCTATGTTACTATTACTACCTAGAACTCGGGGAAAAGTAGGTATTATTCACTTCAAAAAGTTGATTAAAGTTATCAATATATTTGTCATAATATGAAAAATATATTTTATAAAAGGAATAAGGCCTCTTAAGTATTACAATCCCAAATGTGCCATTTTAGACGTTACGGTGACGTATTGATTTATGACCACTGCAATTCACATAAGTAGGTACATACGTACAAAGTTGGTACAAAGTGTTTCCTTGTAGATAACCTTTAATCTGACCGAGATTCAGTAATCAGGGACATTTGGTAACTGGACAATAACATTGAGTCTTTATTATTTTATACAGATAGGTAGGTATACGTACATACAGGAATTTATTCAACCGGAAAAGTGTAATAAGTATGTAGGTACATTGTAGGGAATATAAATAATTGCCTGTTATTCCAAGCGTTTTTTGCGTACAAATAAGTACAAGCAGTTACGGTTCTTGGTAATCATCTGAAAGTAAAGACGTCTAGCCGCAGCCACACATCAACGGTTTTGCGGTTAGGTTAATAATTTCCATAGAAAAAATATACCAAAGATCTAAATCATGCGTGCTCCACTATTTTGTATCATTCGTTCTAGGATAGGCATTACAATTGTTTCTTTACTTAGGGCAGGACAGCCTACGATATTCCCACGTCTAAGACTAAGAAATCTACCTAGTCATTAAACCGAAGGAACGCGTATAGGGTAGACCGAGGAGTATTGAAACAGAGGTATTATCCTGTCTTTGTCTTTTATTTGATGTAAACCTCAATAATGCAGCGCTTTGGTTCTGTACTGTAAAGCTGTATATATTTTGTTTATAATAATAAATAATAATAAATTATGTATGTATTATATTATGTTGGATTGTGTGTTGTCCACAATTTATGAACGTCTGTATACCACTTAAGTTGATGTAATTTTATCTACGGTATGTATGATCTGTGTCTCTGTCCTTTTTTAAGATGACAGCCATTGCCACTTATAGCTCTAGAACGTTTTAATAATTTTATTTTTTTAACACTGACAAAATGTAAGTGCCATTGTTATTCTGAGCAATATACGAATCACTACAATGCAGAATAAAGGTGCGTTATAATTTCCAATCTACCAGACTCGCCCTCTGCCTCATCAGTCTCGTGTCGCGTGGTACAAGCGCCCGCTGGATCCACGACCTCCACAACAACTTAAAACTTCTCCGATCTACAACACGTTATAGCGAAGCAACGATGCACCAGTGTGCCAGTGTGCAAGGATAAGCGGGAGGTGTGGCGTGTCTAAACTGCGGTGTTGCCGGCTTGATAACTGATATATATACCAAGAAAGTAACGCTGTTACATCTCACCGTAGTTTCAAAACTAATCAGTCTCCCCTACACAAAAAACATAATCCATAATCATAATTTAAAAAAAAATTGGGCAAGTGCGAGTCGGACTCGCGCACCGAGGGTTCCGTACAAACACTTTTCATCCTTAAGTGGTTAAGTTAAGTTTGCACCTGGTATGTATAGCGCCCCATACAAATGAGGTACAAAGTTAACGCAACCAACCCGTTTGTTGTATGGGAGCCCCCCTTAAATATTTATTTTATTTTATTTCTAGTATTTGTTGTTATAGCGGCAATAGAAATACATCATCTGTGAAAATTTCAACTGTCTAGCTATCACCGTTCTTGAGATACAGCCTGGTGACAGACGGACGGACGGACGGACGGACGGACGGACGGACGGACGGACGGACAGCGAAGTCTCAGTAATAGGGTCCCGTTTTCAACCTTTGGGTACGGAACCCTAATTATGCTGTTGTGTATGTCACCCATGATATTGAGAACTGAAGGTTGTTACATGTGTACTCATAAATACCTAAATAATTAAAATACATATATCAAGTCGTAGAAGTCGAACATAGCTCATGTTTCGTATCTGTTCGCGATTCATCAGTTTCATATGTATTTTAATATCTGAACCTCACGGGAATGTTGTATGTAAAATACGTATATAATTAATGAAATTCGTATAAAACCACAATCATCCAAATTTCCGAGCCTCTCTCACACCGCAGTGTGAATTCTGATCACCTTCGTGAGTCACCGGCCAGTCTATAAATTAAGCCGTCGACCGTGCCAAGTCGACCGCGTCGTCCTAGCGTCGGCACCCCTACCATGAGTTAACGTGACCGCACTCGCGTAAACATTGTATTTATACAAACAAATTCGTTATTTAATCACCTAAAATAGGTAAATGTGTAAAAAAAGTGTAGTATTTGGTCTCACAAAAATCCTTGTGATGATCCACCCAACGGCAGTAGTCACTACAATACATAGAACTAGTACCTACAGCGCTCCCAGCGGTCGCTTTGTAGGGTTCCGTACCCAAAGGGTAAAAACGGGACCCTATTACTGAGACTTCGCTGTCCGTCCGTCCGTCTGTCACCAGGCTGTATCTCAGGAACGGTGATAGCTAGACAGTTGAAATTTTCACAGATGATGTATTTCTATTGCCGCTATAACAACAAATACTAAAAATAAAATAAATCGGTCATTCTCCAGATTTGTGTTCTAATTCTAATTAACGCGTCGCTTTTTTTCTACTTACTTTTCAATCATTTTTATCTGAAATATAGTAACATATCGATCATTGAAACTTAAATGTGGATAGGGCACTTTATAATTATTAAAGGTTCATTACTTATAAGCAAATTAAAATTTATATGACGCGTGAATTAGAAAAACGTCGTGTTAATTAGAATTTTGGACTTTTTGTATGACGCGTTAATTAGAAAAGCGACGCGTTAATTATACAAATTCAGTTATATTTTTTTAAATTAAAATAAAAACGTTTTGTATAATAATATATGACTGATACGGTGACAGTTATATGATATAAGCTATGTTTTAAATAATATGAAAGTACCTAAGTACTCAAGAAACAAGCACATCGGCCGTTAGTTACTAGGTAGGTTAGGTATGCAATTACGTATGTAAATTGAATTATTATGATAAGTTATAATAAATAATTTATACATGTACCAGCCCTCGCTACGCTTACTATATTATCTCTTCCTTCTCCTTGATGATGCGGCGCCATCTCTTACTGTCAGTAGCCGTGTGTAGAGCATCGTGTACTGTAGTGCCAAGGGTTGTGAGAATCTGGTCTGTCCAGCGTGTCGTGCTCCTGTCTCTTGGTCGCTTGCCTTCATCTTTTCCAGTGATTGTCGTTTTTCCAGGTTATCACTGTCTTTCCTGGCAATGCGATCAAAGTACTCCAGAACCCTGCGAAGATAGGTCGTCGACAGTTTAGTTCGGATCTTGAGTTGGGCTAGATCGGTGCGTTGGCGTGGCGTGCTGTCCATGGTATGCGCAGCATTCTTCTCCAGCAGAAAGCATCAATTCGATCACGGTCCATTTTCTTCAGTGTCCATGTTTCTGAGCCGTATGAAAATAGGGAGAACACCATAGTTCGGACTAAGGTAGTCTTAGTGTTGGCGGAGATGTTCCTGTCCTTCCGTACATTATTAAGCTGCGACATTGCGCCCTTGGCCATCCCAGCGCGAATTCTGCGAACTTCCGTCTTACATGAACCATTATTTCTAATGTTAGAACCCAGGTTTTCCGTGGTTTCGAAGTTAAGTGTTTCACTGAGTTCTAGCTTGCCTGTACGATCAATAATCATGAGTTTGGTCTTGTATCTGTTGATTGAGAGTCCGAATTCTTCACTAAAGCGCGCCATCCTGTTCAATAAACTGCCCATCTTATGCTTTCGCTAGCTGCTAGGAGGGTCGTGGCATCGGCGTATCGCAAGACTTTACGTCCCCCAACAGTAATGCTACCATCATAGCCGTCCTTCTTATGATGTATTCGCCGTATATATTGAACAGGATAGGTGAAAGAATGCAACCTTGTCTTACACCCTTTTGGAAACTGAAGGGATTGTATGACGTCTTATCTATTCTCACTGGTCCTGTCCTTATCATTTTTATTACTATGTATTTCTTTGTTATAAGTTTTTCTTGCATTAAATTATTCTCTATAAAAAAAAAATCTCACTGGTCCTTGGCTGTTGTAGTAAAGTAGTTGTAGTGTAGTAGTGCAGTGAAGAGGAAAGGAACACCCAAATCGGTCAAAATATCCCAGACAGTCCCAGTCGACAGTCAAAAGCCTTGATATAGTCGACAAAGCACACGATGAAGGTGTATTGAACTCGTACCACTTCTGTACGATTTGCCTCACGTTCAGTATTTTCTCGTTCGTGCCTTTTCCCTTCTCAAAACCCGCTTGTTTTTGCGCGATCTGCCAGTCTAGATAGTGACGAAGTCTGTTGTTTATCATGTGGAGCAAAACTGAGTCAGAGCAAGTGTACGGTAGTTGTCGCATTTTTTCGATGAACCTTTTTTGTAACGGGATGATGACGGATTGGGTCCAGACTTTTGGCCATCTGCCATTTTGCCATAAGTGGTGGCAGATCTTGTGCAAGATATGGCTGCTTTTATCACCCAGAGCTTTGAAAACCTCGGAATTAATGTCGTCTAGTCCTGGAGCTGTTTTAATTTTAAGGCGATCGATTGCTGCTATTATCTCTGATTTGAAGATGTTGGGCTTCAGGTTCAGAAGTCCCCAGTGCAGCCGAGTATCGGTGGATGTACAGGGTCTTTTGTACAGCTGCTAATCGTAGCCACGCAAGCGTTCTGCAATTTTGTCAAACCCATGCAGCGGTTCCTCATCGTGATTTTCAATGACCCAGAACTTGGATTTGAACTTTCGTCTCAACAGGCGAACTTTCTTGAACAGATCCGGGGTTGTAATTTAAGTGGATGCGACTCGACTTCTTGGCATATGCTCGTTCTTGTCTCTGCGGCGTTCGCTTTGAATTGCTTTAGGTACATAGTTTCGAGTATTCCCTTTTCACCTTGGAGTCTTTACGGGCATTAATTTTAATTTCTTTCCGGCGCTGAATTAGGTTCCACGTTTCCTCAGTGATCCATGTGGACCTTCCACAGTCCCTTACTCTCTTAGATACGATATCCTCAAAATATTAATTTATTACCTGGACTCAGCATCACCTGTCCGCGGTGGATCTAAATTCATGAGCGTCGCTTCCGTCAGATTCTGGAAATGGGATCGCTCTATTGGATTCTAAGTTCTGGGTTTAGGTCGCACGTTACGGTAAACGGCTTTGAGATGAATGGCGAAGGAGGTAACCAGTAACCGCATTCACCTCAAGGGAAGGTTTTCACATTTTTGACAGATGACTTCCAGCGCTTGTCTACCAGTATGTATTCTATCTGATTCCTAAAACGACCCAGGTTCCAGGAGACTTCCAAGTGTAGAGTCATCTTTTGTGATGGTTAAAGAAAGTTAAAGTAATGGTCAGACACAAAACACAGAACTCTGCAAGCCTCTGGCCTCGTTCGTTCCTAGTCTAGACCATATTTTCCAATGGTGTCTAGGATTTCATGGACTTTTTCTGAGCTTCCTGTTTTAGCATTCCATTCTCCCAATACCATTGCGATTTGCCGGCTTGGTATGCCGTCTAGAGTTTCCTCTAGTTGATATCCCCTTCCGTGGACTGTGTTGTAAACTTGCACGATGTTGAGAAGACATAAATTGGTGATCAGCTTCATTGTTATTATTCTATCAGACACAGGGTTATATCCAAGTACGAAATATTGTTCATGCCTGATGGTGCTAATATATGGCAAAACCGCTTCGGCTAGAATTTTCCAGCGCTGAGAAATACAGCTTGCTACCTCATGAGGTTTTAAAATGACCCCATGAAGATGTGGCTATATATTATAGGTACTATTACTATTATATATACAAATCTTCTAGAAAAAAAACCAAACTGATGATTAGAACCACATGGATGGTTAAATTCTAATTAACGCGTTCATTTTTGATGCGTGAATTAGACTTGTGAATTAGGGATTCTTGAAAAATACAAAATAACTTTTTATAGGTACATGTAATAATCTACAGAATCTAGTATCTATTAAATAATGCGGCCTTTAATGTACACTAAAATTCTCTGCGCGATAGAGTTACTGGTTGATTTTTAAAACGTGAACGTGTGAATTAGAAATTTCGTGAGCCAAAACGCGTGAATTAGATACTTACAGTCATAGTCCGCAACCCGTACACAGCTGACACAACCATCCCACACGGGGCTCTGGGCACGACTGACTGCTTCACCGAAATGCGTTAGTGAGATCCGTACCTTCTTTCAGAGAAGTTGTGTAATCACAACCGACCGCGACGCGTCAATTATTATACGTTTCGAGACAAAGTTACTATAATTGATATCTTTGTGATATATTATTGGTATTGACTAGGTTTTTTTTGTACGATTAAAACATGTATTCTTTTGTTTAATAATCTTGCTTACATTGTTTTTTCTTCATGTATATCACCAGGAGAAATTGGTATGTAAGTAATTTGGGTAGTGGGACGCGACGTGTCAATTAGGAGAATAGGACTAAAAGTTTTTTTTTCTACCCGAAGGGTTTGAAATATGCTCTTGAAAATTCATGTACAGCTCAATACGAATACCCTGCTACGATCAAAAAATATAAGATATAATTAAATCAATAATTTTATATTTTTAAACGGCGAAGACAAGCAAAAATGTACGTCTGGAGAATGACCGAAATATTTAAGGGGGCTCCCATACAACAAACTTGTAGATTATGGTACGGAACCCTTCATGCGCGAGTCGGACTCGCACTTGCCCAATTTTTTAAAACCATTTACGTAATCGCTAGCGAGTACGGTCACTGTAAACTCGTGGTAAGGGTTATGTGACGGATCCGTGACTCGATTGTAAAGGGCGGAGGACAAAGGGACTGCACTTGTGGTGAACAATGCAGTGATCTGCATTTAATCGGTGCAGATACCTACTCGCTATCTGGAGCCTATATTATAATTCATACTGAATCCAATTATCCATACTAATATTATAAATGCGAAAGTGTGTCTGTCTGTCTGTTACCTTTTCACGCTTAAACCGCTGAATCGATTTCGATGAAATTTGGCATGGAGATCGTTTAAGATCCGAGGAAGGATAGTTTTTATCCTGGAAATTATACCTAAAAAGATTGAAAAGTGAGTGAACATTTCTGTTGGGGTGCGGTGACCCTGTAGGAAATGTAATTAGTAGACCAAAATACAATCTTACATTTGCTTAGGCGCTTTTAATAATCCCTTTTATCAAGTTCCACGCGTACGTAGTGGCGGGCAAAAGCTAGTGTTACATATGATCAAATAATAGAATTACTTGTACCGTCTCTTGACACTAAAATTCTTGCGAAATAAATAATATAATATATCCAATTTTTATTTACTTTGTTTTTTTTTTGCATAAACTGACCAGCGATTGACCTCAACATCTGATAGTAAGTGACTACGGGGTCGAAGATGTGCTTCAGCAACAGCCTATTCATTCTTCTCTTGAAGAGAACCAAGTTAAAAATTGCAGGACTTACACAGTACACACTCTATCCAAAGGTAGCACAAATATCCTAAAATATGACATTTGCCATTCCAAGAACAGTAAAGTTTACAACAGTGTTACAGATAGAGAAAAATTGTTAACGAAAATAGAATAGAATATACTTATACCCAAAAATCCATCTGCGTTTTTTTTTTTTTTTTTTTACTGTTTATTGCACACATATTACAACATAGTAAAATAGAAATATTCAAACATAAAGATGTATAAGGTAAATAATATCTAACCCCCCCCATATAACGAATATCCTGAATATTATTTATCATATCATAATTATAATGTTATATAAAGTTTTTTTCTCCCAAGACCGTGAGAGGTATTTTTTTTATGAAAACTACGTTGGTTTTAATTGTTCAGGGCCCTCAAATGCTATAAATTTACTGATTATTGAGACGTAAAGACAGATGAGGAATAGTCGGATACCAGAGATTATTGGGGATTAATATACAGGGTTATAGGTAAGGTTATTAATGATGTCTCATGCATGATAAATATAAATAAATAAATATCGGACAACTTCACACATGATACTGCATGATGGACACTTCATGATAGTTTAAAAATATTAAAAGTTACTTACCTTGGATCTTAATGGCCGCTGATTTTCTTCGAACTTTGTTCGCTTTCACCACAAGTTTATATTTATGCTTAATATTGTGGACCTGGTTCGGCGCGTAGACTTTTGACCCATCGTGGCTATGACCGGAATGACCAGGGTTCTTATTCACTTTTACGACATACGTCGGGTAACCATACGTATGGGTGTTATGCCCATAACCATGGCTGTTATGTCCATAGCCATGACCGTTATGTCCATAACCAGGGCTCGACTGGCCATGTCCGTAATGTGGCTTGGTTGGTTTCTGATGGCACGGTTTCTGATTATAGTAATATTTTTGCGTCGATTTCTTCCCATAACCATAGTCGTATTGGTAGCTATGATGGTGATCGTCGCATCCGTGGCTGTGGTCGTCATGTCCATGTTCATGGCCATGGCCATATAAGGATTGGAAGAGAGCGTCCAAAGCCTCGTAGTATTCGGGAGAACGGGTAGGGTGCGGAGGGTGGTATACTAGAGGGGTCTTAAGACATCTGTTGGCGTTTTGCGCCAAAATTAAAAGGACTGGAAATGCCTGGATTACACCACAGACGGTGTCACCACTGATTGTCATTTTATCACTTACACAACTTCTAGAATACGATTATGATGTCCTGGTTATTGAATTATAATATAGGCTGTAGAAGTTTAAAAATTATGTGCTTGTTTTGAAATTTCCGTATATTTTCACTTCCAAATAGTTGTATGGTCCGAATACGACTGGCAAACGACAGGGATCTAATGTAATAATCCATTGTCGGAAATTGGGTTATCTTCAAAATCGACAATTGTATAAAAACCAATATTTACTGTTAGGCAATGGGTAATTTATGTTTAATAGGTGTGTGTTGTGATGCAGCAAAAACATTGTTGTTCTATTTTTATTGTGTTCCATAATTATTTCAAGGTTGTACGAATATATGGTGTTATTAACTAGAATTGACTGTGTAATCGAAATTGCTGTATAAATAGTTATTATTGTACAATCACGCGAACGAAGTCACGAGAAAGATTAAAAAAATATTAAATGAACAGAGTCAAATGTTGATCCTATTTTTAGGGTTCCGTACCTAAAAAGGAAGAAACGGATCACTTTGTTATCCACCAGCCCATCCGTCTGTCAAGACCATTTATCTCGGGGACGTGTGGAGGATCGAGTTGAGGGTCGTTCTCAAAATATTTGCACCGCTGCGTGAATTTTGCATTTTTTTTTAAAGTTGCGATTTCTTCTTTTATTTTTCATAGGATCGTTAGAAATATATTCAGACAATTGATATCACGTCGAGGGAAGTAGTTAAATTGAATATCTTAGAAGATATAGGTGTTTGAAATTTTAGGTCGACAGGTGAAAGACATCGATGTCAGGTAAACGACATTTGTTACCAAGTTATCGACAATGGGTGCAGGTTTGCGACAAATATGTTCCAACTTAACTGAATTTGCTAGCAGGTTAACGATGACGGTTGCAGGTAAGTGACATTTTAAATAAAACCTAGGTTGAACAGTCAACTAGTGCTTTTTTGATTGTTGTTTTTTTCTTTTTTCCTTATGTTAGTAATTTGAATAAAGAGAACAAGCATTTAATTCTCATCTCATAGGATATTTTTAGGAGGTTCTTTGACGCCTGTGCAATCCAGAAAGGTCATAACTGGCCAAAAGATGCAAAACTCAAGCATACCCACGTGATTTTATAAATTTCTTATAAAAGTTCAACAGCGAATCATTTAAATAACGTTTCTGCATTCTAATGCTGCCTCTTTTGAGATATTCTTTCTTACCCGCTGAGTTACCTACTGCTGTTTTCGTCATCTTCGAGGAATTCCTTCACATCTGATAACCAGAAAGCCTTCGGCTGCGTTGGGTGGGATAAGCTATGGGAGGTATTGTCTGAAGCTGCCAGCATATCTGGTAACACTTTATAAAGCCTTTACGAGTCTGGATACAGAATGGTGTCGGTAGGAGATGTCAGATACAAGAACTTTAAGTTCCGGAAAGGCGTACGACAGGGATGCATAATATCCCCAATACTATTTAACAGATATGGAGCCCTTGAAGGTACGTGGTAGACATCGCCTATTTTGCATCACCCGAAGCAGAAGTGGCCCAACTTTTGGAATGACTCAAAACAACCAGCCTCAGAATGGGTCTCGATATTAATAAAAATAAGACCGAGCTGATGATAGTCGACCATTACTAGTCGACAAAGTACTAAACCTGCTTCAAGAGTTCGATACTGTTGATCAGTTCCAGTACCTTGGCTCCATTGTCACAAATAGAGGCACATGCAAACCAGAGATTCGCTGGGGAATCGGAATGGCCAAAACAGCGATGACCCAACGCGGCAAAATATGGAAAGATAGAAACATCCCTAATCGGACTAACATCCACCTCGTCTGTGCACTTGTCTTCTCCATATTTCTTTATGGGGCAGAGACCTGGACGCTCAAAGCCACTGACAGGCAGAGGATAGATGCTTTCGAAATCTGGTGCGGGCGCCGCCTGCTAAGGATTCCTAAGACAGCTTGAAAGTAAAATGGAATACTCAAACCAAGCTTTTTCGGTAATATATATGTTTTTATAACAACGAAACATGAGTTGAGACACGTCGAGTGACCGATAAAACCTGGTTTTTAAATAATTTTGTATGTGTTTACCTAAATAATTGTCGTTCACCTGCCGTATGTGTCGTACACCTGTTTTTATATAGACAAGTGAACGACATACAGGCGATGGACAAAATGACAGTTATGTCATCAAAACAAATAAAGTATTTCGTTGATGAACTGCATATTTATACACATAAAAGTAGACCATACTTTACGTGTTATAAATTAAAATGAATGCAATAGTACACACGTTAACCAAAATATGGAAGGCAGAATATAGACTACATACCCATTACAAACTCCCGCTCGCGTAAGTGTATGTATCATATTTTTTTAGTGCAGCACACTGACTACGTGTCACTTGGAACAGTGTTAGGTGACAACTGAAGGTCTCGATTTATGCGGGTTGAGGCAGGGGAAACGAAATAGTAGTCACACAATTGTAATGTTTGTCTCATGACAAGTGAACGACAAAAAATGGCGTGGACAAACTTAAATTGCAAATAATTCGCAACATAAGCATAGTATTATTATTCGATATGGTAGTATTCAATCTTCATCATATATGAAAATAAAATGGAGTACTGAACTTAAGCTAAGTCGGTAATGTATATGTTTTTATTACAACGAAACATGAGTACCTCGCGTTGGGACACGGCAAGTGACCGACAAAACCTAGTTTTAAATCATTTTTTTGTCTATTAATATACTTTAGTTTTAATTAAAAGCATTTGGCCCCTATTAAAAAAGTGTATATAGATATGTGTTGATAATTGAATATTTAAAATAATGCGTTGTAAAAAACTTCTTCTAAGACAAACTTGTTGACAGGTGGCGGTGCAAATTTTTTGAGAACGACCCTTGAAATTAAAACAATTTACTAAGGTTTACAGGCCCTACAAAAATCTAAGTTCTAAGATAATGTAAAAAAAGATACGGCCGTAATATTTCGGCCCTCTAAAGGGCATCAAAAATCTATAGGGAACTTTCCGTTGGCCTAGAACTATGAAATTTTGAAAGTGCTACCGTCTTATACCTAACTACAAGTGTTGGGAAAAATCTGAAAACTATTCATCAGTAATAAAAAAAAATACAGTCTTTATTTGAATTACGTAAAACAGTCTTCCAATGGTAAAGTGAAGTTTGTCGAAGTACGTACACTACAGTTTATCTTTTCCTTAGAGAATTATTCAGTACCTATGTTCATAGTTCGTGCGGATCCCTCGGTGCGCGATCTCAACTCGCACTTGACCGGCTTTTTTGTGGTATTTCTCATTTGTATTTATACTATAAAGGATTAATAACAAGCCAAAATGGTATGCAAATAGCTCAGTGGTAAGAGGTAATACCGATTAAACAGAGGGCGTGTGTTCAAATCCCACTCGGATTTCAGTAGATTGCATAAAGTTTTGTCATCTTATTTATCCTTCGTTCTTATAGGGTTTCCCCTAAGATCCGCACCTTTCACATGATTCATTGCAAGTGATTGCAGCGCGGTAATGCCGAGGGCCTTAGGGATATGAGTAAAGACCTAATAACTCGTTAGGTGTCCTAGATCTTGGGAGTAATGACCATGCTGTATCGTCATTCATCAGTAGCTTCTTAGAAGTCGACGTAACGGGAGAATTGTTTTAAAATAAGTAATGTTGCTTTTTCCTCTAGCCACGCATTTTCGTACCTTTAAGTGACTTTATAAGTTTTTACGATATTATACCAAAAATTACGCATCCGAGTTATCCACATTAGGGATATCGCAATGGTCAACCCAACCGCAGTGCAATGGAAGGGTTTCGCCCTGGGGGAACTGGTTTCATGATCACGGTATCCCCTATGCCAGGTAAGACAGGAGATAGGTATAATAGTTAAGAACCACCACTAAGAAGATTGCGCTCTAACGGTAAAGCATGATGTCAAATGAATCGAATAATGAAGCTTTATGACATAGATATTCGGTGCATGATACCCCTATCGTTACCCCTGTTTCCTTAGCATTCTGTTTTTCATTTCTATTTTCTAAGGCTTCATCCAGCGAGTCCCCGCAACTCTAACCAAGTCGTCCGACCACCTTGCAGGTTGCCGTCCGTTCTAAGGATTCGCGTCTCTAAAATTATGAGGAACGTTCTTCTTCCTTCCCTTAATCCCAGTTATATCAGGACTTTGGATGCTTTCCTGGGTTGTCATGGGACTGAGATCTTGAGTTTTGATGTCCCTCTCAACATCGACCCACCATGTGGTGGGTGAGGTCGTCCTTTTCCTGGGTTTTGTGGGAATATTTGAGACGATTTTGACAAAGTAACTAACTATCGTCTGTCCACCATCATACCATTTTATTCTGCTTTCTTTTAGTTTCTCAGTTTTTCGGGATAAAAAGTAGCCTAGGTGGTGTCATAATTATCATATCAAAATTTTAGAAATTGGTCCAGCCCTTTGAGCGTGTAGAAGGTACAAACATACACACAAACAAACTCACAAACTTTCGCCTTTGTAATATTAGTGTGATGTGATTTCAAATATCCTAAAGAAAGGATCTCTATCGTCATCTTCAATGCCAAATTTTCTGTCTCCAGCGACTGATTGGTATTTTAATCTTTAGTGTAAGTACTACATTTTCATAAGGTTCTTGTTTCGGTGACCTTTCAAGAACCGCTATGTTAAATTCAAGGTAAATTTAGATCCTATTCGTACAGCTTCCGATTCGTCACCTAGAATTTCTCCTACACGTCACACGTCGCGTTTCCGCGAAGGCTTGTCATTTGTTGACACGGTGCGACCCTGAGGGATTTTTATTACGTTCGAGTCACTTATCATTAGGTGTTGAATAGTCAATTCAATACCGGTAGTGAGGTCATATTATTAAAAGGAACCTTATGCATTGGTAACTTCTTCAACAGTGGAACAGTGTTCTGATCTAAGTAGCAGATGTTTTTGAGGATTGTATTATGTTTGTTCAGTAAGTCATTTCTGAAAAGGTATACTGGTGTTTTACATAGAAAAGTACCGTGAGTCTCAGACATATTACTAAATACATAATCAATCGGCTCTCCTGATGACGAATCGCGTACCGATGCGAGACATGTCGAGCGATATTCGACTTCTACGACGTGAGTAAACCCGTTTATGTATTTTAATATGGTATACTCGTATACTTAGAATTATTATAAAGCAAACCTGAACATTAGTACAATATTTATAATCGGGACTGCGGGTTTTCTCGGGTGGGCTCAGAACCTGTAATTTGGCATATATATGTGGCGTTATAGTATCTGCATAAAAAAACATAAGCATGCCTATACATTATAATTTATAATTATAGTTGCCGGCAAACTTTTAGAACAAAAATGGCGGATCTGCGCATGTACATTTGTACGTAAATCGGCTACTGCGTAGGGCATGCTCCCGATTCTGGTTTTGTATGGCGAGAACCGGGGATTCCCAGTTCCGGTACTGGATTTGTATAGAAAATGAGTACCGGGAGCACACTACTACTGCGCGGTCAAGGTTATGTCCAAAAAGTTTGCCGGCAGCTGTACATAATTTATATGAGCAATTATGTTACTACGTTAAAAAGTAAGTCTATGTACCAAAGAAGTAATTATTCATCGAAGAAACGTTAATGAGTTAACTAAAGGTTAAAAAACTTTTTAACCTTAAGGTTTCAAAACGTTTTCCTTGATCCGCGTCATAGTAAGGTAAATAATTTAGTACCATGTCACTTTACTTATATTAATGCATATGTACTGCTTGCAGTATTAGTTATTTCCTCCGACATAGTACTAAAATTTTTATAGGTCGAATATGCGACATTCAGTAGTTACAAATATGTTGTGATGTGATTTAATGAAGGCGTTTCTCGTTATTTATCGTCATAGTCTTGACGTAAGGACTTTGTATGGATCTTTGGACTTTTTAATGGTTATTTACCTTTATCCGTGACCAATGGTAAACTCCACTTCAGTTTGAAAATATCTCGTGATTTATGTTTGACCCAAATCAGAAAAAGAATCTCAAATATAGTTATACCTAGAAAAAGTGTGTATTTTTAATGTCACATATACAAGCTTTTGGCTTTGTCTATATCATAAATATCTTTGTGCGTGTGGCATCTGACTATTATTATAACTGGGTATTATAAAATTCTAGATATCTATTGAAAATCAGTTTTCTGTGAAGAGGGGTCATGATTTCAGGAAAAATCATAAAGTTTTGTATGGGCGCGCGGCGCCTTGCCAGTCTGGCGCCATCTATTTTCATAATTTTCTTTGTTTTCTCATCACGCCGAAACGGCTGGACAAATTTTAACCAATTTTGATACAGTGATAGCTGGAGGCACCTTCTAGTTCTCTACAAAAATCCAATACCGGAACCGGGAATTCTCGATTCTCACCATATTAAATCAGAACCGGGATCATTTCCTAGTCACCGTTCCAACTCTCTAAGATATTATATGTACATAATTATGTTAAGTATAAATGTTCTATTTCTTAATAAACCCATTGAAATGGAAATAATAAACAAGACATTACATATTCCATATTTGTGCCGTGTATTTTCAGGGTCATCTCGGACTAAGATATGCTATCGTTTGTACACAATTCGGATCTTGATCGTACACTTGCAAATGAAACTATGTCACCAGTGCACCCTGCGAATCTTAATTAGGATAACTACATGTCACAATGTGTTGCGTTAAATTTTAATGTATAAAAAAACAGAAGTGGCGGTAGGATTCATGCATATTTAAATTGCATTTAATTACAGTTGCTCTGTGCTGTCGATGAAGATTCGAGTATTTTGATTCAATCCATGACCTGAAGGGCAATTATTTGTGAACTCGAACTCGATCCTGGATCATAGATGTCTCTATGGGGTCTATATTGGAATCCATAATTTCCTTTGTCCTATTTGTAAATTCCATAATAACGGTGGTCATAATGATCTTTTGCCATAATAACGTTTATCCTAATGTAAATGCCATAATATTGAATATCCTAATGATTATTTGCCCTATTTTCTTAAGTACTAATGATCAAGTGTCCTATCAGTTACATATCCTAGCGAACGACGAGTGCACGAAGTTCTTATTAGAAAATACGGTTTAATTAGTTTTTGGAGTTAAATAATAAAACAAGTTAACTAAATAAGGTGTTTTTATTGAGGCAAATAGGAATCCCACACAATTTTGGTGTCAGAAGTGGGATTTGCCTCAATAATTGAAAAACGAAGTTACGACGGCGTGGTTTGGTCGCGCGAACACTAGAAACAAACACCGGCGAAAGACGACGGCGGTGAAAAACGGTGATAAAGACGGCTGTTCTCCATTACTCCAGCTGAATCAAGAAGTAAGAAGCTTACAGCTTACGATACTGTATGAACGATCAGGACGAAGACGTTTTTTTCGACTTAGAGTTAGAATTTGAGTCATCGCACAAACAAGATTCCAAGATGGCGGGCGAAAATGCTGCAAATAATATTAGCCTAATGACGGACATAACGAAGTTCAGCGGCGACGACAAAACGTACTCATCGTCAAAGTGGGCTGAAGATATCGACGATAATGCCGAAATATTCGGTTGGTCAGAGGCTCAGAAGCTCGTGGTGGCGCGAAGGTCACTGGTGGGCACGGCGAAGTTATGGCTACAATCCGAAAAAACTTTTAAGAAGTACGACGACCTAAAGACGGCATTAATAAAAGAGTTCCCGGATTCCATAAACGCCAAGGAGATGCACGAGCTGATGTCGAGTCGTAAAAAGAGAAAAGATGAGTCGTACTACCAATACATGTTAGTCATGAAGGAGCTGGGTAGACGTGCCAAATTTGCAGACTACGTGGCAATACAATATATCATCGACGGTATCCAGGATTACGAACCAAACAAATCTATTTTGTACGGGGCGACTACGTATTCAGTGCTCAAGGACAAACTCCGTTTTTATGAAAATATGAAGGCTAAATCGAAAAAAGAAGAAAGACCTATTAAACAAGAAAAAGATACGAAGCATAATAATTCATCATCATCGATTCGAAAACGCTGCTACAAATGTGGAGAAGAAAATCATTTGGCGGGAAATTGTACCAAAGGCATCAAATGTTTTCGGTGTAACGAGTACGGGCATATTGGTTCTCAGTGTCCGAGCGAGAGAAACGGCGGCGCTAGCGGCGTAGATCCGGCGGCCCGGAAGTTTCGAGAGATGCACATAAGCGGCGCAGGAGAGCGAGCGAGACAACATGCGACTCAGTCGGCGAAGCAGACAACGGCGGCGGAAGCGAGGCGGCAGTCAGCCATGTTCGGACGGTCGACCAATGGCGAGGCGCGCTGCAGTGACGACATCATTATGGCCAATGGCGAGGCACGCTGCGATGACGACAACATTATGGCCAATGACAACTGCGCTATGGCGTTAGCGGACGACAGCGGCCGACACGATGTAAACAAAGATGAAGATTCGACGAAAACGATGTTAAATAAGCCTATTAAGTTCATCAATTTGTGCGGAATTGAAGTGGAAGCTTTGATAGACACAGGCAGTGATATAAATCTCATCAATCGCGACGTGTACGACGAACTTAAGGTGAAAAAGTGTGACGACGACGACGCGGTATTATCAGGACTCGGAATGTCAAAAATAAGATCGTGCGGCAAGTTTTACGAAAGTTTAACTATTGACAATAAGTGCTACGACGACGTTATATTTCATATTGTGCCTAGTAGCTGTATGCCATATAAAGTAATCTTAGGCCAGGAATTTCTAAATACGGTAGTGATGGTTATGCGCGAGGGTTCCGTGTCAATATTACCTGAGGATGAGGAATGGTTGGCGAGGGTGAATTGTTGTGTGAGTGAGGTTGACATTTCAGGTCACATCCGCGATAACGATGTCAAAGAAGAGGTGGAGCGGCTGGTGGCTGAGTATGAACCTGTGCAAACGAAGGAGGCGCCAATCGAGCTTAGAATCATACTCAAGGATGATATCCCCGTGGCACAACGTCCAAGAAGACTTTCCTTGGTGGAGCAGAAGACTGTCGAAGACCAGGTAGATGAATGGCTGCAAAAAGGAATAATACAGGTGAGTTTTTCCGAATATACTAGCCCGTTAGTGCTTGTAAAGAAAAAAGATGGTTCAACCCGAGTGTGTGTTGATTATAGACTGTTGAATAAGAAGATGGTCAAAGACGAATTTCCCTTACCGCTGATTGAGGATTTAATTGATAAGTTGAAAGATGCGAAGGTGTTCAGTGTGTTGGATCTCAAAAATGGGTTTTTCCATTTAAGAATTAGTAAGGAGTCGGTGCCATATACCTCATTCGTGACGCATCATGGACAATGGGAGTTCCTTAAGGCCCCATTTGGATTATCTGTCTCACCGAAGTATTTCATGAGATTCATCACCATTATATTTAAAGAATTGATACGAGAAGGTGTTATGATGGTATTCATAGATGACATTATTATTCCAGCCCAGACGGAGCAAGAAGCCCTACTAAGACTGCGACGGGTATTGGAAGTGGCTGCGGAGTATGGACTTGAAATTAACTGGAAGAAGGCCAAGCTGATATGCCGAGAGATTGAGTACCTAGGTCACCTGGTAAAGGAGGGGCAGGTACAGCCAAGTCCAGAGAAGGTTGAAGCAGTAGCACGATACCCCGAGCCCAGGAGTGTCAAGCAGGTCCAAAGTTTCATCGGATTAACATCATATTTCAGGAAGTATATAAAAGACTATGCGCAGATAGCACGACCGTTAACAGATCTAATGAAAAAAGATGCCAAGTTTATTTTTGGTCCCGAAGAGAAAGAAGCATTCAACATATTAAAGCAGAAGTTGATAAGTGAGCCAGTACTGAAGATTTTTAACCCGAAGTTGTATACAGAACTGCACACCGATGCCTCAAGCCAGGCTCTAGCAGGTATATTGATACAGAAAAGTCAAGACGGACAACTGCACCCTGTTTACTACAGAAGTAGACGGATAAGCGAAGCAGAGAGTCGATATTCAAGTTATGAACTTGAAGCACTCGCTGTTGTGGAATCGGTAAAAAAGTTTCACCACTATCTGTTTGGTATGCATTTCAAAATTGTGACAGACTGTAAGGCTTTTGAGCTAACCTTAAAAAAGAAAGACTTGACACCGAAGGTGGCTAGATGGGTATTACTACTGGATCAGTATGACTATGAAGTTGAACATCGAGCAGGCGCCAAGATGCTGCATGCAGACGCGCTTAGCAGGATTCCATATGTGGCTGTGGTAACCCTACACGAGAAGATTAGCCAAGCTCAAGAAAGAGACGAAGAGCTCAATGCTATTAAACAGCTGATTTTGAAAGATGGACAGTATAACGACTTTTATGTAGAAAATGGCATATTATACAAAGGAGACCAAGGCCAACTAGTTGTACCTAAGATGATGGAGAAAGAAGTTATCAAGCGAGTACATAGCAACGGCCATTTTGCTATGAGAAAGATGAAAGATGCCATAAGCAAGGATTACTACATTAGAAACATGGATAGAAAAATCGAAGAAGTGATTACAGGTTGTATACCATGTCTATTAGCTACCAGAAAGGAAGGCAAGCAAGAAGGCTTTTTGAATCCCATTTTAAAAGAAGGGACTCCACTGCATACACTGCACTTGGACCATATTGGACCGTTGACAGAGACGAGAAAACTCTATAATCACATACTTACAGTTGTGGACGCATTCACGAAGTTTGTGTGGCTCTACCCCACCAAGTCGACGTCCAGCGCAGAGGTGATTAACAAACTTCAGTTGCAGCAGCAGACATTCGGTAATCCTACCCGAATCATCACTGATAGAGGCACGGCATTCACAAGTGGAGCTTTTCAGAAGTACTGTGAAGATGAAAGAATCCAGCATGTGACGATTACCACTGGTATAGCAAGGAGCAACGGCCAGGTTGAGCGCATTCATCGCATTATGATTCCAATGCTAACGAAGCTATGCATTGAAGACCAGTCTACGTGGTACAAGCATGTGGGACGTGTACAGAGAGCTATAAATAGTACTTACCAGAGGAGCATAGATACATCGCCATTCCAGCTGTTGACAGGTACCAAGATGAACTGTAAAGAGGACCTAGAAATACTTACCTTCTTGCAGCAGGAAACCATATCCCAGTATGATGAGGAAAGAGAAAATCTAAGGCAGAAGGCCAAAGAACAGATTCAGAAGATCCAAGAAGAAAACAGGAAGAGTTATAATAAGAAAAGGAAGGAGAGCTCTAAGTACGAGGTCGGCGACCTCGTCGCAATTAAGAGAACGCAGTTCGGGCCGGGACTGAAGCTTAAGCCTAAGTTCCTCGGACCCTATAAGATAACCAAGGTGAAGCGAAACGACCGTTATGACGTAGAGAAGGTTCATAGCGATACAGAGGGCCCGATTAAGACAGCTACAGCGGCAGACTTCATGAAGAGATGGCCGGAGGAGGACTGCGAGTAATAAAGGTATTAGTCTGTTTTAATTATTTTAGTTGTTTGGTTTTCTTTTACGAAAGATGTCTGAGAGAAACCCCGACACTCAGTTGATTATTTTTTATTGGTTATTTGTAACGATGGACCCGAGCGTATAAACCTGATCTCGTATTTTAAGATTTCTATTGCTTAATTTAAGATGTGTACTTTGCAATGCTATATTATTGAAGTGTAAAGTAATTTTTTATAAAGAGAGTTTCAAGATGTTTCTATTTTATTTATGTTAACTGTTGTAGTTGATATGTTATGTAAAAGTATACCTAACTAACAGAAGGCTGAATATGTTTCGTTGTTTGTTAACATATTTCCTATAATACGTATAAAGTGCCATATTACTATGTGTAATGTTTAGTTTCCATACGAGGTGTAAAATATAAGAAAGAGTTTACTTATTGTAGATAATTTCACCTGATCAATGTAAGACCGTAACTGTAGTGATAACTAGTGATAAGATGGTACCTACTATGTTGATGTTGAATGATGAGATGATGAATGAACGTGTAAGAGGGAGGGCTATATCTGGGGGCAGATATCCATGTGCAGGACAGCCGAGAATGTAGGAACGGAACGTAAGGTGATAGGGTGAAACGGAACGCAAGTGTGAGTGAAGGATAGAGAGAGGTGCGAAAGGGACGGGGAGAATGGTTTGAGCAGCGAACGACGAGTGCACGAAGTTCTTATTAGAAAATACGGTTTAATTAGTTTTTGGAGTTAAATAATAAAACAAGTTAACTAAATAAGGTGTTTTTATTGAGGCAAATAGGAATCCCACAATCATATGTCTTAATAGTTACTTATCCTAATTATTATCACCGATTTTTATAACCTAACCTATAGTTTTCGGGGTTCAGCAAGTCTGACGCTCCGCTCGCTTCGCTCGCTCCGCTATACGTGATCACAATACAAACCTAACCTAACCTACAGTTTTCGGGGTTCAGCCAATAACCTAACCTATAGTTTTCGGGGTTCAGCAAGTCTGACGCTCCGCTGTACGTGGTCACAATATACAAACCTAACCTAACCTACATTATTCGGGGTTCAGCCAATAATCCAACCTACAGTTTTCGGGGTTCAGCAAGTCTTTTGACGCTACGCTCGCTTCGCTCGCTCCGCTATACGTGGTCACAATACAAACCTAACCTAACCTACAGTTTTCAGAGTTCAGCCAATAACCTAACCTATAGTTTTCGGGGTTCAGCAAGTCTGACGCTCCGCTCGCTTCGCTCGCTCCGCTACACGTGGTCACAATACAAACCTAACCTAACCTACAGTTTTCGGGGTTCAGCCAATAACCCAACCTACAGTTTTCAGGGTTTAGCCAATTCGATATTTGTCCAAGTCGGACCTGCCTTAAGGTGAAATAGGTAATGTAAGGAATCGTAAGCCAAGTCGGACCTGCGCGGCTCGCTCGCTTCGCTCGCTCGTTAGGGTCATAGTTCAACCTAACACTCCTCCTCGCTTCGCTCGTCGTCGTACCTAACCTAACCCAAGTCTGACCTGCGTTAAAGTAGGATATTAGGTACTGTTATTATAGCTTATGATCATTATGGCAAGTAACCATTATGGCATTTGACTTTAGGACATGTGATTTATGGTTTTGGATATTATGACTCGTAAGTTTTATGTGTTAATAGATTAGTACAAAACATATTAGGTATTTAGAGCATTAGGTAATGTAATATTATGGTTTATGATCATTAGGATATAAGATCATTATGGCAAATAATCATTATGACAAATGATTGATATGTCAAAAGTGTTTAGAGTAAATGTGGTATGGCATTTGACTTTAGGACATACGATATTATGGATTGCGAAGGAGACCCGTCTCTATGTTATAAATATATATGTTTATTTATATACTTAAAGTTTGTTACGTTTATCACGTCTAGTGCCCATAACACAAGCCTACTAGATCTTACTGTGGGACTAGATCTATTTGTGTGAGGTTGTCCGATATTTAATTTAATCCATGGATGAGAGTTCTCTAGAATATAATCCACGTGAGATGGGTAGATTGAACTGAAATATGTATATTAAGCTCCACAATTTCGTTCAGCTCCACGATATATCTGCATAGCCCAAAGGTGGTGTGGAATAGAATGCCCTATGGAATTGAATCCGCCTTATGTACTACAAGTTTTTCATGTTGTGCAATAAAATGTTGTGTAGTATTTCTTGCTTATTATGAGTCGTTACCTTGACCGGACCTTCTGGTAGAATATTTTAGCCCTGAACCGTTTTGTCTTCTACTTTATCGGTTACATACCTACAGTAGGTAGAGGACGCTGTATAGTCCTATTTGTTATGAAAAAAAGCTGCACTCTGTGATGGAAGCAAGCCGTTTTGCACAGTGATAATATAGACCAAAATAAACGATTTCACTCGAGGCGAAATTAGTTTCACCCCTTAGGAACAAAGATGGCGCCACTTATTCAAAAAAAGTTTAAAAAATTCTAAATCCTGAACGGATACTCCGATTTTGACGTAAGAGGTGCCAATCGGCAGATAATTACCCAATTTAACATGAAAAAAATTAAAATCACGTAGAAAATAATTTTGGATACCTAAGAAATAATATTTTCTGAAAAAAATATTTAAAATTTGTGATTTTTGGAATTTTACTCGTAAAAATGTATGTACATGGTACTTTTTTTATTTATTTATATTAATACACAACTAATTTTACATTTACGAAAAAAAACCGCATATCATTATCTCGTATAATTCCAAAGTTATTGAAGAATACAGGCATGGCGCCGCTGGGTCAAAAAATCTTACAACAAATCTAAAACCTCAACGGATATTCCGATTTCGATAGTTAAGGTGCTAATCGACAGATAATTACTTAAATTAGTTTAAAAAATAAAATTTAAATTCAAATAGGCAAAAAGTAATAATATTTCCAAAAAAAAACATACATTTTGATAAAATATAATTTTTTTTTGGGGCTTTTATGTAATTTCATATAAAAAAAAACTATGAATATGACTTTATTTTACTTATGTATATTATAACACTATTAGGTAATTGATCGTTTAATAAAAAACCGCATATCGAGAACTTGTACAGTTCCAAAGGTATTGAAGATTTTACTATAGGGTGCCGGTGCGATGTTGCCGCCGCACGTGCAACTTATGTACATGTATCTAGAAAAGTATTCTCCCGTTTCGAAGGTACTGATTACCCTGAAAATATAACCACAATTGAAAGTACAAATAATAATCATCCCAAGTAGCACACAACACACTTATATCCCTTGTAGAGCTAAAAATAGAGTTTTAACGGGTGAATAGGCTCCTATACAACCTGTTTGCTAATATCACAAGTATATTAGATGCTAAATAGCAATTCTGAATCAATATTTTACTTTCTTTACGTTTTATTTTCACTTTAGTCTTTGCAGGCTTTGCATTGTAACGTGCAAGTTAGGCCTTCGCATCATAAAAAAAACAACAACGCATTATGCCACAGCCCAATTTGTATCCATAATGTTCAAGGAGTTTCCAAATTGAACTAACCTTCAACTATTGTGGACCCCACCTACCTTTGATGCCGTTTCATTCCCAAAAAGAAGGACTTGGGACTCGATATTTCCAAATTAAAACGTGAACCCACATTTGGTTTGCAAGAAACGGTATTCAATGGCAGCTGAAATAGATGGAAGGTATCTCACAAGCTTGTTTAGTTTAGTGTTTTTTAGTTTAAACAGATCTTTTCGAATCGCATTAACAGTAATAATATATGCTCTGTTGGAGCATCGTATAGCCTGCATGTGAATCTGGGACCAACAACGTTACGATTAATTGAGAACCAATTAATGACATTAATATAGTGATTGAATCTTACACGATTTTCACACATTATATTAAAATAATAAAACGGGACTTTTGCGGTAAATAAACATTTTTGAACTCGGTTAAATCCCGTTTTGTTATAATAATGAATGTCATTAATAATGTAAACACACCCTAAAAAAAAGAAACAAAAATGGCCCTAAGTAATCGTTTCACATGAGCCGTTACGTATCGAGAGAGTTTCTATAGATAGCGATGTATTTGCAAAAGCAGTAGTTATTTCAGGGTATAACATGCAAGTTTTAAAACAGGTCTCTTTTCTTATTGTATTAAAATTAGACGTCTTGTCATACTCTGTGAAAGCCTTGAAGTGCAGTCATCATTTCATTACTTAAAGTAATAACTGTTTTGTAAACTGCTACTAGTAGACCGTTGCACTGACGACTGCAATTTGAATGCTTCGATGCTTTCACAGAGCTGGCGACAAGCCTTTCGCCGACTACTTCAGCTGCCATTGAACAACATGTTCTGCGTGTAGCGTTTCAAGCGAGCCAAATGTGAAATAAACGTCTTAATTTGGATATATCCTGTCCCAAGTCCTTTCTTTTTGGGAATGGAATGGCGTTGGAAGCAGGTTGCAGGTGCGATCCACAACAGAACAGTTAGTATGGGTGCAACTCGAGCTATGGAAAAATGCGTTGTTGCAGCCGATGCAACGGCCTAACATGCACGTTACAATGCACAGTTTAGTGAAAATAGGCAGAATATACTTGTGATATAAGCAAACTGGTTGTATAAGAGCCTATTCACCCGTTAAAACTCTAATTTAAGCTGTACAAGGGATGTAAGTGTGTTGTGTGCTACTTGGGATGATTATCATTTGTACTTTCAATTGTGGTTATATTTTCAGGGTAATCAGTACCTTCGAAACGGGAGAATACTTTTCTACATACATGTACATAAGTTGCACGTGTGGCGGCAACATCGCACCGGCACCCTATAGTAAAATCTTCAATATCGTTGGAACTGTACAAGTTCTCGATATGCGGTTTTTTATTAAATGATCAATTACCTAATAGTGTTATAATATACATAAGTAAAATAAAGCAATATTCATATTTTTTTTTATATGAAATTACATAAAATCCCCAACAAAAATTATATTTTTTCAAAATGTATGTCTTTTTTTTTGGAAATATTATTACTTTTTGCCTATTTGAATTTTAATTTTATTTTTTAAACTAATTTAAGTAATTATCTGTCGATTAGCACCTTAACTATCGAAATCGGAATATCCGTTGAGGTTTTAGATTTTTTGTAAGATTTTTTGACCCAGCGGCGCCATGTCTGTATTCTTCAATAACTTTGGAATTATACGAGATAATGATATGCGGTTTTTTTTCGTAAATGTAAAATTAGTTGTGTATTAATATAAATAAATAAAAAAAGTACCATGTACATACATTTTTACGAGTAAAATTCCAAAAATCACAAATTTTAAATATTTTTTTCAGAAAATATTATTTCTTAGGTATCCAAAATTATTTTCTACGTGATTTTAATTTTTTTTCATGTTAAATTGGGTAATTATCTGCCAATTGGCACCTCTTACGTCAAAATCGGAGTATTCGTTCAGGATTTAGAATTTTTTAAACTTTTTTTGAATAAGTGGCGCCATCTTTGTTCCTAAGGGGTGAAACTAATTTCGCCTCGAGAGAAATCGTTTATTTTGGTCTATATTATCACTGTGCAAAACGGCTTGCTTCCATCACAAAGTGCAGCTTCCAGGCCAAAACCGTCCATAACAAGTAAGACTAGTAGAGAAATTAATCACACTACACACTACCCAACATAAACATGTCGAACTGTCAAAGTGGGTCCGAGATACACTAAACTGACTCATACATTATGTACCTGTGGTGGTCAATTGGTCATGTATTTGCATAGTTCTTAAATAAACCTGTCCACATATCGACGTAAAACAAAGAATGCACAGAAGTTGAGTTGTGTTGAGTTGATGAGTCATGGGCCCTTTTGTTGACTCATTAAGATTCAAAACTTTTCATCGGATAATTTAAAAGATTGTGCCGCTATTAACAATTCTATAGAAAAACTTGCCACAAAGCTCATTAGTGACAGATCTCGTGAGGCAAAGCTGGGAAAAATGTATAGATCTCACACTACGCGCAACTATCAAGGGTATTGAAAATGTAATAAATAAAACATGATAAAACAAATATTTTCATAGCTCGAGCGTCAGGGACCGCTTCCGTCTACTTACACCTTTTGTTGGCCCGCCTCCTAAGAAGACTCAAACTGCATCTTAATTCAATCCCGAGATTTAATTTTGCTCAAAAAAGCTCAAAAAACGTATTGGGAAATTCTCGATCCAAGTCAGCGTTTTTTTTTGTGTCAAATTTTACAAAATCTCAAAATGTTACCGACCAAATCAGGGAATTCAAATTTACTTTGAAGCCCATCAGCAGACGCACATTTAAACATATGGCCCATCCGCGTACCTCTCTTATCTGCGAAACTAACAGACAAATGTCGGGGCACTATAGTTTCAATGTTAAAAATGCATGTCATAATTTATTTATTTATTACTTCTTCCATTCATAACTTCTTCCATTCCTTCCTACACTAAAAGTCAACTTGATTCTCCTTCTCAAAATGTTCTCAGGGTTCAGAAATTCCATCCTGCCAAAGAACTTCCGATCATCTAATGCCGTAACACTTTTATGTCGTGAACACCGTCCCTCTCTCTCTGGAGTCGGTCCCTCATGTCTGAGGATCGTGGTCAGCTCCAGGGTTGCATCAGATGATCTGCCTCCACCGGTTTCTGTCCAGCGCGTCTCTTACAACCGAGTAGAATTTAGAGGTCGATGAGTCTTTGACTTGATCGGTCTACGATCTTTTGCACTCGGTGTTCCCAACCACGATCAGTTTTTCGACATTTTCGTCTCTGCGCATTATGTGGCCGAAATAGGAAAGAATACGTTGCTGGCACGTGGTGGACAAACATCGTCCACTAACCGGATATTGCAGTCATATGAACATAATTGATCGTAAATGGTTGTTTAATACCTCTTCACAAGTCAGATGGAGCTGTAAGCTATTATTGTATTGCCCTAAGTACCCTTATTTACTACATATATCTTCTTATGAGTTATTTATGGAGGAAAATTACAGAAACGACCTACAAATATGTTCTTTTGAGACATCGCTGACTTGAAGCATTATTATAATGGATACAAATAAGAACATGAGGAATAAATCCTTACTTTGTTACAAAGTATAAAATTGTAACGACTACAAGTTCTACTACTAATACCTGGGTTTTCTCGTCGTACGTACTTCGTAAGTTTGTTCGCGTTCTCAAGTGCAATCTGCTATAAAAATTATAAGATTTATTTTCCTGAGTTTGTTTTTTTTTTCAGGAAAAATCGGGGGACCGCTATGGTTCTGTACTCTTACCATAAGTTAACGTGACCGTACTCGCTAGCGATAGCGTACTTAAACGATTTCCTAACGGTTACTTTGTAGAATAATTCTCCGTACCAATCGTATACGCAGTCGCGAGTACAGTCACTGTAAACTCATCAAGGGTACAGATACAGAATGCGAGAACCGGGAATTCCCGGTTCTACTAGATTTGTAAAGAAAAAGAGTAGGTACTTACCGGGAGCAACCCTAGAGAGAACGTCAGACGGGGGCCTTTCTGGAGGGATTGGGGCCCCTGCTATCCAAAATTGGGCCCAATAAATTACTACTAGATATATGATGTAAGGAACTTCAATAAGAGATATTATGTCTCTGTGTCTTGAAATGAAACTAAGTAAATTGGTATAAACGTTATTGTATTATATAAATTCCTTACGTGCTGCGTAAATACATTATGGCTCGCAATGTCAATCGTATATCTACACAATAATTAGTCGATAATCGCTATATTTACAGGTACAACCATTATAGTTCGCTTACTTTATTATACTCGAGCTTAAAACTTAAGTTAGGTCCGGGAGTAGGGAATGTAAACCCGGTTAGTACCGTACAAATAACCGGTTATAACCGGGTTTTGTTAAGAGAAAATAACTGGGTTCGCTTTCCCAATCCGGGAGCCAATGCCCTTGATCACAGTTAGTTATAGTTGTGACATCGCTTAATTGTGCTTCACACACGGTGTCATAAAAATGATAAAAAAATGTTTCCAGAGTCATTTACGTAGGTATGTGGATTCTTCCTAGTCGATTCTGGTCTATGAACATTATTTTTCGATCTAGACGTTCCGTAAAATTTAAGAAGTGACCTGGTTAACCTCAGGGTATGGAGTAATTGTACAGACATTAGTAACAATCGTGTAATTCGCGACTAACTGTAGGAGTTAGGCTGCTTAAATAAATATATTTTTTACGTCACCCTAGGTCGTAAGTGGGATTTTCTGCCCGCTACGTGTGGAGTAAATCACACGTCCTGGCTGGGGTATACCCCCGTATACTCAAGTCAAGCTATAATTTTACGTGAACCTATTTTCTGGAGAGAACATTTCACTTCCTGGCAAAAGCAAGACGTAAAACTGTAGACAAACCACGGGCGGTAATTCATAAAGCCCCAGATCGTATATTTATGGCAAATACCTGCGATCTGGGACATTCACGAATTCGCCGACCTACAGTCTGACCAAAATGAGTAGAAATTAAAAAGTGGCAATACTGTAGTGTCATCCCTTTCTAATCAATCTAAGAAAATGGGGATGACTGTACAGTATTGCCACTTTTTAATTTCTACTGTTTTTGGTCAGATTGTATGTATGTAATGTACCTAAGTACTATAAAATCTGACTTTAAAGGTTACGTAGGTAATAATAAGGTAAGCGAAGTATAGTATGTAAGGCCGGTTATACACTATGCTTTGTTTTGGAGTACAGACACGAACTTGAAGACATAATATTATATTGACATACCTTCTAAGGGCCAAAACACAATTACAAGACATTACATCGCATCGTCGTACGACGCGACATCGTGCCATGATGCGACGTTGTGTCGTGAAAATGCATAAATCCAAAATGAACTTTATCTTCATGTGACAAAATGCAAAATTAAAATTCATTTTATAAAATCACGACGTGCATCGTGGTCGTGGCACTTAATCTCGTTGAAAAAGGTGTTTATTTAGTTAACTCGATGTTTCGGTCTTGATTATACGTCCATGGATATGGTAATAAGTAAATAAGAATTACCATGTAGGTATACATCTATCTCGAATTAAAATCCCTCATCACCGCCTGACACGTGCGCTTATTGATTAGAATAAATCGCAATTAATATTGTTTATGGGACTGCTACTCGTTAATGCACAGATAATAAAACTTACAACATCATAAAATTGAAATGTACACATATAGTTGTAAATCAACAGTAGGTAATTATTTGATGACGCGGTTGGTTCGGTTTGTAGGGACCTGCTTACTGAGCCGGCGGTCCCGGGTTCGGCCAGGGCAAATATTTGTGTGAGGAACTCGAATATTTGTGCTTGGGTCATGGTTGTTCTATATATTTAAGTATATATTTATCTATATGTATAATTGTATAATCTTTGTTGAGCTGAATTTGGGACTAGATCGATTTGTGTGAGGTTGTCTAATATTTATTTATTTATAACTGAGAATCAATAATTAAGTGTTATGTGTTTGAATTATTTAGGTACGTCTTCGTACTCGTTTCTTTAAGTACAGCCAGCAAAGACAATGGTCTACTACATTTGGTCCTTGACGCTCTCTCGAAGAGTAGTTTACCAAATGTTTTGGGCTACTGTACTATACCTGGTTCACGTTAGCGAGCTACTTAGTACCAGAAATGTTAGAGAGCACGTAATTGGTCAGCGATAAGGGCGACGCATGCGCACCGGGTGTGTTTACATGTCGGCCAAAATTCAGTCAACATCTGTCTCTTGTACGGTGCGGACGCATTTAGTAGAAACGAAGGCCCTTAGTGGCACTCCAGAACTAATTCGTGTATAACCAGCCTTACAATATAATGACTACAAGGCATATTATGGCTTTGCTTACATTTACTAACGTATAATTATATTTACAATTTTAAATTATATTTTTGGTGGAATGTTACTTGTACACTTTGTGCAAATTCACTTTCAACTATCAACACAATATTTATTGAGTCTTTAATTTTCTCATCGTCCAAGTTCGGTATCCCACTTTGCTTAATATTAAATATTGCATTCCACTTCTTTTCAAAGTCAAAAGAAGGATTGAATCCAAACTGATGTGAGCGAAATCTCTGTTTGTCTCCATCGGAACCGAAAATAAAGACTTATATAGTCCAAATCTCGTTCATATAGTTTCAGCTAGAAACAATCGAAAACTTGTTAGCAAGTGGCGGTGAATAATCGTTGCACATCGGACTGTTAATCTTTCTTTATTAAGTATGTTGCCAAAACCATAGATCTTCTTCTTGATTTATACCGACTTAAAAATGTGTCTCAAAATTCCTCAGATTAATCTGTAAAGTACTATCACGATATACCCATTTATTAGTGTTTTAACTTTTTATCTTAGTTTGAATTTGTTCGATATTCAGTGCTTAGTCCCTCTAATTAATTCTAAAGAATCTCGTTGCGCGGACTATGACAATGCAACGGGTATTTTTATTCTGTGACACCTTGGACTAGTAATCGGTAATCACATTTCGATGGTGATATCTCTGACGTCATATCCTGTTTTCGACGTCATTTGTAGCATGAAACATAAGAACAACTTTATTAAAGCTGTCTTTGTGAAAGTAGATATCACAATCAGTCAATCATGTTATACAATCAAATCTGCATTCATGGTTCTTCCAACCGTCTTGATCACTATGCATCTCCGTTGCTGATCTGGTGCCAACAGTGTCCAGGAATGTAGACCCTAAACTCTACAGGAGCGCAGAGACTGGCTAGGACTGCCATACTGTGCAGAATCGCAAGGGCAATTTGTACCAGCAGTACGGTGGGAAACGTGTGTCTTTGTGGATACGTTGTTATGGTGAGAACCATATGATGTGATGACATTCCTGATCAGTTGGAGTGGTTCCTGGCGGGGTGCGGCGGCGGCTGCAGCGCGGGGTTGGCCACCGCGATGATGCTGTCGCCGCGAGCGGCTACCACTTGTGGTCTCTCTTCTGCATCCTGGAAAAGATGTAGAATGGCGTTAAATTTAAACTTGGGAATCAGCTATAAATGTTTAATAAAAAATAGCTCGGTCTCTTATGTAAATTCACAAACAAATTGACTGGTTTGGGAGAGATTGCTGTTTAGTATAAAACCACTTTCATTTGTTTTAGTTTTTCAGGTACTCTATGAAAGTTTAAATCGAGTAAGGTATTATTCACACACGAAACTGTCATCATCATATTAGCTGGATGAAAGCTTCCCAGGGATATTCTTGACAGATCATCACTTTATTTGGGGTCTTCCATGCTTGGTCTTCCGCTACGTGGTAGCCAGTCAATAATAAGGCTAGCTTAAGTAGGTAGCTAACACATTACCGGTGGAGGTGTGCTGGTGCTGGAGTAGGAGCACCGCGAGTCGGCGTCGTCGCTCTCCGCCTTCACGCCCCACCAGCTGGAAATAAAATATCGGCATCGTGAATATACGAGATAATCACACTGGAACTGCTAGCTAGAGGCAAAGGAAAGATCTGTTGTTTTTTCTGCGTCTAATAACTAAATAATACAAGGGGATAGTCTTGCGCGAATCAATCTAGCCTCAAACTTGCAAGTCTACTTTGCGTAATTAATAATAACCCAGGACCGCCGGTTCAATTCAATAATAATAGAATTTTCATCGAATCTTCTTTTTTTACCTTTTTTCAAACAAAAATATAATTATAAAGACGGAATGAAATCATCCTACGACAAAAGTTTGTGACGATTTCTATTCAATGAAAAAGGTTTAAATACAATACATAATAAATTGATCAGCTCATTGAGTTTAAAATATTTCTATTTTTATTATTTCTTTTGAACTTTTTTAGGAGTTTGCCTACCTGTGATTGGAGTTGCTCCGGGCGGCGTCAGGACTGGCTCGGATGCCGTTGCCTTCCTCACCGTCCTGCATAAACACACCTAATGTCAACTTTATCTTATCACATATGATGATTCTAATAATCTTGTCGGTAGTGGTAGTTTAATTGCGAGTAAAACACCAATATTGATTGACTACTTTCTTGATTTTATAAGCTGATACGGTGGCACCACTCAGTAACACTAAAGTATCAGATTCTCGTATAATTCTAGAAATGTGACTGAGAAAAGTGTGAAATCTATCAACCATCACTTCTAGTTAAGTTATGAAAGAAGTTTGCAAATAAATGTTACGAAGCACCATTGACCAGTTACTTAAACGAGCATGCATTATAACAAATTGCCTGTTAATGTTTACCATCGCATTGTATCCGTTTTTATGGAAATAATAAATTTTACCTTGCAGGCAATATGTTAGTAAATGTATTTCTACTTACCAGAACCAGCATTAATTAAATTCCAGGATATCTAAATAATAAGAAATATCTACAGTAATAATGCAACAGAAAGTAATAAAGCATTTGACACTGTATCGATCATGCTTACCTTTACAATAAATTAGAGAGATGCAATTAAATCTAATAAGACTATAGACATTCTAATTAGTTTAAATGTTACTAGTTAGATTACGATTTCTTCGGAATTAATTTGAATTATATGATGATACATTATTTTAGGATTGCCTCAGGGTAAGAACATAAGCCTTATTAGATTAGAATGTAGGGGAGTGAAATGGTATTCAATCTATCTTGCAAGAAGAATAACGTATTAGAAATAAATTTGTGTGTTAGTTCCAAATTCTTCCAATACTTGTTAGTCAGCTTGTTGTTTGTCATATTTTAAATATTTTTTGGATATATTTTTAATAATATGTAACCAACGGCCTGTCATAGAATCCCGTTAGCTTATCAGAAAATTTATTTGTAATCTGGCTCAAAAAAAAATCTTGGATTTTCATAAAAATGACTAATTCCATTATTACTTCTGAGAAATTTCGTCGAATAAGTTTCACAATAGTTAGGATTTCACACTAGTATAGTTCGTTGGTTTTCCTTGTGTACGATCCATTTAAGGCACGCTATGCCATTCTGTCTATTGTTTTGGTCTTGTGGCTCATTATCGTCCGTCATAAAAGGGAAGCTGCCTGCGAAGATAAGATTTCATGCAGTGGATTATCAACTGTAGGGCCTATGCCAATAGTCAAAATTGCTTACTAGTTGCTAATATACTAGTTGTAGGTAACCGTTCTAAATTCAAAGTTGTTGCGAATTTTGCCGCGATCAACATTTTTTGTCGAATAATATAATGATATATTCGTGCTGTAAGTATTGTCGTTAGTATTAGTCGTCGTAAGAATATGTCATTAGTTCATCACAGAGAACACGCGACTTCGCGACGTCAGCCGCTTCAGAAAAGCTGACGCGTCAAAGTCTGCATGCTCTATGGTTTATTATTTCCTGTGCCGACAGTTCGGGCTGCGTGCTTCTAGTCTACAGTTAGCTACAGCCGGTGGGTTAGTAAGCTAGCCGGTGAGGTCAACGTGCGCGACCTGGCGGGGCCGCTTGGGCGCCGGCTCCTCCTCCGCCTCCTCGCCCGCCGCCAAGGGGGGCAGCCTGCAACAGGAAACGTTACCTTTAGGGCTCATCCAGACAACATGGGATCATAAATGTGTGGCCTTCTTTTCACCATCTCCTCCTACTTGGTGATTGTAACGTCCCTACCCCCACAGTCAAAATCACGTGTAACTTTGGGACTAAGTATGACGCGCGTAGGTACCCACCGGGTACCATAAGACGCTGAGTAATTCTTGTATCGTTTGTTGGGGTAATTACGCTTAGAGTGGAATATTTTGAAAGAAAGTTATCGAGTAATTTTGATCTATTTGGCTTTACAGCTGTGTAACATTTCACGTGACGTCTTTTCGTATCGCCCCTTCCCCATCGTGATCATTTGTGATACTTTCCTGACCCATATCTACTTTTTGAGACACAGCTTTTATTTGCCATAGTGCCGCTTTGCATGGTCAACTTAATCATCTTTCATGCAGACATCAAATATTATGCTGATTACCTACGGGATCACTTAAAAATTCCGGAATGAAAATGAAAATTTGTCCGAAAGCATAAATTTTTTCCATTGATCATTAATACCAGGTTAGGGTTGTGTGATTTAAGTTTAGTGATTATTATATTATTATTATTATATTGAGCCCGTAATATCCCACTGCTGGGCAAAGGCCTCCCCCCTTTTCCTCCAGTGATCTCGGCTTAAGGCTATTTCTGACCAATCCTTCAAGAAGAAATCCAAGTCGTCCCGCCACCGCCGGCGAGGTCTGCCACGTTTCCGTTTTGAGTTTTTAGGCTTCCACTCTGTAGTGGTCTTGGCCCACAACTCATCCGGCATACGACAAACGTGACCAGCCCATTCCCACTTTAACTTGGCCGCTTTCCGAGCTACGTCAACAATTTGGGTCTGGGAGCGTAGACTGGTATTCCGGATTCGATCCATTAATTTGACACCTAATACCTACGCTCCATGGCCCTTTGGCAGACCCCGAGTTTGAACTTCTGAACTTCTGTCAGAGACCAAGTCTGAGCACCATAGGTAAGAACAGGAAGTATGCATATGTCCATGAGCCTCCGTTTGAGTGATAGCGGGAGGTCACCTTTCATTAAGTGTTTCATGGACCAATAGCTCCTCCAGGCGTTTCCTATCCGTCGTTCGACTTCTTTTTCTTGTCGCGCCTGGAAGGAAACTATTTGGCCCAAATAAAGATATTCATGGACATATGCAACCGGCTCTCCATTTATTTCTACCCTACGTTCTGTACTGTTGGTCATGAGCTTGGTCTTTGACATGTTCATCATTAGTCCAACCTCGAGGCTTGCCTTGCTTAGTTCTTCAAGCATAATTTGTAGCTCGGCAGCAGTTGAGGAAAAAAGGACAATGTCATCAGCGAATCGAAGATTGGTTAATCTGCGCTCTCCTATGACAAGTCCCCTTTCCCCCCAACTCGGCGCAAGTTTTTTAAACACGTGCTCTAGTGTGCTAGTAAAGAGTTTCGGCGGTAGCGGGTCTCCCTGCTTGACTCCTCTCTCTACCTTAAAGGATGGGCCAGGCGACTGAAGTTTTATAGCGGCAGTACTATTGAAGTATATTGACCTCAGGAGTTGCACATAACCATGCTCTATCCCTTGGTCAAGCAAAGCTGTAAATATGGAGCTGTGAGTGAGGCTATCAAACGCCTTTGAATAATCTACAAAGGCCAAATAGATTTAGATTTAGATTTATTTATTTCATAATATAAAATGACAATATAAATTACACTAAGTCAATTTACATGCACTTATACTATGATCGTCACATATATTAAAACTAACAGATAAAATATGATGACATCGATAATAATAACAGCGAAATCAATAATAAGACAGATTAAATAATTAAATATTAAAATTTTAAACAAACAGATAAAAATGTCAAAGAAGCTCATAAATGGATTGTCAAAATACAAGAATTAACACGGTAAAAATAACACTGAAAATTAAAAAGGCAAATAAGGCAATAATTAGAAATAAGGTCAAAAGTAACAGGTAATTGTCAATATATAATGTAAATAATATTATATAATGTCATAATTAACAAAACTGGAGTAGAAATAAAAACAATGTCAATTACAATATAAATATAAATATGACAAGTCCCCTTTCCCCCCAACTCGGCGCAAGTTTTCTAAACACGTGCTCTAGTGTGCTAGTGAAGAGTTTCGGCGATAGCGGGTCTTCCTGCTTGACTCCTCTCTCTACCTTAAAGGATGGGCCAGGCGACTGAAGTTTTATAGCGGCAGTACTATTATATAAATTACATTTCCATATACTCATTTACTGAGTATAATGGATTATCCAATAAAAAGTTTCTCAATTGTCGTTTAAAACTGTCGTCAGATGGCTCGGTTCGTAATTCCGCGGGTACCATAGAACGTGGGACCGATGACGCGCGGGTTTTTACAGGCAAGCGCCAGGTGACGCGGAACTGTCCTAAGTCTTCCTGTGGATCTAATTTGTTTGCCCGATACCTCAACCCGCGCAAACATTGGCAAATTATTTCTCACGTACATTAAAACCACAAACACGTAAAGTGAGTAGTGCGTCATGATGCGATACTTTACAAAGAGATCTCTGCAAGAATGTCTGGGTTCCACTCCAGCCAGTATCCGAAGTGCTCGTTTTTGGATTATAAGAAAGCGTTTGGCGTCGGTGGAATTACCCCAGATAATTGAACCATAAGATAGAGTGGTAGATTGTGTTCATGACATTTCTCAACCATTTGGTTTAAGGAATGTATGTGGTCCATGGTGGAGAGACCCGGTCGGAAACCAGCCTGCTCGGGTGGTTGGTTGCGGTCTAGTTGGCCTGAGATACGGGATTCTATCAGTTTGATAAATATTTTGTAAACGTGGGAAACAAGACTGATAGGGCGATAATTTCCAATATCAGACTTGTCTCCCTTCTTGTGCAGCAGTATGATATTGGAGTGACACAACTGTTGTGGAAATAGCATTATACAAACGCAAACAAGTTTAGTGATATCCCAAAAAAAAAATCTTGAAATTTTATCAGTAGGTACATGGGTCTCGGAATGATGATGCATTCGGACAAATTAAACTTCAGAGTATTGTTGGGTACCCGCTGATTACAATGTACCTACCCATGCTTGGAGTAGTGGAGGCCGGCGCGCCGCACCAGCTGCCGCGCCAGCGGGAACAGCTCGTCGCGGCGCGTCAGCAGCGCGGGCACGCAACGACACATCTGCGCCGCTGCCTCGTTTACCATCACCTGAGAAGAATGGAAATAAAGAGTATGGACAGATTGTATCGAACAAAATTACTTAATAAAATGGACTGTTGTCATTTACCCATACCATGAAGAACTAAAAAAAATAAAAGTTCTTTTTTTATTAAAGACACACTTTTCTACTACTGTAAATAACGGTCATGTAACGTATTTGCTAAAAAAATCACGCCAAGGATGATTTATGATGTCAGTAATAAAAGCATTTACTTTTATCAATTTGGACGTATTTTTTCAATAAAAGAAGCTTAAAAGAGCTTTTAATGTAATCGTGACTAACTAACATTGTCTTAATTAAAAGTATACAGATAATAGCAGTTTGAACATCGTTAAAAATAAAATCTGCATAAAGTCGTCTATTTGTAATTACCTCATGTAGCGTCAACGGCTTCTCCGGCTTCCTCTTGCAGTCGAACCGGCCGTATATCGCCGCGTACTTCCGGATCTCCTCCACCCGCCGCGGGTCCGACTCCGGCATCATCATCACCAGCTCCAGGTCTTTACACATCTTCTTCTTCGTGTTCTGCGGCTTTGGCTCCAGCTGCGTTAAGTGCTTGCTCAGCTTCTCAGCCGCAGCCGCCAGCTTTTGAACGTGAACGTCTAGTAAAACTGGTGTTAACTGGACTGGTGATGTGACAGAGCTTGGACTCGAACCAGCTGAAGGAGGGCAGGCGGATTGAGGGGAGAAACTTCTAGAAGCGGTCGTGGTCACTGGAGTAGCCGCGGGTGACGACGGTAGGACTATTTTAGTGAAATTATTCGCATGGACAGGACTAGCATTCGGCTGGGAAGCTGTTGAACCACAACTGTTCTCCGGCGCGCCGGGAGACGGGCTGTACATGGGCCGGCTTTCTGGAGAGTTGACGGTTCTGGGTAGACTAGGTAACGCGGGCATGTTTAGTAATCTTTGGTTGCAAACGAAGGGGTTCTCGGTGGGGCAGAGGTTGGGGACGATGGGGATCTGGAAGAGGGCGGGGTTGTTGACCCACTCCTGGAGGGCCTTCTGGAGGCGCCGCACGTGGAGGGGCTTGGACGCCATGCCGACGAGGGCCATTATCTCGAGGAACTCCTCCTCGCCCGCGTCGCATAGTTGCTGGACGTCGTCGCCGCCTGGAATGTTCATTTATTTTTGTTAAAAATCGTTGAAACATGTCCGACTATTACTTCATTAGGTGTAAGTTTAAATACTACCCATACTAATATGTACCCATTTCTGCAAATAAGCATTATGATTTATCATTATAAATGTTGAAACAACACTCATTTCATTTTACGACAACTTTTAATAAGTTTTTAGCTTTTAGTATCCCACATGAACACTTCATTTCATGGGATAAAAAGTAGCCTATGTGTTAATCCAAGTATACGCTATTTTCATACCAAAATTTATCAAAATTGGACCAGTAGTTTGAGCGTGAGGAAGTAAGAAACATACTCATAAACACAATCACAAACTTTCGCCTTTATGATAAATATTAGTCTGATTAAGGATGTAGATAGGCTAGCTCTGTAATAAACATTATACCTATCTACAACAAAATTGTACCCAGAATATTCTAGTCAAATTAAGAGCTTAGTATCCATTTTATTATTTGATGTATCCGAATGATGTATCGAGTAATAGGTACTTGACTGAAAAACTCACTTTGCATAATCGCAAGTTGCTAAAGAAAAGCATTTCAACAAATGGGATTAACTATCTTCGAAAGCCCTTACAATTTCTCAAGTCCAAAAAAAATAACCAATTCATCTAATCCCATTCCAACATTAATATGCAAAACTGGCAGGGCGAGTTCAGTCGGCTATCATTGTTCAACAAAAACGTGTGATTCAATAAAAAACTTCAATTCACACATCTAATTTAAGCAAATATGCAAATGAGTACGTGACCATTTTGCAAAGAAAAAAAAACAAAAGGTAACCGGCCAAAACCCTTGCATCTCAAGTAATGGCTAAAAAGTAAAAATTAAGAAAAAAATAATTTGCATGAGATAGAGCGTCTATGTTTTTTAGGTTAGGTTATGGAAATGTTGTTTTTGCGCATCTCGCGATGAGAAAGTGTTTTTTCTTGCGTTCCTTCGGAGTAGGTAGATAAGTGTTGGGTTTGAGACGAAACAATGCAGGACTTGTAAAAACTGGGCTAAGATTATTGAGTTAGGGCACAGGTAATTTAGTTTTTTTATGAAATAAATTAATACATAAGTAGTAGCGGCAGATTCCAGGCGATGGTTTGTTTTTATACTTGTTTTCTTGAAGCACAAGCGTTGGACATTGTTTAAAGGGGATTTCTAAATAATATTAAAGTGTGAGTATAAACGTAATACAGTGTAGGTTGCAAGTAGATAATATGTACTCGTAGGTACGTAAAATTTAATTATTTTCAATACAGCAACGCAAAATGTTTGGTTTAAAGTTCGAAGCTTTTTATTAATACGTCAAACTGCATGGCCTTGCACTGGCTCTATTGTAAGTTTAGGTAGAAAGGAATCAAAATTCCGATGCCTGGTCATTATACAGTGTGTTAATTATAAACAGGTTTTTTTTTTATTATGTTTACGATAATGGCCCATCTATATAGGTGAGTGCAAGTGCAAGGGCAAGTAGAGAAAAAAAATATCAATATCCGAGTGTCTGACCAGCTAGGTACTGTAGTATATTTTGATCAGGCTGTCACTAGTACTTTTTCTTGTTTTTGTTTTGTTTTTCTCTTGCCAGATGTTTTTCTTTCTATAGGGTCCCAAGTGGAGGGAGTAGAGTGGAGGGATACCTAATGGCAAGACATTTTACCCCCTTAATTTGCCGGTATGTTGTATAGGTATAGGGTTGCCAGGTATCAAGCTTTAGCTGGACATGTTTGGCTTTTCACGGACGTGTCCGACCAAATTAAGCTTAGAGTCCGTCTTCTGTGTGCCTGTACCGGCTTGGTATAAATAAATAAATAAAAATAAATAAATATCAGACAACCTCACACAAATCAATCTAGTCCTAAATTAAGCTCAAGAAGGCTTGTGTTACGGGTACTAGATGACATACGACGATAAATACATAGAAGAACCATGACCCAAGGACAAATATTCGAGTTCATCACACAAAAAATTGCCCTGGCCGGGATTCGAACCCGGGGCCGCCGGCTCAGTAGGCAGGGCTCTACAAACTGCGCCGCGACAAATACGTACCCATTTCGAGCAGCGTGTCGTAGTAGGCGAGCAGGCTGGCGCGCTGCATCACCCGGTACAGCTGCAGCTCTGCCTCGTTGGCCGGCCGCGACGTCACCACCACTGGGGACAAACGTGACATTTATTTAATAATTGATTGCATCCATGGTACAAAGGTTTATCACATAAGAATACAGTTTCTCATGGGCCCTGATAGAGCGTAGCAATATATTTATTCATTAGTCCCATTGCCAGTAGTCACCCTGTATCACAGTTTACTTTTGGCTAAATTGTGCCACGTGACTTTTCAAGCGGCTTTGTGTCTCTACTTTTTCAAAGTGTGAAAGACGCGAGGTAGGGTAAATCGCCAATAATTGTATAAATATAATTCATTTTAGTATAAGCTGTTAATTACTGGCCGCCCTTCAATAACTGGCCTCGATATAATAAAATGAATTCAGTTTGTAGGTGAACAGAGTTCATTTTTAGTTTGAGGTGGCCAGTTATTGAACGGTGGCCAATTATTGGCGATTTACCCTAAGTACCTATATTTCACGCCACTGACACAACAAGCGAAGTCACGGCTAGTGTTGGTAGTTAAGTTTGTCATCGCGTCACAGTACATGCAGTATTAAAAATAATATAAAAATATATCGCTGTAAAATAAATATATAGTTGGGACGAAAATAGGACGACACTTGTGACGAAGCCAAACTTGCTACAGAATTAAATAGATTTCGAGATCAAAAAAGAGGTCTGAGCTGCGTAAACTTCTTACTTTGAATATCTTAAATACGAGTACCTAGGTAACATTCACTCTTTTATTTAAAAGAGCAGTATCTACTTACCTAAATAACAGTGACTGTAACGTAACTATGTATTTAATACATATACTTTTGAAAGAAATCATAATTGGATTGCTTTTACAAAAACATGCAGTAGACGCTATAAAACTCATTTTAACAGCGGAAATGAACCCTAAAACGTTTTAAATCTCTAATTTACTAAAACGCAATCGCATCCAAGGTTTTCCAGAAAGTTATAACGTTCGTGCCCCAAACAATTTACTGGCAGACTCGCGTGAGGAGAAGCGCGCACAAAAAACAACCCCTTTCAATAACAACCCTACCTATTACCGAAAAGAATCGCCAACCGTTACCAGACGAAAATGAAAAGGTTTTATATACTTAAAGGGGACGTCTTTTGTTTGGCAGAACGGGTTAAGTCCCGACGCCCTTCGCGCGGGAAAAATATCGAACGTCTATAAAAAAATGTTGCCACCCCATAAATGCCACCCTCGTGCACTATTGGTTTTTATGTAATGAAAAAAATGTGGGGTGGGTCTATGACTCCACCTCCCGCAGTACCAAAAAGGTTAGATACTCATAGAAAAAAATATAACAAAAAAAAAGGGTCGTTTTTGTCGGTCGGGTAAATATGTACATATTATGTGTACAGTACGTATGCAATATATTATATTGGATATTAATTTTGCCTTTAGAGAACCAAATGAACATTTAAAAACTTGGACATTATTTATAGATTAGGTATTCAAATTGTTTCTTAAAAACACCTTCATAAGACCATACATTTTATACTTCCACCACTGGCAGGAGTATAAATTCTTTATTGTCTTCACACAATTATAGATTTAGTAGGTATGTAGGTAGGCCAGCAACTACAGAAATTTCAGGTTTTACGTTAAGCTTAATAAACAATAATTGCTTAACAGAAAAATGTCGATATTTTCTACAATGAGAAAAGTAATAGATATGCATAGACTACTACTGTTCGAGTAAGAATAAGAATCATCACCGACACCACTGGTTACTTTTATTATTTTGCATAATTTAAATTAAACAAAAAACACATGTGAATAACCCTAACAAGCCCTTACGCAACTCTTTCTAAAATAAAAAAAAAACCTGTCTCACGATCCGATGTCCAAAAAACGCATTAGCATAATCTGTGCTCGCAAAAAAATGGCCACGCATCGACCTTATGAGAAGGGACGCGCTAACCCGCGCTCATTGTCTTTTTTTTTAATTTTTGCTTTTTTCTGGTCACGTCAGAAATTTGCATACGATTTCAATGTTCTTAATTTCTTTCGCGAGTCTCACGGTGCAAGAAAGTTTTTTAGTGTTTGAAAAAAAATGTCTTGGGAATCTGGGACCTATGTAATTATAATATTTAAGTTATGCATTTTTTTCTGTTGTTTAAGAGTTTGAGATATCGGTGGGCTTTAAAATTAACTTTTTTTTTGTTAGTTTTATAACATATTGTCTGAGACTACATTTTATCGATGTAGATACATTGTTTAATCTTTAGGATTTAAAGTATTAGTATTGAATGTGTTAATCTGTAAACAATGTTAATAAAAAATCTATCAAGAGAATAAAGTATGTTACCTTTTTCATGTGAGATGATAATTATAAAACGTGTTAAGATACATTTAAATTAAGTGGTAGCTACATAATAGTAGTTTATGTGACTGTACATAATGAAGGGTATTAAACACGAGTGTGGGTTTATGAAACGCGCCGAAGACAAGTTTCATAATAACCTCACACGAGTGTTTTAATGCCTAATTATGTACAGTTACATACACTACTTTATCTAGCCACATATCATAGGCCTCCATGATGCATTCAGGAGTCGCATATTACGACAAATATTACCCGGTAATGGCGGTAATGAAGTTTTCTGGCAGCTGTCATATCCTTTTTAATTCAGAGACAAACTAGAGTTGGCCCCAACTAACATATCGTTCGATATCTTACTTACGTGCGACATTTGTCAAATTTGATGCAAATTGACATTTCATTTCGAACTAAACGTCATCTCGACTGATATTAGAATATAGAGGTCAAATCAAATTTGTTTGTTTTTCAAAGATGTTCGAAATTTGAATAAATAATATTATCGAAATCGATGTTATTATTTAGCAATAATAACATTTTCACAGATAAGAAATTTGTTCTAATAAAACAGTATATTTTTATGGTAGCCATAATGTGCGGTTCTTGAACGCATCATGGAGGGTTTATGATATTTGGATAGATAAAATGATAAAATATGTAAATATTTTTCTGTTTTTTTTTGTATTTGGAAATCTGCTGCACATAATGAAGAAATGTTTAGGAGTTCACAGTGCAGCGGGCCTACCTAGCGCGCTCTACCACGCTCTACGGTTTAATATTGGGAGCCGTTTTTTAGTGGATTCTCACATACACATGTTCCTGTATTTTTAAATGGCATGTATTTAAATCGATATCTGTATATTCCCTTTTTTCGATCAAAATATTTGAAAGTTTCACCAAAAATACTGACTTGCACACTAATTATGCACACTATATAATACGAATTAAAGGTATTTGCAAAACTGTTCTACTGGATATTTAAAAAAAACTAACCTAACCTAACCCGGCCGAGTCGGATCTTAGTGTGCAGTGCGAGGATAATTTAGTGTGCAAGTCAGTATTTTTGGTGAAACTTTAAAATATATCCGATGTATGAACCATATTTTTGGTGTGAATTCGGTTAAAAAGGTCATCTCGTTTTGTATGATGTGTTTTTTTTTTAGGACATGTTCAGTTAATCAATTGTTTTTTTTTTGCACAGCATTAGTTTTTATGGTATGCATTCAGTTAATTAGTGGAGTTACCTAGTGTGCTGAAAAATTATACAGATGTGCATTTAATAATATCCTTTTTTAAATTAATAGGCAAGGATTTGACACGCAACGTTTTTACTTATAAATAAACTTAATATTTAGCCGCTCTACATAGAGCACACGATTAAATTCGAATAATACAAATGATATCGAACACCGAATACATTTATCAATATCAAATTGTTTAAAGAGGTGTGTTTCAATAATTCCAATTGTTGACACTATGTTTGTTATCTCTATAATTATGTTTACAGGTTGAAGGAGCCATTTTGCCACCTTAAATTGAATAGACTAGCTAGACTTTAATTGAAGAAAATGAAGATAATAATTATAATTGAGAAATAAGGTATGTTTATTAAGTTTAAATAGACGTGTTTTATTGATACAGAAACCCTTAAATGTAAAAGTTAGACAATAGATATTAACAGATTACAAAGTAAGCCCTCTCAAGATGAAAAAGAAGTATGTAAATAAATCTGGAGAAAGTTCGCCGAGAGGAGAGATAAAGATCCATTTTAGGACTAAGTGCGCGATGTTTTTAGCTTATAAAATAGGAGAAGTTTGTTTTCTTTACTAAGTACGAAATTTAGACTCTGTTTAACCCAACATTAACCAACTAAATTACCATTATAAAACTCATCCTGTTTGTAATAATTACCTACTCTCTTACACGTGCATACGAAACCGTGCGAAAATCACAACTAATTCAAACTAAATACAACAATAATTAGCCTAAAAAACCCGCCCGATGTTCGGTAAGATAAAAAACCAAAGACAATTTCTTAGCGGATAAACAAGAACGCGCTTTTGTCATTCGAAATTCGAATGCGATTGACAAAAGACGCGCGAATGCATAGAATACGGTAAAGGCGCTAATGATAGAGGCCGGAACAAAACAAAGATGCTGGGATGTGTTCGTGCATACGATTAGATATTTTTTCGCACTTGCACCGTGTGATTGATATGCGTAATACAGTCTTTTATGAATATTAATGCCCATTGTGAATACGCTAACGACTTAAAAAAAAACTTTGTGTTTTTTAGAGAAGCTTCCGTGCGAATATTGCGCTCGAGAGTCTTAGCGCTTGAAAAAAAGTATTCTATGCTAAATTGCGAGGAAAAGATAACGAAATAAAAAATAATCATTATTTGTGTCGTTTGCGTTAAATCGTTAATTACGTCAAACTTTTGTTTTCCTTATAGCCAAACTTTTGTTATCCGCAGTAACTTAATAAAATACTTAAGCATACCATACCTAATTACTCAATTTACTCAAATACAAAAAATACTGGGTTGCTATAGTTTAGTGCTAAAATATGACAAGGTCAAAAGAAAGGTTAATAAAAAGCTTTGTTTAGGGTTCCATAGTTTTATAACTCACGTCCTGCTATTGTCTGTAAACGCAAATACTGTGGTCAACACTTAGGCATGTAACACATTCTACATTTGAATTAATATAACTTACAACCACACAGTAAATAGAAATACGATTCACGTTAATTTCAGGCGTAAATCTCTTGTAATAAAGTTGGAAATTTACTTTGGGGTAAGCGTGTGTAATTTAGTATGTTAGAAAGAAGGGTTGACCCAACTCTACCGTTGACTGACAGATGGCCGCGTTCAGGGCAGCGATGAATAAAAAAATCGAACAAGACATTTTATGGCTGTTCAATTGCCGCTTTTTATTTGTTTTGTGGACTTATAATAGTTGAATTAAGGTTAAAATAATGGATGTTTCGTTCGTTTGAGCCTACCAATTGTAATTGTATAGATAATTAAATTGTTTTGACATTTAAAGGCGAATGTAGAGTAGTAGGTATTTTAATTTAGTGACAGTACCTACGTATTTCTTTTTTGTATTTGTAAATACAATTTTACTGCGATAAAATTATAAATTAAATTTCATTTTATTACGTGCATATAGTACAAATAAAATCATGAGTTACTTTTACATGATTGTGCAATACCCAAACGTGAAGGTGAATCTTGGTTCACTCTGTAAATCCGTCTTAATTGAACAAAGTCTACCTACTTAATTTATTAGTATTTATCATATCTAGGAGGGCTAAAAGGGACTTCCGAAATTTCATCGCAGAGGACGATAAAATAGAGAATTAGACTAAGGTGCTACGAAAACATTCATTCTCCCTAAATTTTAAATTCTAAAATTGGGGTTGTGCAACATAAATTTGTCTTTTTTTTAAATATCGGATCGAAGGTGAGGTGCTAACTACCCGCAGGGTGGAGTATCAATTAGACAGTCTAATGGGAACATGTGTAAAAGGCATAAGTGGCGCTTCGGGCGGTTGTGGCTTTTCAATTTATACGTTGTCTGTGGTAATAGTTTTTTCTTTTTTGTGTTAAAATATGGCTATTGAACTGTCATTTCCGGCCATAATTTCAACAGTTGCAAAGCTACAGTTACAAGCCTATTTACGCAAAATTATACTACGCCTATGAAGAAGATTTGAAAACCCGCTGATATAATTAGGCTTCAATTTAAGCTACAAATTTTATTCAGACGAGTCAACTTTCTTAATCAAGATTGCTTACCGAAAATTGAACTCGATCTTGGCATCGTGACTCTACCGTTCTTCCAGTATGCCAGTGAACTGAAGGGCTACTCTGAATATCGAAATTCGAATTCTGTATCGAGGCCCTCTCGATCTCACGTAAAATAATATTTGGGCACGATACGAAATTCGAATTTCGAAAATCGAGTAATCCTCCTGCTTTATAACGTAAGATAATTACGACAACAAATATCTATTAAAAGGTAAGAGATCTACGAACATAGAAGTAACAATTTATTTCTATCTGATACCTACAGCCCGCTAAAGTGTAAACATACATGTACAGTCACAATCAAAAGTAGCTGACTAATTTATCACTAACATTTGAAATACGGTATTTGATGTCAGCCCAAATCAACTACTCTTTATGAAATGTCAAGAAAGATCCGTCAGTATGTAGTTTCTATTTAAGATACTCGCTGTCGCTAGTGGCGGCATATTTTTTTTTTGTTTTTGGCCAATTAAAAATAGAATAATGCCCAAAAGTTCGTGGCAGATTATTTCGTTCCGTGTAGTTTTGAATGTGTGTTTAGTGGTTTCAATGATTTATTTTCACTATAGGCAAATACAGTATTGCATACAAAAATTGTTAGCTACCTATCATGCTGACTGTACATATTGGTAACCGGCTGGTTACTTTTATCAGCAGCTGACTGATTATTTCTAAATACATAGGTAGCACAAGGGCAACGAAATTAATTCGCAATCTTATACTTTTGTTTTTAGAAACGATTTTTAGCACAAAACAATGCACCCGCCTAATATAATCGTGTCTGCATGTATTTATACTTAATAACTGAATCGATTAAGACTTCTTATACGGCGCATTTTCGGCAATCAGACATGACACGCATTTTAATTCAGTTCATAATTACGAGCTGTATCAAACGGCCGAATCGGACGAAACACATGCCGGTCCGCGGTCTAATTTCTTTATTATATTTGATTAACCCTTCAGTAATTACGGAACAGATGCAAACCTGATTAATTACTAAAAAACAGGCACCTGCCCAAATCTCACTTTCGAAAAAACTTATAAAAACTTCTCTTGGTCTAATCTCGTATGTAAATCGACTAGTCACTGTCTTTTGTTTTTTGTCGGCTCTGATTTGAGTCGGAAGTCATGTGGAATCTCTTTTTTCTTGAGATTAAGGGCGTAGGTTTTATTGGAGCTGGGTCGGGTGATCTGCAGCGTTGTTAGTTTATTTGGATACGCTCCTCACATTACATGCGATTAACTCTAAACCTTTAAACTAAAATATAATTGAATTGACAACTCAGCTACAAGGTTACTAGGTAAAGCTCGGTGTAAGGTGATCACAAAATCCACCAGTGCAAATTATAAGACAGTAAGAAAATCACTACACAGTATATAAATCGAAGCCAATATTTTTAAAACTACGCAACGGATTTTGATGCTGTTTTTAATAGAGTGATTCAAGAGGAAGGTTTATAATATGTATAATACATGCATAATATATAGTAGAGAAACACTGATAATCTTGAGGTTCCGTGCGAAGCCGGGGCGGGTCGTTGGTTTTGAATAATCCTCTTTTTCGTTGCTTTTGTCGATGAATATTATAGATGAAGTTTTTTGACATCGGTTTTGTTTAGTCTTTAAACTATATAGGTAGCCTAACCAATCACATTCAATACGGGCTACTCTGGGTGAGGTCACTCGACAGTAGAATTTAGTAATCGTTAGTTTTGCACCCTAGATAGAAGCGTAAAGGGTTCTAGAACAAAATGCAAGGGTTGTCCTAGCTCAAAAGCCGGTCAAACTCGTTGCCCCATATAACGTGCATAATCCACACCAAATAGACGCGCAACCCGACACCCGTGGTCCAGCCGACCCTCATTTGAATCTTTCAAATTCAAAACATCTTACCGGAAATAAAAAAACATGTCAGTGGGGTCATTTATTCCCACAGACCCCGCACCTTACGGCCAGCGAAAACAAACTAATAATTTGAACCCTTCCGCGTTTTTTAGCCATAGACAAACCATAGAGTACTTCCGTGAGAACGTCAAATATGACCATAGAGTAAGGAGGAAAAAATTAAGAGGGGCGAGTGGACAGTTGGTGAGTTATTACTGGAAGATAAAGGCCCATCTGATCTGAATAGAAAAGGTGGGTGATTCTTTTTAATCTTATTGATCAGATTGTCGATAAGGGTTAGCTAGTCGTTAGCCGTTAGGAAATATTATAAAGGAAGGGTATCGTTACTTTGCATTCTATCATTACTTGGCAAATAGGAAAAAACTAGGTATATAAGTAAGTACCATTTGACGTTTTAAACTATTTTTATTTTTTACATAAAATGATGTAAATTTGTGTGATGGAATGTATATATTTATTTATAAAAGCATATGATATTAGATATCATGGCACTTCAGGTTCGATCCTAAAGCTCTATATTAAGAATTAATTAATTACAAATCCATGTAAGAAGCAGTAATAAGAACTGTCTGCCTTTAAGCCTAGTACCTATCTGTATAAGTGAACCGTCTCTGAAAATAGCACGCATATAAAAATATGTGTGCAAAACCAAAAAGTTTATAACCTTAACTCACTCAATTAAAATTTGTACGAACGTTTCCGTTGTGCGACGACAATTAACTGTGGAATAACGTACCGTAAGGTTCTATTTTAAGTTTAATTATTTATTCGTTAATTTTTGTCGCACTACGGAACTTTTTCCAGTCTTTTTTGGTCCTTACCCAAAAAAGAGAGCCGGATCATCAATTACGTTAATGCAATGTTAAGAATGTCAATTGAAACCAGCAATATAATAAAAACGAAACAAACAGTAGATAAGTAATTGCGTTACAAGTCGTCTACAAAGTACAGACGCATGCTCACGTTGGCATCATTAGGTTTTTTTATCAGGCTTTTTCACTCCTTTATTACTCGCCCTCTTGATGCCTCTCCCTCACCTTCCCAGTACAGGTGTCTGTATAAAAAAACCTTATGAAGCGTTAACTATAGACTATAGAGCGATGTGGGTTCCCGCGTTTTTGTGGCAGCCCGCCTTTTTTTGAAACAAATGAAAAACAGTGTGAGAATGCCGTGAGAGGTTAATTCAATATTTACCTTTAATCGTTCTTTGATTTATAAAGGTAGGTACACTGTACATCGCAATTGATCTAAAAAGTTAAGTCGCTACAATTTATACGTAGAAACTGATTAAGCATGCCATTATTTTAAATATTAAACACCACAATAGGCAATCAGCAAGATAATTGTATCGCATGCAGGAGTAGGGTGCCGTGTAAATAAGATAATAATGTCTCGATCATAATCATAACCATTAAAATTGGATAAGAAGAATTAAGTGAGACCATGAACGGCGCATCGCACCAATGCATCCATCCATCGGGATTTGGAAATCACCACGAGTATGTCCAACACCTGCCTCCGTAGGATCCTTGAATTTCTCGGTCATATAGCCAAAAAGAAGAATGACAACCTGGAAAAGCTCTTAATGACAGGAGAGATTCAAGGAAGAAGACCAAGAGGAAGGAGTCCTATGCGCAGGACCGATCAGATTCGAGACAACGGTCACCAAGTTTCTCGACGCCATGCGGTCTGCAGGAGATCGAGATAAGTGGAGAGCAATCGACCGAAGAGTGATAAATAGAGGTCACGCTCAGCAATGAGGGATACAACACAAGGAGAAGTGAGACTGTAGCTTTCAGGAAGTGGGTCATTGTCAGATTTAGGTGCGCGTATTTTCGGTGGACATTGGCGAAATTAAGGATTCCAGGGCCTAACTTTCAGATTGAATGCCTGTGAGAATAAAGAACGTTCCCTCTTCTATAATCCGATATAATAGCAACATAACCTAGATTCATACAAGCTCTTAACTTTTGACCACCGAAGGGACAAATTTTGTTTTTTGAACTGACAATGACCCAAGTAAGAGTGACTTTACATGTTGCAGAATCTCGGCAAAAAAGTTGATTTGAATAATTCCAGGATTCGGACTTTTTGTAATATTAAAACGTAATTCATAATCATACTAAAACGTGTATATTATTCTCTTTTCTTATTGTACAGTCAAGGGCATAGTTAGAATCGTATTGAAAATCTTGATTTCCTACCCAGGCATTGTTCATTTCTTGACATAATAAAATACTTAAAACATTGCGACTTTCTTTTCGTTTTATGGAGTAAATTGTTTTCTATATATTGATCGAATAACCAGTCGTGATTCGAAAAAACATTGTAACCTATGTACTTAACTAGGTCAAAACTCAAATATAGATATATATAAAGTATGTGTAAGTAAACCCATAAAAATAAAACTAAGATAAAAAAGTCACATTAACATGCTTCAACGGCGTGGAATAAAATTAAAAATAATGACGTTCGAATTTGGAACGACGGCCAGAGACACATGTTACTTCCGATCCGACGCTGGCCACCAAAATCAGAACCCTTTAAAAATATAACAGCGGCATCCGCAATCATTCACATCAACAATTAAAAAGAAATAAAACAAATCTCTATGCCCGGGCGGGAAACAACTGACGTCTGTTTTTTACTAATCTAACAGGTGGCAAAGGGTTAAGATGGTGACTAATGCTTATTCCTGGGTGAAAGCGTGACAAACGAACAGACAAAATATTAACATGTGTTGTATTCGTTAATTAATTTAGAGAAGAAATTGAAAGTTAACCCTTTCCCTTAAGGTAGTATCCTAATAGATTATTGGTAATACAGAAAGTTATTAAAGTTTTTTCTTATAACTTATTGAATACGGAAGCAACTCATAAAAACTCAGTATCTTTTTTAAGAAAGATATTAACCTTATTGCTTGTAACTTTATTCGTTATTCTGTACGGGTTGTCATTGTCATGTTCATATACCTATTTTAATAATATTAAAGAACTCTCGTACTCGTATCGTATGTGGTTAACTTTTTTGTAACAACCATCTGTGTCAAAAAAATGTTCTTCAACAAAATTACAGTCGCATTTCCTTTATTAAAAAGCCGTAAAATAAACAATAAACCTATTCCCCGTACCCTATCATCAACAATGTAACAGTGACCCATATCATGTGAGCCCTATTGAGGTAGCCGTAAGGTCGTGTGTGTTTCATGTGCTTGTGTGAGGTTATGTTAGTTCTGTAGCTCAGTTAGTGGGTCAGGCGACCGAGCCAAGGCTTTTTTATAACTAATGGGTTAAGTCTATATTGAGTGGTGGTATTGAATGATGGTGTTGATAGTTTGTTGGTACTTGTATAGCGTCAATATGGACCGATTTGGAACTTGGTTCACGTTCCTGCAAGCATACGAGCAAGTTTTGTGGTTGGACGATGAATTAATGAAATATTAATAATGTCCATTATTCGATTTTGTGAACGGGAGAACATATGCCTAATAAATAATATTCTATACTATTCTAATCAGACTTCTAATTCTCCTACTTGCATAATATAGAAATCCATGAAAAAGCTTTGTTTACGCGAGCTTAAACCGTTTTTAGGGTTCCGTAGCCAAATGGCAAAAAACGGAACCCTTATAGATTCGTCATGTCTGTCTGTCCGTCTGTCTGTCCGTTTGTCCGTCCGTATGTCACAGCCATTTTTTTCCGAAACTATAAGAGCTATACTGTTGAAACTTGGTAGGTAGATTTATTCTGTGAACCGCATTAAGATTTAGATGCAAAAATAAAAAAATAATAATAAATATTGGGGGCTCCCCATACTTAGAACTGAAACTCAATTTTTTTTTTTCATCAAACATACGTGTGGGGGTATCTATGGATAGATCTTAAAAATGATATCGAGGTTTCTAAAATATTTTTTTTCTAAACCGAATAGTTTGCGTGGCAGACGCTTCCAAAGTGGAAAAAAGTTGGTCCCCCCCCCCCCTCTAACTTCAAAAAAAAGGAAATGAAAAATCTAAAAAAAACATATGATGTAGAGGTACATTACTATAAAAACTACCAACGAAAATTGTTTTGAACGAGATCTAGTAAGTAGTTTTTTTTTATATAATATAAATCGTAAACCGTTTCATTAAATCAACTCAAATATAAAAATAAACAAAAGGCCTTTAATTTCACTAATCAATGGTACGGAACCCTTTGTGCGTGAGTCCGACACGCACTTGGCCGGTTTTGTAATTATTATGTCTCACGATATTTGTAATAATATAACAAACAATGTATTACCAAAATAATGCTACCCGGTGCCATATGTAATCTACAACCCTCAGTCTCATCAGTCCATCTTGTCCATCCTGTCCCGGACTCTGACATTGACCGTGATTCGAGCACCCGCACCGCTCCCTGTCGCACCCCCAATATCAGACAAAGAGAGGAAACCAAAGGGGTTTGATTCTAATCTTCGGCAGCTGTCTTGGCAGATGTTACCGGACATCGCGGTATCTTTACGGTTGAATACACTCGTAATATCTGGATAATAGGGTGGTTTTTTAGGTTTTTTTATGCGTTATAAATGTTTGTTAGATTTTTGTGGCAATCTTACCTTTGCGGTTGAAATATGCCTTCACTATAGAAATTCAAGGGTGATTTTTCGTTGGTGTGTTATATAGGGGTTTGTGTAGAGGTCGTTGACCCGCATTGACATGCATTGGATGCGGATTGATATTTTATTGATTGTTTGAAGTTGAGACAGGTGTTGATTTAATTTTTATGGTGATTTTTGAGTTTTTGATTTATTGTGTTGGTTTTTGATGAAGGCTTTATTATACTTTGAAAGTTTTATCGTCATATGCTTGCCCTTATTTTAGTTAAAAACATAGTTAACTTATTTTACTTACGTACTTTAACTCCAAGCCGCAGTAAAAGAAACTTCTCGGGTAAGTAGGCAAAATTTTATAACTTACGCTAATTGGTAAAAAAATATATGATTCGTTAAGTAAACAAACCATATTTAATATTAGCATCCAGTAAAAAGTACATTATACATATTGATATAACCCAATCAAGTGTACCTACCTCACACCTTGATATGGCTATGATAGTCGAGTTCATCGCTTTCCATAAAGCATCCGCCTTATTTTTATTGGGTTTCGTTTAGTAGCTATTTCCTACTTCGCTTACCTACTGCATCATAATTTGAACAACAAAAAAAAAAGCAGTTTGTTTATTCACATTATGCATGGAATTTCATTTAGCTCCATATTCAATCCATAACAGTCCAGAATAATTGGTCATGTAAGTAGGTACACGATAAGAATTGAGAACAGTATTGTAACTTCAAGAGAGAGGACACGAAGACGTCATCCGGGATAGGAATAACGGATCTAAACAGTATAGGTATCACTAACATAATTTGTTTAACAACTAATGGTATTGGACCAATTTTTGTAATACACATTGGAACAACTCAGTGGAAAAATTTGTAGGACATAGCGTGACATTGAGCTTACCATGGTCAGAATAAGTAACTTTACAAACTCGCCAAATTTTATTAGTCAGAGAAAAAAAGAAGTCGACAACAAAATAAAAATTGGCCCATCATATCCCACAACTTTTTATAGCTTTGCGCATAAAAACATTAAGTGAATCTTTTTCATCCACAATTTATAGTAGGATGTGTACCGCGGCGAACACCCCTAGGTCACATCATTGACATTTCAAAAATTCGCATTGTAATGGCGTAAATGTCACATCACTATTTTTGTAAACCTGATAAAAATATATAACACATTTTTTTGTATAATTTTGTGAAGTGTCCCAGTGGTCATCATCCTTTGATGGTATGGTTAAAGTAAAATATACGTAAGTACTTGTAATTCATGGTTCCACCCTTTGGAAGACCTCCCCCATCAATACCGAGCACAAGGTACTGTGTATCTTTTAACTGTGTCCTACTAAAAGAAGTGCTTTAAACGATCGTTCAGATTACCTAGCCAGGTGTACCCTGATCACTATATATGTATATAAATAAATAAAAAACCCACGACTCTATCACATCGGAGTAAGACCCGATTTCGAACCGTTTAGGCAGACTCTGCCTAAACGGTTACCTAGGATCGGAATCGTACCATGACCGTTTTGAAAGTCTAAACTCTCTAATGACATACAATAAGAAGTCAATTGAATCGTCATCAGTTAAATCAGTGTGCGTAAAACATCCAATGAAGCTTTCTGAATGCAATAATCTGGCACTATAATCTAGAGGTGCATATAATTATACTTTACTACACATAATTGTGAGGGAATTTATTACTCAATTAATAATTGCTTAATAAGAATATAAGAGTATGTTTGTATACTACCATTTTTAAAAGTTAAAAGCTTTTATTTAACTTGCAGTGTAAGTATGTATGTATGTATCTAAGTATGTTTGTTCGGGTGAAATCTTGCACATCAATTTTGAAGCAGATATCGTCAACAGATTGAGCTGAAATTTTGCATACTTACTTGACTTTGATGACAATACAATAATATGTTACCATGGGGCTGATCTGATGATGGAGCCGGAAGGTGGACATAGGAACTCTATAATAGAAAAAGCAACCCTACCGAGCTTGGGCTCTTTAGAATCGTCTCAGTGAGCATTTGATGGATATCCAAAGAAAAGTACAGTCGGCTATAAAAGCTTGCCACTAAAATGTCATTTTTGACAGAAACTTATTATTTATTATGATTTCTCGTTTCTTTTAGTGATGATCACGTGATGATCTTGTTCGAAGTAGGTACCTGCCTGTTGACTATGTATGTAACAATACTAAAATCGTACTAAATATAAGGAATCGATTATTAATTTTACCTCTTCACACCGGAACACTTTCGACAAAATTTCTCAATAAGTACTAATCGTGTACATGTCTAATCTTTTGAAATTTAGGTTATATTCTAATAATTTATATAAAAAACTGACAGTAGTTTATAAACAAATGAAAAACTACAATCACGATTCAGGACTCCCTCGCAACGCAACAAACAATAGACAAACGTCTCACATTCAATTCAAATAAAGAATGCAGTTACGCAAAGATGCGTTCGAAAACAGCGGTTTATTTTTTAAGCCTTTTCTGTTCTTTTCATTCATTTCTTGAGCCCTGCAAACTTATCTTTCCTTCTTAAAAGTGGCGCCACCATCTAAGTATTGAGATGAGATTTGTATAAGATGGCTTTAGTTCCAATATTTACCACTCGCGGAGATAAGTTTGTGATATAGCTTATTCAACAATGCGATTGTAAGTTGTGTATGCAAATGCCATTTAAATTGTTGGAGTATGCAGTTTTTGTGGCTACTGACCGAGTGATGTGAGTCGGAGTGACGCATCTGTCATTTCTGATATTAAAACGGTCGTCTACATTCGAAAGGAACGGAGCACAAATGACTAAGTTTTTTATCGTGTAGACTTTTTGTGCTGAAGTGAAGACGTGGTGAGTTTTAATTAAAGAGATGATGCATAAAATACCTTTTTAGGGTTCCGTACTTCCGTACCCAAAGGGTACAAACGGGACCCTATTACTGAGACTTCGCTGTCCGTCCGTCCGTCCGTCCGTCCGTCTGTCACCAGGCTGTATCTCAAGAACGGTGATAGCTAGACAGTTGAAATTTTCACAGATGATGTATTTCTATTGCCGCTATAACAACAAATACTAAAAATAAAATAAGTACGTAGTACGGAACCCTTCATGCGCGAGTCGGACTCGCACTTGCCCAATTTTTTAAGTTATAAGTAAAACAATGGCGACAGCGCCTGTCTAGTAAGCAAGTTGATACATGACATGATTACCTTTTAAAAACCATTATTTTAAATAGCGTCATTTCGAAATTTCTGTAAATATAATATCTTCGATTTTTGCGATTATTAAGTACTCACGAAGCGAGTGTTGATAAAATAAAATAACCACTTAAATAGTTTATTTACGTGCCATCATTTATGGATATAAATAAAATAGAACGACAGAAGTTCTGAACATTATTCTTTCAGGTGTTTTTTGCAGAATTCCATCTTAAGCTAATCGAGCGCTTTTGCTATTCTACGAAATGGATTGTCGGGCATCCTCTCCACGGCAGTAAAAACAATGTTTTTTCGGTGAAAGGCGAACCATCAACATCTCCACGAGACACCACCCCTATAGCCATCAGGTTTCGAGGTTTGTGCTGCTTCGAGCTGTGAATGTTGGTTTTAAGTTTAAGGTCGCACCCTTGGTAAAATAATGCAACATGTGACTTTGCGTCAAAAGTGGTTTTATTACGGAAATATCCTTAGAATTATGCGTTCTACACGGTAGATTTTTTTTATAATTTTAACTTTTGTCGTTTCTGAGATATTTTAAGCGGAAAACGACGCAAGTGAAGAGGCGACGTAAAATAATGCTACAAATGCGTATGCGTCCTTTTTTGACGTCGTTCCTGTGAGCGCATATCGGCGCGCACGTTGTCGTAAAGTCAGATGCATCGGTGTTACCGGACTGTGACATGCGTTGCGTTTTGGATCTAAATCGGCGAGAATGGATGCGGAAAACAAAACCCGTAATGATAAGTACTTTTTACAGGTCAAGAAAATTATCCTGTAATAAACAATCGTATGTGCACATACGACTGTTTGAGTCCTAATTATTGAGATTAAATAGCCAGTCGCATGATCACATTCGACGTTATTTATCGATTTTTAACTAATTAATATTTTTTTTAACAAACATGTTAGGCAATATTGCCATAATGTTATAAGAAAAGTTTAAGGTAATTTAATTATTTTCTTAAATTATGGTCGTATGTTCATTTGCGTCGTTGTTGAACAAACTATTCATAGTCGCATCGTAACATGTTGCGTTATTTTAGGACGTAGTTTAAGATGCGTCATTATCAAAAAGTTTGAAGGTACAAAAAAGCATGTTATTGTAAAAAAATCTAACGTTTTATTAATATGTAATAACTAAATGCCTTACTTGTAATTCCAACCATTTTAAACCATTAAATTTATCGTATTTTTATTTTTATTACCTATATGAACTGTACGAACTTTACCTACTAATAAAATCTACTTATTTGTAGATCTAAACATATTTATCATACTGTATTTAATTCTATGATGCGGTTTTTAGAGAAGTGATTACTCTTTTCGTTATTTGAAGTTTCTAAAGGAATCTCGAAATATTGGGACACGAGGAAATCTTCGACAAAGCGAACTTAGAAGAATCTGCTCTACCCGACCCTATCAGCGAAAAAATAACCTGTTACTACTTACTACTGCATTCATCATGCTAGCATATAATGTGCTTGTAACAGTAAAAGCAAAAAAAGATAAGAAGGAAGGCCCTGCTCTCGACAGATGTCCACCAAAACTTTAAACCTAGTTAAATCTTTCCACGCACGATGCTGTTGTTCATGACAGCCGGACTTCTGCTTTGTTCGACATGCGGAGGGACTGCGGCCGAGTATTGCCACCGATACTTTTCAACATCTTTTTCCCTGCTTCTGAAGGTTGCATTTGGGAACTTTAGTTTAGGGGATACACTTTACACACAAGAGCAGAAGGGAAACTTTTTTATTTTTTGCTGTTGAGGTCTCGTCGTAAACGTATACATAGATTCACTGTTATTTTCCGATGATGCCGCATTCGTTGCCAAAAATTTCCCAAGAGTTACAGATTCTTTTCGATAAGTTCGCACACCCTTGTTCTCTCTTTTCCATGTCCATTAATGCTAAGAAGACAGTTGTTCTGGCGCAAGGTTTTCACCAGCCAACTATTTTGTTGGATAATGTCGTGTCCCTTGATGTTGTTGATCAGTTCCCTTATCTAGCAATCCCACTTGTCAAGCAATCTGTCACTGAATGTGGATATCGGGAACCGGCTTGGTAAAGCGGTTACAATGTTTGGGAAGCTCCGTGCAGGAGTCTAGACTAGTCTACTATCTGACAATCAAGAACAAAGTGTTTGTGTATCAAACTTGTGTTCTGAGTATAGTTTTGTGTGGAATTGAAACCAGTACGTCGTATGCCAAGCAAGAAATAAGGCTGAATATTTTCCACTTGCGGTGCCTTTGTAGCAGTCTAAACATCACTTGGCGAGACAGGGTCACGAATGAGTGTTGTAAGTCGCGCAGTATTCCAGGATTTCTGCAATGCTTAACCAGCGTAGATTGTGGTGGCTGGGGAAGCATGTGCACCGTATGGATGCCACTCGCTTACTGTGTACCCTGAAATGTGGGGAGGCCCATGTTGCGTTTCAAAGACTGCACTAAGCGAACAATGCCGGCATTTGGCATCAGCCCAGCAGACTAGGAAACTCTAGCCGACGAGCATAGCAAGTGGAGAAAGTCTTTAGCCGAAGACTGTAAGACTGAGAAATCAAAGCTTGTTTCAGGTTTTAGCCGCAAAACGCGAGAGGAGACGCCATAATGAGAGGAGGGTTGTTTCACCAGCTCGATCATCTAACGACCCTTTATTGAAATGTCAATCTTCATCACTGTCACTCCCGCATCGCTTTATAGTCATTCTTAATCTTAACACTGCCACAAAAACGCTGCATAGTAACATAATCATCTGATACAAATTTTAAGGCCTGTGATGAAAACAGTTTATGACTTATATAATTATTAGGTCTTAAAACACTCGTGTGTTTCGTAAAACCAAGCTCAGGTCAATGCTCATGTTTAAAGGCTTATCATTAAGTAACAGTTGTATATATTACTATCAAAAAGTTCAATATTCTTATCTATACGTTTATTAAGTTTTATAATACAAGTACGGGTATTTTATAAATAAAATTTATATGTATAGTGTTTAGTATGAACGAGTTGTTACTTACTAGTTTCAGTTTTTAACGCTTATTTTTTTTGTGGAGTACATATTTTATGGAAAATATTATGTAAGTGATGATACCTTATCATGCCGATAAAAAGTTAAAATGTATTAAAATTAATAACATTGTTTTATCTTCTTGCACTTACTGTGTTCTAGTAGCAAACCACAGTATTTTTACTCATTGCTGCCTAGTTATTTAAGTAAATAATTCAGTAAAATAAGTTCACTTTAAATAATATTCATTTACAGATACCTAAATCTTTCAGATTCTATAGAAATATAATATTTTACACAAATACGACCTCATAACTTCATGGGTTATTCATAAAACAAAGACGTATGTGCACATGCGTCACGTAGATTTTTGTAAAATAATGACGGATCTGCTGATACGTCGGCTGATGCTTGGTAATAAATAGCCGTATGTGCACATCCGTTACATTATTTTGAAAAATAATGCGTTTAATCAAATGGGACATAACACATTTAATTGATTACATTAATATAAACCTATATGCAAAAGTTCATGACAATTCGACGAAACGCAAAAATGTTATCAGCAAAAATCACTTGCAGAATTTTTAAACTGCTCTCCTGTAAAGTACACATTTTGCAGATGTGGCTTTGTTTTACCAAGGGTGCGAGGTATCTTTGGCCACCGTTGCCTGAAATAAATGTTTTCATTAATTCATTCATTATGTAAATCCTTGTTAAGTATCAAGGGAAGACATGTGTCTAAACTAGTAAAAAAAAACATTCCATTATGCACTTAGTTGTGGAGTTTAGATAACTGACACAGTTGATTTTAATTTTTAGAGTCGTCAACCACTATATAGGCGCTTAATATTCGATGATAATAAGAAGAAATTAGACTCAATGGAAGAGATTATCTGACTGAGTGGGATATATTACACGGATAAGCATCCTTTCAAAGACGGAAAGATGTCTAATATTTTGTCATATGTTTGGGCTTTGATATAAACCAACACTTGCTCGTTCTATCCATGACTATTTACGACAGTTGTAAAAAATCCAAAGTCAACAATAAAATACAATTTTGATGAAGGCAAAATATTTCTTAAATATTATTATTTATATATTAGCTAAGGCTTATAAATTTAACAAAATAATTAACTGTAGTTACCTCATGTAAGAAACATGAGGTAACTACTTTTCTATTTCTATTATTTAGAGAAGCAGCCAATATTTGAAAAATAAAACGCAAAATCTCATCAATACTGCTCACTAAAATCCTCAAATTATGAACTCCATAAATAATTATTACACGCTGCGTTGATAATGTCGGATGGGACGAACTTGTTTTTAGTTCGTCCCGTCTCGGCTTGAATTTTCATGAGTGCAATATTTATCGTGTTGACGCCATTAAGCGGCGGCGGTGGCTGGCTTTGCGCCCTTTCCATATTCCCTTTATTTATGTCACAAAAACAATATACCTTTATCGGGTCCGTAGCTTTTTTACAATTTAATTCTTAAGTTAATGGCGGAGTCAAATGACCGTCCGTAAGAAACCACGGGAATTTCAGCGATGCCCGCGCGCTTTTAAAGGTATTTTTTTGGGCGCGCTCGGCCGACGGCGGTTTTCGGTTTTTTGCCCCCGCCCGATGAAAACCGTAATGGCATTTTATCGTGCATAAGAGCGGGTGGAATCATTAATTATTTATAATAAGCGCTAGCGATCGTCGCCATATTTATTTCGCTACCGAAATGACATATTTCGTTGGGATTTGCAACTTCTGCCGTGTTTTTCCGGCGCGTCTGGATGATTATGCTTTTATTTTTAAGCTGCAAGTTTTTTAATCTCGCTGGTTATTCGATGAAGCTATCTTGCACGTGGCTGTTTTACTCTTATTTTTTAAACAACAACATAGACAGAAATTATGTTAGCTCAGTTCTTGTCATACAAAACATAAAAATGAAACAAGAACCGTACTTAACCAACATCTATCTATACCGCATTGTTTTTTTTATTTATTTTTTATCTTCAATTACCCCGAGCGTTGTTGACTCTAAAAAGCGCCTGCATTTATTTTTAATTCCAGCCAGAGCATGGGGCATGTGTTTCCTGTATACAGCCGTATTTTTAAAAAGAAAACGGGAAGTGCTTCCGAGGCCGTATATCAAGAATATAGCGCACATTCTTAAACTATGTATAGGTAGGTTTATTATGATATTATGCTGGAGTTGTGTAAAAATTGGCGCGAATCTCCATAATATGTAGATTTACACATGTTGTGGCTTAAGAAGCAGTTTTTGCGAAAGAATATGCATTTAAAGGGAATTTAATTATGTGCATGTTTCAGTTTATATTGCATTTTGCTTGTAAAAAGTTGGTTAAGACATGTATTCCAAACTCTAAAGAAAAATTCAGTTTACATGTCATGTGTCCCATTTGGGCCACATGTTACGCATTCGCCATCATCGCTTCATCGCCAAACAAATCGAGGATTAAAGTACTATTTTTACGGCTTTTTAGTAACACGACTACGAAAAAAAGAACTGACTATTTTGGCTCAGTGACCCAAACAAGATCTTAGCCTCCCAAACAAGAGTAACGCCACTTGTCCCGATCCTGCGCAGTTTCTCGCCAGACGAAAAAAAGAAAGAAATATAATTGCCATACCAAAAATAAAACAAGTATATGAAATAGGCAAGAACATAATTATTATTAGTACATATGGTATAATATGTTACTTTTAGGATATTTCAGGGATAAATCAAAAGAAATAAATTAATGCAATATACTGATCTGCCAGTGAGTGATCTGCCACAATATTGTCTTCGAAAAAAAACTTTGCAACGTCATCGTTGTACATATTTCCTCCATTTTTACACGGCGAGTATACGTAGGTAAGATATAGGGCAATAGGTTATCATAAAAAAGCAGCACAGTTTCTAGCACAGGAAAAATAGCATATTTTGGCGGAAAAATAGGTAGGTACATCAATCAAACTTTGTTTTATAACTTGACACTAGAACTAAGTATCTGCTGACTGCTGAGTCCCGCCAAAATTTTGGGGTCCTACCCCCATTGAGAAGGCATTGGGCGGGGAGATATTTTAAAAGATGAATATTTCACAAATTTGACGGGTGACGTGTCTTTTTTGTATTGCACATACTTATAGGGTAGGTTTATGTTGGAAAAAAGTACTGGTACCTATGAGAAAAACAATTAACAAGGAAAGGTTGATATACCTACTTATGTTATATAGAGTTGTCTAAAATCTCGTCTCAACTTAATAGGAGAAACTATCCGCAAAAATACTGAAATAGTGAATAATCCCACTAATACCTTTATATCTCGTAAAATATTGATCCTATAAGTACCTAAGTGCATGGTCCCTTTCAATTCTGCGCGAAGAAAATTACGCTTCATTCGCCTAGTTTGTAAAATGTTCAACTTTTAAAATATGTTCCCTGCCCATACCTCGCCCGTGGGGATAGGACCCCAAAATGTTGGCAGGTCTCAGAAAATCCTCATTACTAGTGCCAAGATAATAAAGTTATAAAACAAAGTTTCATTTTCGTATCTATTTTGCCGCCAAACTTATTTTACCTGTAGTATTCAGTGACACTAATCTATGGCTGCATGCTTATATTTTTTATACAATCAGATAATATCACTCCCTATCCCATGGCTAGTTGCATTAACGTCATGTCTTAAAAAAAAAAGTTTATTAAAGCTACGTGTTAATTTAATCCCATCAAAAACATAAATGTAAAATGAGAGCCAAGTTCAATATCGCGTGCACTTCGCCGACAAAAGAATTGAGATCTGCAAGGGCGCCAAGTTCTTTGCCCTAAAATTTTAAGATACAAGGACATGCGACATACTCGATGCATTTATTTTACTTGGGGTGTAATTCAATATCAAGATTTGACTTGGCTAGTTTTCACAAACTAACTAAATTTTATAAAAGTAACATAGTCATAGTTCATTATCAAGCTAACAGTAGGTATAAGTAACAAGACGTACACTAACTTGCGTACTTACCTTTACGAAAATAGGTTAATGATTTGATTGATTTTGATTTATAATATAAATTTATATTTTAAAACTAGCCAAGTCAAGTCTTGATATTGAATTACACCCCAAGTAAAATAAATGCATCGAGTATGTCGCATGTCCTTGTATCTTAAAATTTTAGGGCAAAGAACTTGGCGCCCTTGCAGATCTCAATTCTTTTGTCGGCGAAGTGCACGCGATATTGAACTTGGCTCTCATTTTACATTTATGTTTTTGATGGGATATCATTACTTTTTGTACAGAAATTATTATGATGTGTAAATTACTTAATTATTATTTGTTAATTAGTTCTGTGTGCTATTCTAGTACATCTTTTGAAAGTTTTGAATAAACAAAGAATTTTCCAAAACGGTTAGTACGTATTGGATTTTTATGTGCATGTATGTGTAAGTGTGTGCGTGTGAGTGTATAGGTATGCTATTCTAGTATATCTTTCAAACAAAAAAAGAATTTTCCAAATCGGTTTATAAATGACAGAGTTCTGAGGCAACAACCATCAATAATAATAATAATAAAAAAACATAAAAAAATCACTGTTTTCGATTTTTATATGTGTACACACACAATTACTAAGCTGGATGCCAAATTTCACCTTTCTAGGTCACCTGGAAGTGGGTTAGGTTTTTGATTACTAGTCAGTCAGTCAGTCAGTCAGTCAGTCAGTCAGTCAGTCAGTGATAAAAATACCGTTTTTTGGACTTTAATATCTCAATAACTATTTAACCTATATTAATGAAATTTGGGGTTCTACTTGTTCTAAAGGATCTTAATACATAAGCCAAATTTCATTTTTTTATGTTAAATAGATTTGGAGTTATTGGGGGGTCAAAAGTGGCTCCAAACGGTTCGTGTAATATAACACACGGCTGCTGCTCGCCAGTTCCTGCGGTGAACTTGGCTGGACACGCTGCCGCGTGTCTAGATATTGAACCAACCGGGTGTCGCAGACTAGCGTGATGTCCAACTTAATATGTCGCAGTTATGTTTTTGCGTGCCGCCATTTCTTTTTACCACAGACTGTTAATGGCTTGTTTATGCAGAAATATACTTAAATACGGTACACTGTATGAGGCGCCTAAAAAGGATTAATCGACGACTTAAGTATACGGAAAGTAGGTTTTTGCACCAAAACGGCGATGACTGTTTAAAAAATCTTATAAGGTTTTTGGCATACAACTATGTCGTGTGCCTTCATCCCATCCTCAATTTAAGCCTATCAGGAAATCAATTTACAGAAAGTATTTTCTTAATCCTTGCTTCCCTATTTTTTCCCCATATTATAGTATGAAAAAAACAATACAGTTTTTTCTATTCCAATTTGTACCCATTCCGTATGTGTTTTTTTTAAATATCGGGTGGACATGAAGGTTGATGATGTTGGTAGTTGGTAGGCCTTTTCATCGGGTATCCTACCCCAATGCCAAATCCACAGATGGAAATACCTTTCATGTTTGTAGTTTGGGGTTCCCTGTAGATTAGGATGAGTGGTATGGAACGTGGATAAATACTTAGGATACTCAGTTACCACCCACAATTTGAAAGGACTTCCAGAAACGCAGTTCAGGGATGTGGTCATTCATTTCACCTAGAGGTGACAATTGGTAAATAATGTTTTTGAGTGTTATAGGTGCTACTCTTTGTACATATGCAATTTGACAATATTTTCCTTAATAATTAATAAAAAATACATAAAAAATAACAAAACGTAAACAATAATACTAATATCTAAACTAAATAGGTATTTACAGAAATGAAATCTAATCGATATGCAATTTCATCAAACAAACATAAAATTAAGACATGCCTTGTATGTCCCATTCTAAAGCCAGTTTTCATTAGCCCGCGATTTCCCAAGACAGCCGGTTTTTGCAGTGCACAATGAGAACGCAGTTTTTCCGCGTTTTCCACGGTTTTTCCACAGACAACATAGACTGGCGACTTTTTGTGTCGCACCGAACTGGTTTTGATCCTTGAGTGATCTGCCTGAGGAATGTTGCGTTGTATATTGCATTTTTATGGGAGAACTAAGACGTGACGATCGAGATAATTAACAATATTACTATAATGAATTTGGTCTGCGTTTGTATAGTTTTTTGTTTGTTAACAGAAAGGACGTGTATCGTTACAGTATTATGTTTTTGTAGTTGAAATATACTGTGCCTGATACTCTATTGTTAGCATTCTTGATAGTTGTCGCGTTACGACTCTTATAATTGTGGATTCTGTGCTATAGATAAAAAAAATACTTAAGGAGTATTGCCGTAGTGTTGATTCATAGAGAATACATAATGGCATTAAATTCGATTTTTGCACAATATTTTTTTCTTGTTTGCAATAAAATATATATATACCTATGGTATATAAGTACCAAGCTAGTTACTAGTGGTGGAATGCATTTTACCTTGTAACGAGGAGGACAAATTAGATTTTAAATTACGTGAACTATTAGGCGTGGGTGAAGTATCATTTGCGAGGCCATTTCCTATCAGTATGCACCTTGCCTTACAGTGTGTCAGCACAGGGGGTTTCGCGCGAGGCCCCCAAAAGCGCGAGGGGACGCTTCGCCACACGACCCTAGCTACGCCACTAATACAACTATACTTTTTTATACAGAAAATGGTGCTCAATGACGCGAATTTTATTTTCAGTTTGAATAAATCGAAATCCAGTCGAAATAAAAGTTATTCTGAAAATTAGGTCAACGCTAATCTAGCTTAGAGTTGACCTAATTTTCAGAAAGACTTTTATCCAGGGCGCCTATGGTGGTTGGTTTTATCACGCGATAAATAAGGAAAAAGCATCTGTCACGTTTTGACAAAATGCTATGGAGTGACGGATGCTTTTTCGAATATTTAAGCCCGTTATCATAGGCCCGCAGATTCAAGAATGGTTGCGAGAGTTACCTCCAATGCAAAGATGTATTTTTGCTCTAGGCGTACGCTGTGATGAATAATAAAGATCCAACGATCAAGACTCCTGCATCCATCGTGGAAAGCATTAAGCCCGAGGGGCAAAAAGCGCGCCAAGACAAAGCGGCAGAAAAAGGCAAATTACCGGTGCGCGTTCGATTCCCAGCGCCTGACTTTTCTTCGAATCGCCTTTTTGCCTAATATTGTGTAAAAACTTATATTTACTTAATGAAGGGAAGGAATTTTTATTAGCTTTGAGATGGATTGGTTCTAGTTAAGCCCAATTTTGCTATGCTCTGTTAGGTCTAAATGGATGGTTTAAAAAAAACCGTTTAATAAAGAAAAACTCAAAATTTTCTGACATGGCCTGGGTCTAAATGGGTCATAGGTATAGACATAAGTATAAAGTAGATTGTAGGTATATTGGTTCTTTTGTTTTTTACAGTCATGCGAAGATTTATAACTTTCTGTAGGGCCTGTCCGCGAAAATGTAAACTGTAAAGTTAGTGTAAGTATAATTATTTCACCCCGTGCCGTATTTAGTACCGTGGATAATTATTTAATTAATTAGTAGGTAGGTATGTCGTGTATCGGGTTCGGGTAATAATTACTGCAATGAATTTCAAATAGGCGCATGACTTGAATAAAGTTACAGTATTCCAATAGTGACAAACAAGCATACACCCCATCACATAATAATGAGGTCACGCCGTAGCAAGACCCACTCATCCATATGCAACTTTTAATGAACATGTTTAAAGGTGTATTGGCAGTTTGTTAAAAAAAAGTTCTCTCAACTCTGTGGACAGGTAATGGCTAGCGAATATATATTTGTACCTACGGGCAAGTCGTGTATAGATTTTGGCGCATGTTTGCTCTGTTACTCCAACCGAAACACAACAATAGACCGGTTTTTGTTCAACAGACACACTTAAGAGTCTTGAATTCGATCCTGACCTATGACAACTTTGTTTATCTAATACGTAAATAACGTATCAAGTATATGCTGAATATGTATTTAGATAAGAAAAAAACCTGCTAGTCAGCGATGGGCTGGTCAAATTGTACAGAAGTAATTGAAAGCTCCTAAATATCGATCGCGACCTATGAAAAACTTTTTTAGGCGGCAACATGTTCAATTACCACAACTTTATTTTTTTAGCAAATTACAACAAGTTTTAAAAACATGTCATGCATAATGGTAATGGCATTGGACTGGAATGCAGTACCAAAAAGTGATTCATATATGGTCAATTTAATTTAGCATGCTCGTCTTTTGCCTAAAAACAAGTGTAGGTATGCATAAAAAATGTATGTTTTCAACAAGTAATATTAACAGATCTAGGCCATAAATTAGCTCGTTATGGAATTTCATTAATAAATATGAGGAAAGTTTTTAAGTGCATGTGTGACTTACTGGTTCCATTCACGTTGCGACCGATGATCTTATTGGACCCGTTGGGCGCGGGGGCGGCGCTCCGTCCCGCTTCCTCGCCCGGACTCTCCATCTCCCTCTCGCTCGCACACATCAACTAAACGCAAATTTAAAAACACCGAAAAAATAAATTACATAATCTGAAACTGGCAGGAAACACTGCCAAAAAAAAAGAAAATTATTAAATTTATATTTTGTCTGGTTCGAAATTCGAATGGTTTTATTTTCGTTCATTCACGATCTGCTCAAATAGAATTTGACAGTTCGAAAGTGCGCGGTTTTGGCGCGTGTTTTGACGGGCTACAGTGTGTCGTGGCCGGTTGACGCGCGCGCCGCGACTGAGGAGCCCCATGCAGCTGCAGCCCCGCCCAGCACCCCACGACGTACCCCCCCACGTGGCGGCCGCTTTCCTTGCCCTCGCGTTTACGAGTACATAAAAAAAGCTCACCAATTTTTGTGTGTGTGTGCGTTATGTGAAAGGGTAAAGTTTCGGTTGAAATCTGTCTTGTTATTGATCGTTTAAGTTGAGATGTCGTATTAAGTTGTAGCTGCATTTAAATATTTTATAAACGCCCGCTAGTTACATATACATATAACTATGTGATCTTTAGTAAACTTACGAATTATAGAGGACATTCAAAATGTATCCAATTTAATCTTAGGACACCAATATGTTGGGTCTATAATGTGGGTAATGGGAAACTGGCTGCACTCCTTAGTGCAGGCCTAGATTTGCACTATGATTATGACAATGATCTTCTCTAATAGTTGATCATAGTTGGTAAAAAGGTACCTAAATAACTTGCGCAAGTGATGATGGTTAGTATAGCTTCGTCTTAATAATTTTTCTCGTCTCATTTTTAGCCCAATTTGTACCTTGCCAAAAAAACTGGCTGTTCCGGGTTCGCATCTAAGCTAAGTTAGATTAGGTTTTATTACGCACTAAATGTGATATCTATCTATACTATTATAAAATTTTAGGTTAGTATTGAAAATCATTTTTCTATGGAGACTCCATCCTCCATCCTCTCCATTGGAGAGGGGTCATGATTTCAAGAAAATTCTTAATAGTGTGATGCAGGATCGTCATTTGTTTTGTATAGGCGCGCCGGGCCGTGCCAACCTGGCGCCATCTGTTTTCATAATTTCCTTTGTCCTCTCATCACACTAAAACGGCAGGACTAATTTTTTTTAGCCAATTTTGGTACAGGGATAGCTGGACATCCAATCCAAAGATGGTTATAGGATACTTTTTATCTGTCTACGGTAAATAAATAAATACGTGGACGAAGTGATAGTTATATTTGTTTAGGTATCTGCATAGTATTCAAGAAGGTACAAATACCTACTTATCTATCATAGTACAAACGTACTTAGAATCAAGTAAGTTATAACACAAATTTTCGTGAATTGTATCTTTTTACTATTTAGAAAAAAATATTATTGCATGCTAAACCTATAAAAAAATATTATTATATAAACGATTGTCAATCTTCATTTATACTTGTTTACCTGATATTTAATTTAAGCTTAATCTATGCAATTTACCAACAAAGAAATTTAAATTAAAAAAAAAAATCATTTTTAAAATTGGCGCATTCGATCAGACCCGTTTAACTCGAAACATAGTTTTTGCAGATCATCGGATACCGTTGGCGGCGTTCATTTTATAACTTTTTTAAGTTCCAGGAAAGCTCTGAGTCGAATTAAGCTTTAGTGATTATCATTTTTAATTTGATTTGGACACGAATCGATCGAGTTTTTGTGCGTGGGTAAGTGGTCTAGGTCGTGGTTGAGCATAGACTAAATTGGAGCGCTTTGATTTTTTACGTGATATTTATTTTTGGGCCCCCGCTTATTTTGTATCCTAGAATTCCTACGGTGAAACCTAACTTAAGTTAATAATCGACTCGTCTACGTTTTAGTTATAGGAAATTACTACAAAACAATCAGTAAGGCTTCACCAGAAAAAAAAATTGTGCTCTAATCAAATACTTGCCCATGCCGAGATTCCAACCTAACACCGCAGCTTTGCAGCCAGTACTGTACTGTGACCACCTTAGCTAAACGTGTCTTCAAATGATATTTGATAATTGAATTAATCACTTAATAAAAAAAAATAACAAAAAAATTACCGACTTAAAAAAAACTAAAAAGCAAAAAATAACCCGATCACGTACTTACAGATTACATTTGAATCACCTTTTGAAGTTTGACTTTTTCACAATAGAATAACCGACTTCGATGAGCAAAATGGAACATACGATAGTACTTTATATGATTTTCTCATGGATATCTTTGTTAGAACTGGACCAAATTTAAATGAGACCACAATGAACCACCAGCTTTCGAATAAAAAAAAATCATCAAAATCGGTTCACCCAGTCGAAAGTTCTGACGTATCACAATTTAAAAAAAAACGGTCGAACTGAGAACCCTCCTCCTTTTTTGAAGTCGGTTAAAAATGTGCAAAACTTTCAGTGTGCCTCTAATATTGGGTTGCCTTAAAAATAGGAAGATCGACCAGGACACCGCCGGGACTAGAGATGTGCCGTTCTCGAAAACATCACCCATACAAGGCCCAGATACAAATATTCGAGTTTATCACACAACTATTATTTTCCCTTGCCGGGATTCGAACCCAGGACTGCCGGATCAGTAGGCAACTGCATGCTTTACCACTGCGCCTTTTCTTCTGCCAGAATTATACGAATTATTTTCAAGTACCACTGCGCCAACCGCATCGTCAACTTTTATAACTAACTAAGTAGCGGATTGACAGACAGAACTTACTTTAAAATTATTTTCAGGATTGTCAACAATATGAATCGCGTTAAGTAAACAACCTAAAATCAATCACACATTTTCTTTTCTTTTTATTCTCAAACTGGCCGGCTAATAATTGATTTCAGCCTCACCTTATGGTAGGTAAGTAACTACGGGGTCGAGGATGTAGCTCGCCGCTTCTATTGAAGAGACCCAAAGGCCAAATACCTACACACGATTTCCAGAAAAAAAACGATTCCTCTCAAGAGACGTGTTAATTTCTAAATGCAGTAAATACTTTAACTCACTCTGTTGCAGACATAACAGTCTATAAATATAAGCAGCATTTCCAGCCGGTTTTTCACGCGATTTCACAAAAAAACCACGTTAGATTTTCCCACACAACTAGTACCGTTGGTCCGTCATCATATCAACATAGTTCCAGCTACCTGCAACCTTTCACCGCGGAAAAACCTGCAGCGCCTTACTGGACGGATATTATTTGCAGAATAACTTAGGCCACGGGACAAGCGGAGGGTTACGCGGTAGCGGAATAAATGAATAATAAAATAATCACACTAATATATAAAGGCGAAAGCATCAGTGTGTATTCGATCAGATTACCTTAATCTTATTGCATAGATATAAGTACTAAGTGCTCAAACTAACTGTCCGGTTCCAGAGGAATTTCCTACCGCGAACGCTCCGCATGTGGAATGAGCTCCCTGCCGAGGTTTTCCCCGAGGGCTACAGTATGCGGTTCTTCAAGAGGGGAGTAAATAGGTTCTTAAAGGGTCGGCAACGCGCGCGTGATGCTCCTGGCGTTGGAAGCGTTCATAGGCGGCGGTAACTGCTTAACATCAGGCGGGCCGCATGCTTGTTTGCCACCGTCGTAGTGCAGTAAAAAAAAAACTACAGGAACATTTTCCTCCCACCGTTTTCCTGGCCCCACGGGCAGGGCCTCTCGCCCGCCTATTTTCTCACGCTCACCACTCACAGTGCGTTTCATTAAAAATACGATTTTCATCAACCTACCAGCCACTGCACGTTTTTGTGCACAGTTTTTAACACATATACATAGGAAATTGTCGTTGACAACTTCATGACAAGTTGCGTTATATGAGAGTTAGGAAAAAGAGGTTAAGAGCGGGTCTGGGCGGCGATTGTAGGGTATCGTGAGAACTCAATCTAGATAAATGTTAGGTGACTACGATAATTTGTTCTAAGGACCCTACAGCTACGTGGCCTTGTTTAAGGTAGGTAGGTAGATATTGTACAGTCTGTACAGGTATGATCATAAAATTGTCACAATTCGGAAATATGCAGCTGACATTATGTTTTTAAGCTACACTGAATTATTTAACTGCTTATTTGAAGGCCCCGTACAAAAAAAAAAAGAAACAGGTCAATCGTTTCGGATCTAATGATACCACTGACTTACGCGCAGGCAGCACACGTAATTCACAGTATGAAGTACTGCGTCTATCGCACTATAGGGAAGATAGACAAATGATAAGTCATCCGTTAATCTGACACTCATACACTTTATGATAAAAGATAATTCTAGGGATATTGCGAAAACATCGAAGCTCCGTCGATTTGGAGAAAAAAAAAACAAGTTTTCACGGAATCGTCAGTCAAAATCGCTTTTTCATTTCTTTCCAGGTATCAATGTTGTCTAAGTATCAGTGTTTTCGCTATTTATTATACCACTCGTTGCGCCGCGAGCCTATGTGTTAGGTAATCCAGGGTGTCAGCTACCTTAATGCCAAAATTCATCAAAATGGGTCCAGCCGTTTGAGCGTGAAGAAATAACAAACATATACTAACAATCACAAACTTTCACCTTTATAATTAATTTTTAAAGGTGTTTTATTCCGGCGTTTCCGCGATCGGCTACCAAACACCACTGACTTACCTACGCAACACACCGTAGAAAAAGAAATGTGACCTAGTTTGTTTAGTATTTTAAAATTTACCTAATATGTATGTATGTTAAATTGTAAGGTATTTATCTATGGGCCTTTGATGCCTGAAATAAATGAATTATTATTATTATTATTATTTATAATACTTATTAGTGTGATCGAGTCTAAAAAATACTTCATGCCGCGCCTGCAGCCGGATGGCTCTATAGGCTGCAAGACAGGAGGGAATGGTGTGTGAAACTGCAGGTACAGATTCCCAGGTGACACGTCCAGGAATGCAGAGCTGGAATGCATAAATACAAACAGAGCCCTCGTTCGACGAAACAGTGCGATATCACTGATTTAGCAATATCTTGGATATATATATACTTAGCCTTTTTTACATTCGAATTGCATCAAGTGATATTGCCATTTAGGAATTGCTCACGATTAGTCTTATTGTTAATGAGTTATGTGTGTTATTTGCTGATGATGCCACTATACTTTTCGCAGGGCATAGGTCAGATATTAATTCTATGGAGCAGAATATAAATGACTGTCTAAATAAAGTGGTTAGGTGGCTAAAAACCTTAAATCTAAAAGTAAACTTTACTAAGACAAAATTAGTACAATTCAGAAATTATAAAAGTGCCCCTGCGATTTTGAATGTAGCAGAAGCTGAAACGCCTATACAAGAAGTCGACAATATACGCTTTCTAGGTGTCACCATTGATTCTTTCTTGAACTGGAAAGCACATATAGCAAAAGTAAATAAAATTATTTCCAGTCAGTGTTATGCACTGTCAATACTCTCGGGAACCTGCTCTGAAAGTGTCGTCAGAAGTTCCTATTACGGTAATGTGCATCCACAGCTCACCTATGGAATAATTTTTTGGGGGAACTCAGTGGATGTTCAGAGCACATTTGTTCTTCAGAAGAGATGTATACGAACAATATATCGCATGACTAAGGAACAATCCCTTCGAAATATATTTAAGGAAAAACGCTTCTTAACACTCACTGGGATATACAGTGAAACTTGGATAAGTGGGACCTGGATAAGTGAGAAACCTCCATAGCTGGAACTCATGCTGCTGTCCCCACACTTTACTACTGAATTACCTCTGCTAGTGGGACAAAACTGACCTCTATAACTGGGATTCGTTTTTTCGATTATGTCTTCATAATTACCTCCATAACTGAGACAGCGGGCGTATTTAACCTCTATTATTGAGACTAAATTTTAAGTTAAATACTTTTAATAAATGGTTATCTTTGAATTCAAAGATTTCGACCTCTATAACTGCGATAACGTCAATCCATTACCTCTCTAACTGGGACTTCATCTTATTTCAAAAATCGAGACAGTAAAAGCACTATTCTTTTGCACACCAATGTTGAAATATCAACATTATACCTAAGATTAAATTTACATTAATTAAAAATAATATCTTAATAGCTGACCCCTAAAAAAGGACAATATAAAATGTCAGATTTATTTAATTTGTATTTTAGTACTGTTTATAAAAAAGTGTTAATTTTTTTTGTATATGAGGTACCTTTTTATTTCTGCCAACGATTATAATTCATGTATAATCATTATGAAATGCACCACCTACCTACCTACTCGTATTTTATTTAATAATCGCACCTCTATAACTGGAATATCCTCTTTTTTACCTCTATTAATGGAACCCTATGTAAATGGGACAGACATTAATCTATACCTGTATATCTGAGACACTGGGTAAGTGGAATACCTCTTTAAGTGAGACAAATTTGCTGGTCCCTTCAAGTCCCAGTTATCCAGGTTTCACTGTATATTCTGGAGCTTTGTCTTTTTGTTAAGAAAAATAGTAGCTGTTTCACTAAAAAAGCACAATATAAAGATAATCTGAGGGAGAAATACAAATATAATTTGCTTTGTCCTAAAACCAACAACTCACAATATGCAAAAAGCGCATTCATTACTGCAATACGTGTCTTTAACGCCTTACCAAATGAAATTAAAATGTTAGAGGGAACCCGTTTTAAATTAAAGTTAAAAATTGGTTGATTGAAAATGTTTTTTATATTTTAAACGAATTCTTCAATAAATGTAACATGAATTAAATGTATGCGAATATGCGCTTATGTTATATTATGTAGTGTTATGTAGTCATAAGAACAAAAATTGTATGCCCGAAACGGGCGGCTGTTGATACTCTGCATTTTGCTGTATTACCATCCTTTATGCACAGTTCACAATAAATGAGTACTTTACTTTACTTTACTTTACTTTACTTTATTGGAAATTGCCTATTTACATGTTAGTCGACGTACAATTCAAAATATACTTCTATATTTTCTAAGATGTTCCATCATTTAATTACATTGTTTGATACGACCGTTAACAATTCACCCCAAAAGCTACCGATCTTAACTTTCAAAGCAAAAACTAAGTCCCCTAAACCGCAATAGACATAAATATTTTACCATTTCAGTCCAAAGCATCTGTCCGGAAAAAACATCATTATACATAAACGCCCATTCTCGAAACAAGAATTTAATCAGATCGTTTTTACACCACGGCAATTTCGGGAACGCATTCGGTGCGCGGGAAAAACTTCAAGATGGCCGGCGCGGGCGTCCGATGCAAATGACGCGCTGAAAAACCGCGGGGGTGTAAAAACTTAAAGGAACTCATAGTATTTCATCGGCGTCGCCAGTTATTGAGCGGGGTTAGTGTTTTTGCACAAATTCCCGAGTTCGCTGCGCGGCGGGTTTTTGCGGGCCGGAGGCTGGGAACGCTACCGCAGCGCTCCGCGCGGCAAAAACACGCCGCCATTGCCGCGAACCGCTGCAAAAACACCGCGACATATGGATAGAATTAATGCGGCTCTTTTAATTTTCTTCAAGAAAGCGCGGGAGGAAACGGTGTAATGAGTGTTGCCAGCCGCAAAAACGCTCCGTATAATGACGTTGCTCATTTTAAATCCAGTTTTATCTTTCTTGTTGGACAACGTGTAAAAAGAAATCCGGAATCTTACGAGTGAGGACTTATTCTTATTCCACTTAGCCGCTAATAAGAGCTTTTTCTTCGCGGTAATAAGCAAATTGTCTTATTAGAATAACGTTAAGTGGACACGCCGATATAGGTCATCTTGCACGAGTCTCGTTGCGCGCCTGTTTTCCACTTCTCAATGCGTACTTTGTAAGTAATTAACATTTAAGAGTCTTGATGAGGCTTGGTATTATAATTAGATGAACTTGCCATCATTTACTGTGATTAAAACAGATTCAACGAGTTTTATTGACGGAAGTACTTACTCAACAATTAATTGAAAAAGTTTGAGTAGGAGCGTTTCTCCCCTACAAAAACGCCCATTAAGTAGGTACGACATTTGCAGTTTGTGCGAAATAGTAAAATCCCTACTAGTATTTCCTCCATATTGGTATTTTATACATGTGAAAGTAACTGTCTGTCTGAGTGTTATCACTTCACCCTTAAACTGCTAAACGGATTTAAATAGAATTAGTTATGGAGATAGTTTAATTATTTTTATGAAAGCACAACATCTGCTAACGTAAAACAAATGTTAACAATGAAGCGAAAAATTTAAAATGTAGGCAGGGTCTGAACCGGCGTCTCCAACGGCTTTCCGGGCCATCACGGGCGTCCCAATACCTATTGGACCACTGAACCTAATGCAAGATCCATTGAATTTTTCAACCATTTGCTTCTGCATGCCTAGGGTGGCATCGTAGCGCCATCTACCGTAAAGATTCAGACTTTATAATAGGCACCAATGTCTCAAATTACGTCAATAATCGATGGTAACGATGTGCTACACTCAAATTAATTACATAAATTACTTAGGTACTACAAAATGATTTTATAAAAGCAGTCACGTCTGCAAACGTAGATAACAAGCCAAGTGTTTACAATGAATCGCTTTTTTTTTACTTTAATGGTTCAGGCAGGGTTCAAACTTTGCTTTGAACGTGCGTCTCCAACTGCTTTCCGGGCCATCACCCGCCAAGGACTACGGGACGCCCGTGCTGGTTCGATCATTCTATTAATTATCTTGTGGCTTGATCCAGGGACAGATGGGAAGAGCCTCGCAAGGAACATGACAATGGCTTGGGTCTAGGTTGATCATAATATTTACACATATAACTTTTAGAATACGTTGTATTTTGTATTGGTTTCGGAGAAAAAAAAATAGTTTTTATTTCACTCGGGGACCTATATTAAATGCGGGCCTATTACATTACCGAACTCACTTTACGGGGTTCTAGGCTTTAACAAATTAATCATACTTCGTATGTGTATCACACTACTAGTGCCTCGCCATTAAGTATTCTTTGCGGATAAGGCTTAATACACTGCCCTGTAACTAGTTAGGATGGGTATCTAATTGCCGGTAGAGTAAGTATTGTAAAAAAACTAAAGAATTATCACTAGCGCACTTACTGCTAATTTTCACAAATATTGAAATAAATAAAAACCGACCAAGTGCGAGTCTGACTCGCGCACCTAGGGCTCCTTACAAATAGGTATTTATCCCATCTTAACTGGCCGGGTTAAGTTTGCACCTGGTATGTATGGCGCCAGATACAAATCAGGTTCAAAGTTAACGCAACCGATCCCGTTTGTTGTATGGGAGCCCCCTTAAATATAGATTTTATTCCGTTTTAAGTATTTGTTTGTATAGCGGCAAGAGAAATACATCGTCTGTGAAAATTTCAACTGTATAACTATCGCGGTTCATGAGATACAGCTAGGTGACAGACGGACAGGACAGCGAAGTTTTAGTAATAGAGTCCCGTTTTTAACCCTTTAAAATAATAAAATCAGATCAGTTACAAGAAATATGAACTTGCCAACAATAAATAACTAATTATAACTAATTTATATCTAACTTAATATCTAATCTTAAACTAAAAATCTGTATCGCCCCATCAGGTTATAAAGAGTATCTATAAAATAATTATTATGAATCCAAATCTACGGTATCGGAGACTGTAAGATGTTAGTGGCGCCATCTGTACCGAGCTTTTTAAAGAACTTGAATTTAAATGCCTATCTACTGTGGAACTAAAATTCCTTCAAATTTTATTAAAGATTAGAAAAAAACCTATTGTTATCGACACCTTCAGAGTACACAACCCTTTGACTTGTCCGTGATGATAGCGTGTCCTATATCCATCCTTAGAAATCGTATTTAATAAGCCCTATCGACTTTAAACATTCCTTGTTTTTAATTAATGTAAGGCCAAATGAAACTGTATTTTGAACACGAGTTACATATTTTTAATCAAGTAGAGTGCTATTTTAGAGAAAACCTACAAAATAACTAAATAAGACAAAGTAAGGATAGATGAATTTTACACGTGCTTAATTAGTGCCTAGCGTGTTCGAAACTTCGAATGCTACCATATACCATATTATCAATTAACAAAACTGCCTCCTTCACATGGGAATATAATCGTTAACGGAGGCGGCAAAAAGTTTAATGGCAGCTTGAAAGTATTAAAAAGGCGAATGAGTATTTCAGTCAGCGAGAAAGCTACCAACTTACAAAAAATATGGGGTCACTCAACACGTTTGAATCCGGTTTCTAGAAGCAATTTATTTTAAACGGTAGAAATAAATCCCAAAGATTACCAGTTGCCGTACTTGGTTACAAAGCGGTAATTATAAAGTTCATTAAAGACGACGAGGTTATGGTTTTTAATGTGTTTAAGTAAAACCAACATGGTATATTTTCTGGCGTCATTTAGATTTCGTTAAAGGCGACCTTACGATTGTTTCTTTGTGATTACAATTGTGATCACGATTGTGAGCATAATAAATACTTCGTTCATTAAAATTCTTAATCTAAGAAACCACTATGCGTGGAACGGAGCGTCAATTTAAAACTTGCTATACATGAAACATTTTAGAAGTGGTTTTTTTTGTCTGGTATGTTGGCATCATGTTGGCATGGTTATTTTGATTCTTAAGAAATTAGTCGATCATATTTTATTCTATTTTCAATAACAGTAACGTGGTTATAAATGCTGTTTTTTTCTGTGCTTATTTTAAATGCTTATTTAATTTTCATTTTTGTTATACTCAATCTAATTTTCAAACGTTTTGTACAGCACGCCTTGTTTATTTTTCGATATGGCAATTCTGCTTAAACCGAAATTTGAATTTTGTTTGAACGACTCCGTTCAACGGATTCCCTTGACGACGATAAATTGGGATTTTGACGCGTTTATTTTATTTTAGTGAACTATCCAGGAAGTTAACAACCATTAAGTGGAATAATTAGATTGTGAAGAATTATATGTGTGTAGTGTCAAGATGACCTCAGAAAAGGCTTCTCGGAGGGATAAAAACCAGAACATTCAAGTGTTTGTGAGACTAAGGTAAACTTGCATGATTACCACTATTTATCTTTTAATTTGAGTATCAAATACTCATAACACAAAATTAAGCTTATATTCTTCTTTTTCGATGACAATGGCGTTGATTTACTTGGGTTTTTAACCTAAAATGGCTATTGTTTTGAATTGTGTTTGAGAGCGTAATTACAAGCGTCGTTGTATTCTATTTCTCGATAATTTGGTACATGTCAGTAATTTGTCCGTTACTACATGTGCTGTTGAGTAAACAGAGAATTCTTCACCATTGAAAGTAGTTTTAGGTACTTGTCAACTTTCTATGAGTCATGTATATATGCCCCAGTTTCCTTTTACTGGCGAAGTTTCTGTCCTAAAAAGTAGCTCAAATGATTAACTCAAATATGATAGTTTTGTACCTGATCATTCTGTCTTGGTAATATCCTGTGCCAACTAGCATCACTTAAAATTACCAGTTACTATTTGTATTGTAGTTTTGAATTAAAAAAATGTAGTTTTGAATTTGTTTTGCGTTTGTGTGTAATATCATTTAAATGTAACAATTTTACATTTAAGAGTCCCAGAAAAACAGTCTGGGAGTTCACATAATGTGATGAGTTTTATCCCTGCTTCTCTCGCTCTTATGCAATTGAGATTTTAACCTCTGATTTCATCCAAATTAAAAATCCTATCTCTCATGGACTGTAACACACTTCTCTTTTGTGTTGATCTAGAGCCTCTCTACTGCTATGAGGCTGTGTAAACTAATTCTCTCTTTACTCATTTCATTTCATTTCTTTCTCAATCAACTATAATAATAATAACAATAAACCTTTATTGCTGACAAAGAAGTTAACAAACGATTTTATAAAGTCATTTCACACTACATGTAATTTATTATTAATGTTAACAACTGTCTGCGTGTCTTTGCGACACAAAGGCCTCCTCCAACTTTTTCCACTCTTCTCTCAATGTAGCTTTTCGTTGCCATGAAGGACCTGCTGTTTTTTTAATTTCATCAGACCAATGTTTCCTTTGTCTTCCTCTTTTCCGTTTTGATGACACACGAGTAACGAAAGAAACTTAACTAAGCAAACAACTTTAAGCAAACACATCCCAACCCAGTTGGTCACCGTGGGAGAAGAAGACCGAAACCCTCTCAATCAACTAAATTCAATTAAATATAAGGTAATAAAACAGAGCCTTGGCTCGGCTTGTTCTTATATTTCTGTTACCCTTTATTTTGTCATGGCATTGCTACTGTAGCATTAATTATGCAAGATTTTAAAATGTTGATGCTACTCAAGCTATAGTAAGTGTGCACAAAGGTGGCATATGTAGGGGCAAAAAAACTTCAAGCTTTTCAGGAAAAGGTCCAAAACCATTTATTTATATTTATCATTACCATTTAGGCGAAGCTACATGAAAAGCTTGTTATTTTTTCTCAAGGCTCTAAAGGACTTCAAAGAATGGTTACTCACATTGTTAAATTTGTGTAACACTTGACATATATCAATCTAAATAAATAATAAACAATATGTTATATTAATATTTTCTTCGGTTTCCGCGACTGTCACACATTTAAATAAAACAATTTAAACGGATTATATCGCGTATTGGCTCATTGGGCCGCAATTAGTACGATCTCTGGTCTTTAAAATAGGCCGTTGGGTCTTAGGAGGTTAAATTAATATTTACAAAATGGGTAGTTTGCACAAATGTAACTTTGACAGAGAAAAATTGTGTTTTTCTCAGTCAACCTTTGACAACGGTATCTGTAAAGGTACTGAAACGTCAGGGAGGCTCAAATAATTAATATACGCGACATAATCCGTTTAAATTGTTTTATTTAAATATGTTATATTATCCAAAATATTTCCAGTGAAAGATTTTAGATCTTAATATAAATCTTCTACATTGTTTCTAGACCATTGAACCAGCGTGAGCGTGACATAAAATCCCTGGGAGTGGTGGAAGTAGTGAATGGACGAGAGGTGGTTGTGCGGCAGTCCCAGCAATCAATACACACCAAGAAGTTCACATTTGACCGGGCCTTCGGACCCCATACTAAACAAGTGAGTGGTTGCTTATATTTTTCGTAGGCCAGTTAGTTTGTTTACTTTAAATGTACAGCCCTTAAAATCCATACTCCTAGGCTGTTTCTGCCCCTAAACTGTTGCATATAGGGCTAATTCTGATTCTAAAGCAATGTCACAATGAGAGTGCTATAAAGGCATACCATTTTTATGCTTACCAGACCGAATTGAACAATTTGGCAGTGGTAAGTTTTGAACTACAATTTCTCGTTTACTAAAATTATGGTAATTTGAACATGGTTTCACTTACTGAATTTATATATTCATCTTATGTATCCAATTTCCAGATAGAAGTGTACCAGCAAGTTGTGAGCCCTCTCATCAAGGAGGTGCTATGTGGTTACAACTGCACAGTTTTCGCCTACGGGCAAACCGGCACTGGCAAAACTCATACCATGGTTGGCGAGAGTACTAACGACGAAAACGTGAACTGGCAAAATGTGAGTAGAAAGAAATTGTTTTCAGAATCCTCATAATTTAACAAAACAATAATTGTGTGACAGCCATGAACTTAAATGCACTTTGTCACCGTGAAAATGGCAAATTACTTATTGTCTCCAGACAAATATTGGTACTCAACCAACGTCACAATGTACGTGGCCATTAGTATGGAGCGTTTTTAGCGCTCTGTAGGAATGTTGAACTAAGATGGTCATTTCTGACTTTTAGAGTAGGTAGTCTAAGTGTAGTTAGTCCCGTATAGACATGATCCCAATAATAAAGAATAGAATCAATTGACATCAAAAAAAATGTCTATACGCCTATTGTAGATTTCTATGACGTTGATTTGAGCATTTTAACTGTCTCATTAATATTTCTGCAATGTAGGCCAAGTGTTTTAGGCTCAATTAATCACTCTCCACGGAATCACTCTCCAGTCCAGAGAATCTCATTACAACCGTAATAATGGATGATAGCTAAGCTTATTAAAACTATCGTGAGACATTATTAATAATTATAAAAACGGTTTAAACTCACGTAGAAATTGTCAGTTACGGCCCCGGGCCGATAGCTGTGCTCTCTGCAAGGCTAATGTACCTTCTTGTTTCACTCTGTTATATCCATACCCTTAGCCTAACACTCGCAACAAGCGATTTTCGTGCGACTTATTGTCGTCCATCTTGCTCACACTGTATGGCAAGGAACGAGATAACCATTATTTGTGTCGCTAGAGACTCGCGGGTCACAGTTGTCACGTGATGAGTTGTACCATTATTATATGAATAAATAATAAATAACTATTAAATACTCAATCGTGGTCGCTTATAATGGGCCTCATTAGAATGCTCAAAGTTACTCAAAGGGCAATGGAGTGAGCTATGCTCGGCGTTTCCTTGCGGGATCGAATCCGAAATGATGAGATACGCAAGGATGTAGATATAGCTCAGACAGTCGCCAAACTTAGGGCACACTGCTCTTAGAACCAATAACCGTTGGGGCAGAAAGGTTCTTGAGTGGCAAGCGCGGACCGGAAGACGCAGCGTGGGAGGCCCCCAACTAGGTGGACCGACTACCTGGTTAGGATCGCGAGCAGAAATTGGATGAGGGCGGCGCAAGATCGATCGTTATGGAGTACTTTGTGGGAGGGCTTTGTCCAGCAGTGGACGTCGGCTGATATGATGATGTTCCATGTGTGTCCAGGACCCGCTGGCAGGGATCATCCCGCGCGCGCTGAGCCAGCTGTTCGACGAGCTGCGCATCTCCAACACGGAGTACACGGTGCGCGTCTCCTACCTGGAGCTGTACAACGAGGAGCTGTTCGACCTGCTCTCCACCTCCGAGGACAACTCCAAGCTCAGGATCTACGAGGACGTCACTAGGAAGGGAGCTAATATTGTCAACGGACTTGAGGAGATTACGGTGAGTACCTCGGAATGTATAGACGTACTAGCTGCGCCACGCGGTGATACCCGCTCATCCCACGGGAACACTACATTTTTCGGGATAAAAAGTAGCCTATGTGTTAATCCAGGGTGTCGGCTACCTTGATACCAAAATTTGATACATATGGATTTTTGGTCTAGTTGTTTGAGCGTGAAGATGTAACAAGCATAAACACTCACAAACTTTCGCCTTTATAATATTAGTGTGGAAAATTGGGCCTACTAATTTTAGTTGAATTGAAATCATATGACCAAGTCGTAAAGTTCAAAGTATGTTGAGAGCTTGACAGGTTCTTTTAGCAAACTTGCAAAATGTGTCTTTATAACTTTTTTGAAGTTGACTTAATGCATTATTTATGTAGCTTCTAATTGTTTTTACCAATGCATTAATTAGGATCATTTTCGATTCAGGTATACAACAAAAATGAGGTGTACAAAATTATGGAACAGGGGCAGGAGAGAAAACGCGTCGCTTCCACGCTCATGAACGCACAATCCAGGTGGGTACATGTGTTATTGTATTTTATTCATTTTAAAATCAGGAGGCAGGCATGTCTATCATAAAAATATGAATTTTCGGAAATACCTGATGTCTATCGCGTTTCGGTGTAGTTAGTCACGAACACGGTGTCTATCGTTACACCATATCTGCATTACTATGCGATGCAAGTTTATAATTTGGAGTAGCCTTTATTTATTTTTTCGTAAAACATGAGTTAGAATTTAGTAGCTCTGAATAAATAATTTTTGTCATGACGGTTTTGTTTAATGTCTGGTTCTGGTTCTAAGATTATTTTTTGTTATCATTATAATTATAAGGACCATTATTGTCAATATGTTAAATACATACATTTTCTTTTAGTAAAGATTATTTGCATATTGCAGTGAGAATCCCAATGGCAAGCCACTGTCCTAGTGAGTTGTTACTTACACATTTTGGAAAGTAGATCCTTGGTATAATTATTTTGTTTTGTTTATGTTTCCTCTTTTCACAGACATAAATATTTGGATTATTTTTTCGAGGACAAGTTTGCTTTTTGGGTTGCTTTCTGTAATATGGTGAGGAAGCATATACAAAACTTACAAAAAAAACATTACATCTGTAGACCTCATGGAGTTTTTAGTTATTATTTAGTACATATTCGAAACCATCTATGTTAAGACTGAATGAGCAATCAAATGGCATCCGGTAGCTTAGAAACTCATTATTGTAACTGAGATGCCACCACTGCGCGAGCAGTGGCGCGGCAAGCGGTTGAGCGAGAGGTCCGAGCGCGGCGGCCATACGAGTGAGCGAGACTAACGTACCGCGCGTCGCGCCGCTCGCCTCTAAGGCCGTAGTCACAAAACAGATAGGTACAGAAATCAATCTACATACAAGCGCGCTCGAGCAAACGCACACATAGACATTGCTCATGGACACGATATCTCAGACCAGTTCGGACCAGTGCGAGTGCGCGTGCCATCCGTGTGACGTGTCCGTGAGCAATGTCTATGTGTGAGTTTGCTCGAGCGCGCTTGTATGTAGATTAATTTCTTAACTTTCTGTTTAGTGCCGTAGTCGTGGCATCTCCGTTAGTAGTTTCACAAGTAGATTTCTTAGTTATTGTACAAAGCGGCGTCTTTGTAACAGTCAAGGTGTGCAATAATTTGCGACTTGGCCTTGCCGGCTCCCTTGTAACGCAATATCTTATTTCCAGCCGCTCCCACACTGTGTTTACAATTGTGGCGCACATGAAAGAGAACAACCAGGAAGGCGAGGAGCTGGTGAAGATCGGCAAACTGAACTTGGTGGACCTGGCCGGCTCCGAGAACATCAGCAAGGCGGGCTCCGACAACCCGGCCAAGCGCGAGCGCGCCAGGGAGTGCGTCAACATCAACCAGAGTCTGTTGACGCTGGGCAGGGTCATCACGGCGCTGGTCGAGCGGCATCCTCACATACCGTACAGGTGACACATTACGTATAGAAGATCGGCAAACTGAACTTGGTGGACCTGGCCGGCTCCGAGAACATCAGCAAGGCGGGCTCCGACAACCCGGCCAAGCGCGAGCGCGCCAGGGAGTGCGTCAACATCAACCAGAGTCTGTTGACGCTGGGCAGGGTCATCACGGCGCTGGTCGAGCGGCATCCTCACATACCGTACAGGTGACACATTACGTATAGAAGATCGGCAAACTGAACTTGGTGGACCTGGCCGGCTCCGAGAACATCAGCAAGGCGGGCTCCGACAACCCGGCCAAGCGCGAGCGCGCCAGGGAGTGCGTCAACATCAACCAGAGTCTGTTGACGCTGGGCAGGGTCATCACGGCGCTGGTCGAGCGGCATCCTCACATACCGTACAGGTGACACATCACGTACAGACGGACCTTCAACAGACCTGACTTAGACCTCTGCTGGACTTGGACAATGCTGGTACGGTGTCAAACAAGCATGCTGGCCGCCTGATGTTAAGCAGTTACCGCCGCTTATGGACGCTTGCGAAGCCAGGAGCATCACACGCGCGTTGCCGACCCTTTAAGAACCTATTTTCTCCCCTCTTGAAGACCCGCATACTGTAGGTATTCCTGGTGGACTCATGGACTGCAATATCCTTAATTACCTTGGAGTACTAACAAGTATAGGGGGTTCTAAAACGACTGACAGACTATGGCAAACTGCTTGACAGTATAATCTCAGTCAGATTAGTGGTTGATTATCTAATTTTCCTCAATTGTTGTTGGGACGATTTTGTTCTGTTTTTGTGATTTTAGTCACATACAATGTGTGATTTTTGATGAAACGTAATGAAGAGAAAAATTAAAAAATTAACACACGGTATAGGTATAACAGACATTACTGCTTTGATAAAAAAATAAAATGAAACTTGTGAACTTTTTTTTATGGGGCAAATTGATTAGAATGGCTGTACGATGCCAACTCAAGCCATGTAAGCAGCAACTGGTTGAAAAATTCAATGGCTCTCGCATCAGGTTCAGTGGTCCAATAGGTAGAACGCCCGTTGGAGATGCAGGTGCAACCCTGCCTGAACAATTTTTTTTTGTGTTCATTGTAAACATTAAATGAAATAGATTTTGAACCAATCGTACGTATTCTCTTCCAGAGAATCGAAGCTGACCCGGATCCTGCAAGAGTCGCTGGGCGGGCGCACGAAGACTTCCATCATCGCCACCATCTCGCCGGGGCACAAGGACATCGAGGAGACGCTCAGCACGCTGGAGTACGCGCACCGCGCCAAGAACATACAGAACAAGCCCGAAGTCAACCAGAAGATGACCAAGACCGCCATGCTCAAGGAGTACGCTGAGGAAATTGACAAGTTGAAGAGGGATCTCACCGCTGCTAGGGACAGGAATGGTGAGTACACAACACATATTTATCGTACAGAGCTTGGACTAAAGCATACAGAACAAGCCCGAAGTCAACCAGAAGATGACCAAGACCGCCATGCTCAAGGAGTATGCTGAGGAGATCGACAAGTTGAAGCGGGATCTCACCGCTGATAGGGACAGGAATGGTGAGTACACAACACATATTTATCGTACAGAGCTTGGACTAAAGCATACAGAACAAGCCCAAAGTCAACCAGAAGATGACCAAGACCGCCATGCTCAAGGAGTATGCTGAGGAGATCGACAAGTTGAAGCGGGATCTCACCGCTGATAGGGACAGGAATGGTGAGTACACAACACATATTTATCGTACAGAGCTTGGACTAAAGCATACAGAACAAGCCCAAAGTCAACCAGAAGATGGCCAAGACCGCCATGCTCAAGGAGTATGCTGAGGAGATCGACAAGTTGAAGCGGGATCTCACCGCTGATAGGGACAGGAATGGTGAGTACACAACACATATTTATCGTACAGAGCTTGGACTAAAGCATACAGAACAAGCCCAAAGTCAACCAGAAGATGACCAAGACCGCCATGCTCAAGGAGTATGCTGAGGAGATCGACAAGTTGAAGCGGGATCTCACCGCTGCTAGGGACAGGAATGGTGAGTACACAACACATATTTATCGTACAGAGCTTGGACTAAAGCATACAGAACAAGCCCAAAGTCAACCAGAAGATGACCAAGACCGCCATGCTCAAGTAGTATGCTGAGGAGATCGACAAGTTGAAGCGGGATCTCACCGCTGATAGGGACAGGAATGGTGAGTACACAACACATATTTATCGTACAGAGCTTGGACTAAAGCATACAGAACAAGCCCAAAGTCAACCAGAAGATGACCAAGACCGCCATGCTCAAGGAGTATGCTGAGGAGATCGACAAGTTGAAGCGGGATCTCACCGCTGATAGGGACAGGAATGGTGAGTACACAACACATATTTATCGTACAGAGCTTGGACTAAAGCATACAGAACAAGCCCAAAGTCAACCAGAAGATGACCAAGACCGCCATGCTCAAGGAGTATGCTGAGGATATCGACAAGTTGAAGCGGGATCTCACCGCTGCTAGGGACAGGAATGGTGAGTACACAACACATATTTATCGTACAGAGCTTGGACTACAGTATAGGCTGACCAAGGATCTAGGGGTGTTAGGAGATACAGTAGCGACAAAAATCTATCATATCTGTGTGTTTTGTATGATGAGTTTTCAGTTTCTTTCGGCGTTTCTTCTCAATAGTGGTATTCTCTTGTAAATTTCCAGTAGACTCAGTCATGTAAAAGTGCCCTTATGGCCTACTTGCAGACTAAAGTTCATTATTTCATTAAAAATACCACACTTGTACAATCGCAATATGTTTTAGGACAAAATACTAATCGGATAGATAAATATACATTTTACTTTTATAAAACATAATGTATATTTATCTATCCGAATATTCTTCCATCCGAATATTTATGTATGCGAATATTTAATTAAAACAACCTCATCGGCATTATGCGTGGTTAAAAAATTACGCGTTATATTATATAGGCTAACTTCAATGACGTAGAGTTCAGTAGCGCGAGTTGTAGGACTCATACAAAAGATGTATACAAAGGAGACTGTGCTCATGTTCAATATTCACTATTCAGCACGTTTAGTATAACTGTCGCGCGGCAAATACTACTTGTCGCTTTCCTCTCAATGCCGTGCGAGCAAAACAGGTGATGCCGAGTCGGGGCAATATTTTATTTATTTATTTTGCATTAATAAATTTACCAACATTACAGCAATACGCCAAGGCACTGGAAAACTTAAGTTCTAAACTTAACTAACAAAATATCGACCTAAGACTACACTTTATAATGGTTCAAAAACAGTAACAGACCTTACATAACGCAGACAATATAATAGATACAATAATAATATATGCTAGCCCTGGAGTTTTTACTTTTCTTTTACGTTCACAGGCGTATGCATCTCAAACGAGACGTTCGCCGAGATGAACCTCAAGGACGAGGAGCAGCGGAAGGAGATCCAGGAACTCCTGCTGAAGAAGCGCGCCATGGAGGAGGAGCGCGACCGCATGGAGGCGGTGTTCGGCGAGCTCAGCCGCGCGCTGCAGGAGCGGGCCGGCGAGCTCGACCACACGAGGAAGGCTATGCTCACCACGAAGGAACAACTCCACAACACCAAGCATGTAATATGCTCACCCCTTTTTTAGTTTGACACACTGAATTTGTCCCTCCATCAAGTTGCAGAAGTATTTTTTTTATCATGATTATGGCGACGCGATTGGTGCAGTGGTCAAGCAGCTGCCTACTGAGCCGGCGCTCTTGGGTTCGAATCCCGGCAAGGGCTGATATTTGTGTGATGAACTCGAATATTTTAGAAGTTATTGGATGTTATTTGTATTTAGAAGTATGCTTATCGTTATCTAGTATTCATAACAAAAGCCTATTGGAGATTACTGTGTGGAACTAGATCGATTTGTGTGAGATTGTCCGATATTTATTATTAATAGCCGCCATTTTGTTGATTCAGCTTTGGTAAACTTCTTGTAGAATCTCGGCGATCCTATTGGCGACTCGTTCATGTCCCAGTTTCGTGTTTTGGATGTCGGCCATCCAGCGCTACGATAGGCTAATAGAAAATTGATACTGATAGTTCCTTACGTTTTCTTAGCTAGTTCAACCTAAATCTAGAAATGTAATTTTTTTTCTATACCATTAAAATGGTATTTTCCAGGTGCTCCAAACCACGAAGATCCAGTGCGAAGAACAGAAACACCTGGTCAGCAAACACCAGGCCACGGAGCAAGAGCTGAGCGCGCAAGCCAAAGACATAATCGCCGTCGCCGACACGGCGGCCGCGCACGTGCGCTGTCTCCACGAGAGTGTCGACAAGCGCAGGTCTGGAAGTCTGGACTTACTTATTTACACTATATTTCATAAAGTCAAAGTATTATTTATTCAAGAAGGCCTAACTAGAAGCACTTTCGAATCGTCAGTTACAGAGAGTAGAACTATGTATTAATAGAATTATGACTAAAAATAAAATATAAAACGTAAAACAAAACATAATAATAACAGAAAAATCCCAAAAAGGATCGTCAACAAATAAAATTAAGACAAATAAGAAAATGGGGCTAGAATGTTTCTAGAATAAAATTCTAAATAACAAAATGTATTATAAAAATAATGAAAATTAAAATATAGTGACAAGATTGCTTGAATTTTGATTAACTACGCTTTATCATTCATGTAGTCTTGTGTGCTATAATAAGCTTCGGAAATAAGTTTACGTTTTACATAGTTCTTGAATTTACCAACAGACAAGTCGGTTACGCTTCTAGGAAGTTTATTATAAAGTCATAAAACAAAAGTGAATAAATTCGAACAGTCAACCATAGGGTCAAATAGAGTTCTAGAGTCTGTTGTTACTTCCTCGAATTTTCGTTTGGTCGAGATATCAGCAGCCCCACAATAGCCATGTATCCGAATTTAAGATTTTGGGACGACATTTTCAACGATCGATCTCTTCCCAGGATGGTGGAGTCGACGAACATCCAAGTGACGCAGAGTTACCGTCAGCAGGCGTCTCAGTTGCGCGCCAACATGGCGGCGGGCGCCGAGCAGTTTGTGGACACGCTGGTGCACGCTCTGCGCGTGCTGCACGAACAGACCGGTATGTAGATGTCGCAAATCTCGATGTACCAACGTGACTTTGTAGGCCTGAAAACGTAGAGGCCTAGATATCCATGCGAACACGTAAAGACCGAATGCGAATGTAACAGCGAATAGATAATATGTACTTATTGTATTTACTACTTTATGATAAGTTCAATCTGAACTCAGTTTTAAGCGCATAGATTAGATTTGAGATAAATTAAAAATTATTTATATTTTAGATAATTACACGACGAGTACCACTAGCAGTTTGGAATACAATAAACAGAAACTAGAAGAGCTTGTGCGGAGAATACTCGAAGCAACTAATGAGGTAACGTGTCTATTTGTAAGAATTGTTTGTATGTATTTGTATTGGTGATGGTTAATAATTTATAGCTGTTTGGAGATTTGGTCTGGTTATTTGAGCGGGCTCTGGGTACTTTACCTTCGGCACTATTTGTCGAAGTTTTCCTGGAGGGTTAGTTTAGAGTCTTCAAAAAATAAGGGAACATGCCCAAGAGAGAGGCGGCACGTGCGTAATGTTACTAGCGTTAGAAATGTTCATAGACTGCGGTAACCGTTACCCGAGCGGGCATTATGATTGTTATCATCTTAGTATAAAATGGTGTAGAACTGTTGCGAGTGTCTAAACTATAGAATTATTGCACAGACGAAGTCATCAGCGAGTACCGCACACTTGGCCCTGGAGTCGCACGTGACGCAGCAGCGCGACGCCGTGCTGGCGGCCGTCGCCGCGCACAGCTCCGGCGCGCGCGCCGCGCTCGGCTCCTGCGCGCGCGCCGCACGCGACGGGCAGCAGCGCGCGCGGCTGTGGGACGCGCCCGACACTATCCAGAAACTGCTGCACTCATGGGTAAGAGATAGTTATGTGACCTCAGAAAATCACAGTACCGAGTGGAACATTTTGAGGGTAACCTTTGTGTAAGAGATACACTTTGAAACGTCACTCTGGTGGCCCATGAGGAGAGGCCTGCCGTTTGCTTGGACACGACAGATACTAACCGACAAAAGAATACAATGAGGACCATCTAATTTAAAACATTGATTGATCGATAAGTCAACTGCTCTCAGGTACACAAAATACTAAATAATGCAGTCTACTCCTGGTTAATTCTACAAAGATGTTTTGATTTATTTGGAGAACCAACAGATTGTACAAAACAATAAACTATTCTTAGAGAGATCGCATTCAATTTTTCTTTCTTAATTTACCTTTGTGTCATTATTTATAAAATTATTCTTAATTAAAGTATCGCACTCAACACATTATCTTATAAAGAAAATGGTAGCAATATGCCACACTACCCAAGCTCTTAAACTCAGAAAAAGCAAATAAGTAACGTACCTAATCTAATTAAACCTCGTTATCAACCTTAACTGCCTGTAATTACATGATGCAAATTTAAGAGATATGAAAGGAGAATTTAAAATGAAATTCCCGAAAAACTCAAAGCAGCTCAAGCAGATACACGATTAAACTTTTAAACCCCACTGTGAACATTTCCCAGCTGTCGGACAGCAGACAGCGCGTGTCGTGCCTGCGCGACGCGCACGCGACGTTCCACGCGCGCGGCGGCGAGGCGGAGCGAGGCCGCAGCGAGCTGTACCGGCGCCAGCGCGACGCGAGGAAGCTGCGCCTCGCCCGGGCCAGCGCCTCCATACACGACGCTCTAGCTGTGAGTATTGCTCTTCCGAGTACCTTAGTGGTAGACTCCGTAAACTCTTCAAATAGCATTCGAGTTCAGGTACCTGACACCTAGAACCTAGTTTAATAACTAATGTTTTTTTTTTTATTGTGTATGTTAGCTTTAAGGTATCGACGCTTAAGAATCAATACCGTCTATCTAACATTTAGTTACTTAGACAGTATTGATTCTTAAGCGTCGGTATGTATCTATTGAGCCACAGTTACCTGAAATGATTTTTTAATCCATAATGAAATAATGAACTTTATTCTGCAAGTAGGCCACAAGGGCACTTTTACATGTCTGAGTCTACCGGCATTTCACAAGAGGAGACCACTGTTCAGAAGAAACGCCGAAAGAAACTCGACAGTCAGTCATTTTTTTCAGAAAGCATAAGTACTTAACTATTACAATGATATGAACTTAACTATACGTAGTTCTACAAGAAAACATATTAAAAGTGTATTTTAAGACATAAGTGAGGAAAAGTGTAAGAATAAAATAGAAACTACAAGAAAGCCTGACGGTTTATCACAATTTATGTACGTTTGATATGCTTTCTTATTAGAACTGTGTCCCTTAAACTAGTTAGGTACAATCTAAGAAGGAGTCAGCTACGCGGTTTCTGGTTCAGGCCATGCATTTTTGTCTGTCAGATAGTCCTCTACTGTATAATATGCTTTTGACATTAGAGATTTTTTTAAATATTTTTTGAGAGATGGAAAGGCTAATTTTAAAACATGATCAGGTAACTTGTTATAAAAATGAATACATTGGCCTAAAAATGATTTACTTACTTTACGAACACGAAACTTTCTAATAGCAATTTTATTTTTATTTCTAGTGTTAAAACTGTGGACATCGGAATTTTTTGTAAATGAATCTAGGTTTCTAATAACATACATAATACTCTCATAAATATATTGGGACGCTACAGTTAAGATGTTTATATCTTTGAAAATGAAACTTAAGGAGTCACGAGAATTTAGGTTATATATAGAACGAATGGCTCTTTTTTGTAGCACAAATATAGTCTGAATGTCAGCTGCTTTGCCCCAAACCAGAATACCATATGACATGACACTATGAAAATAACTATTATAAACTAAGCGAGCTGTATCAACATTACTCAATTGTCTGATTTTCCTAACGGCGTACGCCGCTGAACTTAATTTACCTGCAAGCACTGCTATATGTGGACCCCATTGCAAATTACTGTCCAATGTTATACCTAAGAATAATGCCTTATTCACTATTTCTAAACATGCACCATTTAGTAATATAGTAGAATCTACCGCCGTAACATTCGGTAAAGCAAATCTAACACATTTAGTCTTCTTGGCATTTAATAGAAGATTATTAGTAGTAAACCAGTTAAGTACTTTCTCTAGTGTGCCATTAATTTCCGCATAGTCGGTTGATTTCCGGTGAACCATGAAAATTAATGATGTATCGTCAGCAAATAGTACTATATTACAAAGATTATCTACTATAGATGGTAAGTCATTTATATAAACCAAAAATAGAAATGGACCTAAAATAGAGCCCTGTGGCACTCCTAGCTCAACTATAGCTCCATTGGACTGGGTTCCATTTACATCCACTGTTTGCATTCTATCACTGAGATATGAAGACATAAGGCTTAAAGTCGAATGCCTTAGAAAGGTCGCAGAAGATCCCAATTGCATCACAAGATTCCTCCCAGCTGTCATAAATGTGTTTAATAAGTACAGATGCTGCATCAGTCGTGGAACGTCCCCTTGTGAAACCGAACTGTTTACTAGAGAGTAATTTATTTCTATTGAAGTGTCCTAGTAGATCTTTCAACATTAATTTTTCGAAAACTTTACTTAATACAGGTAGTATAGATATCGGACGGAAATTAGTCAGATCACTCAAATCACCCGATTTAAAAAGAGGTATGACTTTACTAATTTTCATAAGATTTGGGAAAACTCCCTCTGCTACGCAACTATTGTAAATCAAAGCTAGGTAAGGCGCAATTGAATCTATGATATGATTAATTATTTTTACTGATGCTCCCCATAAATCCTCTGTTTTCTTTAAATTGAGTGATTTAAATGTTTTAATAACATCTACTGTATTTACTGGACTAAATTGAAACTCAACATCACATTTCTTACAATTAGCACAAAGTAAGGTATGGGCTTCGGACGCAGATGATTTTAAACATTTTGTGGTATTAACTGCAATGTTGGAAAAATAATCCTCGAATGCCGAGGCAACATCATGATTTGACATAGTCTGCCCGTTTTCACTGACAATGTTGACTTGGCAATTGCGAGTTTTAGATTTACCAGTTTCTCTGTTAATAACATTCCAAATAGTTTTTACTTTGTTGTCCGACATTTTGACTTTAGAACTAATATAATTTGCTTTTGCGGCTATGCACACTTGCTTAAACAATTTTGAATAGTTCTTAACATAGTTTAAAAAATCTGCGTCCTTGTTCACTTCCTTCTCTGCATACAGTTCATAAAGCCTGGTTCTGCATCTATGAATACCTACAGTAGCCCATTCACTAAACTTTGTTTTTGTAGTCGACCCAGAAATAGTTTTCTTTTTGAAATGTGTATTAAATTGATCCATTATTATGCCAAATAAATCTTTGTAAGTACTATTTAAGTCATTACATGAAAGAGGTAACATACAAAGATCATTCTGAATTTCATTTTTGAATGATTCCAAACGATAACTAGTTATGGGTCTGCATGTTATAGTTTGTGGTTGTAGGGTTTCCTGTAAAGTGTTAGGAAAAGAAGCTTTCTGCTCTCTATGATCTGAATTAAAACACTTAAATATTTCCTTTTCTCACAATCACAAAAAATATTATCTAAACAGGTTTTACTAGTTACACCTATGTTATAAATGGTATAAACAGATTTTTGATTTATAGATACAAAGATCAACACGCAAAGAAAAATGAAATTGCGCTCATACGTGGTCCACACTTAGACTCGAACCCGGTATATTTGGATTACTGGTCGAACGTTTTACCTTTCCACTCTCTGTTTTCATATTTCATATCTCGACGTCATAAAAGTAAAGCTATTTTAACAATTAACGGACATTTTGTATTCGGGCTGAAGTATCAGAGTTTCAGATCGACTACCGATCACATTTATAACCTTCTCAGTGACAAATATGATCTTAAGATTAGGTACTGTAAGCTGTAAGCCACCTAGCCCGAGGCTATCGGATAGGTATTCCTTACAAAAAGTATGCACTTATCATACTATTATCATATAATTTACAGCAATTAGAAACCGAGAAATCGCTACTAGAAGATCGGCTCACGAAACAACTAACAGACATCGAGCACGAGCGTCAGGAAGGCCAAGCTCGCCTAGAACGCTGGGCCGAGGAGGAGCGCCAGCGGCTGGCCCGACACGTCGAGGCTGAGAAACTCGCGCTGGAGGAGCGGCTGGCCAAGAGGATAGCTGATGTGCAGGCCGAGAGGAAAGTGCTGGACGAACGAGTCAAGTGTATTGAGGTAAGTCTATGGTATGGAAGACTAGGGATTAGGTGTGAACATAACATTTGGTATCTCGGAGAATATCTGTGTTATGGCACTCTGGCCAGTGAGACTTTCTACATCACTGATTAGTTGTCGCTTTATGGTACCTAAATAATTATAAAGAAAAAAGTTTGCTGCTAGACGTACAAAAAAAAATATGCATTTATGCATTAAGATTGTCATGTTCTTTGACTAAGTTTTACTCTGTCGTAATCATTGCTTTAAAACACTCACGATTTTATGAGATACATACAGGTAACAAGGGAATCTAAGAGTATCATAATATACCACTGGCAACACAGAAACGGACAGAACCAACCGACCAATCATAGCGTGATGATATCAAAAGTCTCGCCTGTCATTCTGGAATGCCATACACCTTATTTTCTTATACCATGAGCCTGCCTACTGACCCGGCGGTTCGAATCCCGGCCAGGGCATAATATATTTCGGGTTATGGATGCTGTCTATATATTGTGTATTATGTATATATCGTCGTCTAGTACCCATAGTACAAGCTACTAAGGACTATGTCGATTTGTGTAAGATTGTCCCTTAATATTTATTTTATTTTAGGTGTGGAGATTAGAGCAAATGGCGGCGGTGGAGGAAGAAAACAAAATGGCGGACGGCGATCTTACGGAGTGCGAGGCCGGCGCGCAGGGCTGCCTCAAGCTGATGGACAAACTGGAGCACGATGTACTTGAAGGTAATGATAACTATTTATGATTCCTGGTATGAGCAATATATTATACGTGCCTTTCGAATATAGGTGTCGCGGTACTATCGTGGGTCTCTCTTGATAGTAAAAATTTATTGTGATGGTATAAATATGGCATCTTTCATACAAAATATACAAATATGATTGATTTTTGTCGCTACTGTAGCTTCATTTTGAAGTAAGACCCGTAAATCTGTATTAAGTTATTAGTTGTGTAGTGTTTGTAGATCTGTATAAAACCTATTAGATGGGTAGTTACGACGTTGTCTCGAGAGTACTGGTGGGGACAGTCACGTCAGAGCCGCCAGCCGAGACGAACGTCTGACTCGCTGCTGCCATACCGAGCCAATGAGTGCGGCTTACCTATGGGTGATCAAGGAATTACTACAAAAGTCAAAGCTCAAAGAAAAATTGAAAACGTAACCTGGTGGAAGACACCGGGTATCGAACCCAGTACCTCTGGATTGCCGGTCCAGCGTATTAACCTTTCAGCCACCCTAACGCCCAAGCAACAATTCGAAATGTTCCTTATGCTTTGTATGTCGATCTTTACATTGTTTATTTAAAGGCTTTACACCTTAGCCTTAATATAAACATTGTAGTGAGTACCCACATAAAAAATGAGACATTACTTGTTTCATAAATTTATCACTACGAGTTGTTGACAAGGTATTCATTGAATCGGTTCTCGGTTTAAGGCACGACCGCGATGAGCGCGGAGCTGGAGGCGCTCTCGGGCAACATCGCGCAGGCGACGGAACACTACCACACGGAGCTGGTGGCTCTGCTCACACAGGCCGTCCAACAGATCGAGGTAACACTTTCACGTTTAGTGTGATACGTTTTTCAGGGTTCCGTAAAAGCGAAGCGTAGTAACGGAACCCTATTACAAAGACTCCACTTTCTGTCCGTCGGTTTGTCACCAGGCTCATGAACCATGATAGCTAGATAGTTGAAATTTTCACAGAGGATGGATTTCTGTTGTCGCTATAACAATAAATACTAAAAACAGAATAAAATAAATATCCAAGTGGGGCTTCCCATTACAACAAACGTGATCGGTTGCGTTAACATTGTACCTCATTTGTATCCGGCGCCAAATATACCAGGTGTAAACTTAATTTAACCCAGTCAGTTATTTTATTTAATGGTACGGAACCCTTCGTGCGCGAGTCCGACTCGCACTTGGCTGGTTTTAATTAATAAATGCTACTTATCGAAGCACCCTCCCCATATCTCTATTATCTTATCACATATCTGTAATACATACATGTAAAAGCTTCATTGTACACATGAACACGTTATTCCAACAACGAAAAGCGAAATTGCTTATAAAAATAAACAGAAATTAAACTCGACAAGAACGTCGAAGTAATTATTTGGACGTGATTAAGTCCCGTTTCATTCTTCTGAGTTATTTACAATTAATTGAGGTTTTACTTTATAATGAACTCTTGTGATTTCAGTACGAGACCAGTTCTGCGATGACGGCAGAAGAGCAGTCCGCGCAGCAGCTCAGTTCCCTGGCGCACGAGCTGGTGGCCGGCGTGCTCGCCTCCAGCAAGCAGGCGCTAGACGCCGCCACGCAGGATGTTGAGGTATAGAACAAATGCGCTTTTACCTAGAAATATTATTTTTTATTCCTGTATTACTATAAAAAGCCGTTTTTATTTCTATTAGATAGTGGAGCTAGAATTGGCGCTTGTGACGTTTATTAATGACGTCGTAATGATTGTTAGGCGTTAAATGCGTTTGACGGGTTTTATTTTTAGAAGCTAATTTTACTCATGCGAGAGGCTCATGCGAGAGGGAAGTTCGGAGGAGAATAGGCCTAGCTAAAAGCGCCATGTCTCAGCTTGGAAAAATCTGGAGGGATCGCAACATCTCCGTAAAAACCAAAACCAGATTGGTACGGAGTCTCATCTTCTCAATCTTTTCGTATGGCGCTGAGACTTGGACCCTGAAAGCTGCAGACCGCAAGCGTATCGACGCCTTTGAGATGTGGTGCTGGAGAAAGATGCTACATATACCCTGGACAGCATTTCGGACTAACGTCTCCATATTGCGGGAACTCAAAATCTCCTCGCGGCTTTCATCCGAGTGTCTCCGCAGAGTCTTGGAATTCTTCGGACACATCGCAAGAAAAGGCGGAGGCAACCTTGAGCGGCTTATCGTGACCGGCAAAGTAGATGGGAGAAGGCCTCGTGGACGCAGCCCAATACGTTGGTCCGACCAGATCCGCTCCGCTCTTGACTCCACAGTTCACAGCGCCCTTCACACCGCCGCAGACAGAAACAGATGGAGGAAGGTCGTACGAGAGAAAGTATTGCAAAGGGGAGGTCACGACCCTCAGCTATGAGGAAAACGACGCAAGGAGGAGTGTGCGGAAAGGAAATTGTAACAATTTAATGTTAGTCAGAAAAAATGCGCACTTTTATAATAGCCGCATTAATAGTTGGCGATACTTTTAACAGTCGTTATTAATACCTTTTTCTCAAACATGCAATGAAATATTGTCTTTACGTTCCTTATAATAGGCTCGGAAGTATCGCTTTTTGGGCGCAACAACTCGAGAGGACTGTAAAGGGATTTCATACTGCTTTTCAGGCCTAGGCCTGCAAAGTAACTTTTTTTTGGTTTCAACAACAAGGTCATTCACACAGCTGGCTGGTTTGACAAAAAGCAGGTTTTGTTTTTTAAAGGTTGGTTGTTAGACTTAATGTCCTATTTGTCAATTAATAAAATGTTGTTCTTTGAAGTATATTTTTTTATTTCATTGTATGTTTGAGAAAAGCACTATACATGCCTCGTCGTGAAAACGGGTTCCCGGCCTCGTATCACTATCCGGTAGTATATACCTACTTGGCCGGAAATCCTCAATTTCCTGGCCTCTGATGTAATGTATACTATTGTTAATATTGTAGAATTACTAACGAAAATTTTCAAAACAGAAAATTTCACTTTCTGGCCAAGGCAAGACGTAAAACTTTAGACCAACCAAAAGCGTTAATTCGTAAAGTCCCAGATCGCATATTCACCTTTGTTTCGGGTAACGAACACCTGCGATCTGGGACATTTACGAATTCACCACCCTATTAAAATTTGCACGCCTAATCGGCAAGTTACACAGCACCTTATCCAATGCATTAACATCGTGTAGCTTGTAAATACTTGGAACTGCAAATAAATGTTTTTTTTTTTTTTTGGGTACGTAATATACTATTATAAGTACTCACACAGAGGAATTGCAAAAGTACTGAACGATATCCCCCTCCCACAGAGCACCGCTTCGTCAACGATAAGTTGTCTGGGCGCGCTCGACTCCTCGGCCGTCGGCCTGTGCGCCGCCGCCGCCGCCGCCCGCGCCGCGCACGCCGCCGCCGTGCGTGACGTCACCAGCCGCGCGCAGCTGTTCCAGCGGGAGCTGCGCCACGCGCTGCAGCAGCACGACCAGCTGGAAGTCAAGCGGCTTGGGGAAGAGTTCAAGGTCTACTCGCCCACCGGTAATACACTTGTTTTCTTGTCGCGCGACATAGCATCGCCCGTCACTCACAGTAGGTGCAGCAAAAAAACGATATATGTAATATAGGTATAGGTATTTCTCGCGCGTGAAAGATGCGTGTGTCACAGTTACGCTCAAGATGCTGACGTCTCATTGTCACAATTTAATATGAATTAGCCAGGTACGGCCATCTCAAACGTACGGTTATCTTCACTCCGCCGAACCGAGATTACGGGTGACGAGGTTCCGTCATATTAGGAGAGCTCGTTTGACCTCCTTAACGTCCGAAACTAGTATAAATATCACAATCAAGTTAAGTCTATTGACTTAAAACAGAATTTGTATTTGTATCTGCTGCGCGACTTTTGCTTTTTTGACCGGATACGCTCAAACTATATTTTAAAAACTTCTTGCTCATTCAATGTGTCTATGGAAACTGACAATAATTCAAATTTTCATATTACAGAATGTCATGTTTCTCCTGATAAGTAATAGAATAACGTGGTACGTTTCCAGGCAAGACGCCGGTGCGGCAGGAGTACCGCTTCCCGCGGGCGCTGGCGGCCACGTCGCCGCACGAGCGCGTGCTGGCGCGCTTCCGCAGCATGCGGCAGAACTCCAACGAAGAGGTACTACTTTTTAACCGACTTCAAAGGGAACTTGTCAGGTTGACCTCTATGTGTGTAGAGAACGAGAATCTTTATATAACGGATTTGCGAAAGATGAAGCTGCTTTTGGTTGTATGTGTCCGAGAACCAATCATAGAGACGTTTTGATTGTGACATTGACGTTGTGACATGTGCACACGGACGAAACTTAGACCGTGGCTAACCAAATCTGGCTTCATTTTCAACTAGGTTTCTAGACGTAATTATAAGAATAATCCGCGCTTATAGAATAAGTGATATCAGACAAGAGTGGTACAGGTCCGGCGTGGATACCGATCGGTGAAGCTCTGCGTCGGCGGCCATGGGAGTGGGGGCTCACTCGCCTCGCGCCATCACTGTTTTCTGGGCAGCTTTTGTGAAGTGATGCGTCACAAACTGTAGTGGGAGAATTGTTGTATTGAAAAAAATATATGGAACACTAACCAATATCTCCTTCCAGGAGGTGGTGGTGGTGGAGTCGGAGCCGGAGTCGCGCTTGCCGTCGGACAGCGAGTCGTCGTTATCCTCGGACTCTGCGCTGAGCGAGTTCACGTCGCCGTCGCCGCCCGCCGAGCCGCGCGCGCCGCCCATACAAAAGTGCACCTCCGAAACCGATATTTACTATAGAAAGGTAATTAACGTTTTACTTGTCTGTTCCAGGGAACCGTTTAGGTTCACTTCGTCCATATTCCCATTTGGTCAACATTGCTATTTCGTCCACATTCCCACCTCGTCTATAATCCCATGTCGTCTACATTTCCAACTCGGCCACATTCCCAACTCGTCCACCTTCCCAACTCGTCCACATTCCCATATAGTCCTTATCTCTATCTCGTCCACATTCCCAACATGCCCACATTCCCCTATCTTCTTCCTTATTCGATTTTGATATTTACAAGCCATTTATCAACAACCATTTCTTGTGACTTAATAAAAAGAAGTGGTTCTCAATTGTAAGTTTTTTAAAATGTTTTTTAACCTCTATGGGAATGTAGATAACTTCGGGTTGACTAGTTGGGAATGTGGGCGACATGGGAATGCGGACGAGTTGGCAATGTAGATGAGATAAGAAGTGCACAAAGGTCGACTCCCATGTATGAATTTTTAACGCCACTTTATGACTTATTTATTTATTTATTCCAGCCGGCCGGCAAAGAAAACGGTACCGGAACGGCTCCATACCGCGCCGTGTCGCACAAGAAGACGTCGCGGCTGCCCGCGCCCACCAGCCACAAGAAACCGCTCGTCGAGAGGAACCACTGAACACGGCCGACCACACATTACTGACGGAAACATACTGGATTCTTACGTACGTATTTTACGATTCTGTCGTAATCTACGATTGTAAGCTTCTCGCTCTAAGTCATCTAAAAACCTTCATCATTGATGAATTATCAAATCTAGAACCTACTGATTAATAAGTTCTTGGCCTCTATCACTTTCATAAGCGATGGTTACTATCAGAGTTTTTTCACACTAGGCAAAAATAATCATAAAAATTTATAAACAGGATGATACAGGAATCATAAGCCAGAGCAAAAATGTGGATAAGGAGGGTTGCACAGAGCTACATCACTATGGGGCCAAACTTCCGATCGCGCAAATAGTAAGCGATCAGTTTGTCAAAAAGCGGCAGGTTCCACTGAAGTTGCTCAGTGCGACCCTTAACGCCCATGTCACTCCCGTTCATGATTTCTAAACCAACCTGTATATTTATGACTAAAATAAACAATTACGTCACAAACCAATTTTCCTTACTAGCTAATCTTTCTGACTCGGAAAATAGCTAACATTAAATTAAAGTTACATACCAAATGTTTCAGGACAGGTGACAATTGATTTAGTATTATCTCGAGATGCATACATATTTTATCTCCATTTCCAGTTATTTGTTTAGTTATCGTTACAAATCAACGACCATATTACAGTATTGACATAAGCAATATATTTTACCAACGAAAACACTCATATTTAAAGCGACTGCCAAGACAACGGAATGGTTTAGTATACTTTAAAGAAATTTAAGTAGGTATAATTATTACAATATGCGTTTTAGATGTAATTATGTTTTTTAAGGCTATTTACGTGTGAAATCCGTTCTTTGAAAGAGTCGTAAGTTTGAAAAGACGAAACTATTTTTTATTAAAGTAGGACTATTTTTTTACTGGAATCACAAGCGGTGCGTTTTATGGGTGATTTTATTTCGAAATATAATTATTTAGTATTATGTTAGACAAAGTATGATACATAGCAAAAGGCGTTTGGAATTTATCATTTTATTATTGCTTTTATAATGTATTGGAATTATTGGTTTATTTAAACTTTGATTTAAAGTCGAGTAAGATTGATTTTACTGAAATATAAAAAAAGGTATGTTTGTACTTCGTTGCGTCAGTTTGAATTTATGACCGTCGCACACATACATATACATGGTAAAAATTTAATTGTAACGTCGAAATCCGATTATAATTAACTTTTAAACTGAGGTACACCTCCATGTTTAGAAGATATCGCTTTTTAGTGGAGTGTGAAGTTAAAAGTATTTGTATGATCTTCAAATTAAGAAAAAATTGTGATTATCATCAACTGAAATGAAGTATGTATAGTGTGCGATAGTTTTAACTTTCAGGTCCAGCTTGGCTGTATGTTATAAAATATGTATACAATCTTAATTACCCATTATAAAACGAAAAAATACCAGGTTTGAATATAGGTGGGTCACTAAGGTTGGGTTTAAGATTAACTTTATTTTATCCTGCATAAGTTTCTGAACATTTAAGTTGCTTTAAGATAAATATGTATCTTCTGCTACGTTTGCTTGAAATAGACTAGAGTGGTATGTTTGATTAAATTGAGCTATTTGCTATGATTGTGTACGTAGATTTTTACTCCAAATATATTAATAAATTACTTTACGTAACCGAAACAACAGAGTATAATTTAGTTCACCATTAACATTGAATATTCCCAAAATTATTTGTTTGAAATCGGGTAATTTAGGATGACGAAAGCCATTGAAACAAACATTATTTTCACGATTTTATTAGCAAACAGACAGTACTTACATTACAGTACTAGGTAGCACACGGACCCGCAATTCTTCCACATCTGAATTGCTGAACCGAAGTCCGTTTTCCATACAATATGTTTGGAAAACCCATCTCGGCAGTCAGTGTTCCGCGAAAACGCCATATGCAATGCTGTTACACTAACTTTTCTACTAATATACTTTGAAAGCGACAGGTCCCATACCTTTGATACCAGGAAACAACGGACAAAGAATTTATTCCCAAGCTATGTATTATCGGAATACGAGAAGTCTACCAGCATTGCACATGACAATTCTTAGTCTATTTACAACGCTCCTCTTGAGCCTAATCGAAATTACCTGACGAAGTTATGGCTTGAAATTCAATAAATACATAAAACTCGTAGTTTTAACACCATAGCCTTTGCTCCTATATATGTAGAAATAAATTACTAAAATACTAATCGTCCTATTCTTTATGATCCTCCGAGCTATAACACTGGGGCAATCTAGAGACCCGACAGGCCAGCGTACAGAGGGTCAATTTAAATGATCTAAATCATATCAATTTAAATGTCATATAATTTGTTATCTTTGTGAGATATAACAGAGGTCATTAACGGGCCATATTTTGCTGCAATTTGTGGCCAACAACTATAGTCGTCTTTCTTTGACACCGTACGCTCGAGCAAGATGCAAGTAAAGGCCGGGCGACAAATTGCAGCAAAACATGGCCCGTTTAGAAGCCCCTTAAATGTACAGTGTATAAAATAACCATTACCGCGAGGCAGCTGTTTTAGAAATATGTGCCATAGACAATTATGAATTTGTCTGATAAAAAAATCTGTTGAGAAAAGAGATTTTTTTTATTGTATGAATGAATAACCTCTGTACGGTGGCCGATGTAAAGCACCTTATACTAAACAAAACATCTAGGATCTTTCTGGACAACGTATATATTCACGTATCTGTATAATAATAGTTATTGTTTGGTTTCCGTACTAAAACTAATAACTGCTCTTACAAGATTTCATCAAGGCTTCTTAAGATGTGTATGCAGGTTTCTTGTTTTAATTTCATACATTCATCACCCAAAAAGGAATCGGGTGTTTAGGAAAAGGCAACAAATACAGAGCGACGTAGGTACCCTAATTGCATTGTCACTGTATATCGAAATATTCATATCGAATTTAGTTTTTTTTTTTCTTAAACATGTGAAGACGGAAGCCTTGTTTGGCTGCATCCGGTAGTCATAATTTGCGGCGGGGGGCTAGCCGCCGGCTCCGCGGACAAGATTAATATCGGAAGAAGCCCTGATTGATTAAGTAGGTTAGGCCTGATATTTATGTAGTAAGCAAATAAGTTTTATATGAGAAAACTCTTATTTAGCACCTTGTTTTCTCAAAACAATATGACAAGGTTTTATACAAATTATAAAAAGCTGATTATGAAAGACCTAGGTCTATAGAGATTAAACAGAACTAGGCCTGTGAGTTTTTCACAGATAAATGAAGCTTTTTACAAATAAAGACAAAAATGCTTCCGACCCAGTGCAGTGAATAAATAAATGGTGGGACAAAATAAATGCCGTCGAAATAAATTAATTATTCCTAATCTACACTAACTTATACTAGACAAGAGCTTATTTATTTACATTCAAGGTGAAGTGAATCAAACAATGTTGATTTGTATTCACTTCCATCATTAGTAAATGCGTAATTCGTCGCAGTTTTTCGCCAGATTGATATACTGGGATTTGTAGTTGGGAGACGTAGACTTATCGGTGTTCCAAAGATCCGTATAAATCTTGGCTAACCGACAAACTGTCTACGCTACGTTTAGTTCAAATGAACTGCCACCATCGCGTGAGTCCTCCACTATAATTTATATGAAAATACAAAGGATAAATAAGAAGTCAAAATTTTACGCAATCCACTGAAGTGCAAGTGGGAATCGAACACACGATCTCTGCTTGACCGGAGCTTTGCACCACTGAGCTATTGGACCGCTACATGGATAGCGTGAAATAATGCCGTCTCATTCCGCTTTTTAAAGCGCCCTCTGTATTTTTAGTCAGCAAATGCGCTTAGCATTGAACTATAAGTCAAAAATACAACGCTGACAATCAAATAGAAGCTAACATGGGATTTTCAGGTTATTATATAGAGACTGGAGCGATGGCGGGACTATAGCATAACCTAGGTTATAGCATCAGCCATCATTGAGTTTTAGATACATGAGGACTGAGAAGTCAGTCCAAAGCGTCAACTTTTATAAGACACTTGGGTCTGAAATCGCAAAATACACAAGTCTAAGAAATGCTGCCTGTTTTATAAAGCTTGTACAGTCGGCCAAGAAAATAGACTACCACTTTCGGACCTCATGAAATAGAGTCAAAAAGAGGTAGTTCAATTCTTTGGCTGACTGTAACTTGCGGATTTAGCTCATTCCCGAAATAGGGAGTGGCTTCTCAAAAAGCTGACACGCATCATATTAATAAAAAACTACTTCGTTGTAATTATAAAGTCAGCGATTTTGAAAAGACACTGTTGTCAAGTCATGTTTCAAGCCACGGATCAAGGCAGGGGCGGCAAATTGTATATAATAATACTTTGCATCTCTAAACAATCCATAATTATGAGAAGAGTCCATATATTGGGCAGCTGTTTCAGGATTACCTAACACATATTATAGTACCTACCATATGTATCCTCTAGATTCTATAGAATTGACACTCGTATATTAATCTCAACTCAATTGAGATGTAACTCTCCAGAAATCTCGTTGAAAATCTGACACGATTTCTAAATACCGTAAAACTGGTTGACTTTAAAATGCAGGGACTACTTTGGAAAAGTGTTTTTACGCCATGCCCTTACTTTTGACCATCTGTGGCACTAAATCTTCATAAATTACCTTTTACTTCATCTACTCAATCGAGCTATGAATATTTGCGTTTTTACCAAAGCCCCAAATTGTCCCAAAGTAACGGTTTTCGGTATTACATTAGCCGCTCCTCCCTCGAGTGTCGGCCACGTCTATAGGTTGTTGACGGAGATGATCTGGTTGATCCAGCCGATGAAGGAGGACACCTTGACGTAGACGCCGGGCACGTCCTGGCGGCCGCAGCCGAAGCCCCACGACACCAGCCCCGCCAGCTCGTAGAACCCGTCGTCCTGGCACACCAGCGGCCCGCCGCCGTCGCCCTGGGAACACCACATACAAATGCATTAGGAATAATAGTTTTAGTAATTATCAAAAAATGTTAGCAGTAACAGTATCTGTTGGAACTGTATACAAAACTTATTTCTAATGTACAGTAAACGGCGATAAAGTTTGCACATCGATCTTTGGAAAGAGGCAATCGGCTAATTTCGACTTCGTATAGCGATATCCGTGTCGCACACACCATGACGTTTGTTTTGTCAGTCGTGGTTCAAATGCGAGAGAGTGCAGTCGCATATACAAGTCAATATATATATAGAGTTGCTAAAACTTACACAAAATTAAATTTGTACTAAAAAAGAAAAAAGGTAAGCCGTTACTTTGCCAGTCACGCGAAATTATCTACAATGTTTATAAATATTTTTTAACTGAAGCCGACCAATTTAAAAAAAAAAACATGAGAATGTTAATGTAAGTATCCTAGTAGTATAACATCAGTTGCTAATGCTCAGTCAACCCCTTTTAGGAATGTGGGCCTGAATATATTATTTTTCCCCAACAAGAACATTATAACAATAACTATATATAATTACCTACCCACCTACTAATTTCAAACATTAATTTTCAACTACTCCGCTACCTAAAGGTTGTCTGGAAGAGATCGCTATTTAGCGATAAGACCGCCTGTTGTTTACCTCTGCCTGTTATTTTAATGTATCTCATGTTGTGTTGTATAACTTGTAATATTCCTTGATGTTGGAGGTGTGCAATAAAGAGTATTTGTATTTGTATAATTACATCGAGTTTTACAGCTCTATATATTCCACGTGAAATCAAAACAAAACAACAATAAAGTACCTACTTAGTTCTAAATTCAAATTCTGATGAACGATTAATCTAATAATTGATGTACATGGAAATTAGCATTCGTTTGTATTCGGAAATGCGATGATTGCCGATGTGCATTCTTTATCGCCGTTTACTGTAAATGGACAGAAACAGAATATCGTAATCGCAATTAATGTTACTCCGTAGGGCAGCCGTACGAGGGGCGTCTGAAAAGTTCTAAGCCTAAGATAGAAAAAAAAAATTTACACAAATGAACTCGTGTTTATTTTTCAATATAGTCTCCTCCTAAATCAATGCATTTTTTTACATTTTTTATACAGTGCTTTTAGGCCATTAAAAAAATAATCTTCATTTTGCCCTTCAAAATGCTCCTGTGCAGCCGCCTTCATCTCTTCGTCACTTCTAAATCGCTTTCCCCTCAACTCTTTCTTCAAATTATTGAATAGAAAATAATCGCTTGGGGCTAGATCTGGGCTGTAGGGTGGGTGGTCAATTTCGTCAAAACCAACTTCCTTCAGAGCACGCCTCGCAACATTAGCGGTGTGAACGGGTGCGTTGTCTTGCAAAAACAAAATGCCTTTCCTTAGTTTACCCCGCCTTTTCTCAACTATGGCTTGTCGCACCTGTCTTATTAGATTTGCATAATAAGTTCCGTTTATCGTAGAGCCTTTTTCTAAATAATCGATTAAAAGAATGCCATCACAATCCCAAAATACCGTAGCCATTAACTTAGAGGCCGACTTTTGCACTTTAAATTTCTTCGGCGGCCTTTCACCCTTTTCAATCCACTGCATCGACTCAGACTTACACTCCGGATCATACTGTCTGATCCATGTTTCATCAACAGTTACTATTCGGGAACAAACTTCATCTAAATCATCTTCGCACAATTCTAAAAACGCCCGAGAAGTTTCCACACGACGTACTTTGTCGAAGGCCGTTAGCATTTTCGGTACCCAACGAGCACTGACTTTACTCATGTACAAATGTTCATGTAAAATTTCTCCGACTCTTTCTTTACTAATACCTAAGACCTCAGCTATTTGCCAAACCTTAATTCTTCTATCTTCTAATACCAGCTTTTTGACTTTTGCTACGTTTTCTTCGGTCACTACCGATATTGGCCGCCCTGAGCGGGGGTCGTCTTCGATCGATTCCCGTCCGAGTTTAAATAAGCGACTCCACTTTTTGACTGTGGCATAAGAAGGCCCAGAATCACCGTAAATAATAGCCATTTCCTCAAAAATACACTGCGGTGATTTGTCACTTTTTGTAAGGAATTTAATTACAGCACGGTGCTCAATTTTCGTAATATTCGTTGGTAATTCACACATGATGTACTTTTCCGTTGAATATCTCGAAACAGAATAATAAAAACGTGACATGTTATTTTTTAATAATTTGTTTTTAAATGGCCTTTCTAGTGGCCAGTATCATAAACGCATATATAACCTCGAAATACCTTAGGCTTAGAACTTTTCAGACGCCCCTCGTATGACCCGTAAAAGGCAGAATATTTTATTAGTTTTTATTTAATTTATAGAAATATCGGTAACTTTTTCCAGGAATTAGGAGGTTCTAGCTATTGCTAAAGGTTATTACCTTTCCATATTTTCTTTTGTTTTTTTAAAATTTCATCCGTTAATTAAATAAATATCAGACGCCCTCATACAAATCAACCTGGTCCCAAATTAAGCTCAAAAAGGCTTGTGGGTGCTAGACGACGATAATACAGATAAATATATACTTAAATACATAGAACACCCATGACAGGCACAAATATTCGTGTTCATCACACAAATATTTGCCCTTGCCGGGATTCGAACCCAGGTCCGCCGACTCAGTAGGCAGCTTTACCACTGCGTCAACCGTGTCGAGAACCATTCAACATTGAGAGACTATGAACTGATGCCGAAGGTACGTACAACCTTACTTATACATATAAGTTCCGGGGCAATCTGCCGAATCCTGCGCCAGATCAGACGACGCAACGGAGCCACGCTGTTACGTCGCCTAAATCAAACTAGATTTAAGTTTTTATTTTATTTTATGTATAATTTTGTAGTTCACAGTGCCTTAGTTTAATCACTGTAATGCTGTGTAACTAATTTGAATAAATAAATAAATAAATAAGTATATGACGTACCTGGCAGGCGTCGTTGCCCTCCTCGCCCCCGGCGCAGAAGGAGCTGGCGGGCAGGATGAAGATCTTCTCCGTGACAGCGTTCACCTTGCGGATGCACTCGGCGTCGCTGACGATCGGCAGCTCTGCTTCGCGCACGCGCAGCGGGATCGGCCCGGCTGGACAAAGCACAACAAAGATTGTGGAACGTTTGGAGGTAGACTAACGACTTAATTTATGATTAAGGTCGATGCAGAGTCAGCCACCGGCTAAGCTTGCACCATAGATTGGAGCGGTTTTTTTTTTCGAAATTTTCTCTTCGTCACGACCTAGCGAAATTTAATTTGTGCATTTTAAAACAAAAATTTCTAAAATCGGTTGAGAACTCGCTGAGATCTGCGCATTGTCACAAAGTCCATTCGAGTCGATCCATGGGAGCTTCGCTCGCTCCGCTCCAATAATGAAAGTGTGACCTTAAATAGTCGTGACTTAGGTGTAATACGATGACACGTAGTTGATGTCAACAACTCGAATAAGTAGGGTGTACAACGAAGGTACCACCGATCCGAATCTTTTAAGTTGAGATGCCACCTTTATAATATTATGTACAATGAGCTGCAGAATTGCATGGCCCATTTATGAATGAATGCATTCATAAATAATGAGCCATGCATAGTACTGTGGGTGGTGTAGCACTGGTAGAGGAATATTAAAAAGAAGATAGGACTTGGATTGTAATTTTATTATTCGTTCAGCCACGATACAAAGCTAAAACATGAATGCCCGGTCCTCTTGGTGAGTGACAGAGACGGCCATAATTCTAAATATTTAAATATATTTTTAATGTAAAACCTAGTTGCCAGTTCTGCTGTCATTCACTAATGAGCCTCACAGTACCTATATTATATGTGCACGATTCCTATAATAGCCCTTTATTCATTCCATGCGTGTGTTTGTGTGGCACTGAAGACGTCTTCGATTGTTGTACCTGTTAGGTTATATATGTTTTGATATTTCGTAACGCATAACGTAAATAAAGCTCACTTTCGCCCATGTATCCGTAGCCGGTGACGGTGCACCGCTTGCCTGCAGCATGGCTGACGCCCCGCGCCGGCAGACACACCAGGCACACTCCTGAAACACAACATAGATCGTAGTTAGATAACGGACAATACCTAAAATTCAACGAGTCAATACTTATGGTATTAGAACTTGAGAGATGAAAGGGAAAATCTTCTTTCGGTCACTGTAACTAAATTTTCCTAAACTAACCTTCTTTTAGTTCTGCTTTTCCATGCAGTTTCAGCAGCGCTATATCGTTGTCTAGGGTCTGGCTGTTGTGGTTGTGGTGGATGTAAGTGGTGGCTACTCGTAGCGTCTGCGCGCCGGGGGACCCGTACTTCCGCGTCAGGTCGTGGTCTCCCACACGTACGTAGATGGCGTCACCGGACCGAACGATGCTGCGAAGGAACGAGAAGTGTTGACTTATTTTGACTTTGAACTTTATGTTTTGACTGAGCGTATGCTTGTCTATCGACGATGAATGTGTTGAAGTATTACACTTCGTTCATTCGAGTACAGACACTACAAAGGTACGTGATCCTGGTCACGGCAAAAAATTGTAACAACACCCCCTATGTGCGTGTTGCACAACAAACAACTCAAATTTAATGAAAATGGTTTTTAAAACTGAAACGTGCATCTAGAGAGTAGGTTCACTTGTATAGACTTACTTGGTGACGCAATGCGCTGCAGTGAGCACCCATTGCGTGCCGATGAGCGCGGCACCGCATAGGTACTGGTTGAGGGAGTTGATCAGGGCAACCTGCCAGCACCACTCGCCGCGCTCGCCATCCTCGCCGCCCATCACTCGGCCCAGGCGTCGCGAGCCGCGGGACGAGGTTCCTGTCAACCATACATGATTTTATTTCATTAATATCTACTGTCTAGAAGGTTAACCTTGATGTTACACGCGTTTGTACAGGTAAAATGTTAATCATTTGTATCCATGAATTGTGAAATACCTTTCTTCATATATGGGCCTCTGGATTCACTACGGAAAACTGTGAATACTCAGGAAACAGTCATGACTTATCCTTAATACTTGTTTGCTCCATCCGCTATGCGCGGCAGCCAAGGGGTTTGCAAATAAAAAATATTGCCAACTTCGTTTTCCTGAATACCTCTGGCAAAAATCACAGTTCTATAACGCCTCTCTCGCAAAAGTGGCTTAGTTGACCTATCTCGCAGCGGTCTTATATAAAATGTGATTTTAACATGGTTCTGCCACTAGTAATTGATGTTCAATTCTAATGAGACTCATTTTAGAAATTGCGGTATTTGATTACCTTTGACGCCACAGACGTATTTGTTGTATTTCTCTGGTGCTCGCAATGTAGAACCGTACGTTGGCTCATATGGTACAGCTGCAAAAAATATTGATGTTTTAGTTTTCAATTTAGTCGCACACAAAAACTGGGAACTGTTGATTCTCAACATTAGTTATAGTATAAATAAATCAAACTTCACCAAGGAAATCTAAAGTACGATCGTCAGTAATAAGAAAACAACAAAGAAGAAATGTGTTATGTAGGAGCTGTTGAGTGAATAAAGGTTATCACACACTACAGCTCGGCACCCAACGGATGAACTAAACGCAAGCGCGTAACGCTACACCGGATCAGTACCGCTGGAGTTGATAAGTGTGCGCTGCAGTTTAGAGATTCATACAAAGAATACAAGACGACGGTCCGGTCCCTGGCGGAACCTTAAGGATACATACTCATGGGCGTGGGATGCGGCGTGGTGGTGTAGGGCTCGTACTGCGGGCTGGTGGCGAGCGGGTAGGTGTCGTTCCTCTGGACTCCGGTCACCTCCAGCACCTTCGACTTGGGCGCGCAGCACTGCGTGCCCGCTTTCTTGCACTTGAACACGTCCGTCATTTCCGCGTTGCCTGCAATTCGAGAAATTAGAATACATTATTTGTCATGACTTTCCATCACATCACACTGAGGTCAAACGCATTGTTCATTAAATAATTGAAGAGTTTAAGTACGTGGACGACTCCTACGATACTACAGCCAATTGTAGGTATTGTCCTCCTCAACGTAATTCCTCCATTTTGATATCTATCTCTGGCCGGCCGTCTCCAAGGTATGTTCATAGCTATTCATCTAAAATCCTCATCTAACCAGTTCATGCACTTCCTGAGTCCTCTGGACCTCTTTTATTGCCGAGTCTTAAGTGTGAAACAGTGGACGTCCATGGATTGATATGACGAGGAGTTGGTACTCACGGAAGCAGGTGAAAGAGAGCAGCGAGACGATACACGAGCCGGGGCAGTCGGGGCGCGGGTCGCTCGGCGCCTGCGTCGTTGTTGTCGTCGTGGTGGGGCGCTGCGTCGTACGTGGAGGGACCCTGGAAATAAGATTCATTCACTAGCTGATAGGCGACGTGCGATTCAGTGTCATCTGTCTTGCTCGCACAGTATTGAAAGGAAGGTGACAGGTAGTATTTCTTGCCGTCTCGTGTGATAGAGTCCTATGTCACAGTTATGCTAGATGTAGGTATTGGAGTCACAATGGGAGCATTAGAGGTTAGTGTCTACATCGATAAAGTGTAGGGATGGATGATGTAAAAAGCATTATGGGGCAGTTTTTATCACGGTGTCCCAGGGTAGTCCGAGAGTTAATTCTCTTGCTAATATATTAAACAACAGTTAAAAATGTTAAATATTTCTTAGCTTCAAAACTGTGGACATAAGGCCTCATAGAAATGTCCACAGGTTTTTTCATTGCCACGTTCGTCATTTTGACGGCTACGTATATGTAGACGAATCACTTCGCGGATAGTTGTCAAGATTGTGGCTTATTGAAAATACCCCATTGCTAGCACGGATTATAATAGTCCTGCCAGATCACCTGCTGTTGTCGCAGCAGACGGAGCCACTGGTCTTGCACTGCGTGTGCGAGACCAGGACCGCGGGCCGCTCGCAGAACGCCGCCATGATGTTGAGCAGGCAGTAGCCCGGACAGCGCGGGAGCGGGGCCTGGAAACACAGACAGAGATTATCTATATGTATAATCTATCTGCTATCAATCACCCTCTCTTTTTAGTGCAACCTAGTAAAATGAGCGTTCTATTAAGTGCTAACTATGTCACCTTGTGTTCTGCTTTACTCCTTAAGCGAACTAGCTGCATCAGAGAATATGGAAGTAACAAAAGTGACACTTAAAAAACAACGCTCTGTTACAGAGCGTGAGAGTATGGATATTTAAATGAGCCTCTGTATACGTTGTGCCATTAGAATATCTGAACCATTGGATAGCTTTACTACCTTCTGTCGTTCTTAACACTTACGAAAGTATTTAGCTATTCTGCAGGCGTAGGTATTATACATATCTAGCTTAAGAGAGTGCCACTTTTAAATATCCATACTCTCTGTTGTTACCATTGATTCGTACTTAATTCCTGTCGCAACGAGAAGTCAGTAGTCGATTCAGTTCCGACTTCCCGTTACGGTAATCACGTTTATGGGTTAATTAATATCTCTATAAGTTTACATAATAGCATAGCAGAACGAAGCCCTTACCGAGAGGCCCAATTCGCGAAAGGCATATGTATACCGCATCAACCAGCGCTGCAATAATGGCGTCTCCCGTCGTCGCAAAGCCAAGCCATCAGCAAAGCGGGCAAAAATGAGGCGTAGATACAGCCCGGTAGCGTAGGCGCAAACTTAACTAGACTGGGTAGTAATTTATCTTACCGGCTTGGGCGTGGTGGGTGGTCTCCTGGTGGCGGCCACGCAGCACTTGTCGTCGCCGGGGCAGTAGGCGTCCTCGTCCACCTGGTCGCACCAGCGCGCGAACACCTCGCCCATGCAGTCCCCACGACACTTGCGCTCCTTATACTTTGTGGCCGGCGTCCACTAAAAGAAACAAGAAATAAGAGGGAGTTGTGGCGTGGCGTCGAAAATATTACATGTCGAAGCTGATTTGACTAAGTATTTAAGGAGCACGAAGTGAAACAGATGCTCAAAAGCAAGTCGGTAAGAATTGAGTTCTATGGACGCCACGCCACCGGCGGGAAGAAGGTTGAGTATTGAGGTGACTTACCGTGAGGCGTCTCTTTCCATTTGTTTGAGAAGAGCAAGATCCTTTAATAACGCAGTCCTCTTTTAAATTTCTAAAGTGGTGCATGTTGATGCAGAATCCCCCAAAAGGTCGATGCAGCTTACTAACCTGAATGGCGTTGTGGAACCGATACTGGCAGTTTAGATACCAAGATTGAGGCGGTGTTGGCGATACACTGTGGGGATACTTATACTTCTACAGCGTTCTTACCAAATATAGAGGTCTTTAAAACGAGTGACGTTCAGGAATTGATGTCCGGAGACAGCTCGCTGATGTAAATATTTCTTGCAACGTGGGCAAGCTTCGTTGTAGGTGGACTGAATTTGTCAGGGACACGAGAGTAAACTGGATATGAGTACTTGTGGGACCGGCCTCCGTGTGAATTAGCCAGCAGAGAGGATCATTCGGGGGAGACGATAATGGTAATGCTTGGAGAATGATTCTGTTGCTTACTGGTGTAGTCGGCCGTGGCGTGGTGGGCGGCCGCCTGGTGGTGGTCTGCTCGCCCTTGGGCTCGGTGGCGCAGCAGGTGCCCTCGCCGGGGCAGTAGGCGTCCTCGTCCACGTGGTCGCAGAGCAGCGCGAACAGCCCGCTGATGCAGTCTCCGCGGCACTTGCGCGTCGGCCCCTTGTACTTCGAAGGGGCTGACGTTGTGGTCATCTGGAGAACGTGATGGTACGTGTTAATTTTATATCTTAATGTACTCTTATAAGGACTATATCACACTTGTGATTTGCGAGCGAGTTTACGATACAAATAAGCGTCGTCGCAGCGAACTCGCTGCGTGATCGCCTTTATACAAAATTCGCTCGCAAATCGCAAGCGTGATCATGATGAATATTGAAAGAAAAAGAAATACAAAAAGAATTTGACAGTCGAATAAAGGTCTGCGGCTTAAGTTGACAGTATAGGTACCTGCACTAAACCCAGGAAAAACAGCAATGGCCTTGAATATTACAATAAAAGCTTGTAGCTACGAAGTTGAGAACAAAATTTAAAAATGTGTGGCAGCTTCTTAGCTTCATCAAAATTTATTGAGGGGAGACTGGATTATTTTTGGGCAATAATTTGTGATATTTTTTAACAGACAATATTTTAGTTACATACAGCAGTAGTAGGCCTTTTCGTGTGTTTCTTCTCGCTGGGCACGACCAGGTCGGCGGGCCGGCGCTCGCCGTAGCCGTCCTTGGAGACGCAGCACAGCCGGCCCGACACGCAGAGGTCGCGCGACGTGAGGTACGCCTCGCAGTACTGTGTCAGCCGGTTCTCCACGCAGGTTCCCGGGCATGCTATGTTGCCTGGAATGAGGGGATAGGCTATTAGAGTTTAGAGTAGGTTTTTTTTTCTATAATGGCACAACGCCTGATGGTAAGTAAAAAGGGGAGCCCAAGTCGCAACTGACAAGAAACCAACGGTGCCATGTCCGTTGACACCGCCATGCTTTCCCGAGAGATGCTTCTTCGCGCTTCGTTTCGCTTCCCATGATATAAAGAGTTCCATTTTTTTATAGTTCGGCAGATGAAGTTATTCACGGAACGACGAGTGAATGTAAAGATAGCGAAAAGTTGGTAGTATAGTCATATTTTTTTTTACTTTTGATCTTTGAACGCTGCATGCTGGTTGGCCCAGCTTAATGCTATCCATCTAATCGATTCGAACTCGAAAACATAAACTTGGAACTAACTTAAGCGCAAGTTTTTGTGGCAATTGAGTCCAGCAAGTCCCTGCCCAGGCCGCAAACTTATACAGCCATTATAACTCTAATTCAAGCTGTATAAAGTCTGTATAAGTGGTTATGCAGCCTACTGTGTGCTACTTGGATAGGAACTGATCTCTGGACGATTTAAAAAGACCTTTGTCTATTTCAATGGATATCAGATCATATTTAAAGGGATCGACATCGTAGTTAGATTGTTAGGGTTTAAGTGGGTGTGGGTGATTGTTGAGAACTTGTAGGCCGTTCATGAAACACATTACCGCAATGCTCATTTCTTTCCGAGCTGAAGTATTAGGTGCGTTTGTGTCAAAATGTGTCTCGAAATGTTATCCAAGAATCTAGTTCGTCTATGAGTTTAGTTTAAGTTCGGAGCGGTTTTCATCGAGTTCTTACTCAATTCCTGCAGATTTTGAATATATCGAACTGGTGGACAGTTCGCGAAAGTATCATAACTTGAAACTTATTGAACCGGGTCTATCGCGATATTTTTGATTTGTTACCTTCATTGCCTGACGTTTCGAGACGTTATCACGTGCCGCGGTCTCAGACGTACCGATGAAACAGCACGGCACGAGAAACCGTGACGAAACGTCAGGCAATGAAATAAATCAAAAATATCGCGATCCGGTTCAATATGTTTTAATTATGTATACAAACCGCGAGAGTATAAAGTGCTATACCACTTGTCCTATTGTTCTAGACCTACAACAATCAGTGACGCAATAATGTACCTAATAATTACCACTGTCTTTGTATCTGTCGGGCGCCGGCGTGGTGGGCTCCTCCTCCGCCTCCTCGTCCTCCGGCGTCGTGTACCGCGTCGTGAACGGCCGCCGCGTCGTCGCCAGCGTGTCGTTGCCTGGAACGACACGATATACGATTACAATCGACACAAATCGATCTAGTCCCAAATTAAGCTCGAGAAGGCTTGTGTTATGGGTACTGGACTACGATATACATAAATATATACTTAAGTACATAGAACAACCATGAACCAAGCACAAATATTCGAGTTCATCACACAAATATTTGCCCTGGCCGGGATTCGAACCCGGAAGCGCCGGCTCAGTACAATCAGCTCTACAAACTGCACAAAACGCGTCGCGTAGTTTGGAGCAGGCTGATACTGAGACGGGCAATGCATACATTGCTTCCTCTGTTGAATGGTAGTACTGTCTTCAGTTCTTCCCGACCGCAGTATTTAATTTCCATCATAACCAAGTCTTTATCGTTGTAGGAAATTCAGAAAAATAAATCCTCCCCCCACCAAATCCTGCAGCCACTCGGTTTGGAATGATTGTAAAATAAGTGAAACCTTCTAAATCTTCTAATTTGTTGACAAAATTTTAATTGCGTAGAAGTTTAATTTTTCCCTGCGGATGTAGAGGAAATAAAAGTAAAATCGCGGGTTTTAAAATCTGCTCATTCGCACTAATATATCACCTTAACTAATTTACTTTCGTAATCTGGGTGACTAATACCTACCTATTTAAAACTAAGTACTTACATTTACCACAGTATTTTTTCACATGAATGCGACAAGGTATTAAATTGTCCAGCCTCTTTTGAGCGTTTATTTAGACATTGAGGGAAAGTAGCTCGACTGAGTTATTGTATATACGATATGGGGGTACTCACTGTAAATATCTATTTAGCATAATCCATTCCCTTCGAACACAAAAGGGCTCTTTGACTTATGCAAAACAGGTTCGATTTCTACTCTACTTTACTTCAAAACACTTCCATATGAAATGTTTCATATAATGTATGATTCCCATAAGATTCATCATAGAGTCCGCTTCTTATTGCTTACCCGGGTGGAGCCGGATAGTGTAATATCAAACGCTAGGAGTGAAATGAGTTTCTGTCATTTTTAGGGTTCCGTACCTACCTCAATCGGAAAAAACGGAACCCTTATAGGATCAGTTTATTGTCTGCAACGACTGCATTACGACCGTGCAGCCAGCTTGCAGTTGGTATGCGGTTTCCAGAACTGCACGACAACTGTAAGCGGACTGCACAGTCTATTTCCAGTTTTGACGCAGATGCAGCAAAACTGCTCTCAAACTGTCATTTCGCAGCTAGGTTGCAGTTCAAATGCTTTTTTTTAACTTGCAATGTACGTATTGTACGTATGTAACTATGTTTGTTCAGGTGGAATCTTGTAACTCAATTTTGAATCATATATATCTAACCGGTTGATAGAACTGCACGACAACTGTAAGCGGGCTGCACAGTCGGTTTGCAGTTTTGCAAACTGCAATTTCGCAGCTAGGATGCAGTTCAAATGCTGTCCGTCTGTACCGGCCCTTAAAGGAGTACTGTCTGTGTCTACTGACCCATGGGCTCGTCCACGCAGCACTTCATGGAGGGGTTGGGGCACTCCACCTCGTCCAGCACGGAGGAGCAGATGAGCGACGCGATGGCGTGCATGCACACGCCGGGGCAGTTCTTGGCGTCCACCTGCGTGTCCAGCGTGTCCAGCAGACCTGGAATGGCAAACATGTGTTTAATACGATGTTTATGATAAATAAAAAATAAATATCAGAGACAAGCTCACACAAATCGACCTAGACCTAGTCCCAAATTAAGCTCAGGAAGGCTTGTGTCTTTGTGTTATGGGTACTAGATGACGATATACATAGGTACTGATATAGATAAATACATACTTAAATACAAATAACATCCAAGACCCAGGCACATAAATTCTAGCTCATCATACAAATATTTGCCCTGGCCGGGATTAGAACCCAGGACCATTGGCTCATTACTTGGTCGTTCGTCGACAGTTGCTTAACCACTGCTGCGCCGTGTCCTAAGAGCCTAAAGGTTATATACACCCCGTCAGGTCTTCTTCACTAGATAAAATTCCCAAAAAGCTGGCAGTGTTGCCTCTTAGGATGGCGAGGCTCAGTCGCTGTCCAAAGAAACTGCCAGCCCTCTGGTCACCCGAAGCTTCGACCAGCCAATCCGATATCTAATGCCACCACAATTGAATGGTTACGTCGTAGAAGAATGCGCTGGCGAAAAGATCTGCTGGTGGATCGTTCATAGTTAATTAGTTAGTCGCCGAAGCGGACGTCGACGAAACGTTTTGTCGTTGACGTCTGTTGAATTGAAATGTTCTAACGGAGAAGTATGCAACAACCAAAAGTTTAATCGGTGAATTATTTCTCTGTCAAAAGATTCAGTCGGTGAAATATGCATCGGCGAATGAACGTGTCGGCGAAGCGTTTGTAGGTAAAAAGTTCTGTCGACTAAATACTTGAAGGTGAAACGTTATGTCGGTGATCAATCCAACGATGAAATGACTGTCGGAGAACCGTTGTAGAATCTTTATAATATGGAATAGGGTAAACGTGCACGCAGATAAAGGAAGGTGAATGATGAATGGGTTTAACGCTCAACTGAGTTTACTAAGCCTCCACTGTCCGTTTGTCTGTCTGCCCTTCTGACACTAAGCTGTATCTCATGAACCGTGATAGCTATAGACGGTTGAAAATTTCACAGATGATGTATTTCAGATGCCGGTATTTAAGGGGGCTCCCATTCAACAAACTTGGCAAACTTAACTTAGCCTGGCCAGTTAAGATGTTCCAAATTTCAGTCTTAAACGCGTGTGCACTCTATTCTCTTCCACAAGTATGTGCAGTTACACCATCTGCACTCGAACTGCCATTTTACAGCTAAGTTGCAGTTCAAATGCTGTCTGCCTGTACCAGCCCTTAAAAGACTACTGACAGACATAGAAGTGTTCACGGCAATAACGTCAATTAACTAGGGACATCCTTCCGATAAAAAAAATGACGATAACTGAATACTTATTCCGAAATGACGTTCCATAGTTGCTATTAAGTTCACCGGATAAATAGAAATTAACTATTAAAACATTCCGATTCGATTTCTACCCATCAATGTTACTTATACTTTTTAGGAATATCAAAATTCAATTATAGAGAAATCAACTTTATAATCCCATAATTTTTAAATATTCAATCGAATAATGCTTATACGGTAATTATATACGGTATACTTATAAATAACTAAATTATTCATAATATACGTTATCTCATCGTCATTACATAAGAAAGTGCAACTTATCTATAAAATAATATCGATGTGGCTCTCCCTACCAAAATTTTATTCGTGCCACCAACACTTCTATGTCTGCTACCGATCCATGGGCTCGTCCACGCAGCACTTCATGGTTAAATTTCACAGAGTTTTCTTTCTCTTTGTGCAACGGAATAATGTTGACTAACCTTCAGTGACGCAAACTTACGTGATGCGCATTAACCCTAACTTTTACAATGTATAGCCTGATACACATATTTTATGGCTATATTTTTCAACTTTTTATTAGATCGGAATTAGTAAGACTATTTAACAGCACCGATGCTTGTATTAGATATCTTTTCGTCCTGCTACTTTTAGGGTTAATATCACAATAATGAAATGCTCGCGTTTGTATCTGAGGTCAAAGTTTTTATCTATTTATTCCGTGGGCCGGTATACCTATGCACGACTACCGTTAGCCCGTGGAATGCTCCCGAGCTAGCCGACGACCTTGGGCGGTCAAACGGTTCATGCCAGCTGATTATAGCTGGAGTTATCTTCGACCGACTTACAACTGTCGTTCGGACAGCTCAGATGATCCCAACGGCAGTTCGCAGTTAATAGTTAGCTTTATAAGTTTATATCTATATCTTAGTTCACACTCGTACTAACTACATTCTTTTGCCAATGATATTTAAACCACATAGAGTTATGCACTAAAGTCCTAATTGCAACAACTTTATTCAAAAAGTTAGTACGAGTGTGAACTAAGGTATCGATATGTAAATTGACATAAAGGACAAAAGTAATACAACCGTATTAATTTCCTGAGCCAATTAAAAACAGACCTAAGTACATAACACAAAACAATACGAGTATCTTTATACAACCTAAACAAAGCACACTCAGTATACCCTTACCATGACTTAACGTGACCGTATAGTAGCGACAGTGTGAACGGTTTGTATGGAAAATAGGACAGCTCCTAGCGGTTACTTTGTACAACTACAATTCTCCATACAAATTATTTACGCAGTCGCTAGCGAGAACGGTCACTGTAAACTCATGGTAGAGGTGTATACAGAGGTACTACAGCTTCCAATAAATCCTACAACGGCTTAATAATAGTATCCAAATTATACTAATAAAATAAACTTAGCTAATGCAAATACATTCTCCTGTTTAGAATTATTCGTAATATAAGTAATGTCTAACAATCTGATCTTCTACAAAAAGACGACAGACATACTTATGTAACCGTCTCTATTCAAGTAACTCCAAAATGAGATCAAAAGTAGCCGTCACTTATTCAGCAAGAGCGCAAGCGCCCGGCCTGTTGCCGCACTCACGCGCGCATTCCTGGCGCGCCCCAGTGGCCCAAATGGGCCGCAACGCAGGGCTGCCACTTGGATAAATCCCTACTAATATTATAAACGCGAAAGTTTGTAAGTATCGATGGATGTTTGTTACTCTTTCACGTAAAAACTACTGAATGGATTTTAATGAAACTTCACATTAATATAGCTTATACATCAGAATAACACATAAAGATATTGTGTGAATTGACCAATATAAGCTACTCGAAATACTAATCCTGCGCAGACCAAGTCGCGGGCACCAGCTAGTATAAACATAAAGTAATATTTTATCAAAAAGGATTTTATGGACCAATTTGGATGGTCAATAATTCATTAAAATAACATTTAACACCAATTGGAACGGAATAGTAGAGGGTCGAGTAACTATCATCCACTTTATTATACTACACCGAGTTATGTCTATCATCCACTGTTACACTACACCCAGTTATGTAATACATGACACTATCTATAGACAGCGTTGCCATCTATCGGCCAATCTCCGTAAATTAAATTAATGCATTTTCAATAAATGCATTAATTTGCATTAAAAGTAGTGTAATAAAACCAGTGTAACGTCATCTCTTGATACAGCTTTTCACATAGACACGAACGATTATGATCTCTCTAATTTCTCTCTCGGAAATCGAAACAAGGGAGTTCTCTTATATAGATTGTTAGTGTTAGAGTAACAAAAATCTCTACGTTTCCATAAATGCGATGGAGTTAAGCTAACAAACTTAATGACTTTCAGGCAAGCATCACGTTACCGACCATTTAAAATTAATGTGATGAACGACTTTTGTGTGATATGTCGTCACGATAATACTTTAAATAATTCCACGTTTAGATGACAGGTTGTATAGTACAGTGGGTGAGCTGTCAGAATACGATTCGTCTTTTATACCTGTCTCGCTTGCTCTTACGCGATCCGGATAAGAGCCTTTCAGCTTTTCCCCAAAGCCGAATACCCATCTGTGAGCTCACAGACTGTATTTACATCGTAATGTGTCCGATACGTCGCTCAAATAGCATGTAACAAACTAAAGCTCTGGCTTCCTGGGATAGCGACCGCTATATAACGGCGACTATCCTAGGAAACCCGAGTTTAAGGATAGGACTTAACTTGACACTGGTCAATCAAATTCAGCCCCTAGTTTGTTTGACTACTAAGCAAATAACTTTTAAATAACTTTTTTTTGGCAGCCCTACGAGTACATTGGCTCGAAGATGGCCGCCGCGCCGTTAGTGCGGCACGCGCGCTCGGGCGGAAGGAAAACAACGCGGCACGAGCGACTGAAGCCTTTAGCTACTTATATACATTATACAATCATAAAAATTAAGCTTAAGAGGAATCTTTCTTCCTCTTGACTGCTCATTTTCTGGTCATTATGACGTCGGATTCAAATGTGGTCCAAACATAACGTAACCGGGTTATCCAAATCAAGGTTTCGTTATCGACTGTTTCCTATTCCAAAACTTAAAATTTTGGAAACTGAATAGGCATAGTATATTCTGTGTAGGACCATTTTGATTTATATGTAAATTATTATAGGTTTTGTGTAATAAGCGTCCGATTGCGGCGGAATTTCAACCAAAAGCAGACACCTAGTAGCATTGATACAAATATCAAAGCACAAATAAAAATTGAAATGCGTGACGTAGCGGATGACGCCTATTATTTATCACAATAAAGTCACAGACAGACCATTTCCTTCCCATTCATATCCTAAAAAATTTTAACAATTGGTTAATTGCGAACGATACCTGAGCGTGGTATTACCTCTTAAGGAGCTGATCCTGAGGGCGATTTCTGAATCGGTCTAAATTGTCCATTAATAATGTTTCTAATTGTGACCAACCCTGGGGAGACCCAGACTCGAAAGTATTCGTGTAGCAGTAAAACTTGTAAACGCAGAACATTACATTTTAAAAAGTAAATTATGTCTATGAGACTCTGAACTTCGAAGAACGTCACCCAAACGCCACAGCATTGAACTTCTGTGTGATATCGATAGGTCTAGGTAAAACTAATTATTATTCAGTGCTAAAACAACGCAAGTTTACATCACTTTCGAGACAATTCTGGTTAAACTTTATTAATTTACTATAAAAACAAAATGAACGCAATATCAAACATAACATCGATATATAACTAACTAGCGACCCGCCCGGTGCAATGCTGAAACTAAACGAAAAGTGTTTCTCAACTATATTATACATGTATAATAACATATAAACCTTCGTCTTGAATCACTCTATCTATTAAAAAAATCGCAAAAAAAGATTTAAGCATACAACACAGGGACAGACAGCAGAAAGCGACTTTGTTTTATACTGTTTCCAATAAACAAACTTAGGTACACATTAACAGTTTGCCGCAAGACGCACAATAGTTACCTATTAGTAATAATCAAGAATGTAACGTTTATCTGGCACATAAGGATGTCTACCTGGATGATTCACATACAAAATATTATGACATATGAATCAAGGAGCAAGTGACGAATGTGCACAGTTGCACAATGACGCATTCACTTTCTCTGCCTGCATTGTTGGGTTTGATGAAAAATTCTCACGCGCAAGGATACATTTGTATGGCCACCTTTTAATTCGTGGTTTGTGGTTTGTTTCAATAGACTGCCAGAGTCACTATACCAGTGTCAAGAGACTTCATAGAAGGTCATTGCGTTCTTACTTAGTTATAATATCTAATATAATATCTATCTATCTATATGTTTAACGATTTGAGATGCGAATTTATTTCAAATTTGCTACGATATTTAGGAAACGTAAACATTCTCTTTTGCTTAGGAAAATATGGAAATATTTTCTAGTTTAGGTACCCCTTTTCCTTAGAAGCGCCTAAAGTTAGAACAGCATTACGGAGACACTGCCATAACTTGAGAACCTTCTCTTTTTTGTAAAGTGCATCCGAGTTACATGATGTACAAAAAGTAAAAAAATGTTTTTTTAACTCTTGTCGTCTGCATTAAAATACAAAACGACATGTTTTGAATCGGTACGCGATTCATCATCAGGAGAGCCGATCAGTCGCGCCGGCGGCCAACCGAGTACTGAAACTATGCCTTTCTGTGTAAAATAGCGAATCTTTACGGGGAGTACTGTCGTCTGATTTGCAAGACCTTTTTTAATAGGTAATCAATCAACTCAATGAAACGTTCTGTTGTAAAGTAGGTAATATAATACTGATAATGATAAGCTGATGTTGAAAACCGATGATTTAGTTATGACTCTCCAGTCTAAAACAATACCCACTCTCAAGGCATTAGCGTGTAGTTGTATGAGTTGTATGGCGCGGGACAGGCATTAGCATTGTAGTTGTATGAGTTGTATGGCGCGGGACCGTTACCCGATGACCTAACGCGTCGATTTCTCCGCCCGAAAACGAAAGTACCGCACTAGACGCGGGACCGGCGCTGATAAGAGGACCGACCGAATTGGTTCCACATAGGTTCAACCACAAATTAGCGTTATTTTTTATTAAGGCAATAACGTCTGCTAACGTAAACCAAATATTTACAATGAAACGCCAACACACAATGGCTCTCGCATCAGGTTCGGTGGTCCAATAGGTAGAAAGCCGGTGGAGACGCAGGTTCGAACCCTGCCTGAACCGTTACGTTTTTTTTTCATTGTAAACACAATCACAAATTAGCATATTCCTGAAATGTTTTCCGCGTTTCCCTGTCAGGGCTTGTAAC